>CM060706.1:64921500-66121500 GCA_030686995.1 Artemisia argyi
TTGCAATTAATGTATAGCATGAAGGACCATTTATGTAAATTATGTGAGGACTAAATTTGCAATGAACCGCTGAGATGAAGGACCAAGTGCGTACAATGTATTTTAAAAATGTTAAAGATAACGGTCGTTAGTTAACAGCCGTTAAATAACTAACGACCGTTAACCACTGTAGTAGTCCCTGAAGGACCTTGCTTGCAAAAATAGTTACACCTTAGGGACTAAAGTGCGAATGGCTACTGTTTCGTTCACTGTAGATGCTACAGTGCTACAGTAAGTGTTTCTGCCTTTTAGTATATATATATAGTAATTAAGAGAGAGCGTTTTTTTGTGAATCTCCCGATAAGAGGAAAAATAATTTGAGCCCACTAATTAAGTTGAAAAGAAACACCTCTAAGACAGCTAAACGACTTTTCTTTCAAGGTAAGCTTGACAACTTAAACTTGTTTGCACTTTGCATACAGGCATGCATGACTCCTATTGGATTTATTTTATAGTGAAAGAGCATACCAAATGTGACATGTTCACCTTAGACTAGCATACCAACCTGAACATGCCCCCCCCCCCCACCCCCCCCCCCCCCCCGGGGCAACCATTGCATTCTTTTTGTCTGCCAGTAGACCAAAAGATTGAAAATGTTTGTGTGTGTGAGTGAATAGAAAATTTTACGTGTATATGAGTTATTTTTTAATATATTTTTGTGAGGTATGTTTTTGGTTGTGACTGTGGTCCTTTTATTACGAGTGTTTGATCTATGAGAGAGAAAACTGGGTTGGTGCTCATGTGGTAGGGTTGTTTGTGGTCTTGTTGTGGTTCCACTACCATCAGTCTTATATGAATTCGTGTAAAGTGGCCCCCTTTAATGTTATTATTATTAATTATTTGGTTTTTAAGTATGTGTATTATGTTATGGGTTATATTTGTATAAAAATGAGAATTTTAATGAAAAGTGATTGAGTGGTGATTATTGGGGGTGAAAAGTGAGAGAGAGTGAAGAGAGAGATTAAGCAGATGTAACACTGAGGTGAAAGATGAAGTGGTGTGATCATTAGTAGTAGTCTAACAAAAATTTAAGTTGAGACTTTTCACATTTTAGAGATGATAAAACAAATTATATAAGAATTACAAGCGCATAACAGGTAAACGGGCAACAAACTGCGCCGCCACCCCTTTTTGAATAGCAAAACCTACTCTACTAAAAATAAAACCTTGATTCTTGGAGGACGGAGAATTGTTGTGGACAACCTTTTGCACCCGATCCAGGAATCGGGTTGCCACGGGGGCAAGGGATCCAAAAGTATCAAAAGCAAATGGCACAAACACGTGTTGATTCTCCGAACAAGCTGTTTCATGTTTAGTCACCTTTTTAGACTCCGCCTTCAAAACTGCTTGCCCAGCCACGAACCCCATGTCCCGAAACCCCACCAACGGGGACACCTCGGTGAGGTCTACACAAGCATGTTTACAACCTACCCATCCGAATACGAGGACATCCGCCAGGCGCAGGGTGGACCTTCCTTCCAACGGGTCGGTCAGAAAATTCACAGGGGCTTCTTTCTTAGCAGAAATCCTAGCTCTCCTCAACACGTCCCACAAGACATCCCGAACCAGGTCATGCCGGTATTTGAACCCCGACAACTCCTTGCAGTGGAGGGCGTGCTCCCCAAATTTATCTAGACGCGCCTTTTTGTATATAGGACATGGCTCGTCTACTGGGAACAAAGGAATCATCAGCCGATATTTGAGGATTGCCCGGTATTCAATCGCCGACATATGTTGGCTAAGCCCCTCAATGGGAAGAACATTTAAAAAGTCTTGGGCATGGGCCCCTTGTAGATATTCAAGCACTGTTGTCTGGCGCGAGGACATAGTAAACTTCTCTCCCAAAGTTTGGAGGGTTTTACTGTAAAAAGCATTCACCAAAGTTTTTTGTGCTTTCATGGGGGCGGTGTCTTTATCAGTAAAGACACTCAGGTCAAACTCAGGAAGAGAGATGTGAATGTTGTCTAGCGCAAGCTTGTAATCAGAGTCTATTCCCACAACACCACTATTTCGCAGAATGTGGTCCTGTAACTTCCAAGACTTCACCCTAGAAGCCATGAAAGCGTAAGTTGATAAGTTTTTTTTTAATACTATGCTATCATTCGGTTGTCATGTTTTGTATAATTATTTTTAGATTATATTAGTGTGTGATGTTTTTTAACCGCGACTAACTATCTTACAATATATATGTAACAAATGTATCTCATATGTTCTAAGCAATACTTGAACTTGCAACTATTTGGTTAGGGAGCTTCTCATACAATTGGGCACAAGGCTTTCAATGTGGTGACTTTTTTTTGTTGATGTACATAAGCTTTGATGATGAATAGTTATATGCGATTTTTTTGTTTTGTGTGGTGACTTTTTGCACTGACTAGCAATACCAAACGATGGCATTGTAAAAAATACGAGCGATGGTGATGTAATACAGCAATAAAGTCGTTGCAAAAAATGTTTAAGAGCTGAACGAGTGTAGATGAAAGTTTGAGGATTATATAGTTATAACTTTTTAGTTACTGAATAAATGTAATTGTTAGTACAGACAATATGAGTTTACATGAAGGTTTATATGATTCCTTTAAAATTTGGGTTGAGATTTTAAGCCTTGTGTGGTATGTATTTTTCTTTCTTAGGTACATGGTTTTACCGGGTTAGAGTATGTGTTATAGTACAGACAATATGACATACTCTAACCCGGTAAAACCCTCATTTTTAGGAGGTTGACCATTTCAAGGTTGTTTGCGATGAACGAGAAGTGAACTTGAAATCTCACACATCTTAGTGTGATAATCATAAGCCTCTTTGCCATTAGACCCCTGAGCGGTTTTGTGTGATATCTTACTATATTATAAAGCATTAAGGCCTACTAATAATGGAAACTCTTAAAATTAAGTAATACAAGTTATAAAGCTAAAAGTACAAATAATTAAAACACATTTCTAACATTTACAAGTTCTTAAGCTCAAAGTGCAACTAATTAAAATAGAAATACTAACATTAAATACAATAAATAAATCATTATGTACATTAAATACAATTAATTAACTGATCAATAAATACAAATAATATAGTTATTAAAACACCTCTTACATAAGAAATACAAATTATCAAACATATTGTACAACCAACTTAAATACAATTCTTGCATTAAATGTCACTAATACAAATAATAAAGGACATTATACAAATATTCAAGCCCGAATAGGCAACGGGCCAAATGGGCTCGAGTCCGAACGGGCACGAGCAAGACGAAATTTTTGATATCCGTAAATTTAGTGTCAAAACGAACATGATAAACTAAAATACATGATTCAGCGAAAAAATTTATTTAATGGTACCCGCCGCCGCAACGCGCGGGTACCCTGCTAGTGTTATATTAGCGATAAACTCAAGTTCGAACCACATTTCAGTTTGACTAACCAAATACTCATTTCTAAGTTATGTAACTAGATTTAAATCGATTGGAGCACGGGTCACCGGGTTTTACATGTGCAAATCAAAATTGGTTTAGATGATTCTTATTCTTATGAAAAATGGTTGAGAGACCTAAATCTTATGATTAATTTTGTGCCTAACATGTGTGGACTTAGCTCATTAGATTTTGAAGGAGTAGGTCTTGTTATTACAACCAATGAATTATTAAAATGCAACTTTAATCATAAAATTATGCTTAAAATGGTCTCTCACTCACTACTTTATTGTTATATACTACTAGCTAAGAGCATTAAATCACAAATATAAAGGGTACGTTTGGACGGAGGAGTGTGGATTTTTTTTGGAGTTGTGAGCGGTGAGAAATTAGCATTTTAACTTTTAGTAGTCGTTTGGCAAATAAGCGGTGAGCTTTGCTATTTTTTAGAAATGCTCAATTTTCCAATGTTTTTTTAAGAAACTGTGAGCAGTGAGTGGTGAGCTCTTGCTACTCCTCACAGCTACCGTTAACAACTCACTACTGCTGCCCACTGCTACTGCTCACTGCTACTTTTAACAAACACACCAAAAAGTCATATTCTCAATTCAAAAATTCCACCGTTATCTCTGCACAAATTATATTTATGTAAGAAACCTATAAATCTCAATAAAAAGAACTTCTCTATTTACTTTAATATCACACATTTGTTTCTTAGCTAGTTGTTTCACTGCATGTATATATTGATTTTTCTTTACCCTTCTTGAACAGCTGACAAGTCACACTGTAGTACGAGCAAAACAAATGTCATTGGTTTTAGCATATACACAAGTTTGTCAAAAGAGCACTAGAAATCTAGAATACACAAGAGTGAACATTGAAGGGTAAAGGCTGTCGAAGTTAAATGCTATAGTGAACTTGAACTAACTCGACCATGAACATCTTTAGGGCACGTCAAATGTAAACGAGCTAAACAAGAATGTAAGGAACTTAAGACACTATTTGTTCATATGAAGAATGAACACATTGCATAAGATTAGTGGCAAAATTTTAAGGTATTTCATCATACAAACATAGAAACAACATTGGCCTTAATCTACTACTACGGACAAAGTTACCATCATAGCCTCACTAACAATAACATAACGGTTAAAACAATTGATATCAAAGGATAGTCAAATGTTAATCCGTGAAGCGAAACCGAGAAAGAAGGTTTGAGTTCTACATTGAACCTGCAATTACCAACTGATGGATCAACAGTTGTGATCATTCCCAGCCCACCAAAATCACAGCTATCAGCCCTTTGATCATGTTGTTGGTAGTAACTGTTAAATGCATACGACACATTACCAGGCCAACTAAGGTTAAAACATGAACTACCCGGAGAAAGAGCAGTACAATCAGCTTTAGTACAAGCCTCCGTAGCAAGTGCAGTTGCATTCGACATATTTATATTATTATTTACCACGCACCATTTTGAAGCAAGATACTCCACATTTTGTGCATTCACGACCCTTTTTGTACTTTGACTTAAGTCAACCTGGTATTTGATTTGCCCATCAAAAGTAAACAAACCCCAATGCCTTTCAAAATTTCCTCCGGTTATACTTCTTTGATCTTCGTCTAAAAGGGAATAGATGTAAGTTTCTAGTGGCATAGCACGAGGCCTAAGTGGGGTCCCTTTTTTGTCACGAAGATGGTTTAGCAGACCCTTTGTGAATGTATTCGCATTTGTAACAGTAGCATTTGGAGCTCCATCAGTAGGCCAACCAATTTGACTAATTACTATATCTATCTGTGGAAATCCCGCATTTGTTAAAGCAGTGACAAGGGTGTCATAGGTTAACTCGAAGGCATTTTTATATGATTTATGGCTGTCATTATGAGGGTGTGCGTTTTCTTTAAATAGGGCAAAATCGAGTGAAATGTTTTTGTTTTGATAGTAACTTAAAAAAGGTGAAATGTTTGCAAAGAAAGGAGATCGAGTCTTGGTAAGAAAGTTGAGTATTTGGATCATGGTTTTGTTTATATCGGATCGGAAGTGTCCTGTTGAGGGTCGACCAGAATCTGACTGAAATGCATCAAAGCTACATGGAATCACAATTCTGACCTTGGTTGCTAGTTTAGCTCGGATTAATGCTGCTTCGATATTGATGGCTGCCCCAACTACATGAGGGTAGAATTGTGAACCATAGGTTTGGAGAAATGGCTCGTCACCAACAGCAATGTACCTGCAAATGTATTTAGCTACTTCAGTAAAAAAAACTAGAAAAATCATCTTTCTATTTAGAAGTAAATGAGTACAGCCACATGTGGAAAATGACACACACAAAAGAAGTAACATCTTTCATCTTGCTATATTCTGCTTATGTTATTCTCTAACAGTAAAACTGGTAAATTGTCAAGGGTGGGCCCTTTTGTGATACGACGGTATCCATGTATATACTCTGAAATGCTTTTGTAGTGTCTTGAAGTTAAGAAAAAGGATAAAAGTAAAGGTGAAGTTAAAGGTGGCCATTTCAACCTATTCACTTATAGATGAGCCAATTCTGCTTATGTTATTCTCCAACAGTAAAACTGGTAAAGAAAATATCTAAAAAGGAAACAAGTGAAATGGGTCAAACAATGGATCACAAGTCGGCCAAATTGTATGTGTAACCATATATGCCAAGTTAATAGTTGAGCAAAAAGCTGAAAAAATAGTCAACCTGACCCACTTTACTTTGACCTGTTATGCAACCTGCCCATTTTGCCACCTCTAGTAAAAACTGAAAAAGTTGTTATGGGGTAGGAACCTAGATATACAAGCAATGAAAAACTGAAAATAGTAATAAAAATCAGGAACCATAGTTCAATGAAAGGGCTAGTTGTACTACACATCATCTTTGTACATCCTTACATTAGCCCTACATCCAATCTAGAGAAAATTTATTGCCATTAGCATCAGATTTGAAAGGTAAAACAGTCAATAGACATCTAGCCAACACTAAACCTTAATGCCAGAAAGAGCTCAAACTTTTTACAAATTGTTCAACCCTTTCCTTTAGCTCAAAAACAGCATGTGTACATAAAGACAGGGTATTCATGATGTAATTGGTTAGAAAGCAAATTTAAAATCGAAATGTGAGGCCTTTTTGCTACCCTGACTACAGTGACTATAATGTCCTTCAAAGCTTGTAATGTATTTCTTCTGAAATTACAGGGACAGACTAAAAGACAATGGATAACATTTGATAAGTGGAAGAAAACAAAACCGAGCACTGGTCTTCAGCTAATTAGTTCAAGAGGCACAGGGTCTTTTACCAGCCAGATGCTAACAAATATTCATGATAAGAACGTAACTCTAAATGGTAATGCACTTATAAGACGGTCACTTTCATTTATTTCATCTTCACTTAGCAGTTAAGTCAATCATCACACAGTCAGAAAAGCATGAAATTGCCATAGTACCCGTATCTAAATTAGCCATCTGCATTTGGGCCAGATAGTAACAAAGAGAAGATTTATATAACAATAAGAACCCCCATGAGAGTAAAGTGCTGGCATCTAGTATATGATATAATGATGACGTTAGCTACATGACCTCGTTGAGGCGCACAAATCAAGTCTAATTCTGTTGCACTGCACTCCCTGGCTTTGTGAGTGTTGTGGAGGAACTACCAGAAAGTGTTTGGATGTGTGTTTTCATAGTGATTATGGCAACTTGACAAGCATGACAACTCAAAGAAAATAAGGTGCTTAAAGTTACATTTAGCTATAATATTAACAACCATTACAATAATCAGCTTTTTACTCCAATTCCTAACCATCTTCTCCAGAAATTATTATTAAACTTTGCCCTATATAACTAGAACATTGGAACCTTAATCAATTTTTGCCAAATAAATCACTATGGAACCTTAGCACATACATTGCCTTTCTAAATGAAATTCAAGTTTTAGAAGCCAGTTCCTGGAACTCTATATTCAAAACAGAGATAAAATGTGATTGACTTTAAATTCATATGACTGTTATTACTTAATTTACCATAACTCCCTATTGGATACCATCATTCTACTTATTAATCTCAGAACATCAACTAAAACTCAAGTCCACATATAGAAAACCTTGAAACATGTTTCATGGACACACTAAGGGGGTGTTTGGATTAGCTTATTTGTAGGGCTTATGAGCTAAATGAAGATTTGAAAGACCAATACGCTCATTTCTAATGGCTTGTGAGCTAAGCTTATGACTTATATAATATCTTAAGTCATAAGCTCAAGTTGATACGCTCATAAGCCACTGAAAATGAGCTTGCTGGATTTTCATATCTTGAATGAGCTCATAATCCAGGACAAGTAAGCTAAAGCAAAGCAATTAGCATACAAGCACTTAGATTAGCAATACCGAACACCCTCTTATACGGTGGGCTTATGGGCTTACTTGATTTCAGCTTATATTTCATAAGCCTCAATTTTGTGGCTTATATTGCGACTTATTGGCTTATACAGGCATGTTATATTATACTACGTAATAAACTTATATATTTACACAAGTCTCAAAATAAGCCACAAAATTAAGGTTTATGAAAATATAAACCGAAATCAAATAAGCCCATAAGCCGACATATAAGCTTAAACAATACCAAGACACAAATAGTGTTTAAGGGGGTGTTTGGGATTGCAATTCTAAAAAAATATTACGTGTAAGCAAAATCCAAGTCAGCTTGCATTTTATTTAAAAGAAATGCAGATAATCATTTTTTCCCAAACACAACAATCACATAATGTGAGGCTAAAACCCACTTAATGCAACAAGCTAGTAAACCCAAACACCCCCAATCCACAAACTAAATATAAATCAGCATAATGTAAAAGTATAATAACATACTCAACACGTGTCTTGCCACCACCACTAACATATCTTGTCAAATTATCATGAACCCAGCTCTGAGCAGCCTTAACAGAGCCATTCAAAACCTTAAGCATATCATTAGGAACACCAACAGTGACATCAATGTCGGACCCAGACAATGCTTGCAACACTTGTGGGTTTGTGTCAAATAGTTTCACTTTTGTTATTTTGTTTTGTTTTAGTAGATTTACTACTTGGGTTGGTGGTAGTGTGTGGGATGAGGCTGTGCCCCAGTTTACTCCCAGTGATTTGACATTAGATGGGTTTAATAGAGTGATGGTGATGATGATGGAAATGAATGTGGGGAGGTGTGGAGTCATTGTGGTGAGTGTGTGTGTGTGACAGAGGAATGTTGGGTTTTTATAACCAGGGGGTGTTTGGGTCGGGATTATACTTGCTTATCGTTTTATAGTCGTAAGTCACTATTTTATTTTGTCTTTTTGGGATAATTCCATGTACCTAAAAGAAACTTCATAATTCCATATTTACTTAAATAACAAGTTTTCAATGCATAAATACAAAGCTTTTAAAGCATGTATTGAGAAAATATGGAATTATGGTATTTGTTTTGAATATATATGGAATTGCCCCTTAAAAAAATTGTCCACGTATTAATAGTCCCAATGTTATAAATAGCGTGGGTGAAGCATGGCGTAGTGGCATAATCAAGCCTCAAGTTTTAGTGTGAGGCGTTGTGTCATAGCATTTTTAAGGCGTGATTCAATGCGACAAAAAATATTTATAGAGTTGTTAATATTAGTTAGCTAATTAGCTTAAAACTCAATTATTGATTTACTAATTTTGAATAAATACTTGTAAATAAGCTCAAGTCCAATAAATCTCTTTAAAAAATTAAAAAAATAAATAAAATCTTAAAATCTCAAAAAAAAAAAAAAAAAAAAAAGGCACCACGCCTTGCGCTATAACGCGCTTTATCACGCTTTATTGCACGCTACGCCTAGAGACAACGCTTTTGCTTGTTTCGTAACGTAGAGGCCACGCCTCGCGCTATTTAAAACCCTGATTAATACAAACTAGATAGGTACCCGCTCGTTGTCTTGAAATAAAATTTTTTGGTTTTCTGGTGAATCATATATTTTAGTTTATGATGTTCTTTTGACAATAAATTTACATATATCAAGAATTTCGTTTAGCCCGTGCCCGTTCGGGCTCGAGTCCATTTGGCCCGCGCCCGTTTGGGCTTGAATATTTGTATAATGTGCTTTATTATTTGTATTAATGACATTTAATGCAGGAATTATGCTTAATTTGATTATACAATATGCTTAATAATTTGTATTTCTTATGTAAGGGGTGTTTTAATGACTGTATTCATTATATTTATTAACCAGTTAATTAATTGACTACATTAAATAGCATTAATGTGGTGTTTTATTTTTTTAATATATGCATTAAAATGTTGTACAATATACCTATTTTATTGTAAGTCTGAAAATTATGTGCATTAAAGTGGTGTACACTATGCTTATTTTCTTGTAAGTCTTAAAATTTGGAGAGAGGGTCACCCCTCTATTATATGTAGTATAGATATAGATAAACGCATAAAAACGCTACTTCTATTTAGCATTTTTTTTACGGTCTGTTAATGATAAATGTAAAAACGTATTAAGTAAAACTTCAAGTAAGTTATACTTTGTCAATAATCACTTAAGGTATGTATATTGTAACAACCCACAAAATCTCATCACTATCATTCACATTACAAATACGTATAGTAGGTATTTCACAGGTAAATTTTTGCTTTTTTATGTGCATTCATTACTTGCATGACTCCCTAGACCTACTCACGTATCCACACAAGCCAAATAACTCAACACTCACATCCTATAAACCCCTGGTATGTCAAGCATAAGATCACAACAACACCACAATAAGTAATCTACCAATCTAACACACTAAACATATCACAAAACCCTAATGAACCCTAATTAAGCCCTAATTAGGTATATGTGCTTACTAAACCCTATATGTTTAACTAAACTAGTTTGAAAGTGTCCAAGGCTTATGTATGAGTTACCTTAGGAACACTAGGATACCTTAGGACACTTAGGCACTAGTACAACCCATTAGAGCTTAGGTACAAGTCCCTTAGGCACAAAACAATAACTAGGTTATAACTTCCCGGAAACTAGGTCAAACCTTTCCAAATCTTTCCCATAAGCTACCACCACTTAGTATAAGCCCCTTAGGACCTAGGATTAGTCATTAGGCACTCATAGGACCCTAACCTAGGCACTAAACCTTAGATAAAACCCTAAACTCTCACTAAGTAAAACTAGGTCTAAACTTAACCTAAACTAGTAAAACCTAAACATAAGCACCTTAAGCACCTCAACCTAGCACCCTAGCACCTTCCCCTAACCAAGCACACACCCTAGCACCTTACAAGTACCCAAGTAAGGAGGTGCATCACCTCTTTGTCACCACCTTCTTCCTCTCGGCTCACCACAACCACAACCGGCCTAGCAGCCCCCTAGCTACACCATAGCTCGTCCTTGTCATACCCTAGACCTGCCACAACCCCCTCTAGCTCAGCTTACTCATCTCCCCCCTCCTCGACACCTCCTACATCCATTTCTTGGTCGCTATTCCTCGTAGCACTATAATACCCCGTACCCCTCTTCCTTTCAACCTCACACTTTCTTTTCTTTCTCTCCACACATATTCTGGTTCTAGTGGTTGTACGCGAGCTGTAGTAGGCCTAGGAGTTGAGCTAGCTAAGCCTTGCTTTTGTCGAGTTGTGATTTGAGCCGAGAGAACCCTAGAAACCCTAGGAAACCCTCGTCAACCCTTCCCTAGTCACGTAAGCTTTCATACTCCTTTAGCTTTATTTTAGTTCTAGGATAGTATTAGATTGCCTTAGATCCCATTAGGACCCTTGCCTAAGCCTTGATCACTAAAAACTAGAACTTATCTTTTTAAAACCCTAAATAGAGTCGAATTGCCTTTAACATGCTATAATCCCTTTACATAAGCTATAATCTGATTTAGGTAACTTAGATAAGCTAATATTAATTAAACATAATCTAGGAAAACTTTTTGTTTTATAAAAATATAGTTTGCATGGAAATAGGACTAGTTTTGCAAAGTTTTCCATGCATAGGGGTATATATGGTAATTTTCTGAAAATATTAAGTCTAGGGACTATTTTTGAAATTTCTTAGAAGTTATAAGTATAAGGACTCTTTTTACAAAGTTATAAAACCCTAGGATAAAAAGTTAAATAGTTATAAACTTAAAAGGACTAGTTTTGCAAAAGTTATAAAATTAAGGAATATAGAAAAATTATAAGTACAAGGGTTATTTTTTTATCATTTTTCTAAAGTATAGAAGTATAGGGACTAGTTAGGAAGAGTTTAGATAGTTAAAAACCTTAGTAATATAAGTATAATAAAGTATAGGGTTGAAAGTCTAAATATATAAACTATAAGGTTATAAAGTGAAAATATTAAAGTTAGAAACATAACACTATAGTAGGGAGCTTCATGTGAGGAGTACTATGTGGATATTTCATTTTGACGAGTTTGTTGGGTTTACGATTTAAAGTGCCCTGGCTCCTCAAACGATTATTGCATAGAATTATGATGGCCCGAACGGTGTTATGCTATAACTAAACTTAATAACAACATAGCTCAATAGTAGAGAGCTTCACGTGAAGAGTATTAACTTCTGAATTATGATGGCCCGAACGGTATTATGTTGATAACATAATACAATAGTAGGGAGCTTCATATGAGGAGTCATATACTTCTGGATTGTGATGGCCCGAACGGTGTTATGTTATATCTAAAACATTAACAAAACTAAGAATGATTACTTAAGAAACTTAAACAAGATAACTAAAGCTTGACATACATCCACACCAACAAAACCACCAGGATACGTGAGTAAGACAGTCTAGTTCCTAAGTAACTTTTTGCATCAATTAGATTTCCCTAAGCTCAGGTGAGTTCATAGCCTCATACTCTTTTTCTGTGAGTTTCGTAGCCTCACATCTTTTTAAACTTTCACTCTAAATGCTTTACAAACCATGTGAGGGGGATACATGCTACTTGCTTTACTTAAAACCGAATACAAGTCTTTTTCTATGGTTGTTGCACGAGTAAACTATCTGCCACCACTACATAACTAAAATTCATGAATCTAATCGTTTGGGATATTTTACCCACGCGAACGCGAATATAGTTGATAGATCAATTGGAGTTTGACAACTCCCGTTGATACTACATCTTTCTGGATGGTATCAATAAGTACTATATTTGAACCTACTGAAGGATTAACTTTGGCAAAGTTATCCTTCCCTTACAAACAATAGAATGAATAAATTTTTGTTTATCAACCAAGCCCTAACCTAACCTAGAGACTCGATTGTAGTAGAAAGGGTAAAGATAAGAAGACCCTCGACACAATCACAAGAGTGGATTAGGTTCTTGTGATTCTTCCCTTGGAAGAAGATGTGTTCTTTCAAAGATGTTAGTGTGTTTAACTAAGAACACAAGATAGAATTAGAGGATTAGAGAGAAAGAATGTAGAAAGAAAGAATAATGGCAAGGGGTGAGGAATACAAGAGCCAAGGAGGGTATTTATAGGCCAAAACCCAAACTTGGGAAAAACTTAACGAGCCCGGCGCGTTGCCCACGCGTCAACGCGTGGGTGACGCGCCAGAGGCTCTGTTGAAATTTTTCCCAAATCTTGGGTGTTGATCTAATAAATACCAAACCTTGCTAAACCCCAATTGTACTTCACACTAAACCTTAACATTAATCAATCTAAGGTTACCAACTCAAATAGCCAATTTGGAAAATGTTTTGTGAAGTGTTTATGAGAAAACCAATTACCAAGGGTATAAAGGTAGAAAGAGTAATTTGGTAGGGGTAGAAATGGTATTCCTCACATGGCATAAAAGAAAAGAGAATATGCCATGGGATATTCCTTTATAAGGAAGGGTGTGAGAGGTCGGGTTAAGAAGTAACCATGGTTAGGTTAAAGGGTTAAGAGTTAACCAAGGTTGGATGAGAATGAGGTGTGTAGAGAACTAACCATAGTTGGGTTAGAAGTGAACCATGGTTGAGTTAAGAATAGGATATTGATGTGTGCTTATTCACACATCCTTTTTAGGCCTTAAATCAGACCAAAAATACCAAATACTAACCAAATATGCCAAGAGAATGTGTGTTTTTGTATTTGTGTATGTACAGGTACGAATATGTGAAAAATGGACAAAAACAAAGCCAAAACCGACAAAAACGAGCACGAGAATGGAAAAATGTCAAAAGCCGGAGCCGGGGAAGCTTAATGATTAAAGAAAGCTCAAAATGTCAAGAAAAGCCCTCAGAGATTTATAAAGTTTCAAGATTAGTCCCTGGTCAAAGTTTGAAGATTTTGACAACTTCTGTCCCTGTACTTTCAGATATTGACAAAAATGGTCCTTTGAAGAATTATTTGAAGAAAAGTAAAACTTGGTCCTTCATAAATAATAGAATTACAATAAAGACCCTTGGAATTAAGTTTTGAAGAAAGTCAGTCTTGGTCCCTATAATTTCATAATCTAAACTTTAGGTCCTTGTAATAAACTTAAGTTAAACTTTATAAACCCCAAGTCCAAATCTGGTCCAATCTTAAAATTATCCTAAACCCTTTTAACCAAAAATTCCCAAAGCCCAAACAACATAAGCCCATTAACACCCTTACCCGATCCAGTCCTCACCCTGGTCAAATCCTCAACACACGGTCAACACAAAAATAAAATACCCCATTTCCCTTTCTCGCCCCCTAAAACGATTTTTACCCAGAAAATTACTGTACCAAGAACCGTAACTCCCTTTCCCACAAAATTACCCCATCTTACAAATAATTACCCAATCATTGGGTGTTTCTAGAACCTGACAGCAAGGACAGAGAATGTTAGAGGGTAAACTCACATGGATTGCCAACATGGCAGCGTTTCATTGGTGAATACACATCATGGTTTTTAATCATACGGCTGAGATTATTGCTTATTATTGAAGCTTGATCAAAGAGCTATGGATGACTCAAAGAAACACAAAATACACAAGGATCAGTGACGTGGCAGCCTAGAAGCATCTCAAACCTCCTCACCTCTCGGCTATATAAGCCCTCACTCATCTCACCATTTGGGTTAGTAGATTTTAGGAGTAGGAGTAGGGTAAAATTAGAAGTAGTAGTAATCATTTTCAGTATTGTATTTCTTATTTCAAAGTTGTACTCAAATTTTAGTTTTAATATAATTCAAGATTTTTTTCAATTAATTTCCTTGCAATTTATTTTCCAATTTTGAGTTACTTTAATCCTGATCTCAGCTTGCATTTAATATCTAATCTCATTCTAGCTTGAACAATAGCTAGTTGTGAGTCTAGTAGTTTCAATACTATTCAAATAAATTCTGGTCAATGGAATTTTGATGAAGATGATTCTGGTTATTTAGGGTGTTAGATTCACAGATTCTGTGGGTGTGGTTTTAGCCTATTAAAGATAGAATTTTGTTCAAATGAATCCCTTGTTTAGCTAGGGTGTTCCTAGTAAGTTTTCCTTTTTACATTTTTGCATTTCTATTAAGCTTTAGTACTGTTCAATTAGTCTATTCTGTTTAATTTAGATTTATTCTAGTCTACTATAGCCTAGGTTTGTGCTTAAGATTGTGATTGCATAAGTATTCGATAGAGATTTCAGATTGCTTATTACTTAGATTAGCCATACTGCATTGTTAAAATTCCTACTGTGCTTACTGAGTTTGACTGATCATTTGTCTTTAACTTCAGTTAGGAAGCTTATTAGGATCAGTAGTTTGGTTAAGTTTAGCTTAGAACCTAGAATTATAGTGTAAGCTCACAATTTAAGGGGTGTTTACGTTTATTTTACGTTTAAGCTTACGGTTTTTGATTCTACGTTATGTTTTAGGTTGCCTTACTTGATTTACGTGCTTAAGTAATTAATTGTGCTTCATTTTCATATTCATTAGTTTTAATCTCATTGAAATATTTTTTCCCACTTTCACGACACGTTTCACGAACCGGGAATTTGAGATTTCATTCACACCTTCACACGGACTACGACCTCGGGTTATCCGTATTTCCTACGGATTTCTTTGAGTAATCTATACTATATATACTTGATTTGAAATCAATCAAAATTTTGGTGCCACTGTCGGGGAAGGTTGAAGTGAATTTTTGATTTTCGTTTTCGAATCGTGTTTTGAAAACATTCCTTTGTATATATTTTCTATAAAAATATAAAAATTGAAAAAATCAAAAACACTTTTCTTAAAGTGTTTTCAAAAATACAAAAAGAAAGTTATAGCCTCGGTTCTCTCGTGGAAGAGGGGGCGTTGTAAACCAAATAAGCTTACCAACATAAGAACGTGTGAAATTAGTTGCTAATCGGATTACTTTAAATTCTACAACCGAATAAGCGGAAAATACGGAGGCTTAGACATTAAATTGCAAGCTGAAGAGAGAAACACTCTTCTCTCCCGTTCCGTCGCGAGTAGTTTTAAAGGAAACGGTTACGATTAACGTAACGTTTGAAAAAAAAAAGAATAAAAGTTTTAAGTTTTTGAATTTTGTTTTCCAATATATTAAAAAAGCCAAAAATAATTTCAAATCAAAAATACAAAAAGATTTTTCCTTTTCTACTTTGATTTTCTTTTTCGATAATTAAAAACCAAAAATAATCTTCTTCTCCTCTTATTATTTAATTCTTTTCCTCTTACCCTCTAAACCGTTTAATTATATATGGAATCAATTATTCCTTGCGTCGGTTGTGGTGAACCGCTTTACGGGTTACCGTGTCGTTGGTGTACATGCGAACGGTGTGGTATTGATATTCGAGACAGAAGTTGTTTGTTTTGCGGTTCGAGTAATCATTTGCTTATGAACCTAATCCGAATTCGTACAACAACTTTCCAAATTTTTCCGATTACCCACTTCAGCCCGATTTATCTTCATTCGATCAACGATATTGCGAGAGATGTGGAAGAAATATAATCAATGGAATTTGTTCGTTTTGTGCTTCAGAAGATGAAAGTTCTTATACTTATCCGAACTTTTCCAATTTTCCTCAAAACGATTTCAATTCATATGAGCAAGATCCGTACTTCAATGATGAATCATTTCAAAATGCACCGACCACACAACTACGATACGGTTGTGAGTATTGTGGAGGTCCACACTTTAGCACCGATTGTCAAATAAGGAAATCATTTCCTTGTGACAATGATTATCACGACCAACCTCCACAATACGATATGATCATTAAAATGATGACTACTCAAAATGACTTTACCGAGCTATGTCTAAATACAATAGATCTTTTTAAAGAGGTAATTCGTATAAGAGTACAAGTTAATACCATTAAGAGTGATGAAAATGAGCCTTATAAAGAAGAAAATTCTACGATCGAATCAATCATTCCCGACTCTTCTCATCCTTCTCTCACACCGGATGAGGAAAGTGATCCTGTTTTGGAAGAAGTCGATACTTTTCTTGATAATAATGATTCTATTTCGACTGAGATTGTTACACCGTCAGATCCTTTGGAGCCCGAGCTCAAGGATTCTTTACCCGATTTTGTGAAACATGATTTTGATACGGCTGCAGAATGTGAGTTATCTCCTCTTGAAAATTCGAATGATCGTGTTGAGATGTTCTCCGATTCTGACGATGATGATTCTTTATCTTATGGAGACATTGAATATGTTGAAGAAGTACCTTCTGAGCTCGTCAGCTTAGAAGAAGAGAATGATGAAGATATTGAAACGGAAATCCAAGATGAAGCTCTTCGTGAAAAATTATTGAATATCAATCTTCTCATTTCTAAGATCGAGGCATTGAAAGATCCTCCGACTTTTTCTCCTATCCCCGTTATGGATAGTGATTTTTTACTCGCGCTTGAAATTTTTCAATTTGAAGAGACGAGTAGTGGCAGTCCCACTATTCATGCTGATATCTCTCTTCCGGATTATGAGCGTTTTGATTTTGAGATCGATTCTGAAGTTATTTTGAGTGCTATTTCCGATAATCCGTCACATGACCCTCTTTTAGAGAATGTCGATCTATTTCCTGCTGCGGATGAATCGATACCATCGGGTATTGAGAATGACGAGAATGACCTTCGAAGAAATGCTCTTGAAGAAATACATGATAATGATTTACTTTCCGAAGCTGACTCATTTCTCTTCGATTTACCATTTTCTCGTCCACCCGCGAAACCACCGGATGTAGATTTTGAATCAGATACGAATGAAGAAATTTTTGGAGTGGTGGACGAGATTTATGAACATGATGTTCATGTGTTTAATATTTTACCCACCCAACCCACCCGTGATTCTGAACTTGACTTTGCTTTTATCATCCGGGTGTTTCAACCGTTCTTTACTTATCCCATCATTTCTTCACTTTTCCACTCCACCGGGAGTAAGGATACCGTCTTTGACCCCGACATCTCCATCTTTCGTGCCGGGTGTCTGTTCCATCTGCTCTCCCTAAGGACAACTTAATTTAGGGATCGAGTCAAGCTCAGGTGACTCGGTGAACAAAAACAAGCGATTCGTGGGAGGCACCCCATGCTTATCCATTTCATTTTATTTATTTTCTATTTTTTAAGTAACGTGATGTGAGGGGCGACCCTTTCCAAACTCGTGTTTTCGTGGTTGTTTAAGAATGTTCAGGAATTTCCCCGAAGATTGAGGACTCTCGTGCTCATGTTTTGTCGTTCTCTCCACTCGAGTCTCATTCTTCGCTGCTCTTTTGGAAATTCACCATATCTAAAATCTTATCGACTAACGTTTATCTCTTGGCATACTTACTAAACGGCCTTAGATATTACGTAAGACTACCCGTACCCTTAAAACATTGAGAACAATGTTTCACTTTAGTTTGGGGGGGGGGGGGGGGGGGTGAATCTTCGATTCGATTTGACTTGACACCTTCGTCTGAGCTGTTAACTTGCGCAACTCCGTTTTTCCACCAAAATTTTAAATTTTTGTCACCTTTTTATTGTGCAAAAAAAAAAAAAAAAAAAAATGAATTATATATGATATGATACTAAGATTTGACACATTGTTTTGACTTTCCTACCGGTGAGAGTAGAAATAAATGTTCCGACTTGACCGGGCGTGTTGAGCCCTAGCTTGTCTCCCTTAACCAGTATAATCAAAAGATTATCGGCTAAGCATCCACGGATCTCATTATTTGGGATTTTAAATTTCTTGATATTGAGGAATGATAGAGTTTATTTAGAAGTTTGGTGCTAAACGTGGAGTAGTTGGATCTCTTTAGAGCCCACGAAAGGTACTTGTGGCCTCCTTGTTCCCACAAGATTGCACACCAATAATAATAGATCTCTAGGATTAGTTAAGTGTATGGGGTTTGGGCAATACTTAGTTTTTTTCTCGTTCATAAGAAAATCTTTGCATATAGGGGTTTGGTACACATAGGGGTACTGCCAGTGTTACGGTGAAATAGACTATTGCATCTTGCCGGTTCGCAGCCGATGTTGTGATCTTAGTAAAGGTCGTGGGACTCGGGGTTTGGCAAATGATATGAATATCAATAATAATAATCCAAAGCCAAAAATAAGGCAGAGGAATCCAAAGCTATAAAAAGCAGCGGAAAAATCCAAGGTCATAATAAAGCTATTGCATCTTGACGGCTCACAACCGTTGTTGTAATTGAAATACAGGACTAAGGACCAAATATTATTAAAGTGCTTATAATTATGCAAAATGCCAAGCTTCGACTCTGGGGGTTTCCTAATAAAAAGCTTCTGTCTCGGGTCTCAAACATGGGATGTTTCGGTCGTAAATAAAAAGGAGGCCCTCAAAATCGTGTTAAATCAGAGACCTCCATGTGGACCTGATTTCTGTATGCAGGGGTTTTCGAGGGAAAGTTTGGAAACTACTTAGCATTCAAATTTTGTGCTCTTATCGGACTAACAAATATCAAAACGAGAAAATATGAAGAAATTCATTTCTGACAAAAATAAAATCTTGAGATACAAAACTTAAAAATTGGGAACAAGAGGTAATTACACAAGTAACTTTTGTGGGTAGTGTTAGCATCTAACTTGTGGATAAACAATGATTTCGATTTTACGCTTAGTTTGGGAGCTTGTGAAAAATCAAGGATGACGATTTTTATCCGTATGGTCTCTTTTCTATGAGAAGTGTTTCTACTCGTAGACCCTGAAAATTATCAAAAGATAATGAAAGTCAAGCAAACCGTCACATATATAAAAATGAAAAAAGTACAAAAATAGTAGTGGTAGTTGTTATTCATGAAAATCGGAAAACAGAGCTTTTTTTAGAATAAATGATTTTGAGATCTTGTTTTGAACATCATTGCTACTTTACAACGTCAGTAAAAAAGGTTTTGAAATTATTTATCTCTTAAGCGTGAGGTGATAACATTGCGTGAGGGTACGACAATACCTTCATCTGGGGGAGTTTTGATGTGTGCTTATTCACACATCCTTTTTAGGCCTTAAATCAGACTAAAAATACCAAATACTAACCAAATATGCCAAGAGAATGTGTATTTTTGTATTTGTGTATGTATAGGTACGGATATGTGAAAAATGGACAAAAACAAAGCCAAAACCGACAAAAACGAGCACGAGAATGGAAAAATGTCAAAAGCCGGAACCGGGGAAGCTTAATGATCAAAGAAAGCTCAAAATGTCAAGAAAATCCCTAAGAGATTTATAAAGTTTCAAGATTAGTCCCTAGTCAAAGTTTGAAGAGTTTGGCAACTTCAGTCCCTGTACTTTCAGATATTGACAAAAATGGTCCTTTAAAGAATTATTTGAAGAAAAGTAAAACTTGGTCCTTCATAAATAAGAGAATTACAATAAAGACCCTTGGAATTAAGTTTTGAAGAAAGTCAGTCTTGGTCCGTATAATTTCAGAATCTACACTTTAGGTCCTTGTAATAATCTTAAGCCTTAAACTTTATAAACCCCAAGTCCAAATTTGGTCCAATCTTAAAATTATCCTAAACCCTTTTAACCAAAAATTCCCAAAGCCCAAACAACATAATCCCACAACCCTTAACACCCTTACCCGATCCAGTCCTCACCCTGGTCAAATCCTCAACACCCGGTCAACACAAAAATAAAATACCCCATTTCCCTTTCCCGTCCCTAAAAACGATTTTTACCCAGAAAATTACTGTACCAAGAACCCTAACTCCCTTTCCCACAAAATTATCCCATCTTACAAATAATTACCCTATCATTGGGTGTTTCTAGAACCTGACAGCAAGGACAGAGAATGTCAGAGGGCAAACTCACATGGATTGCCAACATGGCAGCGTTTCATTGGCGAATACACATCATGGTTTTTAATCATACGGCTGAGATTGTTGCTTATCATTGAAGCTTGATCAAAGGGCTATGGATGACTCAAAGAAACACAAAATACACAAGGATCAATGACGTGGCAGCCTAGAAGCATCTCAAACCTTCTCACCTCTCGGCTATATAAGCCCTCACTCATCTCACCATTTGGGTTAGTAGATTTTAGGAGTAGGAGTAGGGTAAAATTAGAAGTAGTAGTAATCATTTTCAGTATTGTATTTCTTATTTCAAAATTGTACTCAAATTTCAGTTTTAATATAATTCAAGTTTTTTTTCAATTAATTTCCTTGCAATTTATTTTCCAGTTTTGAGTTACTTTAATCCTGTTCTCAGCTTGCATTTAATATCTTCATAATCTCATTCTAGCTTGAACAATAGCTAGTTGTGAGTCTAGTAGTTGCAATACTATTCAAATAAATTCTGGTCAATGAAAGTCAATGGAATTTTGATGAAGATGATTCTGGTTATTTGGGGTGTTAGATTCACAGATTCTGTGGGTGTGGTTTTAGCCTATTAAAGATAGGCTTTTGTTCAAATGAATCCCTTGTTTAGCTTGGGTGTTCCTAGTAAGTTTTCTTTTTTACATTTCTATTAAGCTTTAGTACTGTTCAATTAGTCTATTCTGTTTAATTTAGATTTATTCTAGTCTACTATAGCTCAGGTTTGTGCTTAAGATTGTGACTGCATAAGTATTGGATAGAGATTTCAGGTTGCTTATTACTTAGATTAGCCATACTGCATTATTAAAATTCCTACTGTGCTTATTGAGTTTGACTGATCATTTGTCTTTAACTTCAGTTAGGAAGCTTATTAGGATCAGTAGTTTGGTTAAGTTTAGCTTAGAACCTAGAATTATAGTGTAAGCTCGCAATTTAAGGGGTGTTTGGATCTGTTTACCTTTGTGTGTTCTGGTTGTTTTTGTTCTGTGTCTTCTGCACCATTAGAGTTATTTAGGTCTATGTAGGGTAACATAAGTTCAATATGCATAAGTAAAACACAAAAAGTCCAAATTGCTTCATATCTCAATTTCTGTCTACGTAAGTGTGAGATTTGAATCTGCCTTGGGGAGTTTTGTTGCATTTAGTGTTTGTGCATGTGATTTTAGTGTTTCAACATCATTATTATACATCTAGGAGTAGTTGTGATCCATTAGAATTCACTTTAGTCAACTTTTAGTTGCACAAAAAAAAGTCAAACCTGGTTAGACCTGTCCAAACAGAACCTGATCTAGTGAAATTTTAGGTATGCAATTGAGGTTTAAAATTAGGGCTTTTTTAGTTTTCTAGGTAGCCTGTAGTATAGGCTTTTAGATCCTGTCTTTTGTTTCCTCTAATTAGTTAATCTAGTGCTTTTTATTAAGCTGTTAAGTAGGGCTGCTCAACCCCCTTTTTTGTCTTTATAATACAAGTGCATAGTGCTTATTTGGCTTATTCTGAGTGGATTGCTGATTGAAATAAGTTGATTCATGCTTAGTTAAGTTAATTGAACATGTTTTAAGCTTTTGGTGTGATTTGGTTGAAATTGCTTATTGACAAGTGCTTATTAGAACTGCTTTTCTGGCCCATTTGCTTTTTTCTTTAAGCTTATCTGGTATTTTTAAGTTGCTTAGTGCTTATTTAAGTAAGTTGCATCTATCTTAAGACTTTGGTGCTTGTTCGATAGGAAGTGCTTATTAATTAGTGCTTGTTCAACTGCTTATTGTTCCATACTTGTTATTAGGGTTTCCATATTAGTTGAATTTATTTTTCCTAGGATTAGGATAATATTTTAGAATTTTCCTGAATTTTTCATATTTTTCTAAATTAGTTTGCTATTTTTCTCATTAAAATTTAGTTTTTATTCAATTTTTATTACTTTTTAACTACCAAAAATTCCAAAAGAATCGGAAAAAGCATAAAAAAAATCCAAAAATATTTTAGAAAATAGTTTTCATTTATTTTAGAATTTTAGAAATTAATTTTGCATTTTTCTCATTTAATTTCAATTTTATTTGAATTTTAATTACTTTTTAATTAGTAAAATTAGTTTTTAATTCATAAAAATTACACAAAAAGCCAAAAAAAATATATTTTCAGTTTTAAATTTAGTTTTTAGTTATTTTAGAATTTTCTAAATTTATTTTTTATTTTCCTCACTTAATTCCATTTTCTTTTCATTTTTAATTAATTAAATTAGTTTTTAATTCATAAAAATTAAATAAAAAGTCAAAAAAAATATTTTTCTTCTTCTCAAAATTTTCTTTTATCATTTTTAACTTAGGAAAATTATTTTTAAGTCCGTAGGATTAGTATAGCTTAAATTTCACTTTTTATTTCGCGCGTTTACGTTTATTTTACGTTTAAGCTTACGGTTTTTGATTCTACGTTACGTTTTAGGCTGCCTTACTTGATTTACGTGCTTAAGTGATTATTTGTGCTTCATTTTCATATTCATTAGTTTTAATCTCATTGAAATAATGTTTTCCCACTTTCACGACACGTTTTACGAACCGGGAATTTGAGATTCCATTCACACCTTCACACGGACTACGACCTCGGGTTATCCATATTTTCTGCGGATTTGATGCGTGGGAATTGCACCAGGCTTTACCTCTCGAGGGATCTCGAGAAGTTTACAACCCCCACCAGGCAGTGTACCTGATCGTTGTAGTATAGTATAGTGACAAGTACCGGGGGATTGATCGTTCAACTCAGGAATAGTGTCGCTAGGATTAGAAAGCCTAAAAACTAGATCTAGAGGTGAGGGATGATTCTTTTTGTATTTTTATATTTTATAAAAGCAAGTAAAAATCTCGGGTTTTGAAAGAGTGGGCGGAATTATTTGCTAGTAAACTAACCCAATAACTAAAGATGCTATCAAAATAAAATAATAAAAAATGAAAATAAACTAATTAAACTAGTGGTGTGAGCAATATATGGGAGAATTGTGTTTACTTAGATTTCACTACTCCCTATATATCTTTTACAGGTTAATTATTTGTTACAGTTGCGTGGATGACGGGTTATATTCCTTAATACCAATCATGGGGTGGCGTACTTACCTCCCCAATTCTATAAGCTCCTACTCCACTCCTATGTCGAGCCGGCTAAGAAGCTCCTAACATGGGATCACTAGAATTCGCTCATGCATTAAATACAAACATAAAAACCTAGTACACATCGGTTCATGTTTCTTAAGACGTTCAAGCAAGTTACACAATGGAGATCTGCCAGTTTTCTTAAGCCTAACAATGAAATCATTCATCCATTACAACTATAAACAAGCAATCAACCTATAATCAACATCTAGGTTTCATTACATCTAAGCAAACACACAAAAGATCTAGCCTAGCATGTTAAAATCAAGACAAGCATAAGATATATTCAAACAACACATAGACATATTGAATGAATTGAAAGGAAACTTATCTCAATTGAACATGAAGGGTTTCAAGGGGTGAAAACCCTTGAAAATACTGTTACAAATGACCTAGGGTTTATTAGGTTCGGCCCTAGAATTCTCCAGACAAGTTCCTCTCCTAATGAATGAAAAATAGAAAAGTATATATAGATTTTGTGAGGTGACGGCGTAAAGAGTAAAATTTTAATGCCGTCATCTCGCCACCAATAAAGTTCTCGGACTGCCTAGATCTAGATCTGACGCCGTCATGTGTATTTCTGCTCCAGGCCGTCACCAAATTTACTCTTGACGCCCTTGTTCTGACGCTGTCACGTTTTCTCTGGGCCGTCATCCATTTTGCTCCTGACGCCGTCATAAAATCCTTCTTGACGCCGTCATCTACTGTTCCCAGCAAGAAAAATTAAGACTTTGCCGTTTTCTTCACTTTTATGCTCCAAAAACGTCCAAAATGCTTCCTTTTCCAGAATTCACTCCCAAAGTACCTAAAATCACAAAAGGAACGATTTAGGGCAATATTTGATCAAATAAGTTCCAATTCCGGCTTAAATGACCCCCTAAAAACGGTTCATTTTTCGCTTCATCATGATTTCTTTGAGTAATCTACACTATATATACTTGATTTGAAATCAATCAGATATTCCAAAGGATATTCCATTTCTTGGGGAGGAAGGTGAAATGGATGGTTGAGATGTGTTGTAGAGGAATGAATGGTTGAGATGAAGAGTCTGTAAGGAATATAAGAGATGAGTTGGATTGTATAAGAGTGAAGAGATGTGTGTAAGAGAATATGTAAGTATGGGATGTGATGGGGAACCTAGTGTGTGTAGAGAATGAGATGGTTGTGAGTGGTGTGTATATTTTGAAAATAAAGGTGTTGGGAGTGTAAGGAATATGTAAGAATGATTTGATGGGGAGCCTTGTGTGTGTGAAGAAGGGTATGTAAGTGAAGTGTGTGTATTTTGAATGTAAAGGTGTGTGTATGTGTGTGAAAGTATGTGTGTGTAGAAAAGAGTGTATGTGTGTGTATAAGAAAGGTGTATGGGAAATGTATAAAGTGAAGAGAATATTGTAAGAGGGAATATTGTGTGTGAGTTTGTGAATGTTGTGTGTGTTGGTGAGGAGACAAAGGTACCCTTTTGTAAGGAGGTGTAAGGGAATAATAAGAGGATGTTGGGGATTGGATTTTGGGAGGTTTGGTGGTTTTGTCTTTTGTGAAGGGTAATTAAGAAAAAGATTAAGAAATAATCTAATTGTCATTAAGAAGAAAAATGTTTAGACAATTAAGATTATAAGTTGAGAAAATCATAGGTTACTTATAAATCTAAGTAACACAACGTCGAGAATTCATAGTTTCATAACTCGTGACTTTCCACGACTCGACGTACTCAACTAACACCTTGGTAGAAACAAGTCAAGTGCTTTGCCTTGATGTAAAGCATAACCCAAGCAGGAAAGGATGCGTTTACGCAAAGTGACTTTTGACTTAGTTTGACCAATAAGAGAGTAAACCCGTTACGTGATTAGAGAAGACGTAAGCACGAGTTATGAGCATATGGATGCTTTCAAATGATGTTACGTGAAATATATAAGCTCTCTAAGTTTAGAAAAGCCTTGGCTAGAGGCAAGAGTTAAAAAAACATGAGTTGGTGTTTTCTCGTAAACGGGTGTTTCAAAAGTTGGATCTCTCTAATCCCAAAACTCGTTTCGAGTGTTCTCAATTGAGCACATAGCATATTCATTCCTGTATTGAAAGATTCACATTTGTCGGGTAAGGGGAAAACTGACTTTCAAAATTCGTCCCGAACCATACAGTAGCCTGGCGCGTCAGCCACGCGTCAACGCGTGGGTGACGCGTCAGGAGCAGGTATGGATTCGGAGAATTTTGGCTACCGTTTGTTATTTTATGTGTTTCGAAGGTTTATTTGTCATCATTAAAATATTAGGAGATCTTGACAATGTTGCCTCAACAATACGCATGGACGGACCCATATGGGTGCCGGGTATAGCACGCGTCACACTCGAATTTAGGTTACGAAGTATAACTTTTTTTTTTTTTTTTTTTGTTTATAAATATGTCTTTTCTGGTCATGTGTAACCCCTAGTTTTACTTAATAAAAACACTTGCATCATTTTATAAAATATTACATTATTATATAAACGTTGTCAAAGTTTTATTTATTTTCATTTAAACAAAATGTTGTATTAAATTTCTTTTCCAACTAGCAAAAATCTTCATCTTAGAAATGATTCAACTTGATCTTACTTGAAAAATGGATTAACCATTCTTGCAATAATCCAAAACAAAAAGGGAAATCAAATTTGTTTTTACATAAAACCCATCATTAGTCATTTATAGGGTTGGAGGGTTTGACACTTTAGGCATGCATTAAACTCCTTTATCTTAGCCATTTCCCCATGCATTTTAGATATGGAACACTTCAAACATAACATGAATGACCACTCATAACGTGATGAACATTTGCTTGTGCAGGACTCACTGATCTTCAAAGGATTCATGGATCCGTCAAGGTTTGTACTAGCTTTCCTTTTGTCTATTTAAACAAGCCTTGTGTATCATTTTTTCTCACCCCTTGTAAATATTTTTGTAGCATTTCATTGCATTCTCATAAACTATTTTCTTTGATCATTATAATGTTTTTAGGGCCGGCTCAAAGGAGGTGCCACCCGTGACCCGTGCAATGGCACAGGGCCCCCTTTTTTAATTGGGCCATAAATTTTCAATTTCATCCATTGTTCTATTATGTGTATATGAAGTTTTGAAAGCCCATATCTTATTCCTATTGTTTTTTGTTTCTTAGCTAACATCAAAGCTAATATATTTTAATACTGTATTCAATAGACTACGGTTAATAACCAATATTCGATTTAGAGGAAAAAAGTACAAACCTTCTTTTCACTTGATTATTAGGGGTGTATTATAATTGTTTCATTGAATTTGAGTGATTTTCACTCATCTCTATTATGAACATCAACATATTTACCATATTACAAGAAATTAACTTAGTGGTCCGCCGGTAATTATGTTTAAAATTTTCGTGTTTAACGGGGCCTCTTATGGTTACGGCATAGGGCCACCGAAATTCATGGGACGACCCTGAATGTTTTACATTCATCCAAGTGATTCATTCAAGTGATCTATTTCTTTAGCAAGGGAAGAACACAAGAGGTTTACAAGTCTTTTGTGCTTTAGTTGTAGTCTTATACTTGCAACTTTATGTTATCTTCCACTACTATATTTCACAGTTATAAAACACCATCGTACACCAACACATAGAGAGTTAGGTTAGTGTTAGCCATCGCTGGTCGCTAGTCGGGCGACCGATCTCCTTGCAACTAATAATCGGCCAAGGCGGGATTAATCTGTTAATCAGATTGGAATATTCTATATGTAAATCTCGAAGTTTCCTTGTATGAGATGACGTAATACTTTAAGTTTTAAATAGCTCAAAGATCGCATAGCTCAAAATTTATACCAATAAAACATAACGATTAAAGTATTTAAAAGTTTAAACACAAATAAATTACTTCAACCAAAGTAAAGGACTCAACTTTATTTCAAGCCTACTATGTTCACGAACATCAATAAAAGGCTCCAATTTTGATTATGAGTTTCATTGTGCGTGAGAAGTGAAAAATCAATCCCCAAATTAAATAAAAGGACTACTTTTTTAATTTTCTTAAAAGTTGGCCGATTGAGACGATTTGGCCGACTAGCATGCGTCAATGGCCGACTTTTTTCCCATTTTAAAAAAAGTCAACAAGGGCTTGTATCCCAATGGTATCTTTTATTATGTGAGAAGCTCCCCAACTAAATGGTTGTTGGTTCATGTCCTGCTTAGGACATGTGAGATGGTTGTGGTGTATAAATTGTGAGATAGTTAGTTGTCGTTCTAAGAAAAAAAAGTTAACAAGGTAGAAGGCCGATTACCTTGTAATCGTCGATTACAAGGCCACCTAGGCCGATTTTTGCAACATTGTCAAAACATATAGAGGGAAAGGTTGGTTCTACATCGATTAGAACTCGATATTTAACTTTGTATCGGTAAAAGTATAAATGACGTTGTACGTTTTTTTTGGCCAAAAAGGGGGCTCGTTGACATAGTGAAGTATCTCTCGAGTCAGAAACTCAGGGAGTGAAGTAAGGTGAGGAGGAGCTTCGTTGCCGAACCACAATAAATCCTTTGTGGTCGGTTTGATCTTTCTTTTTTCTTGTATTACATTTTATCATTCATATTATGATTGTTTGCACACATAAATTTTGATACTAAGTTTTTAAAAGTAAAAACTATTCAACATCTCTTCTAGTTATTTAAAAATAATGAATGCAATTCATTTTACATATTTTACCTTTAAATCTTTTATATCTCTTATATAATAAGATATTAGAGAAAAAAATGTTGAAAAACTTTTCGACCCATATAAACCCACGTTTCTATAAGAACAATCTAAACCCATACCCGTTTAGACCCAAATCATCTAGACCCGTGGCCCAACCTGACCCATATATTTTGCCACCTAGATATGATCAAAGCATGTCTCAAACAATATTGTCGATAAAAACAACCATGAAAATTTTCAGTTCTTTATATAAGGTACGTAATGTTATAGCTCCAAACACTTACTGTTCTTTTTCATATGTAAAAAAGTATACTTCTGCCGCCACCGATTGTCTCCAAAACCCTAATGAATTATATCCGCCTTGTGCCAAAAACTAAATGAATATGCTAACAATTGGTCTTTAACACAAACTTATGGTCAATGTGACCAAAACTCTACTAGGGTTTATGAGCACACTTATGACTCATCAGCTAGTCGTATAAGGGAATGTTGGTCTGCTAACAATGTTAACCCTGATTATAGGAGTTTTGGCACAAACATGTCAAATGAAAGAAGTGTTTGTGGTGATAGAGTTTATTCATCAAGGAATCAAGAGAGCAGTGAAATGAATTATCAAAAACCAAGTTGGTACTCCCTATCCGATGACAAGTTAGATGAAAACAAAAACAAGTGTCCTGACAAGTTTCAGGAGCTTGATGCTTTATGCAAGGATCAGAAATTAAAGGAAGTAATTGGGGTTTTGTATTACCTTGAGGACTTCCGTATTTCGCTTGATATACGTAGGTATTTGTTACTAATGCATGAATGTGGTGAGGCTCATGCAATTGAAGAAGCTAAACAAGTGCATGAGCATCTCACAAGATCAGTATGGTCTTCAAAACTTGATGTTACCGTTTGTAATAAAATCTTGGAGATGTACGGAAAATGTGGTTCGATGGAAGATGCATGGAAAGTATTTCATACGATGTCGCAAAGAAACCTTACATCTTGGGAAATTATGATAACATGGTTTGCTAAAAATGGGCATGGAGAAGATGCAATTGATATGTTTACTGAGTTCAAAAAGATTGGATTAAAGCCTAATGATGAAATGTTTTTCGGTGTGTTTATGGCATGTAGTGTATTGGGAGATATGAAGGAAGGGTTGTTGCACTTTGAGTCAATGAACAGGAATTACAACATCGTTCCATCTATGGATCATTATTCAAGTGTAGTGGATATGCTTGGTGGTGCAGGATATCTAAATGAAGCATTGGAATTTATTGAAAAAATGCCTATGGATCCAAGTATAGAAATTTGGGAAATTATGATGAATCAGTGTAGAATTCATGGGGATCGGATACACAACTCGGAGATCGTTGTGCTGAGATTGTTCAGCTGCTAGACCCATCTCGTTTGGATAAACAATCTAATGCAGGCCTTATACCGATAAAAGCCTCGGACATTGCAAAAGAAAAGGAGAAAAAGAAATCGTTAGGCTTTACTCCTCTCGAGACTAAAACAAAGCTACATGAGTATAGAGCAGGGGACACTTCTCACCCTGAACACAAGAAGTTGTATAGTCAACTTAGGTGTTTAAAGCAACATATGAAAGAGGAGGGGTATTTTCCTCAAACAAAATGTGTACTTCATGACATTGATCAAGAAAGCAAGGAGGAAGCTCTTCTATCACATAGTGAAAGACTTGCTTCATCTGAGGCCCCTTATGACCAGCCCTTCTCGTGCATCAATACGGATAATAAAAAATCTTCGTGTTTGTGTTGATTGCCACAATGCACTTAAGATTATATCTAAGCTAGTTGGAAGACTAATCATTGCACGTGATAACAAGAGGTGGCACCATTTTGAAAATGGAGTATGTTCTTGTGGAGATTATTGGTGACAATAAACTTTTTGTCTTCATTTTGCTTTTGCCGATCTTATTGATAATTGTTTATTCAGGAAATTGATATATATGTTTAGTTGCAACTTTTTAATTTTAATTCATTCATGTATATTTAGGAAGTATTATCAGTTTAGCTTTTATATGAAAGTAGGATTCTATTCAACATATCTTAGTTATGAAGGGTTCGTAAGCTTTCATACCAATAACTTACAAGCTGAACATCCTAGAGAAACATTATCACAATTCAGCCTCTTTCAAATTACATTTTCGGTTTTGTGAGGATCTGATCTTAATTGTTCAGAGATAGACATAGTCTCTTGATTCATGAGTGGATACATAAATATACATGAATTCAGATGATACTAAATAATGGACTTTAAGATGGATAGGTTCCATCTTATATATGTGCGCAGCTGTGGTATAAAACCAATTAAATAACTTATGGTTGTTTAGTTAATTTTCTATTCAATTCGAATGATCTATCGCATTGGGATATTATGGAATATTTCTCAAATTAACTTTTCCTGTTTTTTTTGTTTCTTATTTGATCACGAAATGCCTCACGCGATGGAACATGAAGGAATCATGACAAACCGAGCTTGGGCTGCACACTTGCACCAATCAAGTTAACTTGAGCTTCCTACTTCTATCGGAATTTGGAAATCCGAATAAATGAAGTAAATGATCATTGTCAAATTTTACTCATAGCTGACCAAAATGCTTGTGTCCCATTGGTACCCGATCATGTGGGAGCGCTCCTAACCATATGGTTGTGGGTTCAAGTCCTGTCTAAGATATGTGAGATTGATATATTGTGAGATAGAGTTGCCATTAAAATAAATCACTTACAGACTTATCCTTTGAAGATGAACTGTTTCTTTGTTGCCCTAACACTCGAAGGGTATTTCATAACTAGCACAAACCCTAAGTACATGACACCGTATACCTTACATCACATAGCTCCTCTGTGTGGTGATTCTACCTCCTTTGCAATATCCTACAGTGTTGGATACATTTGAGCTTTAATTTAGATAATTAATAGGACCTTACATCACATAGCTCCTCTGTGTGGTGATTCTACCTCCTTTGCAATATCCTACAGTGTTGGATACATGGTCATTTGAGCTTTAATTTAGATAATTAATAGGTAGATTGGAGTTAAGAGTCAAAAATGTTTTTCATTCTATAAGATCGATCTGCCTCTCACCTCGACACCGTTGTCCAATATCTGCTTCAAACCTCGTCACCTCTGTTTCGCCTTTCTTTTAATTATTTTTTCTTTTTGTTACAGTGAGGTGAAGAGAATGAGATCAGGGGCGAAGCTTCATAGGGGCCGGGGGGGGGGGGGGGGGGGGGGCGCCCGACCCCCCAAAATTTTTTTTGTGATGTAGGGGGTATATAGTTTTCGTGTAGAAAAATTTCGGTTTCGACCCCCCAAAAATTTCGGTATACCTGAAATATAGCCTTAGAAAAAAAAAATTTAGATCCCGACCCCCCACTTACAAAATCCAAGCTTCGCCACTGAATGAGATAATGAGAGTTTTTTGATTCTGACTTCTGCATCTTGTGTTACTTTTATGTGTATTTACTACTCCGTATATTTCATTTTTTCCCTTTAGCAATTTTGTAAGTAATCATTTTCATCCTGGTTGAAAATATGAAGTTACGAGTTGTTGGGACTAAAAAGTGAACAACATCGCTCGAAGAGTAATTTGTTTTCTTCTATTTGTGAACTCTAAAACCTATTTTGCCGTAATGTAATATCTAAACTTTTACACCTAAGGACTAAACCAAAACGATGGTATTGGAAATGATATACAAAACACATACCAATTATTCCACCCAATGTGCATACCGATTCCCTTAGGATTCCGGTTAACAAACCAAACAGCCTAGAAATTGTTTAAGGCCATTTTTTTTAAAGATCTCTTTGTATCTCTAATATCTAAAACTTCATTTTGAATAGTGTGCTGTCTATATCTTACATATTGTTTAAGTTTTCTAAAGATTTATATATTCTGTTATTTAAAACTTCATTTTGAATTGTGTTCTTGTTTATTTAACATATACATTGTTTAAGGTTTTCTCTAATGATTACTTTGTATATTTATTACCCAAAACTTTATTTTGAATAGCTTAATGATATATTTTACATATACATAAAACCTTAACAGGGGCCCTGGACTCGTTATCAGCATAAGGTCTAAGTGCTCAAGCTGCAAACCTAACACACCTGCCCATGAGTCTGATGATGACGTGAAAACCTAACACACCTGCCCATGAGTCTGATGATGACGTGAAAATTTACCATGATCCAAGACAAAAAGGATAGTGAGTTCGTGATGTTAGTATTAAATTCGCTTTCTTTTGTCTTGCTTTGCTTGTCCGTTTCTTGTAGAGGTGTGAAGTTTGGCCCTTTTAAGTTGACTGCAGTTGCCCTTAAAAAGTTTAAGTAAAGGGTTTAAGAGCAGTTATCTGTCTTGGTTCTTAATTTCCAAATGTAGGATGTTCAAAAACTTTGGTTTAGTTTATCTCTATTTTGTGTAAGAAGGTCATATATGTTGGACACTTCATGTTTCAAAGTGGTTGATATGAACCTATGGAAAGTTATTTTGAGTATGTGGTGGTAAGTTATTCTTGGACTCTTAATTTTGCTATTTTGGGTATGTGGTGAAAAGTTATTTGAGTATATAACACTTGGTTTTTCAATCTCTATTCTACACGAGGTGTAGATAACTGCACGTTGTGGCGGGAAGTAATAGCATGTTATTCACTTAAATAATTACAAAACATCGAAAGAGTTAGTCAAGTATGCTTGTTTGTGCGAGCTTCAAACAGGTTATAGTGGTTAGAAAAATAAAACTAACTTTAGGCATTTACATATATATAGTACTAACAGGTAAGGTTAAGTACCATCTCAATTAGCATAATGTGATCTTTCCTAATATTAGAATTGAGTAACTCACTACCATTGTATCGGACGTGTACAAAATCTTAATACGCAAACCGTCATACGTTATATGCGGCATTTGTTGGATGCATATTGGATATACACTAAGTAACCTTAGTTGCCATGTGTAATATGAATGTTTATGATGTTGCTCCAGTCCTTGGCAGTGGGATTTAAGTAGCAATAAGATGTTAGAGCTGTAGATAGATCAAGTGTTCCTGCAACAACATAAAATATGGCTAAATGTTAAGATAGAAGTGAATATAACTTTTGTCCAAATGTTGCGGGGTTGTAAAAATATGCGGATTGTTCAATATAACTTTTGTTTTTTAGGAGGATCAGATAATCCACAAAAATAATTGTTTTTTTAGTGACACTTAAAAAAGTGTCACTAAAATAAATAAGTATCAACAAAAGTATAAAAAAATGCCGCTAAAATTTTTATGTGCTTCTCCTACACTTAAAAAGTGTAGGTAGAAGTTCAGTATGTAAAAGTCTATTTATAGTGACATGAAAAAAGTGCGAGGATACATTTTTTGCTTTTAAGACAAATTTTGTACATAAAAAGTGTCATTGAATCTCAAAATTTTAAGCTTTTACCCATATTTTTTTAATAAGTATCAATCAAAGGTTAGATTTTGTGATACTTTTTTGTGTCACTAAAACTTCTGTCAGTCTATTTTCTTGTGGTAACACTAACCGTTTACCGGCTTTTATCTATTATTCATAGATAAAATGTTAAATATACTGTACTTTTGCACATCTATGACATGCAACATGATTGTAAGAGTGCTCGGTATGGTTGACATTGGGCGCAAAATGGTACCAATGGCTAACGAACAACATGTTATACCACACCACCTAACATGCCATTCGTGTGTTATTCATCATTTAGCTAATGCAATCACTAACGCCATTCGTCCCATTTTTATTTATTTATTTATTTATTTTTGTGAGTGAGTGTGTATTTTTGATGAGTTATTTTGAGGGATTTACAAGTACCACTAACATGTTATTGGGTTTTTTTGCTAGAAAATATATTTTAGCTGTTGGTTTGTTATTGAGATGTTGATGAGTTGACGCTGAGACAAATACTCCCCACACCTTGCACTCTAATGCTTTTATTTTTGTAAAGTCAAATCGTTAGACACCTAAGTCACCTACTATCTACCCCTCACACATATAACCTCTATTTTATTGTAGCCTGGTTGTTAAAGTATAATGGAAATCAACAAAAGAAAAGAAAAAAAAACTCAAAAGCATATAAACGTCACTCAGTTCACTCTTTCTACTTATTTTTGGTATCGTCCTCAACCTGTTCTTACCACAAGAAATTAAACATTAAATGACATAAGTTTTAATAACACAAAAAAGTGTCACAAATCTAAATTTTTAATGACACTTATTAAAAAGTGTGGGTAAAAGCCTAAATTATTAGATTTAATAACACTTTTTATAAACCAAATGTGTCACAACAAATAAAAATTATGTACCCACACTTTTTCTGTGATTATAAATAGACTTTTACTTACTCGACTTCTACCTACATTTTATTAAAAATTATTTATACTTTTGGTGACACTTTTTTTTTTTTTTTTTTTTTTTACTTAAGAGTAATTTTTTGACTTTTGATGACACTTTTTTATGTGTTGACAATTTTTTTGTAGTGTCTGACTGCTAAGCATCTTTATGTTTTACCCGACCCAACTCCATTATGTTGCCCCGTCACACAAAAAGATATATTATAAACGTAAGAATTTAAACTATTTACATTTGTACCTCTTAACCAGACATAAGCTCACATCAAGCATCATGTCACTGGTTTTTTCATATGTTCAAATGTCTCTTCTGAGCTTTTTGGCATGTGAATATGTCATCCATTGTGAATATGACAAGTTCAGTTGTCATTAGTTTAAAATATTGGTTATGATCCAAAATAGAAAATGTGTCTATGGTGCATTTACATAATTTGTGAAATGGGGATGTTTTTTTTACCTGATATCATCAATAATCATGCTTTTTGTCACTGTCTTACTTTTATTTCGATTTCTTGATTATGTTAGTACTCCAACAGCCTGTCGTGATCGTATGCTTCACAAATGTAATGCACGAGTTTGTAAGTCCCACGCTATGTGGCGGGATGTTTGAATAAAAAATTATTGATTTCTGTTGCGCTCCGACGCGGAGCGCAAACGACTAACTCTGTAACGGATTGATAACTCGAAGGACTATTTTTGTAAATTGTTTTTGAGTTTTTTACGAAAATTGTCCTTATATTAGCATTTTGTTGCAAAGTTAATGATCAAGGACTGACTTTGTAATGGACGTATAACATGAAGGACCAATTACGTAAAATCTATGTTGAAAATTTTGAAAAATTAAAAATAGTTATTTAATGACCGTCCGACATTACTTAACGACCGTTAGTTACTGTTCATTTCAACCCTATTAGGTATGTCTTTAGCAAAAACAAACTTGGTCTTTAACAATCCTTATCAATGTACTTTAGTAATAATGTCAATAGTAATTGAAATTTATGAAATATAAGCACAAAAACATCTATACATAATTTTTTCTAACTATTTTCAAAAGGCAAGAAATTATAGTGTTACATGTGGGTCGTACCTTTTGTCCAACAACACGTAACATTATCATGTCGTCGGCGGTCTGGTTAGGGGTTTGATGAGGCAAAATTTGTTATGCTTTTAAGGGGTCATTTAAGCCTTAAGTCGTGATAATATAATCAATTATTACCTTAAATCGTTTCTTTTGTCATTTTAAGTACTTTTGTAGAGAATTCTAGAAAACATAGCATTTTGGACGTTTTTAAAGCATAAAGTGAAGAAAACGACAAAGTCAAGAATCCAAACTGGAGATTGCACCTGACGGCGTCACCTATTCCAAAGTGACGGCGTCAGCCTTTGTGACAAGAGGTGGATATTTCTTTTACACTTGACGCGCCAGAAGACTATTTGGGCATTAACACGTGATGGCGTCACCCTTTACCAGAAGAAGGCCGTCACGCGTAACTTTAAAGCGTGACGGCCTAGAACCTTATAAAGTGACTTCGTCAAGAAGTTAGATTGGGCGACAAGAAACCCTAGCCGCGGGGAGATGACGGCGTCAACCATCAAAAGGTGACGCGGTCACCTTTGTAAATCTATATATAGTTTTTGATTTTTCATTCATTAGTGTGCAACTTTGGAGAGGAACTTTGTCACACAAATCCTAGTTCAAATTTCAGAAGTTTTTAAGGGTTTCATACCCTTGTCTCTTCCATGTTTGATTAAAGATAAGTAATCCATCAATCATTCAATATGTCTATGTGCTGTTTGATTCTATCTTACGCTTGTCTTTCTTTAAACATGTTAGGCTAGGTTTATTTGTGTTTTCTTAGATGTAGTGAAACCTAGTTATTGATTGTTGATTGATGGTTTGTTATTAATTGTTATTGGGTGATTGTTAAACGATGTTAGGCTTAAGAAATCTGGCTAATCTCCTATTCGGTAGCTTGCTTGAACGTCTTAAGAAACATGAATCAGATGTGTACTACGATTTTAATGGGTATTTAATGCATAAGTGACTATTAAGGAGGCCATGGTAAGGATACTTAACGTGTCGCCATAGGAAGAGATAGAAGCTTACAGAGTTGGGGAAGATCATACACAGCCCCACATATGGTATTAAGAAATGCAACCCGTCACCCACGCAATTTTAACAAGCTTATCAATCAATAAAAGATAACTAGGGAGTAATGAAATCTAAGTAAACACGTTTTCTCCATTTATAGTTTCACATTTTATTTTATTGCATTAGTAATTATTTGGGTTAGTTGACTAGCAACTTATTCCGCCCACTCTTTCAAATACCCGAGATTTTACTTGCTTTCATAAAAAAAAAAAAAAAAAAAAAAAATTCATCCCTCACCTCTAGACCTAGTTAGATCAATTTCAATCCTAACGAACACTGTTCCCTGTGGAGAACGATCAGGTACACTGCCTAGTGGGGATTGTAAGCTTCTCAAGATCCCTCGAGAAGTAAAACTTCCGTGTAGACCACAATCCGCACATCAAAGTTTTTGGCGCCGTTTTCGGGGAATAGTTATTGTTTAGGTTGAAATTTATTTTCATTAAGTCTACTCACTAGATTCCTTTCTAGTGAGATTTTTATTTTTATTTTTATAGGTTTTCTTTAGTCTATCTTATTTCTTCGTTTCTTTGTTCGTAACTATTACCATCCGCCATCATGGAAGGTGGTAATATCTTTGATCCCATCAACCCACCACAACAATACCTACCACAACCAAACCAACCTCCTAGAGCCCGCACTTTAGGAGAATACTGCCGACCTAGCCATCAAGGCTATCGAAACACCATTGAGCTCACCCAAGGAGCCAATGTGTCTCCCTTGCGATCAGACACCATCCGGTTGGTGCAAAGCAAATGTGCATTCCATGGACTTCGTTCCGAAGATCCAAACCAACATCTCAAGGATTTCCTTAAAATCGTAGACTCCATAGACCTTGATGTTGGCACTCGAGAGACGACCCGATTGCGTCTCTTCCAATTTTCTCTACGTGATCAAGCTAGTCAATGGCTTGAGCGTTACCCGCGGGATCTATCACATCTTGGGATGATCTCACTTCTCGTTTCCTTGCTCAATTTTTCCCACCGGGAAGAACCAACAAGTTAAGGAATGACATCTTGATGTTCCAACAACGTCAAGATGAAACTCTTTACGAAGCATGGACTCGTTTCAAGGACTTACTTCAAAAAGTCCATCATCATGGCATAGATCTTTTGCTCCAAGCCCAAATCTTCTATGACCATATCAATCTCCCCACAAGGCGAACCATTGACCAAGCGGGCGGTGGTAAGCTACGTGATCGAAGTGCGGAAGAATCATGGGAACTCATAGAAGATCTTGCTCTCTATGACAACGAAAGTTGGAATGATCCCCGTGATTTGAACAAAATGGTCAAGGCAACATCTTTCCCTTCGAACAATTCAAGCACTTCCGACCGTAGGATCATGGAACTTGAAGACCAAGTCAAGTTTCTCATGAAATCCTATGAGGCTCCTAAACCTTCAAGCCAAGTGAACAAAATCAGTTCTTCATGTGAATATTGTAGTGGTCCCCACGACACTCGTAATTGCATGAAACTCCCCGAACAAGCTTTTGCGGACTCCGCATCCTCGCGTACCGATGGGGCGGGAGACAAGTGATACACTTTCAAGCCCGAGCCAAACCCTTGCGGTGATTCATACAACCCCTCTTTGAAAAATCACCCAAAATTTAGGTGGAAACAAAACAAAACACTCCTCAAAACAATTCTTCCAATCCACCGAATCGTTTCCAATCAAAGGGTTCATCCTCAAACCGTACTTTCAACAACAATCCTTCCAACAACTATGGTAGTACCAATAACTTTGAAGGATTGATGTCCAAATTTATGGCATCTCAAGAAGCTCGTTTGGCTAAGTTTGAGTCCGAATTCAAACAAAAACAAAGTAAGATGACAGATAAGATTGACACCTTGTTGAAAGCTCTCAATGACCGAGAAATGGGAGCACTCCCAATCGACACGGTCAAGAATCCGAAACAAAACGTTAACGCCATCTCTTCGGTTACGTCTCCTAGTTCTTGCCCAAAATACTATCCGGTCAATGCTATGAGCACATGTTTCAAGCAAACTCAAGTTGTTAAAAACGACCAACAAAATGAAACCACCAATTAAAAGTCGGTCAAAAAAAGTAATTGAAACGCCTCCGATTCAAAACCTTGACGATTAATTCAAGGAGCTCCACCTTGAACGTCCGGTTATTGATGTCTTAGCTCGAGCCCCCTACTACAATGCCCTTTTAGAAAAATATATGGAGAAACTTAAGTTGGGTAAAAATGGGACAACCTTCATTCAAAACAAGCTGCCTAAGAAATTAGATGATCCAAGCATATTTGTTTTACCTTGCAAGATCGGAAATTCTGAGGCTTTTGACACATTAGCCAATCTTGGTTCAAGCCTAAATTTGCTTCCGTCATCCCTTTACACCACCCTTAAGCCGGGAAAATTAGATGAAATGGAAGTAATCATAGGTCTTGCGGATGGAAGTGTAGCATATCCGGTTGGGGTAGTGAAGGACGTATTAGTGCACATAGGAAGATTGACATTTTTTGCTGATTTCCACTGCCTTGATATGGTTAGTGACACTACATGCCCTTTTTTGATATGAAGAGGATTTTTAGCTACCGCAAGTGCGATGATTGATTGTAAGGAATCTTGAATAGCGGTAGGAGAAGGGGAAACTTGGTTGGTATATGATGTAAAGAAGCATGCCTACGAAACTAATGAGGAACCAACACTTCATTTGGTAGATTTGAATAGGATACCATCTAGATACGGACCTTGGGTTAATAGAGACTTCATAGAACCCCAACGCCCATTTTACCTAGAAGAGGAATTTGTGAACCGAACACACACGGTAGAACAACTCTTGGCCAGGGACATAGAATTAAACCCATTTGAAGATCCTCTAGTTTTTAGGAAGATGATTGAATTCCTAGGAGTCTTACCCATTAACCTAGGAATGAATAGGTAGAAAAGCGAAAGTGACAAATGCAAGTGGAATTGGAATAAACCACCTAAGGAAGGAGATGGATCATGGCACCAAAAGATGATACTATATGATCCGGATGGAGAGAAGTTTGAAAAGTCATACCGTACTAAGCATACCGTTAGGAAATTGAATCCTAAAGACATCCTCGATGAGGATCTCGCTCACATAGGATAGGGCATGACTTTGAGTCTAGCTACAAGACTCGTTAATAAAGAAAAGCGCTTATTGGGAGGCAACCCAAGCTTTATTTGTTTGATTGTTTGTTTATTTGATTTTATTTGCTTCCGTATGTTTGTTTTATTTTCATCGCTTATTGTTCATGTATCTAACATTTTGTGAAAATGCTTTATTTTGTTTTTAACTTCGACTTGATTACATATAAAGGTATTTTGCAAAAGATAAGTGTAAGGGAAATCTAAATTTGTTTTAAGAACGGATTGAGCATGAACGATAACAATGAGATATAAACATACATATTAGTACTTGTTTGAGTCAAATGCTTGTATCGAGTCATAATGATTGTTTTGCAGGATTCCAGGAATTAGAACATAGGTTTTTTTAGAAATTTTCTGGAAACAAAATAAAAGAATTTCGTCAGGTCAATTCTGACGGTGTCAGGCATGATCACTTGACGACGTCAGGAATAATTTTCTGGAAATTTTGCAGGTTTTGTTTTTCTGCCGGAATTGTAAAGTTTCGTAAAATCTGTATTTTATAACCTCCAGTAATATGCAAACAATCATTCCACAAGCATTATATCTTTACTTGCTTTCTAGGATTTAATTTTATGTAGATTTACCGTCGATTTTACGTGAGGTTTTCTTATTTGTTTTCTCAGCTAATTAACAGGTTATATTGAACAAGAAGATGTACATGGATGATCAAGCTTTTGGTATTGCTTTAATCTTGAAGTTTTCACATTTTCTTGGAGGAGGATTTAACCGTGTTACTACATCATCTACATCGAACGAATCAGGAGAGTATTTATTTCAGTCTTTCATTTTCCTTTACTTTACTTTCTTTCAATTGAACATTGGGGACAATGTTCAGCTTAAGTGTAAGGGGGGGGGGGGGGGTAAATGAAGATTCCTTAGAGATTACAATTGCACTTGATTTTTGTCTTGCCCGATAGTAGATGTGTAATAAAACTAAGATAAACACTTGTTAGGGTCATTTTAGCACCAAATTTAAATTTTTTTGCAACATATAGGAGTGAAACCTTAGTCTTAATAAGTGTCTCATGGATAGGAGTTATATGACTAGCACAAATAAACCGTACCACTCAAAAAAAATTTCACCCCAAATATGTGCGGTTCACCCCTAGATTTAATAGGAAAAGCCTTAGTACTTATGTGTGTACCGGTAACATTTAGATTCTAGAACTTGCGTTAGTGATTCATTCCAAGAGCACATGTAAGACTACATTCGTGTAGTTGGAATTACTACATGATAAGAGTCATATGATAACCCATGGTTTTAAGCCTGTGTCTTTTATAATTACATTAACTTCATTGGTCAAGTAATTTTCCCACACCTTTGCGTTGTTCTCATTTTTAGTACACGATACCCCTAGTACACCCCTCAGAACATATCTTTTCGTTTCTAACTTTAAGAATTTTACTTAAAGGAAGATTTTGTTTACAATTCACTCCCAAATGTACACCCAAATTGACTTAGCCTTCCTTGTATGTGCTCATTTTTAGTGCATCATTGTTACAACATTTGTTTAAACCCTTTGTTAATTGTCTAATTGATTACATGGTTGCTAAGTCGAGTCATATCTTGTATATATTGTTTTGAGACGATTGGGACTCATGGGTAAAGTACTATTGTTATGGGGTAATGGGGAAGAATATCATTTATTACCCCGATATGTGCGTTAATATTTTAAAGTACTCCAAGTGTTTTGATTATCTTGATTCAAGTCATTAGATCAGTTACATATAAAGTATGTAAAAGTTCAAATGTAAGGGGAGAACCACCTTGATGTATTATTTTTGATGGTAGGGCAAGAATGTATTTAAAAAAAAAATCAAGAAAAAAGGAAAAAAAATATTAGAAAAAGAAAAAGAGAAAAAAAAACATACGGACTACCGTCCCATTTCCTTTTGTTTTCATTTGAGTTTATGTTATTTATTTAATATCCTAAGTTGAGTCGAGTCTTGGCTTAGCAATGCCACATTGTACATGTAATTAATTAAGATAATTAGCTTGCCACCAGTAAAATATCATTTTATCCAACAAACCGTGCTTTCCATATCCCTACACCTAAAGTTATAATTATAACCCTTTAAAAAGACCTCGTTGATAGTTTTTCTAGGTGCTTACACCAAGTGGTGGAGGTTTTTGATCCTTTCCCAATCCTATAGTAATTTATTTGCTATGACAGGTAGTGAGTGATATTTTTCCATTTCCGTTAGTTATATTTTAGTTTATGACACCCGAGAGATGAGAGTATCCAAACACTATTTGTGAGGTGCTAGTATATAATCTCCGTGCTTGTTTTGATTAAAGTGGAACGATCATGTGTTGTAATTACTTTTATATTAATGTTAAATGACCCCTAGCTTGTATTTTGATTAGAATAAAAGCCCATTTGCTTGAGGACAAGCAAATCTCAAGTGAAAGGGTATTTGATGAGGCGAAATTTCTTACGCTTTTAAGGGGTCATTTAAGCCTTAAGTCGTGATAATATGTTCAATTATTACACTAAATTGTTCCTTTTGTCATTTTAGGTACTTTTGGAGAGAATTATGGAAAACATGGCATTTTAAACGTTTTTGGAGCATAAAGTGAAGAAAACGACAAAGTCAAGAATCCAAGCTAGAGATTGCACCTGACGGCGTCACCCATTCCAAAGTGACGGCGTCACCCTTTATAACAAGAGGTGGATATCACTTTTACACTTGACGCGCCAGAAGACTATTTGGGCATTAACACGTGACGGCGTTACCCTTTACCAGAAGAAGACCGTCACGTGTGTTGGGATTTATACTTGAGTTGACATTGACAAAATATGAAAGATGAAGGACTAAAGAAGATAAAGTGAAGAATGCAAAAGACAAGGGACTTGCTTTACAAAGAAGTTATTATAATTTAGTCCTTTGTAGTATTTTGTAACCCTATTGTCTCTATTATATAAAGAGATACAGGGAATAGGTTTTATGAAGTACGTACAAGATGTAAAACCTAGTAAAGGTGTGTGTGTGTAAACCCAAGGCGTGAGTATGCTTATGTAAACGCCTAGGTTAGTTGGTTTGTTAAGCCCCAAGGTAATCAAGGTTTACCTTGATCCCTGTTAGAGTGTAACCGTGCTACACTTGATCACATAGCATTGGGACTTTGGTGTATGTTAGAGTAGAGATGATGACGAAGAAACCTTGTTAATAATAAAAATTGTGTTTTGATTATTCCGCTGCTTCTTGTTATTGTTATTATTATGTCCTACAAAGCCTAGATTGGTTATTAACAAGTGGCATCAGAGACCAGGGGCTTGTGATTTAGGGATCTTACAAGGTTTGGTTTTGTAGAAGAACGAAGAAAACAAGAAAAATTCGAATTTGGTTCTATTTTCGTAACTCGCTGCAGGTCAGTTTTCAAGGCGCGATATCTCCTTCGTTAACCGTTGGATCGGGCTGAAATTTTTACTGGAGGTTCTCAACATGCCAAGGAAGAGTTTCACTGGAGGGATCTTCCATCTGAGCTCTAGATTTTCAGGAATAAAATTTTTAAAACTATTGCGCAGAGAGGTATATTTTTTTTGAATTTTTAGGGTTTTTCTCAAGAAAATCGTTTGTTAGGGTAATTCTGTTGCTACACGATGAATGGTACAAGCTTTTTATGTTTATCTTAATGCTGTACGTTCTCTTTATTTGCTGCTGTGGTCATATTGGTGTTTAGGGTTTCTACTTAATCGACTTTATCATGACTGGTGCTGTTATATCGTTTTAAGGAAACCCTAACTAAGAAACCCTAGCAAGGATCTCCAAATGAGGCGACATTGTTTGTTTGTAACAATCATAGGTTACTGATTACGATTGATTAGATACGAATATGGTTACAGGGAGTAAAACATGTTAATGAATGAGCGAATGAGATTACTGGTAATTACTCCTATTGGTTGTGCTTGATAGTGGGTCGGTGGTCAAGTATTTTATTATCATTGATTGGTTATATTTTTTTATCATGGGACGGTGCTGATTATCTTTGTTGCTATTCCTACCTAGTACCAATTAATGCATCATAGGTCAGTATGTATTGTTGATATCACGTGGAGCTGGTCTACAGTCTTTTGATACTATCTTGAGTTTCTGAATTAAAAAGAACAAGGGTTTTATGTTCAGACCTGTCTGCTAGTACTTTGATTCGTATTATTCAGATCAGGAGGAATCGATGTGGGCTATTGGTACAACATTGAAGTGTTTCGTTCAGAATATTACCACTGCTCGATCTATGTTACCATTGCTGCGTTAATATTCCCACTGTTGCGTCGATTATTCCCACTGCCCGTGTATAACGTTACCACTGCTACGCTTGATTTTTCCACTACACTGTTCGTTCAAATTGTTTCCACTGCTATCTTTATTGATTGTACTGCTTGGTCGTTGCTGGTCCCTGTTACTGATTGTAATGACATGGTGTTATCATGTGTGATCTACTGGTGGACGACTTCAAGAAGGGCTGTTCAAGTTTTGTTATTGGGTACTAATCGACATGGATGTTTTGGTACTCTAATTCTGGTGGTCATGTTATTGATGGCAAGACTGTGAATGAGTTTGCAGCGATGGAGTTAGGGTTTTGCAAACAAGGGATAAAGATACTGATGTGAAGGAATGGTTTTTGGTCGATAAATGCTACTACTGGGTGATTTGCTTTTCTACCTCGTACTTCAACAAATATTTTATTAGTCATTGAGGGTTTGAGAAATAAGGGGAAGTAAAGAAGTTGCTTGGTTTTGTTGGCATGTAGCATACAGATTGTCTCCACTGCTATGTTTCTTGGTTGCTGGGAGGAAGGAGCATGCTACTTAGAAACAGATTAGCAACAGTCCAGCGACAGAAAAAGTGCCACTAACAGACTTGGGAGGAAGGAGTACACAGCTTAGTGACAGATTTGTGACAGTTTTGCAACAGAAAAAATGTTGCTAGAAGATTTGATTATTGACACACACACAGAGGAGATTTTTGAATTTTTGGTTTTTGTTCTTAACGGATTATACAGGCTCGTTCTTATTCTTCAATTAATTACGAAGAAAGGTTTTTATCACCTATTTGACGTTGAAGTGGAATTATTCGGGTTAGTGTTCTTATTATATCTGCGAATTGACAAAACACTTGAAGGAGTTACGTTATTGTGCTCAGTGATTATTGTCAAGAGATTGCGGTCTCCCTATACATCGATTTGGGTATACGTTTGAAGTTATATTTAAGACATGAGTTTGGATTGTTCTACTTCAGCATCAAGTTAGTAATACTTAGTTTTCTTCATCAGTGATCATTACATTTAGCCTACCGAATTAAAGATTCAAGAAATGGTTAACATATGGGTTTCAGGGGAAGCTTAATGTTTTAAATGTTTAACCATCTACATGCATCATTCAAGGTGAAGGTTTTTACTACTGCTAGTTTTGATTTCTACTGTTTCAAGTACATCTCTAGATGTGGAAAACTTAATGGTGGGCGACTTTGAAACATTGGAAAGATGAATTGGACGTGTAATATTGATTCGTGGTTTTGAAGATCAAGGTTGCTTACATTTGTCCCCTATTTGATGATGACAAAAAGGGGAAGAATCTTTACATTGAAGATGCAACTTGAAGAGCCTTGGTGATATAACATGATTTAAGGGGAAGTTCGTTTATCTGTCATCTATACTAGCTTCAGGGGAAGTTCGTGATTACTTGGTTTTGTCATATCAACTAGGAGAAGATTGTTGGGATTTATATTTGAGTTAATATTGACAAAATATGAAAGATGAAGTACTAAAGAAGATAAAGTGAAGAATGCAAAAGACAAGGGACTTGCTTTACAAAGAAGTTATTACAATTTAGTCCTTTGTAGTATTTTATAACCCTAGTATCTCTATTATATAAAGAGATACAGGGAATAGGTTTTATGAAGTACGTACAAGATGTAAAACCTAGTAAAGGTGTGTGTGTGTAAACTTAGGGCGTGAGTATGCCTATGTAAACGCCTAGGTTAGTTGATTTGTTAAGCCCCAAGGTAATCAAGGTTTACCTTGATCCCTGTTAGAGTGTAACCGTGCTACACTTGATCACGTAGCATTGGGGCTTTGGTGTATGTTAGAGTGGAGATGATGACGAAGAAACCTTGTTAATAATAACAATTGTGTTTTGATTATTCTGCTGCTTATTGTTATTGTTATTATTATGTCCTACAAAGCCTAGATCAGTTATTAACAAGTGGCATTAGAGACCAGGGGCTTGTGATTTAGGGATCTTACAAGGTTTGGTTTTGTAGAAGAACGAAGAAAACAAGAAAAATTCGAATTTGGTTCTATTTTCGTAACTCATTGCAGGTCAGTTTTCAAAGCGCGATATCTCCTTCGTTAACCATTGGATCGGGCTAAAATTTTTACTGGAGGTTCTCAACATGTCAAGGAAGAGTTTCACCAGAGGGATCTTCCATCTGAGCTTTTGATTGTCAGGAATAAATTTTTTAAACTGCTGCACAGAGAGGTATATTTTTTTCGAATTTTTAGGGTTTTTCTAAAGAAAATCGTTTGTTAGGGTAATTCTGTTGCTACACGATGAATGGTACAAGATTTTTATGTTTATCTTACTGCTGTACGTTCTCTTTATTTGTTGCTGTGGTCATATTGGTGTTTAGGGTTTCTACTTAATCGACTTTATCATGACTGGTGCTGTTATACTGTTTTAAGGAAACCTTAACTAAGAAACCCTAGCAAGGATCTCCAACAGAGGCGACATTGTTTGTTTGTAACAATCATAGGTTACTGATTACGATTGATTAGATACGAATATGGTTACAGGGAGTAAAACATGTTAATGAATGAGCGAATGAGATTACTGGTAATTACTCCTATTGGTTGTGTTTGATAGTGGGTCGGTGGTCAAGTATTTTATTATCATTGATGGGTTATCTTTGTTTATCATGGGACGGTGCTGATTATCTTTGTTGCTATTCCTACCTAGTACCAATTAATGCATCATAGGTCAGTATGTATTGCTGATATCACGTGGAGCTGGTCTACAGTCTTTTGATACTATCTTGAGTTTCTGAATTAAAAAGAACAAAGGTTTTATGTTCAGACCTGTTTGATAGTACTTTGATTCGTATTATTCAGATCAGGAGGAATCAATGTGGGCTACTGGTACAACATTGAAGTGTTTCATTCAGAATATTACCACTGCTCGATCTATGTTACCACTGCTGCCTTAATATTCCCACTGCTGCGTCGATTATTCCCACTGCCCGTGTATAACGTTACCACTGCTACGCTTGATTTTTCCACTGCTTGTTATAATTTTTCCACTGCTCGTTCAAATTGTTTCCACTGTTATCTTTATTGATTGTACTGCTTGGTCGTTGCTGGTCCCTATTATTGATTGTAATGACATGGTGTTATCATGTGTGATCTACTGGTGGACGACTTCAAGAAGGGCTCTTCAAGTTTTGTTATTGGGTACTAATCGACATGGATGTTTTGGTACTCTAATTCTGGTGGTCATGTTATTGATGGTAAGACTGTGAATGAGTTTGCAACGATGGAGTTAGGGTTTTGCAAACAAGGGATAAAGACACTGATGTGAAGGAATGGTTTTTGGTCGATAAATGCTACTACTGTTGATTTATTATCTGATCGGGTGATTTGCTTTTCTACCTCGTACTTCAACAAATATTTTATTAGTCAGTGAGGGTTCGAGAAATAAGGGGAAGTAAAGAAGTTGCTTGGTTTTGTTGGCATGTAGCATACAGATTGTTTCCACTGCTATGTTTCTTGGTTGCTGGGAGGAAGGAGCATGCTACTTAGAAACAGATTAGCAACAGTCCAGCGACAGAAAAAGTGTCACTAACAGACTTGGGAGGAAGGAGTACACAACTTAGTGACAGATTTGTGACAGTTTTGCAACAGAAAAAATGTTGCTAGAAGATTTGATTATTGACACACACACACAGGAGATTTTTGAATTTTTGGTTTTTGTTCTTAACGGATTATACAGGCTCGTTCTTATTGTTCAATTGATTACGAAGAAAGGTTTTTATCACCTATTTGACGTTGAAGTGGAATTATTCGGGTTAGTGTTCTTATTATATCTACGGATTGACAAAACACTTGAAGGATTTACGTTATTGTGCTCAGTGATTATTGTCAAGAGATTTCGGTCTCCCTATACATCGGTTTGGGTATACGTTTGAAGTTATATTTAAGACATGAGTTTGGATTGTTCTACTTCAGCATCAATTTGGTAATTGATTGGTTCCGAACGGTCAACGAAGTTGAATAGGTGATGGTCAACCAAGTCAAACGTCTAAAACCAACTAACCAAGGAGCACAATGTATTCCCGGGTCGTTATGTCCCAGCGAGGTAAGCAATTGTAATTGAAAACGTTTTAAGTGATCGGGTGATTTAACAGAAGGATCAGGAATTTGATTATTATGATTAAACTACGAGATTATGATTGAGAATGGCTTAGAAACACTATTGGAACAATTACTGATAATCAGATAACTTAGAAACGTAAGTAAACCTAAAAACGCGCGTTTGAATTTAAAATAAACACGACGCAAAATAAAAAGTGAAATGTGAGCAAATAAAGTCCTACGAACGTGAAAATTATATTTTTACAATCCTAATGTAATAAGAAAATTTTTAGAAAATTAAAATTATTTTTACAACTATTTAATTAATTACTAATTAATAATTACTTTTTAATTAACTAAATTACACTAATTATTAATTAATTATGAAAATTACTTAGAAAAATGAAAATTAAATTTAGAAAAATCTAAAATATTATAAAACTAATTTTAAAACAGAAAACCTATTTTTTCTACTTTTAATTATTTAATATTAATTAAAACTAATTATTTAATTAATTTAAACTAAAATAAATTATAAAAAATACTAAATGAACAAGGAAAAATCTGAAAAAATTCCTAAAATTATTTTAAGTTATAAGAAGCCTAAGAAAAATTTAAAAATGAGAAGTGCTTATAAATAAGCAGAAAAATAAGCCAAATGGCTTAAATAGAAGCTATCACTTTCTTAATTTTTGTCTTTTTCCAATTTTTCTTTTACACAACTAATTTATAACTGAAATCAAACACTTTTTGTGAAGGGACTTTGGCTTAAGATAAAAAAAATAAGCTATGTGTTGTGCAAAAAGCCAAACAGTGAGCTTATGAAGCTTTTTGTGGGGTAAATAAGCTCAAATAAGCAATGCAGTGTACCCAGGCTATGAATTAAGCTGAAAATAACTTAATAGAACTTGAATGATGGTAAAACAACAAGAATACTACACTGAATAATCCAATTAGCCAAATAAGCAGTTCCAAATCCACTTTAGGCTCAAGCAGGCCAAAATGGGTCTTTTGGACCTCTGTGGGGTCCACAGAGGTAAAAGGAAGGCCAAATTTGGACTTGATACTCAAAGTTGACAAAGTCAACCTCAAAATAAGCCAAAAAGCTGAGCTTGCAGCTTATTAAGGAGTCCTTGGATTGGAGAGCCTTTGAACTTGGGTCACCAAACTGAGAGCTCAGACGTGGTTTTGGACTGGTCACAAGTATAGGTAAAATAAGCTAGGGGTAAGATGCCTAAAAGCCAAAATAGACTTGGATTTGGGTAACTAGCTATGTGGGCTTTTTAAGGAATCCAAAATCAAGCAACAAGCTCAAGATTTGTGCTTGTTGTGGCTTTGGGAAAATCACACAATAAGCTAACGTCCAAGGGAGATCTTTGAAATAAGCAACATGTGCAAGATGAGTCCAATGGTAAAATTTATTCAAGCTCAGTTAAACTAAATCACCAACAACTTTAAACAACAATTTGAGAACAAGGATTATTAACACTAACAACAACAAGGTTAACAGCAAGATCAGACAATGAACAAGTTAAGTAGCAGGTAAGCAAGAAACCAATAAGCTCAAATGAGATGATAAGCTTACAAGGCTTATGCAAACACATTAACAACCATAAAATCAGTAATTAACAATAACTAGAACAATGGCAAGTCCAATAATCAATCACACCAACAAAATCAACCAAGCTCGGTTCTTATTGAGCTATGCAGTCCTAATCAAGCCTAAAGATGGCTTCTCAATAAGCACTTAAGAAGCAGTAATAAGCAAACTAACACCTGAACCCTTAATACCACCTAAAACACTACTCAGTACAACAAAGAACACATTCTTTGACCCAGGATTGAACAATGTATGTGCAAAAGAAATTTCATGAAAATCTGATGCAGGGGAGTAACTGTCCCTGCAAGTGTGTTTGAAGATCTGTGGGACCCACAGGAAAAATCACAAAAATGTAATAGCTTTGGGATTCAAAAGTTCAGCTGATATATTTTGAGATGTGAAAATTTCAAGGCTTCAATCCATCCACATAAATCACTAAAAATCTTGCAATTTCAGGTTTTCTACCAATGGTGTAAAGTTGACTTTTTTCAAAACTTGATCCATATTGACTTTTGTGAGATTTCAATGACTATTGGTGACTGATTATGATATACTAAGTTAAAATGAGATGAAATTAAGTTATATAAGCTACTTATGCACTGATTAGACAAGAAATTTAGCTATGAATCCTAATAGTTGATAGAATATGAGGGATCAAATGCTATCTTGACTTTTTTCTGAATAAACTAAAGTTTTTATGGTCAATTTAATCTATTTGATCCTAATGTGAGTTAACCTAGCTGACTTCACCCACTAGTAACCACAAACACCTACAGTAACATGCAAATCCAAACACCCCTCTATCTAACTTCCTTGATGATTTGTTGCACAAACAGGTACTATGATTGAAGAAAAAGCTTCTAACTAGCTTACTATATTCCAAATAGCTTATGTGAACACAGAAATATAGGCTCAGATTACTAATACTCAAATATGCAATTTATACTATATTGACAGTCAGATTACTAACTTAAATACAGAGAGGTTTAATGAATCTAAGACTTAATTTAATCTTACACTAACAACTAATGACAACAATAAAAGCAACAATAAGCAGTAGATTAAGCTATTGAAAAGTGAAACATGAAATTAAGAGAATTGCTCACAATGTGCTTTCCTGCTGAATCACCAAGAACAAAGTACCCACTTATATGACTCCCATGAGTCTCTGTTACCCATTCTCCCTTTCTGTCTTCTTCATCTCAACTTCTTTGATTGTTATTTTCTTTTTTATTTATTTTTTATTTTTTATATTTTTCTTGTTTATTTTTATGAATTTGAAATTGGAATGAAAATGCAATGAGACTTAATATTTCTGAAGCAAAGACTTATATTAATTAAAAGGAGCAAAGTACAATACAGAAAATGAGAATTACAATAATTTTTGAAAAATAGCTAAATTAAAACTAAAAACTAACAACATGCTCCACTGCTACTCTCCTTCTCTTTATACTGCCAAATTAGGATTTTTGAGCATGCTTTGGACTTTTTCCTTCCATTTGAGCCCTTAGATGAAGATAAGGTGATCCCCACCATTCAATTGGATTTTGGCGCCCAAACCTTTTTGTACTTTTCCTTTGATATATTGATGCCAGAAGGGTAGGTTTGAAGTGTAGTTGTTGTTTGGAGATGCAAGGGGGAAGGGTTGAGTGTAGCAGAGGGTGATGGGGGGGGGGGGGGGCTTGGCTGGTAGCAGGTTTGAGTGGGGAGGTGATGAGGTGGAGGTCAAGGCGGTCAAATGGTTAAGGGCAGGGTCAAAGTTGAGGGGGAGTAGTATTAAAACGGGGGTGAGGTTTGTGGTGGGCTTGACCGAGAAAAAACGGGGGCTGACTTGGGCCAGGTTTGGTTTTGGGCTTGGAGTGTGTGGTGGGCTTTGGTAAGGGTTGTGTTTGGATTAAAAGGGGAGTAGTAATATATTTGGATCCGTTTGGTTTTGTAAACAAATAACACAAGGACCAATTTTGTATTTTATGGAATTTTGAGGGGCTGATGTTGACGTGTTTCCAAAAATACCATAAGGACCATTAATGCCATATGTGAACACTACATGGGTTATGAAAGTAATTTTCCAATTTTGAAAATACCCAAGGACTAATTTTGCCAATTTAGAAAGTACAGGGACCAAACATGTAATTTTCTCAAACTTTTTACCCAAGGATCGTTTTTGATAATTTTTGACTTTTAAATGCCTTGGGTTGACTTTTCTTTCATTTCAAACTTCCAGGGACTTGTTTTGTCAATTTTTGAAACTTGAGGGACTGAAACTGCCAATTGTGCAAACTTTGTTCGTTTTTCATTTGTTTTTAAACATTTTGCATCTAAAACATATAAAACATACTTTTGGGATAATTTCTGTATTTTGATGCATTTCTGAGTGTTTTTGGATGTTTTGGCAGTTCAGATACGATAAAAATTGATGAGTATTTACACACTCATCAGTAATACTTAGTTTTCTTCATCAGTGATCATTACATTTAGCCTACAGAATTGAAGATTCAAGAAATGGTTAACATATGGCTTTCAGGGGAAGCTTAATGTTTTAAATGTTTAACCATCTACATGCATCATTCAAGGTGAAGGTTTTTAATACTGTTAGTTATTATTACTACTGCTAGTTTTGATTTCTACTGTTTCAAGTACATCTCTAGATGCGGAAAACTTAATGGTGGGCGACGTTGAAACATTGGAAAGATGGATTGGACGTGTAATATTGATTCGTGGTTGTGAAGATCAAGGTTGCTTACATTTGTCCCCTATTTGATGATGACAAAAAGGGGAAGAATCTTTACATTGAAGATGCAACTTGAAGAGCCTTGGTGATATAACATGATTTAAGGGGAAGTTCGTTTATCTTTCATATATACTAGCTTCAGGGGAAGTTCGTGATTACTTGGTTTTGTCATATCAACTAGGGGAAGATTGTTGGGATTTATGCTTGAGTTGATATTGACAAAATATGAAAGATGAAGGACTAAAGAAGATAAAGTGAAGAATGCAAAAGACAAGGGACTTGCTTTACAAAGAAGTTATTACAATTTAGTCCTTTGTAGTATTTTGTAATCCTAGTATCTCTATTATATAAAGAGATACAGGGAATAGGTTTTATGAAGTACGTACAAGATGTAAAACCTAGTAAAAGTGTGTGCGTGTAAACCTAGGGCTTGAGTATGCTTATGTAAACGCCTAGGTTAGTTCATTTGTTAAGCCCCAAGGTAATCAAGGTTGACCTTGATCCCTGTTTGAGTGTAACCGTGCTACACTTGATCACGTAGCATTGGGACTTTGGTGTATGTTAGAGTAGAGATGATGACGAAGAAACCTTGTTGATAATAACAATTGTGTTTTGATTATTCCGCTGCTTATTGTTATTGTTATTATTATGTCCTACAAAGCCTAGATCAGTTATTAACAACGTGTAACTTTAAAGCGTGACGGCCCAGAACCCTTATAAAGTGACGGCGTCAAGAAGTTGGATTGGGCGACAAGAAACCCTAGCCGCGGCGAGATGACGACGTCAACCATCAAAAGGTGACGCCGTCACCCTTGTAAATCTATATATAGTTTTTGATTTTTCATTCATTAGTGTGCAACTTTGGAGAGGAACTTTGTCACACAAACCCTAGTTCGAATTTCAGAAGTTTTTAAGGGTTTCGTAGCCTTGTCTCTTCCATGTTTGATTAAAGATAAGTAATCCATCAATCATTCAATATGTCTATGTGTTGTTTGATTCTATCTTATGCTTGTCTTTCTTTTAAAATGCTAGGCGAGGTTTATTTGTGTTTTCTTAGATGTAGTGAAACCTAGTTATTGATTATTGATTCATGGTTTGTTATTAATTGTTGTTGGGTGATTGTTAATCAGTGTTAGGCTTAAGAAAACGGGCTAATCTCCTATTCGTTAACTTGCTTGAACGTCTTAAGAAACATGAATCGGATGTGTACTACGATTGTAGTGGTTGTATTTAATGCATAAGTGACTATTAAGGAGGCCATGGTAAGCATACTTAACATGTCGCCATAGGAAGAAATAGAAGCTTATAGAGTTGGGGAAGATCGTACACAGCCCCACAAATGGTATTAAGGAATATAACCCGTCACCCACGCAATTGTAACAAGCTTATCAGTCAATAAAAGATAACTATGGAGTAATGAAATCTAAGTAATCACGTTTTCTCAATTTATAGTTTCACATTTTATTTTATTGTCATTTTATTTTTATTGCATTAGTAGTTATTTGGGTTAGCTAACTGGCAACTAATTCCGCCCACTTTTCCAAATACTCGAGATTTTACTTGCTTTTATAAAACATAAAAATACAAAAAGAATCATTCCTCACCTCTAGACCTAATTAGATCAATTTCAATTATAACGAACACTATTCCCTGTGGAGAACGATCAATCCCCCGATACTTGCCACTTCACTATACTACATCGGTTAGATACACTGCCTGGTGGGGATTGTAAGCTTCTCAAGATCCCTTGAGAAGTAAAACTTCCGTGTAGACCACAATCCGCAGACCAGGGTTCTTTTTGTTGATCCACCTCTTGTACACCTTAACTTCGTTGATTGTGTTTTTGTCATTCGGCTATAAATCAACTATGTTAATCTATGGGGTGTAACTTCGTCGATTGTGTTTTTTCCATTCGGCTATAAAGCATTTTTTTTGCCATCCGGTTATAAATCAGCTAAGTTAATCTATGCCGGTCCTGGTTGCAATAGGATTAGACAAAATAAACATTCATGTAGCTAAGATATGATACAGATGTTAATGCATCGTTAACTAAAATATCTTAGCATTCAAATGATATGACATAACTTTTAAACAAAAACTCTCACACAATAAGTTGACATGGTACAATAAGTTGACATGGTAATTTGTACATTTAAATAGAAAAGAGAGAATGTATATGAGTTTATTTTGGCATATAACATTATGACACCTCATTGTTTGAAATATTGTGTGTGATTTTTTTTTTCCACATTTTTGACACATATGTTTTTTTTATGAATTAATTTCATATATCACAATATTTTCATGATTAATTTCATATATATTCAAAGTGTAATTATTAAATGTATAATATATAATGTTTTTAATGTATATATATGTAGGCTATGTTTGACGACAGGTAGCAGTAAGCAGTAGCAATAAGCAGTAAGCTGTAGCAGTAAGAGGTAACAGTAAGCATTAGTTGCTTGTTTAAAAAACGTGTTTGGTAACGTAGCTGTAGTTGTAATTATAAAATGTAAAATTACGAAAAAGGGTATATACTTATGAATGAATGTTATTTTTTAAGGGTAAATTGGTAATATTAAAAGTAAAACGCTAGCGGTATATTGGAAAGCTTCTTTAAGAAGCATTAAGATTGAAAGCTTTTGAGGTGTTGCTAAACGCTAGCAGCAGTGTTGCCAAACAAGTATTAAGACTGAAACGCTTGTCGCTTACCGCTCTTAAACGCTTCCAAAAAGGTGTTGCCAAACATGACCGTACAATGTTTTTTCACCGTATAACACAAAACACAAAAATTCACTCATATTTTTAGGCCTTGAATTTTCAATTGACTAATGAGAAGCATTAAATGCAAAATCGAGCCCTCTTATTGATTAACCAAATAATTTGATTTGGCCAAAATGATTTTTCATATGATATAAAAGATGAGAGGTTTGTCATTTTATTTTAGTTCCCCATCTTAAGAGCACTTGGTATGCTCACCAAATACCCACGTTAAACTTTAACCAAATGGTCGCTAACCCCTCGTTACCATACCATGGCACCAGGTTAACCCCTCGTTAACGAGGAAGGTTACCTAGTTAACCTTGCGTTAAGGGCTAGATTCGATTAAAAAAAAATCATTTACCCCCTGCCAACGTCTTTTTGACCGTTGTGTTAAAAAAAGTCATTTTAGACACCCTAGTATATTAACGTTACAAACAGCTACAAGGTTAAAAAAAAGAAAAGAAAAGAAAAGAAAAAAATCATTTCCAAAACCATTTTACTTCCACTATAAATACCAAACTCACACAACAATTTTTTTCGAACTTCTACAACTCAATCTAATCTATCATATACTTCCATTTTCTTAAAAAAATGTTGGGTTGGAACAACAACAACGAAAACTCCTTCACGAATCTCCTCGGCGGTTGGAATAACCTAAACATGGGTTCATCTTCAAACCCGAACGCTGGTTCATCACAAAACATCCTTTTGGATAACCCACTTGGCTTGTCGAGTCAAGAACTTTACCTACAACATCAACGAATGCTATATTGGGAACAAAACCAACAAGCAACACTAAACACCAATTTTCAAAATCTACAATTCACTCAACCATCACAACATTCACAAACCGAAACACATGATGTTGGGAACGTACTTTTATATTTATTCAAGTCTCGGTCATTACATTTCGTAATAAGATGGTCACAACTACATCAACTAAGAACAAAGAACGATGAATGATTTAGAAGACGTCTAAAGCATTGAAAGTCAAAGATTAAGATGAAGACGTCAAGCAACCTTGATGACCGACCCTTAGGGGGAGATTGTTGGGAACGTAGTTTTACTATTTTTCAAGTCTCGGTCATTTACTTGTAATAGGTTGCTAAGGCTTGTATGTTTATTATATCTTAAGGCTTATGTAGCAAGCCCATGGGCCTTAAGCCCATTTCATTTTCAAGATAGGGAGGAAGGGAGTGTTGCCCTAGTCCTCACCTATAAATACTATGTAACCTCTCCTTTGAGAGGGGTTGGTTCTCTTGGTATTTCATTTTCTCTTATTCTCATTCTAAGAGTTCCTTCCACTCTCTCTCTCTAAACTCTCCTTCTCTCTCTAGATCTATTAGTGATTATGTTGTAGAAATCGTGACCTAACAAGTGGTATCATTCGCCAAGGGATAATATAGGTTAATTTAGGTTTGATTTGGTAGAAAAACTTGGTTTCAAAGTGATTTTATTAGGATTCGGTTACTGTTCATAAGTTACCTATCGAGTTAGAGGTCACATTTGGTTTTATCGAGTTAGAGGTCAAACTTGGTTTTATCGAGTTAGAGGTCAAAACTTGGTTTTATCGAGTTAGAGGGCACATTTGGTTTTATCGAGTTAGAGGTCAAACTTGGTTTTATCGAGTTAGAGGTCAAAACTTGGTTTTATCGAGTTAGAGGTCTAAGTTGGTCCTATCGAGTTAGGTACTAAAGTTCCATCGAGTTTGGATCTTTGAAGTTTGGCGAGTTAGCCTTGTTCTCCTAATCGTTTATCGAGTTAGGATCAGTGTTGCTACTTTCTTAAGAGTTACTCTGCCAAAATTTCTTTAACTTATCGAGTTAAGGGGATTTCCCTAGTCTTATCGAGTTTGGTTACTTCCTAGATATATATCGAGTTAGGACTATCATTTGGACTATCGAGTTTGGACCACTACATCAAACTTATCGAGTTTGGATATTTACCTCGTCTTATCGAGTTTGGTTACTTCCTAGATATATATCGAGTTAGGACTCTCATCTGGACTATCGAGTTTGGACCACTACATCAGACTTATCGAGTTTGGACAATTACCTGACTTATCGAGTTTGAATTTTAATTTTGGGCTTATCAAGTTTGACTCCCAATTTGAACATATCGAGTTTGAATATTAATCACTACATACCGAGTTTGAAACAACATCTTTACATACCGAATTTGATATCACGTTTCTCAACACTAATTTCAACCTTTATTTATCTTTAACGATCCATTTTAACATAATCACATCATCTCATCTTTTCACAGTTTTTTCTTTCTTATCTTTCTCTTCTTCATTCAAAAAAAAAAAAAAAAAAAAGTTTTTTGGCGGGAAATTTTGAGTAAAATTTATTTTCTACGGTAGACTAAACGTTCAATTTTTACGCGAAATTTAAATTTTGGTATAACGTTGAAAATTTTGGCCCAAAATTCAAATTTTTAGGCCAAAATTCAAATTTTTTGGGTAAAATTTGGCGGCAAAATTTTTGAAACTCAAATTTTTCGTGCAACCTTATAATTGCATTTCATAGTGATTTTCAAATTTTGGGAAAGAAAATTTTTTTCAAATAATTTTTGGAGGGAAAATCTGAATTCACTATTTCGACCTTGCGTGTGACATTTTGCTTGATTTTTTCGATTTCATCGCAACAATCAAGGGGGAGAGCAATGTCATCTACAACGTCTCAATCACCTTCTTCCAACTACCTTCCTCACCAATATTATCATCAGCAACAGTCATCAGCAACAGGACCTTCTTCCAACTACCTTCTTCACCAATATTCTCATCAGCAACAATATCATCTACAACAAAGTCACAGCTCTCTCATTCGCCATGTTCTACTCTTTGGCAATGAATCAAGGCCTCCGATGTTGCTACCAGGAACGTATACTGCTTGGAAACGGAGATTTTTACAATGGCTCACAGATCGTCCTGCTGCAGATCTCATGCTTAAATCCATTCAAGATGGTCCATACAAAATGATATTTCTTGCTGACTCAACAGGGATAATCAGAATACAAACTGATGAAGATTTGAATGCAACTGAACTTGCTCATTACGATGCTGACCAACAGGCTGTATGGTTCATGACATTAGCCCTTCCCAATTCAATTTACATGAATATGGACTTTCAAGCCAGTGCTTATGAAATGTGGAAATATCTTGAAGCTATGCATCGTACAGAAGAACTTCATCACATCAGAATGATGCAAATTCTTGAATCCTGTTTAAGCATGAATCCTCTGAAGACCATTCTCCCTGCTCCAGCTGTTGACCATGGATCCTTAATTTACACTCCAAATGGTCTCTTCTTCAACCCTCCGAATGCACCTGAGCCTTTCTTCATTCCACAGTACCATCCTGCAACACTTCATAATAATGTGCAATCTCTTCTGCAAAATCTAGTGAAGATTAGTCAAGTATCCTCCAAGAAAGGCAATGGCGATATAACTTCAACTTCTGAATGCTTAAACATAATGAAAGATACTGATGATGAAGAAGATCTTATCGAACCAAGCATGGCATTCTTGGCATATACAGAAAATATTGCAGATGAGGAAGCTCAGGATTATGATTCAACTCCAGTCTTTGACGATAATGTTGAATACAATGCCACACTTAGTCAAATGGAAGTTGAAGGGGGTAATCTCAATACAGTTTTGCAAAGTGTCATGGGAGATATTCCATCTGATGATGAATATGCAGATTTGGAAACCGATACAACAGATGTGATGTTAATGGCAAACATGCAGGAATCTCACATGAATAATACATGCCCAGAGCATGATTCTGATGATTCTGAAGATCCAATTGTGAGATTAAACGGAGAGAAAATGTATCAATCAAGGTCGCTGATGCATGAGTTAGAGACATATTTAGTGAAGAGATGCATGGAACAGTGTAGATCACTTAAGTCACACCTTAAGGTCCTCTCAAACAAAGACTTAGAAGGAACTCGTTCCGAGTATGGATTCAAACGGGCATTTCCATCACTCCTTGGAGAAGACTTTGACATTTTCACGAATATGATGTTCGAAAACGTGAATCAACTTGAAAAGCAGCTTGCATCAGAAGAAGTTCACGAGAATGAATCCAACGCCACCTTCAGAGTGATCAAGGAAGAGTTTCAGCAGTTCATCAAATCCCGAATCGAGGATGAAACTTTCAAAGACATATTGATTCGAGATTTGGATTCGATTGAGAAGGCAATTCTTCACAGAAGAAATTATGTCCAAAGAATGAATGAACAGAAGTTGCAGATTCAAGAAGAGCAATCTAATATGGTTGATGTGTTGGAAGCTAATTTGGTTTTCATGGATTACAATGGGACAGAATCAGAAGTGCAGGATGACAACAGCAGATTAGGGAATGATACAGATGCAGACTGTGCAGAGATCATACCCTTCTACGACTCAGAGCCCAACTTTGACAAAGAACAGATGGATGAGGAAGATGTCATACCCATCTATGACACAGAACCCTACTTTGACAAAGAGCACATGGATGAGGTACAATCTACTGTTGATCACATTATGCCTGCTAATGAGAAACAACAATCTGAGCAACCTAACTTCAGTAATGAAGGAGAGGTTGACCAGAATGCTGTTCAATGTCTTGACAAACGTTCTGAGTCTGAGTCCTTACCTGATAATCCAATAGCTGAAACATCATACAAAACTCTTGAGTCAGAAAACATTCTTCTCAAAAAGACCATTGCCCAGTGTCATAAAGATTTTTCAAAACTAGAGGCACATTGCATCTCACTTGAACTTCAAATGCAAAACGAATCTATTAATTCGGGCAACAATGGTCAATTTTTGAATGAACAAAGAAAACGTGTGGATACATTAGTTAAAGAAAATGAGCTTTTAAAAGGTCAAATTCAAGAAAAGGTGTTTGCACATGCTGCATTACAAAACAAATTAAGAAGACTGACTGGCCAGAGTGTGGATACTAAGTTTGCAAAACCATCCATCTTGGGGAAACAACCTTCTCAAGCAAACAGAAAACAATCAGTGGTTCGACAACCAACTGCATTTAAATCTGAACGACCTAAATTTTCAAAACCTCGGTTCGACAACCAACACGTGATTATACCTGGCTCATCTAGGATCAGTTCAAAAATAGTGTCTAAAATGAGCATTAAAAGTAAAGAGTTTTATGGCCAATATGACATGTACAAGAACTATGATCTAGAAAAGGCTAGGAAAAAGGCGCTACTTCAAAAGGATGGAATTCTAGGTTCAAAACCTCATGTGGAGCCTTCCAATGTAGTGCAAAACACTGCTAGTAGTAGCAAACCAAAACCTAGGAGTTCTCAACAAACTAATAGGAATTGGCTAGCATCTAAGAGTAGTTGCAGAAATAATCATGATGTCTGTGCTTTAAAATATCTTCAAAAAGGAAATTCACTTGAAAAGGCTCAATCGACTAAGACAAACAAACCCGTTGAACCAAAAATCATAAGTCAGAAACCTAAGAAGTGGATCAACATAGGACGTAGGTTTTCTCAAAGAAGTGATGCTCCCACAATTCATTCAACTGCATCTAAAAGGAAAACTTCTCCTAGATCTAACACTAGGTGGGTACCCACGGGTAGAATTTTCAAATCAATTGGTCTTAGGTGGATTCCTACAGGAAAGATTTTAGACATTTGCACCAAAACTAATGTGAACTTCACTATATCTACCCCTGAGACAAGAAGGAAAACCGTCGGAATTGTGTGTTCGAGTGTCAAGAAGATAATTGACACTACATCTTTATGCTTCTAACATCTGGAACCCAGTTTCTCTTGGGGATCCGTGTTCTCTGTTTTTTGTCTCTTCTTTCTTTCTCTACAGATTCAACAGGAATGGCTTCGGAACAAATCAGTTTCGGACCCGAGCTTAATGTAATGGCTTCTGAGCAAAACAGCTTAGGACCCGCATTCAACCGTCTGGACTTTCTGGATTCTTCGGCTGAACCACTGTCTCTCACCGGTAAAGAAGTGGATATCTTGTTTGCTCCATTGTTTGATGATACGATTGAAAACCGTCTTTCTGAGGTCTCACCAATTTCCGCTGCACATCTTGATCACCATCAAGTACCTGATTCACCTCACAAACAACAACAACTGTTGGGAGAGACGATCCTCCAATTGCATCTCCAACAACAGCAGAACAAACCGTGTCTAACTCACGACAATCAGCTGAAGACTCCATATCTAAATCAGTTCTACAAACCGCAGAGCATGACCCAGAGGCGTTCTTTAATCTATTTGCACCGGCTCAACTCATTCCTGACATTACTAAGTCCTCTACACGCAATTTGGATCCTGCTCATATGCGAGATAATTACCTCCATCAAGGTTTGTTGATTTAGTTCACCATATTGGTATGCGGTGTTTGACTCCAGATGATTTGCAAAAATTTTTTTTAACCTAAGTGAGTCAAACACCTAACTTTTTTCTTTTAATATTAAAAAAAAAAAAAAAAAAAAAAAAAAAAAAAATCTTCTTTCTCTGTGTACAAACTTCTTAACTTCAAAACTATGTTCCTTCATTAAAAACAATTTTGCTTTACTCGGTCAAAATGGAACATGTTTTGAGGGGGAGAAAACTTTTAACATTTTCATGAAGTTTGCACACCTTATCATAATTCTTCAAGGATAAAATGTTTCTTCATCATTCGGATTAAAATCTCATTTTCAAAAACTTCTATGATCTCTCGAATTAAAATGTACAAAAAGATTTCACAAAACATATGCTAATTCGAGGGGGAGAAAGGAAATTCTTTCTGCAATGATTCCAAGTTAACCTTGTTTGGACTTCAAATGGAAAGGTAATTAACCTTTAATGAGTAAAGATTCACAAATGTCTTAAACTTAGGAAAAAGGATCTTGCACGGAAAATAAAACGGGCTCTAATCAATGTTTTCACAAATGTTCTCAAAAGTTTCACACATAATTAAATCACAACGATTCAGGCTAACAATTTTTTATCCTCGATTGTTTCCATAATTGTGAGTTTCTAATTTCTTCATTGTTGCTGTCTAATCATTACCTAAGTGTTTCAAGTGTTTTTCAACAGTCAAAAAGGCATAATCAGAAACTAGGGTTTATGCAATTATCGATCAGGGCTTTCATTTTTTATGTGTTTTGTCTAATTAACTAGTTTATATAGCTTTAGAGAACACTAAAGAATGCTCGATTGGTGTGTTTGCTCAATTAGATACAACATAGGTTTAGGATCATGTGATTTAGGGTCTTAGATGTCGATGTCTTTGCTGCTACCAGGGCATTTGTTTGTTCAATATTCCTGCATTTTGATGCTAACATGTGTGCATAGACTCAAATCATAACCCCAAACCATAATCATAATTGGAAGATCTTGAGTGATAGGATGAGTTAATCTGTGATCTTGTGTGTTAATTAGAGAATTCTGAGCATTTTGGTAGATTTAGAATGAGATTTTTGATTCATCTTATACTTGTTTGTGCCTGATGCATTTTCTCTGTGTGCAAGTACATGTCATCCCATTGAAAGTCAATTTCAACATTCGACAAAATGTTTCTTATGGAACATATTTTGAGGTCAAATGACAAAATGTGTTTAAAGGCTAAACTGGTTAATGGATTCAAAATGGTGAGAAATAAATTTTTCCAAACTCTACACTCTTGTTTTACACCGGTAAAGCAAGTGTGGAGACCAAAGCAAAATCATTCAAAACCTTTCATATTTTCAAAATCTGGAATGCTTTGGCTTCAATAAAAGAATGTCTCTGATCTGAACATCCCAAATACCGGAAGTTTTCCATTCATCACAAAAACAAATCTTCAAAAAGAACCCATGAGGTTCAACTTTAGATGGAAATCTTTTTCAGATTTTTTAAAACTCAAAAGAGAGACTCCGGGTCTCAAACAACTTTCAATTGTAAAAGAGTTTTGAATTTCAAGCATTCTTTGTTGTATAATACTTGATTGTGTTTTCTAAAAACCTTGAGCAGAATCATCTCACGAATTTTCAAAAAGTATTTCTTTAATACGATTCTAAATTCTGCTCAAGAAGACTATCTCTCGAATAATGTTCATTATTTGAGGGGGAGTATTTTTGTATTAAAACAACGACTTGTGCACACATTTCAATGCACAACTCGAGTTTCAAAGAAAGGAAAGTGCCTTGCTAAACCGTTCTTCAAAACCAAACGCGCACTTTTCCTTAAAAACAAGAAGAAGTTTTTTCATGCGAAGCTTTTCTAAAACTTCTTAATCTTGAGCAAAATTTATTCAAAATTTTTCAAAAGGTTTTTCAAAATTTTTCAAAATTTTGCTCAAGATTTTTTCAAACCTTTACTCCCCAATTCGCTCCAAAGTTTAAAAATGTCAAAACACATGCTCGTTTTGAGGGAGAGTATTCATAATCAAAATGCTTTGTCAAAATCATGTTTTGATGGTTTGTGCACACATACCAGTGTACAACCCGTGCTTGTAATTTAAAGGACCCTGAGGTACGCCTCAGTGCCTCAATCCTTATATAAGGAGCGAAGGCTTCTTACTTTTGAGTAGAATTAATCAAACATTTTCTGATTTTCATAATTCTGCTCAAAAGACAAGTATTTCACCTCAATGAGTATTTACTTGTTGAGGGGGAGCACTTGAAAATTCATCGTTTTGGAATAACAAAAGTTCTTGTTGATATCTCCCCATAAGACTCAAAAAGCATATTTTAATCAAATGTTTATCAAAAACAACATCTTATATGCTATTTTTGAGGGGGAGAAAAGGAAAGTGATTAAAATATGAAAGTTAAAAGTTGCTGAAAAGTCAAATCTCATGCGAGCTAGACTCAGATTCACCCAGGAATTGACGAAACATAAAAGTTAGTAAATTCGAAAAGACTTTTCCTCGACGGGTAATAACATCAAGTTAGTTACTAGAGCTAGTTGTCACCTAAAAGCTGACAATGGAACTCTTTAACTAGCCACGTAAGCATGTATCGAAAAGGATTAGTCTTAGTAGAAATGTACCGTTTCGAGAAACTTTCTGTGAACTTGACCAGGCCGGGTAATAACTTCAAGCTAGTCTAACTAGTGATGTAAGCGTGTCTCGAATCGGTCTCGTTCACTGAAAGTGGATCAATTCAAAAGTGCTCGCTCCTCCCACATGTGCAAATTTATTAAATACATATGAGCACATGTGAAGGGGGAGCCCTTCATAAAGTAAAACATAAAACTCTCAAAGTGTTAACCAAAATGTTTGATTAGCACAAACACTTTGAGAGATTTTTCAAAGGTTTCAATGGTAATTATAGGATAGTCATGGAGTCATAAGGTGACTAAGGTTAGGAAATAACCGTCCTATGATCCACCTAAGCCGGAGGGATCTACCCAAGGACACCACCAATAGTTAGAACTAGAAGTCCTTAGGTATGATACGATAAAAGGAGTAAAGAATGAAAGGAGAAAGAAGGGGTTGAAGAATTAAAAGGAAAAGTAATGAAAAGGGTGAAAAGAAATAGCCCTCCATGTGATTCAACCTTAGGGCAGACACCGGGTCATATGCTACTGGTTGTTGCTAAGGCAACACCGGTATTGAAGATTAAGTCGTCATGGACCCAGTGACGCAATGCACTAAACCTTCTTAACCACTCAAGTTCTCTTAAAAGAGCTTGTTTCATTCTCACGGGGAACCAGTGTAATCTATCGACTTATCTCTTAGAGATAGTTGATATTGAAGCAGGAGACCCCTCCCTAGTCTCCGTATAGGAAACCTAAGTGAGCACTTATCGAGTCTAGAGCCATGAGATGCATCAAAGATCTCTTAGGAACACTTAGTATTTCTACAACTGGTGTTCTACATCAATGGGCACCAGCTGTAACTTATCGAGTCCTTCGCAGATCTTAGCAATCTGCCGAGAACGTTTATGAGAGAAATTACATATGTATTTCTCAATGATTGAACGGAAATTCCTGCCAGGGTCAACATCTAACAGCCCTGACAGCAGGTCACTTCGGTAACTCCTCGTGAGTTACGCTTAGTGTTTGCGGTGGTTTCTAACGGTCTACAGTCGTGGAGTGATCCCCAACGACTCACCCAGTCATTGAGCTACCTAGTAGGTCTCGTAAGCTCCTTCGGGAGTATCTGATATGGGAACGGCCTTGATAAGGGTTAGAAGGAGTCTTCACACTATGCTGTTGACGATCTCTAATTTCTTATCTGTAAGTACCGGTTGTTTATTGCTAACTGTTTACTTTCAGGGACATATCATCTCCATGGAGACTGATTCCGCATGCTCATACATACATCTTGAAGTCAACGAAAGCTCCCTCAAAGATCTAAGCAACACAATGTTCAAAATTAGATTCTATGCCAAAAAGAAGAATCTACAAAGTTTAAGGACTAAAGATCTATGTGAATGAAAGGGAACTACGTGCATGTGAATGTCTAAGTTCAAAGGTGTATGAGCATGTTGGAATGGACGACGACCACCACAGACGCAGAAGTGACGCATGGCAGATAACTTCATAAGATGATCACTACCACATCTATTACAAACAAAGACGTCTTAAGTTATACGAGTCAAAAGTCAAAGACAAAGAAGAAGACGTCAAGCAACCGTGATGACCGACCCTTAGGGGGAGATTGTTGGGAACGTACTTTTATATTTATTCAAGTCTCGGTCATTACATTTCGTAATAAGATGGTCACAACTACATCAACTAAGAACAAAGAACGATGAATGATTTAGAAGACGTCTAAAGCATTGAAAGTCAAAGATTAAGATGAAGACGTCAAGCAACCTTGATGACCGACCCTTAGGGGGAGATTGTTGGGAACGTAGTTTTACTATTTTTCAAGTCTCGGTCATTTACTTGTAATAGGTTGCTAAGGCTTGTATGTTTATTATATCTTAAGGCTTATGTAGCAAGCCCATGGGCCTTAAGCCCATTTCATTTTCAAGATAGGGAGGAAGGGAGTGTTGCCCTAGTCCTCACCTATAAATACTATGTAACCTCTCCTTTGAGAGGGGTTGGTTCTCTTGGTATTTCATTTTCTCTTATTCTCATTCTAAGAGTTCCTTCCACTCTCTCTCTCTAAACTCTCCTTCTCTCTCTAGATCTATTAGTGATTATGTTGTAGAAATCGTGACCTAACACATGAAGTTCCCGAAACACCTACGTCTCAACCAAAGCCCAAATCTCGTGGTAAACGAAAGTCCAAAAAATCCAAAGAACCAATCCAAAATGTTTCCGACGGTGAGAGGGAACCAAACGAATTTGGAGCTTCGCGTTGGCATTTTACCCAGGAAAAACTTCTTGCAAAATGTTGGGTGGCCGCTAGCGAGGATTCACAAGTCGGCCGTTCACAAGCGCGCGACACGTTTTGGCAACATGTCCAAAATGAGTTCAATAAAGTGAATTATCAAGAGCGCAATAGAGATATTATACAAGGCAAGTGGAAAACGTTGAACCGTGATCGCACAAAGTTCAACGCGTGCTACAAACGTGCGCACCGGAAAAAAAGTGGGGAAGGTGATATGGATATCCTTAACCGGGCCAAGGAAATGTATTGTGACGAGCACCGAACGACGCCGTTCGCTAATGAGGAGGCTTGGCTAGTTTTGCATACTCATAAAAAATGAGACTCACCAGATCCGGTTGATTTAACTGGCGATGTCCCAAGCCAAACAAACGAGGCTTTGTTTGGTCATGATGAACAATCATGCCCCGTAGGAAAAAAACGGGATACGAAGAAACAAATATCTGAGACAACGACAAGCACCGGAGGATCCTTTTCGTCGTTCCAATTCGGGGAGGCTATGCACCAAGAGTATCGGGCAAAACGTGAAGATGCGGCAATTGCGTATCGGGCGACCGCAGAAAACCAAGCCACACAAATGAGATTAAAGGAGTTTGAATTTTTGTTGGTCGACACTACCGGCAAGGATCCAACCTATGTGGCGTTGGTCAATATGAAAAGGACTGAATCATTGAAAAATACGGATTGCCAAAGTTTCAAAAATGAATAATTGTGTTGTAACGTTTTATTTTTTTATTTTTTTTTTATTATTATTTTTTTTTAATGTAAAGCTTTATCTTTTGTCAAAGAAAAATAATAAAAAAAAAAAAGAAAAAAAAAACACAGTTGATGAATATATGCAAAATCACAAAGACGAGCAAATAAATTGTCAGATTTATTTAAAAAGGGGAAATATTTTCAGAATAGGATACATTATTCGGACCCCCTATAGTCAACCATACAAACCGCGAAATATATAGTATAACACTGCGATGCAAACAGCACAATCTTCAATGCATGCTACTATTCAAACCCCCGGGGGTCCAATATAACGGCCCTCTCATAATTTCAAAATGGGTATAGAATGTGGAAGGGGTATGCTGACACGCAGAGACGGAGACAGTGGGGGAGCTGGGGGTGCTCGGCCCCCTCCAACACGCCCAATCGCTTTACTATTTACCTTATAAAATTTAAGCATATGACGCAACTATAGGTAAATGATCCCCTAACTTTTGAGGAAAAAAATTCGGCCCCCTTATTTCTAATTCCTAGCTCCGTCAGACACGCGTCTTCAAAGTTTATACTAACTTTATATTGATTTGTTACACTTACACACCTAGGTGACCTACCTTACCTCACCAAACAAAATTCTTTTTTCTTCGATCTTCATCATTTGTTTCTTCTTTCTTTTATTTTTCATCTCTCTCTCTCTTGTTATGTCATCTCTCAAACAAATCTTTTACTATAAGATATCAAAAATCTTTTATAAGATATTAAAGATCAACAACAACCTTTTGTATGTTATGTATATCCCAAAAACTCAGTCTCATATCCTTTTTTGTCTTACATGCACAGCGAGAAAACTGGAAAAAGTAGAGAAAGTCTTTGAATTGCCATTTTAGAGATAGTTAACAGAATGTGGAGCAGAGGCTTGTTTTTGCTTCTTAAGGTATATTTCTGTCAACCCTTTTTTTAACACAACTTACTTTGTTTAACTAGATTTTGGTCTATAGACATCTTCATTTGCTTTCCACTTTAAAAAAAGAAAAAACACTCACTGTTTATTAAAATGACTATGAATTTAACCAAGATATCTTTCAATCCTAAGCCCTGTAATGTCAAGGGTTTAGGAACAAGCCCATTTCCTAAATGTGTTCCGTAAGTATAATTTGATGCTTTTTTTTTTGTAACTGTCTGTTTTCATTGAATTCTTCAAGTGTTTATGTTTTGAGTGTGTATGTCTTGTGTTTTTCAGCATTCTGGCTTGCTCAAACAACAACAAGGATAACAACAACAACCCACTGTAAGTTAGTTTGCTTGTTTATTTAACATATACATAAATCTTAGAAAGTTTTTTTTTTTTTTTTTTTTTTTTTTTTTTAAAGAAGATTTCTTTGTAAATCTGTTTTATAAAACATCACTGTGAATAGTTTACTGATTTATATGACATAATATAAAATCTTGCATATTTATTGTTTAAGTTTTTTCTAAGGATCTTTTTTGTGTGTCTATTATCTTAAACTTCATTTTGAATAGCTTGCTAGTTTATTTAACATATATACAGTATATCTTAAAAATTGTTTTAAGTCTTGTTTTCTAAAGATTTGTTTGTATTTCTGTTATCTAAGAGGGTGTTTGTTTAAGCTTATATAGTGGAATAGCGGGCTTATGGCTTATTTGGTTTGGATTTTGACTTCTGCATCTTGTGTTACTTTTATGTGTATTTACTATATTTTCATTTTTTCCCTTTAGCAATTTTGTAAGTAATCATTTTCTTCCTGGTTGAAAATATGAAGTTATGAGATCGCTCGAAGAGTAATTTGTTTTATTCTATTTGTAAACTGTCAAACCTATTTTTTCCGTGGAAATGTAATATCTAAGGTTCTACAATCTACACGTAAGTACTAAACCAAAATGATGGTATTAGAAATGATATACAAAACGCATTCCAAATTCTATTCCACCCAATGTTCATACCGATTCCCTTAGAATTCCGTTAACAAACCAAACAGCCTAAAAATTAAGACTTTTTTTTTTAAAGATCCCTTTGTATTTCTGATATCTAAAACTTCATTTTGAATAGTTTGTTGTTTCTATCTTACATATTGTTTAAATGTCTTTCTGAAGATTTATATATTCTGTTATCTAAAACTTCATTTTGAATAGTGTTATTTTTACTTAACATATATGTTGTTTAAGGTTTTCTCTCTAATGATTACTTCGTATTTTTATTACCTGAAACTTCATTTTGAATAGTTTAATGGAATATTTTACATATACATAAAACTTTAACAGGGGCCCTGGACTCCTTATTAGCATAAGGTCCAAGTGTTCATGCTGCAATTGCAAACCTATCTCGCCTACCCATGAGTCTGATGATGACATTAAAGTTTTCTATATTCCACTTCCAGTTTCTCCATCTGCAAGTGACAAGGTACTTTTTTTGATTTTGGGAAATATGACTTACATAGACGTTCTCTACTTTTGCATTTTTCCTATTTTAAGTACTCTACAATATTTTTCCATTATTAAGGCACTCTAATGTGTGTGATCGTTTGTTTTAGTCAACCTAGTATGATGTGGACGTTATGGATACATTGAAACAATAAATAAAAATAAACACAGAAACTACTAGAATCATTTTGCGCGTTTCACATTTAGATAGAACGTGAGAAGCAAAAGCTGAAATAAATATAAAAGGAAGTTCATGGTGATAGAAGTATATGATGTATTTGTGGTAGACGATGTTTGGATGATTTGTAACTATGTCCATATTGTTAGGATCTTCTATTACGTTTCCCACATATGGTGCAACAGTTCGGGTCTTTTTTGTTAACTGTACCGGATTTGAATGGGGTACGTTGGAATTTTGTGTTAGAATTATGCGTTGGTAACTGCTTTACTGGTTCATGTGTGGTGTTCATAGGTGTTGGCCATAATCTACCTTATTGGTTCATGTATGGAGTTAATATGTGTCGACAACTAAAATTGCTTTCAATTTGTTGGTTATTTTGTTGTCCCCATTTTGCTGCAATGGTCGAAGTTGTTTTGGTTCATTTTCAATATTTGGTTATAAGGGATATTAATCTGTGGATACAAACCAAGTTCTCCAATTGTATAAAACACTAATTTATCGAATAACATCTATCTATGAAGAAACTGGAAATTCCTGACTCGGCCATAATTTTTTTCTGATGTGGATGCCTATGCGGCTGTTGTAAGTCATCTTGATACTAGTTTCATCCCAAGTGATCAAGTTAAATGCCATATTTATGCATACCATAAATCTACAGTGACTTACTTATTCTGAAAAATGTAGAGTAACTAGAGTGGGAAAAGTGCAAAAGTAGAGAACTATATCAGTCATTTTTCCCTCTAATTTTTACTAGCTATTATCCTTATATATTATAATTAGATCTGTCACTCACACAGTTTATATTTGTTGTTTTTTTCTCTTCTTTTTACAAGGGTTTGGTCAAAGACAAGAGGGGTATGGAGCTGGTTAAGCCCCTGATTTCCAACAAGTCTGTCCGTGCTGTTCTTGAAATCGCTTTGATGGCTGGTGTGTTGCTTTGCGTGGCGGTTTTTGCTAGAGGTGTGAAGTTTGGCCCTTTTAAGTTGACTGTACTTGCCCTTAAAAAGTTTAAGTAAAGGGTTGTAAGAGCAGCTGTCTATCTTGGTTCTTAATTTTCAAATGTAGGATGTGATGAATTTTGTTTCTTCATCATCCATCCCTGGCTGACAGGACACTGTCTCTCTTTTTGAATTTCTTGGTGGTTTTTAAACTGTGGTTTAGTTTTCTCTAGCAATTTGGCAGTAAAATACAATTATGTTTAAGGGATAACATATGATGATGACAATTTTTGTCAAGTTTACCGTAGCTAGCTAGAATCAGGTTGCTACTATTTGCTTATAAATCTTGAGCAACTTTCTGTTACTTTTTTTTTTTTTTTCTTTTTTTTTTTTTTCACAATTAATAATTAAAAACTAATTTAAACTTTTATTCATAATTATAAACATTACATTATCAATTAAAAACGTCGCACATAAAAAAAACTTAAATCAAGTTCACGCGCGTTAGTGACCCGTTGTAACGGTCACCACGTGTGGTGGTGGTGGAGGAACACCTCCCAGTCTCCCATTACGCCCAGTCTAATAGAGCGCAATGTATTGTCACGGACTCACGGTATAGGCAAAAAGAATCACATGTCGCTTTAAACCAGGGTACCGCAAATAGTGTTATAGGCATATGCTGTCATCCTCAAAAATGGAACGGAACGAGGACAAAATTTAACATATATGGAGCATTTTAAGAAGCTAAACAATGTTAGGATCACAATATTTTTTAGACCATATATATGCATTTAGGGTGCATTTAGGAAAGATTAAGGGTGCGCTTGGTTCAAAATGGGGAATGGGAAAAGGAATGGTAAAGGGAATGCAAATGAATGGAATGGAGATTATCATTTTCTTAGATGGTGCTTGGTTTAAGAAAAACACATTAACCTCCAAGGTGGTGGTGGTGGTGACGGTGGCTGGTGGTTGTGGTGGTGGCTGCTGCTGCAGGTGGTTGTGGTGGTGGCTGCTGCTGCTGGTTGCTGGTGGTGGTAGTGGCGGTGGCTAGTGGTGGTGGTTGTGGTTGGTGGTGGTGGCTGGTGGTGGTGGTGGCTGCTAATGGTGGTGGCTTGTGGTGGTGGTGGCTGGCGGCTGCTGCTGGTGGTGGGTAATCATTACCATACCTCCCAATTTACTGGGTAATGCCCTATTACCCAATACTAAATAATGATTGCATTCCCTAGTTATAACAAAGCATGTTTAATCATTAACTTTCCCATTCCCCACCCCCATTACCAACCAAGCACCCCCTTAAGACTTTTTTTTTTCTCTCTTTTTTTTATTTAATTAATACTATGTTGTAAAAATTAGTAAACGTCTCGTGAAACCCCGGGCCCACCATGTTTCTGTCCCTCGTCATCCTTGTGGCGCACATCTGTATTTTTTTCGCTTGTGTTCTATTGATAGTTGTTATTTTGTATTAAATATTAACTAGTTATAAGTCCCGTGCACGTACAGGGTTTACACATAAATTAAATTTATTTTAAAATTTTGGTTTACTATATGAATATATAAGAATTTACATGTGAAAATTGTGATATAAGTACACCTAATAAATATGCATGAGTTTGTCATTATATATTAATATCTATTAATATTTTGTCCAAAATTTTATTGGATGAAAGATTTAACTTTGTTTAACTAACATAGATGTTGAGGTGGTTGTTGTTGTTGTTGTTGTTGTTTAACTTTAACTATTAATATCATGTTGTACAAAATGTGCGAGTTTAGTAGCACCTAATGAGCATCGATGAAGTTAAAATATACACCGTAAAGTTTTTTAAAAATGTTTTTCCGGATATCCGTATATAAACTTTAAATAATAATTACATGAGTCGTTGTTATAAGTACAATCGCGTATGGTTGATATCTTGTTGTACAAAATGTGTGAGTTTAGTTACACGAACGCTGTCGTTGTTATAAGTTAAAATATATCCGTATATAAACTTTTATTTAGCTGATATAGATGTTGAGGTTGATGTTGTTGTTTAACTTTTAACAATTGGTATCATATTGTACGAAATGTGCGAGTTTAGTAGCACATAATGAGCTGATGAAGTTAAAATATACTCCGTAAAGTTTTTCAAATATTTTCAGAATATCCGGATATAAACTTTAAATAATAATTACATGAGTCGTTGTTATAAGTACAATTACGTATATTTATTTTCATATCACAGTAACTCGAGATTAGAATTTGATATTTATATTAGTGTTAATAATAATTTAGCCGTATTTAATATTCAAATCCGTGTATGCATAAATTAAACTTTTAAATAAGATAACATGAGTCCTTATTTAACGTTCATAGTAAAAAGAATATTTTAGTAGATGAAAGTTTAAAATTAATATTTATTTTAAAAACATTTAACGTATATTAAAACTAATTCGTATATTTATAAAATTTTGTAAGTTTAATGGATGAAAGTCTCAAGCTAATACTAATACTTATAATTTTATACAAAGTTCATATTATAAAGTATAAGGGGTATAAAATATAAGGGGTTATTTGTTTATTATCTAAAGTTATCAAAAAATATGAAGATTTATAATTTTACACTTAACTCCATATAATATAGTTAAAATTCAACCACTAAACCACCTTTTTTTTTTAGTTTTTATTTTAATAAATTTGACACCTATATTTTTATGTGCTTTTTTTCCTCAATCAAATTCTCCACCAAATTTATTAAAATTTGAACAAAATCAATTCAATTTTGATTTTTTATTAACCAATCATATTGCATGAGTTCACCTACGTGTCAAAATCGAGCAATTAGATTGGTCTAATTTTTTTTTATCAAAGATTGTTATTCCAAAATCACTCTGAAATAATGTAATTCATTTATCTAACTATCTTATAATGGAGGAAGGCATACTATTAATACAAATACTTAAAATTAAGCAATACAACTTTTAAAGCTATGAGTACAACAACCAATGCTACTTATAGAAATTCTCATCATATTTAATTCTAGCATACAACTAATACTACCATTAAATACAATAAATAAATCATTATGTACATTAAATACAATTAATTAACTGGTCAATAAATACAATTAATGCACTTATTAAAACACCCCTTACATAAGAAATACAAATTATCAAGCATATTGTACAACCAACTTAAACACAATTCCTGCATTAAATGTCACTAATACAAATAATAAAACATATTATACAAATAATTAAGCCCGAACGGGCAATGGGCTCGAGCCCGAACGGGCACGGGTCAAATGGGCTCGAGCCCGAACGGACACGAACTAAACGAAATTTTTAATATCCGTAAATTTATTGTCAAAAAGAACATAGTAAACAAAAATATGTTCACATACTGTACAAACCAAACAAACTACTATAATAATAATAATAATAATAATAATAATAATAATAATAATAATAATAATAATAATAATAATAATAAAATAATACAAACTAAGCAAATTTTATCAAACTTTTGCCATAAAAAACTAATCAGTAAAGCTATTGCCAAAAAACGTACAAATAAAATAAATTATTAGCCAAAAAAAATTAAATTACAAGGTGCCCGCAGCTGCAATATCGCGCGAAGACCCTGCTAGTTATTTAAAAAAGATTCAGGTCATAAAACATTTATCATTCATTGAATTAATATTTATAGTTTTATAGAAAAGGATCGCTGTGGAATGCTCGACAAACTAATGGGTTAGGCCCGAATGCAAACATGACTCATTAATCATTATTGTTACGTTTACACATATCAAGTGATTTTATAGACAGAATGTGTTATATAAGATTATTAATGTTTTTTTTTTTTTTTTTTTTTTTTTTTTTTTTTTTTTTTTTTTTTTTTTTCATGTAAACATTAATAATTACCTAAAAAAAATTTATTCCCCACCTCTTTTACATTTACATCTATATTTGTTTAAAAGTGGACGTAAGATTTGTTTCTGTTTTATACAAAATTTCCCTTTTATAATGTATTAACGTGTTTATATACATGTCATAACACGAGTTGTAAGAATTTACAAGAATCAAACAATCTTTGCTAAAAGCTCAAAACCATAGCAACAGCAGAAGACAATCATGGTGAAAATTCCTCAAAAAAAGGTTGGTCGGTAGATTTTTTGCCGTTCAAAAAAAAAGGTTGGTCAATTTTATAGTACTGTAGTAAAAGTTTCTAGCGATAACTTTAGCATAACTGATATATTTGCGTGTGTAGGCTAATGAGAGTGCCGGCGAGGCAATTACACATGAGCTGAGAACTAATCACAAAGATCTCGAAAGCTGGCTTGGCCAAATTGGCGAAAGCGTTGCTGTTGCCGCTGAAACAATTACAGTAGCCACTATGTGTGGATCTTTGCAGTTTGTTGCTTCAAGTGTCTTTCCAGTTTTTTCCTGTACAAACTCAGAGGTTAATCTATAAGTTAAATTTACTATAGTATACTTTCATACTAATATACGTATGAGTTTTTTTATTGCAACGTTACTAATGAAAAACCTTTACATTAATAAATTTTTTATAAGTTTAATTTTGTTTCCTGGGTAACCAAGGGGTAACCTAATGATGGGGACGTAGCACTCCAAGTCCTCTCTTTGAGGTTTTCATCCCCTCCAATGGTACTATACCCTTATGAAAAGGCTTGCGGTTAAGTTAATGGTCATGATTTCTGATGTCTTGAGTGGGCCACTAAGTGATTTTGTAGCATAAGCTCATGATTCCCTTCCATGTATTGTTTTAAAGGCGGGGTGTTTGGACCGGATTATCAATGTTTTATATGTACTATGTTAGTTATGTTATATTTTAAATAAATAGTTATTTTTTTAGCTATAATCAGTGTCGTGAATATTAGACGTGGTGCAATTCCTTTGTCACTATTCATTGCTGTAACTTCGCACTTAAATATAGTTCTAACGCCTGAGTTGTCTTTTTGTTTGAAAATTTTTTTGCTCTATTTTAGGGCAAAAGAGTACATTTAGTTCTTACACTGGAGTGGTTTGTTTTTGAATCTGAAATCATGTAACTAGACTTGAATGTTGTTTTTGAAAATCTTTTGTTGTTTGCACAGATGCCAGCTATTTTAAGGGGCGGATCTCCCTTGGTGCGGGCTCGTAATGTAGCTGTCATGTCGGGTGTTTATACATGCATAAATAGCGTTATGAGAAGATCAAGAGGCAAGGAGGATGTTCAGACATCGTAAGCTAGCTTATGACTTATTTCTTGTATTAAAAGTCAATGTAAATAGTACTCCTATCTGTTATCAATGGAGTGATAGATAGTATCTAAATAAGCAAAAGCTTAAGCGGTGTTTGATCGAATGTGCAATATGATAAAGCCATAAATACACTGTTATTCTGACTTGAATTCTCAATAATCAACAATATTTGTTAATGAGTTACCACCCAGACTTGCCCAAAACTCGAATCATATAATTGTTAAAACTAAAGATACTTCTGATTACGATAGCTTAAAACACCAGTCCTGCTTTGAAACAATTTTCGATCCAAAATTTCTAAGTGATAAGAATATTTAATAGATAGCATGATTATATTATTCCGTACTTATCTGTGTATGTAATTGCAGTCTGGCAGCAGGTTTTGGTGCTGGATTCATGGGCGCATTGATGTATGGTGCGAAGGGTCGCAGTGCAATCGCACATGGTGTTTGTATTGCCCTTTTTATGGCTGGAGTTAATAAGGTGATGGTGTTGCTTCTTCCTTCACATCTTTTAGGAATGTGTTAGATTTGACCTATTTACTCGAGTAATAGCTAATTAGCTATAACATGTGCAATGGGGTGAAATACGAAAAAATACTATGAAAGGAAACGGGTCAAAAGTCGTTCACAAAGATTTTTGCAAACACATAATTTTTTAAACAAATATTAGCATACTACGTAGCAATTAGTAATTAAAATAAAAAACTTTACAAAGTACGAGTCAGGCCAACCGGCTGGTTTCTAACCTACATTGAAAATTGTCCATAATGACTGAAACATGCGCGCAGATAATGGAGAATAACTCGCATCAACAAGCTGATGATGTGTTGGATGTTAACACAAGCGGCAAGCTATCTAACAGGTTTGAACAATGAATACCCTTTGCCCTAATTCCTTTCACATTATTGTTACTGCTACAAAGTAGATATACGTTGGAGTTGGTCTTAATACTCTTATTCTTTTCGTTTGTGTTTGGAAGGGAACGGAGGTGAAGATAAAACTAAAGGTACAAGGAATGCGTTTGAAGAAATTATGTGAAGGGTTGAGAGGATAAATAGCGTAATGACTAATAGAGTATACTCGTAATTTTCTTTTATATATATAATTATCAACCTAAACTAGAAAACATATGAACGTATGTTGATGCCCTATTTCATTACAGTAATACTTATGGGAATCTCCAAGTTATGGTTTTATATTGAAAATATCTAAAAATGTAGTTGTTCCTTTGGATGGATTTCATACTATATATAAGGTGTGTGATAGTATGTACGTGTATATTCATTCTATCGATTACTCATGGAAATGGGTTAATGGGTGCCCGTCTAGTGAACTCAGAGTACGTAGCATGGTCTATTGAAATCATGTTCTCGTTCACCTTTTCATAAACTCGGAGCAGGAATAACGCTACTTGTTATGCTGGTTACTACCCAATTCAATGATGCTAAAGATCTAACTACTTTGAAAGTCAGCTTTTGAAAATAGACTTAGGTGTTATTTGTTTTTTCACAATAAGCACTTTTTTCCTCTTTTCACTTCTTTTGTCTGCAGGAGGGCAGAAGTTTTTGTTTGTTTTTTTGCAGACATAAGTGCTTCTTTTCACATATTTTCTCTTCTAAATTTCAGACATTATCTTTCACTTCTTACCTCTTCTTTCACTTCTTACCTCTTATTTCACAAACCTTACATCTCTTTCTCAATATCCGTTTTTAAACGTTTTCGTTTGTTTTTTTAAGTTTTCGTCTGTTTTTTTACTTTATCTTCCACTTTTTTACGTTTTCGTCCGTTTTTTACAGTTTTTTACGTTTTCGCCTTTTTTTACGTTTTCACCCGTTTTTTTACGTTTTCGTCCGTTTTTTACGTTTTGTCCGTTTTTTACGTTTTCGCCCGTTTTTTTACGTTTTCGTCTATTTTTTTACGTTTTCTCCCACTTTTTAAAGTTTTCGTCTGGTTTTTTTTATGTTTTTGCCCGTTTTCGTCCATTTTTTACGTTTTCTCCCTTTTTTTACGTTTTTGCCATTTTTTTAACGTTTTCGTCAGTTTTTTTACGTTTTCGCTCATTATTTTACGTTTTCGCCTTATTTTTTTACATTTTTGTCTTTTTTCTTACGTTTGCATTCGTTTTAGTCCGTTTTTGTCCGTTATTTTTACGTTTTTGTATTTTTTTTATATTTTCATCTGTTCTTGTCTGTGTTTTTTACGTTTTCGACCATTTTTTACGTTTTTGTTTATTTTTTTATGTTTTCTTCTGTTTTTTTACGTTTTTAACCGATTTTTACCTTTTCTTATATCTTTTTCACATTTTCGTATTTAATTACGTTTTCTTATGTTTATTTTTATGTTTTTGACCTTCTTCTTACGTTTTCTTACGTAAGAAGACGTACAATAACGTAAAAAACGTACAAACAGACAAAATCATATGAAAACGGATGAAAACGTAAAAAAACAGACAAGAACGTAAAAAACAGACGAAAACGTAAAAAAAATAGACGAAAATGTAAAAAAGGTCAAACCGTAAAGAACAGACGAAAACGTAAAAACAAACGAAAATGTAAAAAGATAGGCGAAAATTTAAAAAAGACAAACATAAAAAACGGTCGAAAATGAAAAAAAATGTACCAAAACGTAAAAAATGGATGAAAACGTAAAAAAACATACGAAAACGTAAAAAACGGAGGAAAACGTAAAAAAAAGACAAAAACGTAAAAAAAAACAGACGAAACTTAAAAAATGGAAGAAAACGTAAAAAAACAGACGAAGTCGTAAATAAATAGAAAAAACGTACCAAAACGTAAAAAAACCTACGAAAACGTAAAAAAACTAGTGAAAAAAAAGGAAAGGAAAAAAAAGTATTTTAATAGCAAAAAAATACTAGTGAAAAAAAGAAAGAAAGAAAGAAGTACTTCAATAGCACAAAAACAAACGGTCTTCTTCTTGTAGATGAAGAGCTTATGTGCACCTCTTCTTCTGCAGACATGGTTTGCAGATGAAGAGGTAAAAGCTCTGAAAAAACAAACGACACCTTACATATAAGTTTTTTCAAGACTATAAACAGAATAGAAGCAAACAATACGCCTACTCAATGGCGGATCAGGAATAATAAACATGTGTGGCACAAAAAAAATTACCTCTGGTTTTAACTATATAAAATTAAATGTACGATATTAAATAAAGAGAAAAGTTCTTTTGTGGATCAAGTTTTTTCTACAAACTGACATCCATCTAGTTTGATCTAATGATGGAGATTAACCTAAGATTTTCCATAGAAAACCTAAGTCCATGTGTTTTTTTTTTTTTTTTTTTTTTTTTCTTTGTCTTTTTGTCTTTTTTTATTTATTCACTCATTTTTTTTTTTTTTTTTTTTTTTGCCTTTTTTTTTAACTCACGTGATACTCTTTTTTCTTTTTCCTTTTTTCTTTTGCTTTTTTTTAAATGACGTATTCTATAAATCTATTTTTTTTAATCACGTTTTTTTAAATCCAGATTATTTATTTATTTAAAATAAATTCATGTTTTTTTTCACTTTATTACGTTTTCGTCCGTTTTTGTTTGTTTTCAAATTTTTATATACGTTCTCAGATGTTTTGTTCGTTTTCGTCCGTTTTTTTACGTTTTCGTTTTTTTTCGGACGTTTTCGTCCGTTTTTATACGTTTTCGTGCATTTTTTTAACGTTTTCGTCTGCTTTAAGACGTTTTTGTCCGTTTTCAGCAATTTTTATACGTTTTCAGACGTTTTTGTCTGTTTTCATGTGTTTTCATCCGTTTTTATACGTTTTGGTACGTTTATGTCCGTTTTTGTGCGTTTTCGTCCGTTTTACACGATTTTATCCGTTTTAATATATTTCCATCAGTTTATATCCATTTACATTTGTTTTCGTCTATTTTCTTAAGTTTTCATCCGTTTCAGATGTTTTCATCTGTTTTTATACATTTTCAGATGTTTTCATCCATTTCCTACGTATTCGTCTGTTTTCTTACGTTTTCGTCCATTTTTCAAGGTTTTAGTCTGCTTTTAAAATTGTTCAGACTTTTTCAGACGTTTTCATACATTTCTGAATATCACAAGTGATATTCTGTGATACTGAGACATTTTTGTACATTTTTGTCCGTTTTCAAACATTTTCGTCCATTTTCATACGTTTTCGGCAGTTTTCATACGTTTTCAAACGTTTTTACCCGCCTTTTCGTCTGTTTTTTTTTTTATGTTTTTCAAACGTTTTCGTCCATTTTAGACCTTTTTTTCGTCCGTTTTCATCCGTTTTTATGTATTTTTGTCCGTTTTCGTTTGTTTTCATACGTTTTCAGCAGTTTTTATATGTTTTTGGCAATTTTTTATACGTTTTCATCTGTTGATCTGTTTTCAACAATTTTCGTACGTTTTCGTTCGTTTTCAGGCGTGTTTTTACAGTTTCATACGTATTCGTTCGTTTTGTTATGTTTTCGTCTGTTTTCATACGTTTCTAAATATTACAATTGATATTCTTAATAGTGATCGCCTGTGATATTCAAAATATCACTTGTGATATTAAGAATGATATTCATAAACGTATGAAAATAGACAAAAACAAACGAAAACAGACGCAAACGTAAGAAAGTGAAAAAAAACGTGAAAATCACTTGTGATATTCTGAAATCACTTGTAATTTTCAAAATATCACGTGTGACTTTCACGTTACAAAACATTAGTTGAAAATCAATTGTGATATTCTGAATATCACTTTTGATTTTCTAAATGTCACTTGTGATATCCTGAATACCACAAGTGATTTTCTACTAATGTTTTGTAACATGAAAATCACAAGTGATATTCTGAATATCACAAGTGATATTCAGAAAATTACAAGTGATATTCATGTTACAAAACATTAGTTGAAAATCACTTGTGATATTCAGAATATAACTTGTGGTTTTAATGTTACAAAACATAAGTTGAAAATCATTTGTGATATTCAGAATATCACTTGTGATATTTTGAATATCAGTTGTGATTTTCTGAATATCACTTGTGATTTTCTGAATATCACTTGTGACATTCTGAATATCACAAGTGATTTTCATGTTACAAAACATTAGTAGAAAATCACTTGTAATTTTCTGAATATCACTTGTGATTTTCATGTTACAAAACATCAGTTGAAAATCACTTGTGATATTCAGAATATCACTTGTGATATTCTGAATATCACCTTTGATTTTCTAAATGTCACTTGTGATATTCTGAATATCACAAGTGATTTTCAACTAATGTTTTGTAACATGAAAATCACAAGTGATATTCAGAAAATTACAAGTGATATTCATGGTACAAAACATTAGTTGAAAATCACTTTGATATTTAGAATATCACTTGTGATTTTAATATTACAAAACATTAGTTGAAAATCACTTGTGATATTCAGAATATCACTTGTGATATTCAGAATACCACTTGTGATTTTCTGAATACCACTTGTGATTTCCTGTATATCACAAGTGATTTTCATGTTACAAAACATTAGTAGAAATCACTTATGATATTCAGAATATCACTTTTGATATTTAGAAATATCCCTTGTGATATTCTGAGTATCAAGGAATAATACTTTTGATATTCAGAAACGTATGAAAAAGGTCTAAATATAGCCAAAAACATTTAAAAATGGACGAAAACGTATGAAAATGGACGAAAACGTAAGAATATGTACGAAGACGAACGAAAAAGTTTGAAAACGGACAAAGATGTATAAAAATTGATGAAAACATCTAAAACGAACGAAAAGTAAGAAAACGAACGAAAATTTATGAAAACGGACGAAAATAGATGAAAACTTATGAAAACAGACAAAAACATATAAAAAGGGATGGTAACGTATAATAACGGATAAATTGTATAAAAACGGACGAAAACATATGAAAATGGACGAAAACGTATATAAACATATGAAAACGGACAAAAAACGAACGAAATTGTATAAAAACGGACGAAAACGTCTGAAAACGAACGAAATCGTATAAAAATAGACGAAAACGCTGAAAACAAACAAAAACGTAAAAAATAGACGAAAACGTATGAAAACGGATAAAAACGCCTGAAAATAGACGAAAACGTATGAAAACGTACATAATAGACAAAAACGGACGAAAATGTATAAAAACCGACGAAAACGTCTGAAAACGGAAGAAATCGTATAAAAATGGACGAAAACGTATAAAAACAGACGAAAATGTAAAAAATAGACAAAACTTGATGAAAACGTATGAAAACGGACACAAACGTCGAAAAACGTATATAAACATGTGAAAACAGACAAAAACGTAATGAAGTGAAAAAAACGTGAATTTATATATTTAAAGAAAAACACCTTGATTTAAAAATAACGTGATTTAAAAAAATAAATAAAAAAATATAATAAAATAAAAACTTGATTAAAAAGTAGCGTGGCTAAAAAAATAAAATAAAATCCTTGATTTATAGAAACGTGACTCAAAAAGAAAAGGCAAAATAGGGAAGGAAAAAAAATATCTAAAAAAGTGATTAAAAAAAAGTGAATAAATAAGAAATAAAAAAAAAAATGAATTTAAGTTTCCATATTAAATCTTAGGTTAATTCACACCATTAGATCAAATTAGATGAATGATGAGATTTATCCCTTAGTATATAACAAAAACTTGATCTTTAAAATAACTAACCTCATTAAATAAACCTTACAGCCTACAAAAAAATTACCCTTTCATGTGAATAAGAGTGTGAACTAAATTGTTGCTAAGAAAATAACGGTTAAATTGACTTCTTGAGCTATGTTTGATTTTTGTCCAAACTAAATGGGCTTGGTGCCTTTTAGTGGGCTTCGTAGCTTTCGTCACTCAAGTACTACTCAATATATATAGCGAGTGCATAAAAAATACAATAACATAAAAACACATAACATCTTGAAGTAAGTAATTTTTTTAATCATTTTAATTATATTTAGGTTGACTCGAACCTTATTTGACCTGACCCGAACCCGACTAACCCGAGTTCTAAATAGGGGCGGGTTCGAGTATGTCTTTTTAGCCTCAACCAAAATTGATCCGAACCCGACTAACACCCCTTGGTAGTTGTAGTGGTGTGAAGGTTGTTCGTGGCGGTGGTAAGGTTAGGTGGTGGTTGGTAGCGGTGAAGTTTGTGTTAATACAAATATCGTTCGAAAAACGTTATTTATATTTTACGATCTTTGCTATATTTTGTTAACGACAAAATATAAAGTTTATTTTAGCAACAAGTACAAATATAGTTAAGTCTTTTACATATAATGCCACAAGTCCTTTTATTATACAAGTTAAACATCACTTAGTTAACATTTGCATTTTACAAGTAAACACTAGTTTAAACTTAAATAGTATGATCTTTGGAAGATATGATAAATATATCGTTTAGATTGCTACTCTAAGTATCAAGGAAAGATATGGCAATATCTTGCTTAGATTTGATAAATAGTATGATCTTTGGAAGATATGATAAATATATCGTTTAGATTGCTACTCTAAGTATCAAGGAAAGATATGGCAATATCTTGCTTAGATTTGAAAGAAATCTTGGAGGATTGTGTGTCAGAGTTTGGCGGAACCAAATTCCAACACGGACGGAACCCTTGTTTTGGTTCTGTCCAATCCGTGGCTCACTAGGATAGTTTTTCCTATAAATAGCAAGCCATCCCAAGTTGTTTCTTCATCACTTGCAATCATATATTATCATACATACTCTCATTACGCATATCTAACTCATTCATCTTTCATTTTAGTGATATTCTCTTGTAGCAAGAAGATCACAAACTCACATCAAAGACATATAAGCTTCAACACAAAGTTGCAATACTTGTTTGTTTAAATAGTGTGTGAACCTTTGTTATTCATACTTTCATTGATTGTATCTATTCATTAGTGATCGGTTAGTATTTTAGTCCTCAAAATACGTAGTGTGACGGGAGTGGTTGTACCCTTGTAAAATAACTCAACATCTAGCTTTGTGTCGGTAATATTGTGTAAGCGACGTGTAAGGTTTCTCTACCGGTAAAAGGAGCTTGTTGACTAGTGAAAGAAACTCTCGAGTTGGATACTCGGGGCGTGGAGTAGGGGAAGGAAAAAGAGTCCTTGTAGCCGAACCACGATAAACATTCGTGTTGTGGTTTGATTGTTTCTTACTCTATTCTTGCATATTACTTATTAGTTATTAGTGTCGATTGTTGATTACACGTAAAGTTTTCTAAAGCAATTAAAAGAAAAACCGGTAAACTATTCAACCCCCTTCTAGTTTTCCACAATTGGCATCAAGAGCTACGTTATTCAAGCTTTTAAAATATATTGTGTTTTAAAACTTGAAACGATCAATGGATTTTGAAAATTACAAAGAAGGGCAATCTATGCAAAGACCACCACTATTTGAAGCAAATGGTTTTATATATTGGAAAAACTGCTTTGAAACTTACGAGAAATCAAAATATATAGATCTATGGTATATAATCATTGAAAGTGATAACATAGCCACTTTTAAGAATGCTAAAAATGGTAAAGATAAGGATAGCTCACTTGCCAAACATAATGAAGATCAAAGAAATAGATTGCTAAAAATAATGAAGCTAAAATGATGCTTTACAATGCTTTACAAAAGAAAGAATATGAAAGAGTCTTTATGTGCAAACCCGCTAAAGAAATTTGGCAATCTTTTATAGTCACTCATCAAGGAAACTCACAAGTTAAGGATAACAAAACTGATCTTCTTGTTCAACAATATGAACAATTTACTATTTCTGAAGATGAGATTATTGATTGTGCATTTGCTAGATTTAACACTATTATTACTTCACTTAAAGCACTTGATGAATCTTTTTGTAGCAAGAATTTTGTCAGGAAATTTCTTAGAGCACTCCATCCGAAGTGGAGAGCCGAAGTAACGGCAATTGAAGAATTTAAGGATCTTTCAAGCATTTCACTTGACGAGCTAATTGGAAACCTCAAAGTTCATGAAATGGTAATGGAGAAAGATTCGGAGATAGTCAAAGGCAAGAAAGAAAGGCTCAAGTCTATTGCCTTAAAAGCTAGAGTTGAATCAAGTGATGATGATGATGAATCTAGTTCGGATAGCAATGATGAAGAATATGCCATGGCCGTTAGAGACTTCAAGAAGTTCTTTCGAAGACGAGGAAAGTTTGTAAGACAACCTAAGGATGACAAGAAACCTTTCCGAAAAGATCGTGACGATAAGAAAGGGAAGGGTGAACGAAAGTGTTTTAGATGTGGAGACTCGAGTCACCTCATAGGAGAATGTCCAAAGCCACCCAAGAGTAAAACTCAAACAGCCTTTGTAAGTGGTGCTTGGAGTGATAGTGAAGATGATGACGAGAAGCCAAAGAAAGATGAGACTGCTCTCATGGCTCATGACTCAATTGAGGTACACTCAGATTCATCTTGCTCTTCTATTGATGATGATACGTTGCAAAAAGAATATAACAAACTTTGTGAACTAAGCTTAAAAATAATAAATGAAAACAAATTTTTGAAAAATAAACAAGAGTTTTTAGAAAATGAAGTTTACGAATTAAAAGAAAAAGCCAAATGTTTAGAAAATAGTAAAGCTAAAGACACCATGTGCAAATCATGTCAAGAGCTTAAACTTGAAATTGAGAAACTTAAAATCACACAAGATGATCTCATTAAACAAAACTCAAAATTCAAGAGGTTTGATAAAAGTATATCATGTGCGTATGAAATTATGAAAATTCAAAAATCACCACATGATAAAAACTGGTCTAGGATTTATGAAACTAGGAGACCTAGGTAGTCTAAAGAAACAAACCGAAAAAGAACAAAAAAACAACAAAACTGCCACAGTGTCCCACGGATCAAACAGAACCAAAAACATGGTTCCGTCCGTGGAACAAATTGGTTATGTGGGAACTGTAGCAGAACCAAGTGGAAGTACTTCAAACCATTCAGAATTCATTAAAGTTACAAAGAAATCTAATGTAATCTCAACTAAAACAAAACTTAAACCAGCCATCAAAATAGGAGTAGGACTTGTCAAGAATGAATTTAGAACTGGAATAACTCAACCAAGGTCCAAAACTCCTATTCCCAAACGCTATTTTCCAAAGATTAACTACAACACTCAACATAACTATCAAAATAGTTGGAACCAAAACTTGCCAAGATAATACCAAGTTCCAAATTACATGTCTTGGAACCCATATCAATCATTTCCATACATGAACCAAAGTAATGGTATGTTTAACCAAATTGGACGCATGAGATATTGGGGACCAAACGTTTGAGTGTTTATTATAAAATAGGTATGCCTTAAAGTATGTTTGGAATCGGACGAATGGATCAAGGATAGCGGTTGCTCAAGACATATGATCGGTAACAAAAGTCTCTTTTCAACCTATCAAGAATATGATGGAGGTAACGTCACCTTTGGTAGCAAACTCAAAAGCAAAATCATCGGAAAAGGTACTATTTCTCATGACTCCCTCTCTATAGAGATGTCGCTCATGTTGACAATCTAGGCTTTAATCTACTTAGTATAAGTCAACTTTGTCGTAAGAAGTATAATGTCCTTTTTTTGTGAAAATAGAAGTAAAATACTCAAAGACAGTATAACCATAGCTAAAGGTGTTCTTAAGAACAACGTATATGTCATGAAAATTGATCAAACATCTAGAGACAAACTTTGCCTCACCTCATTAGATGAATCTTCAACTTTATGGCATAGACGTTTAGGACACGCTAATATGAGACTAATCCAAAATTTCTCATCTAAGAAACTAGTTATAAATCTACCCAAGTTGAAATACGACCAACACTTTTGTGATGCTTGCAAAATTGGTAAACAAGTTCATAATAGCCATAAGGCTAAAAACATGGTGTCAACATCTAAATGTCTAGAACTTTTACATATGGATTTGTTTGGTCCATCCGTAATGCAAAGTTATGGAGGCAACTTCTACACTTTGGTCATAGTAGATGGTTATTCAAGATACACTTGGACAAAATTTTTGAAAAGTAAAAATGAAGCTTTTGATAAATTTGAAATTCTAAGTAAGAAAATTCAAAATCAATTAGGAACTTGCATTATGTCTATTAGAACGGACCACGGTCGTTAATTTGACAACGAAATACAATTCAGAAACTTTTGTGATAAAAATGGAATAACACATAACTTTTCGGCACCACGTACTTCTCAATCTAATGGTATAGTAGAACGCAAAAACCGGACTCTTCAAGAGATCGCTTAATGAACAAAATATTTCACAAAAGTTTTAGTGTAACACCGTTAACACATCAACCTACATTCTAAATCGTGTCTTGATTAGACCATTTTTAAACAAAACTCCATACGAACTATATAAAGGTAAAAAACCTACATTAGGATATTTTATAGTATTTGGGAGTAAATGCTTCATACTTAACACCAAGAATTATCTCACCAAATTTGACCCAAAGTCTTATGAAGGTGTATTTCTTGGATATTCACAAAATAGCAAAACTTATATTGTCTTAAAGAAAGAAACCTTAAAAGTCGAGTAATCGTTGAACATAAAATTTAACGAGAGTCCGCCTCCCTCTAAGACATCACCTTTGGTAGATGATGACTTAGTTGAAAGTCAAGTAATGAAAAATCAAGAAATCCTAGATAATGACAAGAAAGATAAACTATTAAACAAAGAAATTGTCAATGTCAAATAATGTAAAAATCATCCATTAGATAGTGTAATAGGAAATATTAATAAAAGAACTCTAAAATCAAAAGTTCAAAATAAAAGTAACTTCTTTTGTTTTGTGTCAACCATTTAACCAAAAAATATAAACGAAGCCATCAAAGATGATTAAACAAAATCTATCGCTTTATATGTCATGAATAAGAAAGGTAATTTCACTTTGATTATGACAACACAACAAATAATTTAATTATTTAATATGCAATCATATACTAGTAGTATCAACTACCATGTGGTCTAGTGGTGAGTACTTAACTTGTTAAGTGAGCCACAAAGAGAGTAGTACCGGATGGGTGACCATCCGGGAAGTCCTCTTTGACCACAGGGTTTGTTGATACCAGGCTTTCAAAGTCCTTCAATGAAGGTTTCAACCCACTAGGGTTCGAATCTGGAGAAGGCAGGGTTTACTTCAAATTAAGTGTCGTGCCTTCGGGCGGCTTAAATTGAAGGTTTTCCCCCCATCAGGTTTCATTGGTCAAGGATTTCTCCGAAAGAACCGTTTCAAAAAAAAATATACTAGTAGTATCATTTTTTATTTTTATTATTTTGGAACAAAATCATATGTCATTAATATAATAAATTAATAGCTGAATTTATTTTCCAGATCAACCCAACTGGTACAACCATAAAGTTTACAAACATCATCACTAATCAAAACAGCTTAAATCACTAGTTTCGGAGTCTCAAAGTAAAAGCTTTGAGTGCCAAAAGAACTTTTTTCAATCTCTCTTTAGCCGCAGGATCAATAAGGTTCCCTTCCTCATCAAACTTAGGTGGATCTTCAAACGCGTTAAGAAAGAACTCGGGCTTATTAATGAAATGAATATCTAGATAAACCCCGCTTTGACGTAGTACATACTGTGACCTTCCTCCACCAAAACTACCTCCAGCACTTACTATAGCTGCAGCTTTATCAGCCCATACATTTGGTGGTCTAGAGGCCCAATCTATAGCATTTTTTAAAGGTGCAGTAACCGAGTAGTTGTACTCTGGAGAAGCGAAAAGGAAGCAGTCTGCCTCAAGAATTTTCTGACGGAAAGCATCCACTACGGGTGGATACTTTCCGTCTTTTTCGAGATCTGTGTTGAGCATAGGGAGGGGTGATATGTCCACGTAGTTTATGGACATATCGGGTATTAAGGATTGTTGGTTGGTTAATTCTATAGCGGACCGGATTAGGCCCCGGTTGTAGGAGCCTTTGCGTAAGGACCCGCATATAGCAGCGACGTTGATGATGGATTGATTAGTTGCCATTTTTCACTTTGGGGTTAACGATTCTTCTAGTCAGTTTGAATTTTGAAATGAAATGTGTATGTGTATGTGTGATGAGTTATCTTTATTTTTAGTTAAAGGTGGGGTCACTACACCACTAGCTTTGTCGTTATATGCTAGCAAAAGTAACACTTTTTGTGTTAAATAAATTAGATGTGTTTCGATTTGTTGTATTAATTCGAAAATTTAAGTACGACTTTTGTTTTATCTCTTATGAGTAATTTACAACAAATATACGAGTTTAGTATAGCATATCTTAACAAATCCAGTAACTTCGTAGCGAAAACCTTCCTTCAAATGTCATACAACAAGTGCATATCGATTTTATTGCTTTATAACAAAAATTGTTCAGAATGAATATCAAACTTAAATTGGCTCCGCATCAATGCGATACAGCCAACAATACTCGTTAATATACATTTGCTTCCCGAATTGAATAATATAGATGGGCAGATCTTAAAAGTCTAAATTTGAATTTTTTACTTTAAGGATAGTAGGCAAGGTAATATTTTTTTCACCATACACATCAGCGCCACGTCAGCTTTCTCTCTCCTCTCACTCCCCTTCACCACTCTTTACCAATTAGTGGGCAAGGGATATGTTTTTTCACCTTAACTCTATTTTTTTTAATACTTACACAATTAAAAAAATAAACGTAAAAATATAAATACGTAAACTTCAAATTTAAAAACATACAACATACGAAACTAAAACGTTATATAAACTACGATTTTAAACAAAACTACATAAACGTACGAAATTAAAACGTTACATAAGCTACATAACATAGGAAAGTAAAACATTACATAAACTTCGAAATTTAAACTAAAAGTTGAAACCCCACTTCGCTTTCATCCCAGCCCTGTGGACGTGGAACTTCTTGCACCTCATTATCCTCGTCATCTCCACCGGCATCATTATTCAGGTTTATACTTTCTCCTCCACTATCTGGGCAGTACGAACTAGACCCAGATGACTTGTATCTCTTGAACTTTTCATTTGCTTCAGTTGATAAAAAAAAAGTTTCAATTCATTGTCATTCCATTTCTCAGCATTCCTTAACACCTCCCAACAATGTTTCTGTGTGAACTTTACTTCGTATTCAACTTCATAGTTTAGAGCTGCCCTATTGTAGTAATCGTCATCTCCGGCTCCACTCACAGGCTGCATACGCATGATGCTATTGTAAACTCCACAAAAACGAGCCACATTCGCCCGCACCATCTTCCATTTCCCAAGAACCATATCGTACCCTCGTCGATCCGAATTTGTTTTGCTTGCAATGTACGCCTGTACGTCAGTTGATGAGGCGAAAAATGAACCACTTTTAGGGGGTCATTTAAGCCCGAAATTGAATTTATTTGATCAAATATTTCCCTAAATCATTCCTTTTGTGATTTTAGGTACTTTGGGAGTGAAATCTGGAAAAGGAAGCAATTCGGACGTTTTTGGAGCATAAAAGTGAAGAAAACACCAAAGACTTAATTTTCTAAGCTGGAAACAGTGCTTGACGGCGTCAAGAGGACATCCCTGACGGCGTCAAGAGTAATTACCATGACGACCCAGTACAAACATGAAGGCGTCACAAGTAGAGAGTCAAGAGTTAAATGCGTGACGGCCTGCAAAAGTGGACTACATGACGGCGTCAGATGTAGATCAAGGCAGTCCGATGATTTATTTGGCGGCGAGATGACGACGTCACACCATTGTTCTTGACGCTGTCAGCCTCTATAATCTATATATAGTTTTCTAATTTTCATTAAAAAAAAAGAGAAAAGTTTGGAGAAACCCTAAGGCCGAACCATATACAAATTTTACAGCTTTTTCAAGGGTTTTCAGCCCTTGAACCCTTACATGTGTAATTGAGATAAGTCTTCTCTTAATTCAATCAATATGTCTATGTGTTGGTTGTCTATATCTTGTACTTGTCTTGATTCCACCATGTTAGGCTAGATCTATCTTGTGTTTGCTTGGATCTAATGAAACCTAGATGTTAATTATGTGTTGATTACTTGTTTATGGTTGTATTGGATGAATGATTTCAATGTTAGGCTTAAGAAAACTGGCAGATCTCCAATTGGTAACATGCTTGAACGTCTTAGGAAACATGAACCGATGTGTACTAGGTTTTATTGGTTGTATTTAATGCATGAGTAAATTCTAATGATCCCATTGATGAGACGAAAAATGAACCACTTTTAGGGGGTCATTTAAGCCTGGAATTGAATTTATTTGATCAAATATTGCCCTAAATCGTTCCTTTTGTGATTTTTGGTACTTTGGGAGTGAAATCTGGAAAAGGAAGCAATTCGGACGTTTTTGGAGCATAAAAGTGAAGAAAACGCCAAAGACTTAATTTTCCAAGCTGGGAACAGTGTTTGATGGCGTCAAGAGTACTTTCCTGACGGCGTCAAGAGTAAAGATCATGACGACCCAGTACAGAAATGAAGGCGTCACAAAGTAGAGCGTCAAGAGTTAAATATGTGACGGCCTGCAAAAGTGGATAACATGACGGCGTCAGATGTAGATCAAGGCAGTCCGAGAATTCTTTTGGCGGCGAGATGACGGCGTCACAAAGTTGTTCTTGACGCCGTCAGCCTCTTATATCTATATATAGTTTTCTAATTTTCATTCATTAGAGAGAAACAAGTTTGGAGAAACCCTAAAGCCGAACCTTATACGTATTTTACAGCTTTTTCAAGGGTTTTCAGCCCTTGAACCCTTACATGTGTTATTGAGATAAGTATTCTTTTAATTCAATCAATATGTCTATGTGTTGGTTGTCATATCTTGTGCTTGTCTTGATTCCACCATGTTAGGCTAGATTTATCTTGTGTTTGCTTAGATCTAATGAAACCTAGATGTTGATTATGTGTTGATTACTTGTTTATAGTTGTATTGGATGAATGATTTCAATGTTAAGCTTAAGAAAACTGGCAGATCTCCAATTGGTAACATGCTTGAACGTCTTAGGAAATATGAACCGATATGTACTAGGTTTTATTGGTTGTATTTAATGCATGAGTAAATTCTAATGATCCCATGTTAGGAGCTTCTTAGCCGGCTCGACATAGGAGTGAAGTAGGCACTCATAGGATTGAGGAGTTAAGTACGCCACCCCATGAATGGTATTAAGGAATACAATCCGTCATCCACGCAACTATAACAAGTAATTAACGTGTAAAAGATATCTAGGAAGTAGTGAAATCTAAGTAAACACATGTCTCCACTTATTGCTCACAACCTTAGTTTAATTTAGTTTAATTTTCATTTTTAGTGTTTTATTTTGATTGCATCTTTAGTATTGGGTTAGTTGACTAGCAACTAATTCCGCCCTAATCCTTCAAACCCGAGATATTTACTTGCTTTCTAAAATATATATATAAAAAAAAGGAATCATCCTTCATCTCTAGAACTAGTATTTAGGTTTTCTAATCCTAGCGGCACTATTCCTAGCTGAACGATCAATCCCCCGGTACTTGTCATTATACTATACTACATCGATCAGGTACACTGCCTGGTGGGGGTTATAAGCTTCTCGAGATCCCTCGAGAGGTAAAGCCTGGTGCAATCCCTACGCATCAAGTTTTTGGCGCCGCAGCCCGGGGAATAGTTATTGTCTAGGTTAGAATCTCTTTTTATTAGGTCTACTTGTTAGATTCCTTTCTAGTAAGATTTTATTTTTATTTTTAGGTTCTCTTTAGTCTATCTTTTTCTTTGTGTCTTTGTTTGTAAAAACCTTTCCATTGACTATTCCGTTAGCCGTTATGGAGAACGCGAATCCACCATACTACCAACCACGAAATTCACCCACTCCAAATGACATCTTGATGTTTAAACAACATGAGGATGAACCTATCTATGATGCATGGGCTCGTTTTAAATATTTACTCCAAAAAGTCCCTCATCATAATTTCGATCTGTGGTCCCAAATTGAAATATTTTACCATCGTGTCGACCACTATAGCAAAATGGACATTGACCATGCCGCAGATGGGGACCTTTGGGGATTAAGTGTTAATGAAGCATGGGAAACCATAGAGAATTGTGCCAAACTTGCCAAAAAAAATGGACAACCCAACAAACGTTGTTACGGATCAATTGATAGCAAGTTTAAGGGAACAAGCAAGAAGATTGTTTGGGGATAAACCTATAGATGAGATAACTGGGCATACGGGGTGGTTTGATTTCACCACAATACAAGCTGAGCACATTGGTAATCCTGATAAGATAGAGGATAGAGTTGAAAATTTAAACCCACCAAGTACCCCACAAGTCCTACCATCATTTGAGGCATATACACCGCCCGTGACTGATTCGGATGGAGTAGAAGAGACTTTAGGAACCCCAATAGAGGTAGAACCTTTGAACCAAACACAACTAGAGGATATAGGTTTGAATACTTATAATGATAACCTTACTCTTAGTTCTAGGGAAGTTGCTAATTTTGATGAACCGGAGCCTCAACCAAAACCGTTACTTAATCTTCCATCCTTGGATGAAAATTTAGGAATTGAAATAGGTTCTGACCCACCCATCAACCCATGTTTTCCGGGTAGTCTTAGGATAAAGGTAGTGGACTCTAAGCCTTGTAGAGAGGAAGCCAATATAGGAGTGCAAAATGACCTTACATGCTTACATCACCCATTTATGATTGATCACAAGAAACATTATGGGTTTAAACCGGGTTTATTAGGTCAAGATGGATCCCCAACTAGTAGTCTCTTGAAGTTGATAGAAAATGATCCCTTTCTAGGAGAAAATCTTAATCCACCCATTAACCCGATTGAATTTGGTAAGGTTATGATGATAGCACACCCCTTTGAGCATATAATTCATCCACCACACTTTCCTCACGAGGCATATTTCCACCCTAAGGGTGTGTATCGCTACATCCACCCGCACTTAATCCTAAGTGTAGGGAAAACCTCCCCTATTTCCGTTAAATAAGAGTAGAGTCAGGCTCGTGACTCGAACAAAAACAAGCGCTTCTTGGGAGGCAACCCATGCTTTGTGTGATTTTATTTTGTTTGTTTGTTATTTGCTTCCGTATGCATGCTTTATTTCTATTGTTGGTAGATCATGTTTCTAAACTAAAAAGTGGAAATACTTCACTTTGTTGTTTTGGCCTAGTCTTAACTCCACCTAAAGGTATTTTTGCAAAAGATAAGTGTAAGGGGAAACCCCAAATATGTTTTTAAGAAACAAACCGATCATGATTCTCCACAATATTAAGTGAACATGTATATTCGTATTTGTTAGAGTCAAATGCTTGTATCGATTCATAATGAAGTTTTGCAGGATTTTCCAGGAAGTAGGACCAAGTTTTTCCAGAAATTTTCCGGAAACTTAACATAAGAATTTCTACAGGTCACTTCTGACGGCGTCATGAGCTTGCTCTTGACGGCGTCACGTGTAAAAATCTAGAAATTTTACCAGTTTTGTTTTTCTAACGGAGTTTTAAAGTTTTAGTTGAATTATTAAGTTTTATAATCTCCAGGAAATCTGCAAACTTCATTCCACAAGCATTATATCTTATTTTGTTTTCTAGGATTTAGTAACTTATGTAGATTGCCGCTGATTTTATGCGAGGTTGCCTTGTCTGTTTTCTCAGGATTTACAGGTTATGTATGACAAGAAGATGATTTATTATTCTGGAAGGGAAGCTTTGATTGTTCATTTTCTTGGAGGAAGATTTAACCTGGCCACCTTATTATCCATACCGAGCGAATCAGGGGAGTATTTGATTTCATTTGTTTTACTTATTTCACTTTTACATTCTTTACTTGAACATTGGGGACAATGTTCATCCTAAGTGTAAGGGGAGGGTAAAATGATGATACCTTACAAATACACTTTCGCCTGAGTTTGTTTGTTTGATAGTAGATGTGTAATAAAACTATGAGAAATACTTGTTAGTGTAATTTTAGCGCCAAATTTAAAATTTTTTACAACATTTAGGAGTGAAACTTTAGCCATAGCAAGCGTCTCATGGATAGGAGATTGTATGACTAGCACAAAACCGTACTATTCAGAAAAATTTTCCACCCAAATATGTCAGGTTCGCCTTTAGATTTGATAGGAAAAGCATTTACTATTAGTGCTTATGAGTGTACCGGTAGCATTTAGATTCTAGAACTTGCGTTAGTGATGCATCCCGAGACCGCTAGTGAGACTACATTCGTGTAGTAGGATTTACTACATGATAAGAGGCATTAGGATCACCCTTGTGTTAAACCCGTTTCATAATTAGTTGACCATTTAAGTCATATTACTTGGCTAGTTAAGTCAACTAATTTTCCCACACCTTAGCGTTGTACTCATTTTTAGTACACGAAACCCTAGTACACCCCTCCGAGCCTATCTTTTTGTTTCTAACTTTAAGCATTTTACTTAAAGGAAGAATTTGTTACACCCCACTTAAATGTACACCCAAATCGCCTTAGCCTTCCGTGTATGCACTCATCTTTAGTGCATTATTGTTATTTGTTAAACCCTAAGTTAACTTTCTAATTGATTACATGGTTGCTAAGTCGAGTCATATCTTTGTACATATTATTTTGAGACAATTGGGACTCATGGGTAAGTACTTATTTTATGGAGTAATGGAGAAGAACATCATTTATTACCCCCATATGTGCGTTAATCTTAAAAGTGCTCCAAATGTTTTGATTATCTTAATTCGAGTCATTGGATTAGTTTATTGTAAAGTATGTAAAAATTCTAGTGTAAGGGGAATGTTCATTCCCTATGATGTATTATTTTGGATGGTAGGGTAAGAGTGTATGCACAAAAATAAAAAATAAAAATAAAAATAAATAAATAAATCGAAAAATCAAGAAAAAGAAAAGAAAAAAATAGAAAAAGAAAAGAGAAAAAACATACGGACTACCATCCCTTTTTATTCTATGTTCATTTTATGTTTTTGTTATTTTTTAGCTTAAGTCGAGTCTAGTCTTGCTTAGCAACGCCATATTGTATATGTAATTAACTAAGATTGTTAACTAGCCACCAGTAAATACTGCCTATATCCAACAAAACCGTGTATTTCATATCCCTACACCTAACGTTACAACCCTTTCAAAGACCTCTTTGATAGTTTATCCTAGGTGCTTACGCCATGTGGTGGAGGTTTGATCCTTTCCCAATCCTATGGTAATCTATTTTGCTATGACAGGTAGTGAGAGATATCTTCCGTTTCCATATTGTAATTTATACTTTATTACACCCGAGAGATGTGAGTATCTAAACACTATTTGTGAGGTGCTTGTGTATGACCTCCGTGCTTGTCTTTGGTCTTTAGTGGAATGATTATTTGTTGTAATTACTTTTATATTAGTGTTAAATGACCCCTAACTTGTATTTTGACTAGAATAAAAGCGCATTTGCTTGAGGACAAGCAAATCTCAAGTGTAAGGGTATATGATGAGGCGAAAAATGAACCACTTTTAGGGGATCATTTAAGCCCGAAATTGAATTTATTTGATCAAATATTGGCCTAAATCGTTCCTTTTGTGATTTTAGGTACTTTGGGAGTGAAATCTGGAGAAGGAAACAATTTGGACGTTTTTGGAGCATAAAAGTGAAGAAAACACTAAAGACTTAATTTTCCAAGCTGGAAACAGTGCTTGACGGCGTCAAGAGGACATCCCTGACGTCGTCAAGAGTAATTACCATGACGACCCAGTACAAACATGAAGGCGTCACAAGTAGAGAGTCAAGAGTTAAATGCGTGACGGCCTGCAAAAGTGGACTACATGACGGCGTCAGATGTAGATCAAGGCAGTCCAAGGATTTATTTGGCTGCGAGATGACGGCGTCACACCATTGTTCTTGACGCCGTCAGCCTCTATAATCTATATATAGTTTTCTAATTTTCATTAAAAAAAAGAGAGAAGTTTGGAGAAACCCTAAGGCCGAACCATATACGAATTTTACAGCTTTTTCAAGGGTTTTCCGCCCTTGAACCCTTACATGTGTAATTGAGATAAGTCTTCTCTTAATTCAATCAATATGTCTATGTGTTGGTTGTCTATATCTTGTGCTTGTCTTGATTCCACCATGTTAGGCTAGATCTATCTTGTGTTTGCTTGGATCTAATGAAACCTAGATGTTAATTATGTGTTGATTACTTGTTTATGGTTGTATTGGATGAATGATTTCAATGTTAGGCTTAAGAAAACTGGCAGATCTCCAATTGGTAACATGCTTGAACGTCTTAGGAAACATGAACCGATGTGTACTAGGTTTTATTGGTTGTATTTAATGCATGAGTAAATTCTAATGATCCCATGTTAGGAGCTTCTTAGCCGGCTCGACATAAGAGTGAAGTAGGCACTCATAGGATTGGTGTTAAATGACCCCTAACTTGTATTTTAGGAGCTACTTTTATATTAGTGTTAAATGACCCCTAACTTGTATTTTGACTAGAATAAAAGCGTATTTGCTTGAGGACAAGCAAATCTCAAGTGTAAGGGTATATGATGAGGCGAAAAATGAAACACTTTTAGGGGGTCATTTATGCCCGGAATTGAATTTATTTGATCAAATATTGCCCTAAATTGTTCCTTTTTTGATTTTAGGTACTTTGGGAGTGAAATCTGGAAAAGGAAACAATTCGGACGTTTTTGGAGCATAAAAGTGAAGAAAACGCCAAAGACTTAATTTTCCAAGCTGAGAACAGTGTTTGACGGCGTCAAGAGTACTTTCCTGACGGCGTCAAGAGTAAAGATTATGACGACCCAGTACAGAAATGAAGGCGTCACAAAGTAGAGCGTCAAGAGTTAAATATGTGATGGCTGCAAAAGTGGATAACATGACGGCGTCAGATGTAGATCAAGGCAGTCCGAGAATTCTTTTGGCGGCGAGATGACGGCGTCACAAGGTTGTTCATGACGCCGTCAGCCTCTTATATCTATTGTTGATACAAAAGTTGGGCGTTCCTGATTATGGGATCTTTGCTCTCGTACCAATTCGCTTCTTAGTACTTGTTACCTGCGCACTAAGAAAATAAACAATACCGTTAGGCTTATCGAGGGATTGTCTCCCCCGATTAGACTCCGGCGTGAGATTAAGTAATCGATTTAGGGTTCTCGTTAAGAGTTAGGGTTTGTATGTCATACCTTTGAATGAGAGATGTCATTCCTTATATAGGGGCTGAAACCGCGTAGGTTTCTTGCTCCTTACTCTTCACACTCGTGGTACTTATCGGGGTAAGGATATCTATTCTGTAAATAGAAGATCCTTATCACATGCTCGGTTGGTTTAGTTGGGCTTTGGGCTTCGTGAGCCCAAGCCGTTATTATTATGGCCCGTCATTCGTTATGATAGCCCACTCATGGTGGGTTTGGGCTGAGTAATGTTTATCATTTGGGCTCATGGCCCATATATAGACTATACGTCATCATGTCCCCCCAGTCTAGTGTGCGCGACGCGTAGCCGCGGATACTAGACTAATATTAACAACGGTAAGCGTAACAGGAAAACATTGAAATATTGCCGCCCATTTAAAGTGCAATGCACCTAGTCATAGGTATTTCAAGCGTATTCCTCGAAAATTGGGGGTAGTGTCCACGTGGCCCTCGTAAATTGGGAAAAAGTGCATGTACCGGTTCAGTTCCAGCCATACATTTTCGTTAGTGGGATCTACGTGGAGATAATCTAGGGTTTTTTACTCCCTATATAAGAGTCACCGCCCCATTTTTTACGATCACACAGTAAAACACACACTCACCATTACTCACTTTTCTTGAAAGCTTTTTGCAAAGAAAATACTCATTTTCGTAGGTAATTTTTGTGCGTTTTACTCGTAAATTAATGAAGATGGTTGCCCAGTTAGAGGACTTTCGCTCTGCGATGACTGTTGAGGATGTTACTCAATTTACGTCTGACTACTTCGTGCCTCTGGATGTCCGTCCAGAGGCTCCAGATGTGGACGCGTGTATAGCTGATTTTCCCGTAGGGAAAATAGGGCTATACACAAAATTCTTTGAGTACGCGAATTACCGCGTACCAATATCTATCTTTCTGAGCGATTTGCTCAACCACTATCGTCTCCACATCTCCCAGCTGCACTGTATAGGTGCGGCTAAGGTGTCGAATTTTGAAGTAAACTGCCGTTTACTTGCGATAGAACCTACCATATCCCTCTTCCGCTCATTTTACCACACGACGTGGTCAAATGGGTGGGTGTCTTTTGCGAAGCGCCCGGGGGCGCTTCAGTGTTACACTGAGAAAGTAGACTCCCTTAGACATTGGAGGGAGCATTTTTTCTGGGTTGATGATGTAGTCTTTCCATCGCCCTATGAGTTTTATACTCAGGATACATTGCCAAGGGACGGGCGCCCCACACCCGGTTCCTATAGGCTTACTGATGCGCAGACTCTTGATGCCAACCGCCTGGCCATTAACCCTTATCCGGAGGCGTTTTTGGTTTACATGGGGTTGAGTCGCAATTATTACAGCGCTGCGGACGAGGTGCCAACTTTTATTAGTGAGGACGGCCAGGGTGGGTGTTCGTCCCTTCTACTTCAAATTCTGTAAGTCTTTTTTGTATGCGCATCTTTACTTAACTAATCCTTTCTTCTTTGTTGTCTTATTAATGTGCGCAGAAATGGATCTGTTCGCCATCGTTAAGCTGGAGAAACCGAAGCAGGTGACCATAGGCGTGCGCTCCCTGAGAGAAGGTGAGCAGCCGATACTGGAGGCGACCGAGGGTCGATTGACCGTGCTGCCGGAGATTGCCCCAGAGAATACACCACCACTCCAGGTGACGCCTGTGCAGAGCGTGGCGCCGGAGGAGGTGGTGCAAGAGGAGGAGGTGGCGCGTGCTGAGTCGTCTGACAGCGTGGAGATCCTAAAGCCCGAGGAGGTGCTGAAGGAAGAAGTGGCTCAGAACATTAAGCGCAAGGGAGAGGCTGGGACGAGTGGTACCAGGAAGAGACGACGCCATATCATTAGGGATGCGGAGTCATCTGCGGAGGAGAAGACATCTGCTCCTAGCGCGGATAAAAAGGATGCTGAAGTCTCCCCGTCTCTGTAAGTGTCTGCGTCTTTATGTTTCTCGAATATTACTTGTCGCAATATTTATTAACTGTTGTCTTTATCGCTTGTAGGGATAATGCTGCGAAGAATGATGGGGTCTTCGTTGATGAGGTTTCCTCTCCACATAATGAAAACAGGGAGGGGAAAGCCAAGGTTGATGAGGGTGGAGAGGCGCAGCAATTGATGGATGAGCTAGCTGCGACTGCTGCACGTCAGGCTGAGCTGGTGGCTCAGTTGAGGGAGAAGTATGTCGGGGAGAGCAGTACTCTTGCCCAAAAGGATGAGGAGTTAGCGAGGCTCCGTGCGCAGTTGGCTGATGCGCAGGTAGAGTTGGAGGCCTCGCGGGTGTATACTGAGAAGATCACCCACGAGAAATTGTCCGCCATGGCTGAGGTGGAGAAGGCGCGTGGGGAATTGCATCATTATAAGTCCGACTTAACTTGGGCTGTGTGCTTCTTGGAGGAGAAGAAGGTGGAGCATTTTGCCAATATTGCCAAGTTTAAGGAGGACATGCTGAAGATCATCCAGTTGCAGGAGGACAAGCTGCGCGGTCTCAGCATCGAGTATGATGAGGAGCTATATCCTCACTTGATGTCGACCATTGCTGAGCGCAGGTATTTCTTTTATGCTTTTCTCCTTCGTAATACTTGTCGTTGCTATGTTTGTTACTAACACAATTTATCTTTGTTGATGTAAGTGGTTGATTAGCCACGGGCTGCGCCTGGCAGCAATGGGTACTCTTGAGTCCCAAGAGGTATTAGAGGCCTTTGGGAAGGTTTTTCAATGCGCGGTAGCTCGTGGGAGATCGCAGGCTATGGAGGATCTCCATGAGGCCAAGCTGCTGAAGAAGGACTTGGCGGAAGTCCCTGGGTATAGTGCTACTGCGTATGATGAGCTGATGCAGGCTATGGCGGGGTTGAAGGTCCTCGAGTTGCCACACATCGGGAGGTTGGAGCGCGACCAAGACGACCCCATAGATGTACTTATGGCGGGGTTGACATTGCAGCGCCACCTTGGAGAGAATGGGGAAGGCAATCAGATTACTATCAGAAGCCTGATGTGTCGCAGCTGCAGATTCCTGTGTTCGCACAGCCTCGCGACATCCTCAAACCCTTCGCTCTTGAAAGGGAGATTCCCTTGAAAGAGGTTCTGGAGCGTCACGAGCAGAGGGCTGCTCAGAAGAAGGGCATCAAGGGTAAGGCAGTGATGTGTGGCATTGGCACTGCACACATCCCCAGGTCAGATGGTGTGCCTATAAGTGTTCCTACCGTATCTATGAAGGATGCTTTAACTTTGAGGAAGCTGCAGGAGGCGGGGAGTTCTGCTGCCCCAGAAGAGAGCCCTGAGCATCGCCATAGCATATAGGCTTTTTTGTACGATGTACCTTTCCTTGTAATTTTTGTGAATAAATTATGAATAAGATACCTTTTCGTTGTTTAAGTTCGTGACTTAAAATATACTTGCATTGTTTGCCAAATTATTTAACCAAGTGTTTTAAGTGCGTGACTTTAAGAGTTATACTTGCAGTGTTTGCGAAGTTTTAGTATTTGACCAAGTGTCTTGGCTCGTTATTTGCTAAGCTTGTACTGTGTACTTAGTATATGCGCACCCGTCGTGGGATGTGCATGTGAAACTTACCTCGGCGTCTCAAAGTAAGGCGCTTAGCAAGGATGCGTGATCCAATGTTGATGGGTTTGCAACCCTCTTACTCAACGAGTGAATTAGTAGGTTAACTCATCCTTTATGCCTTCGTGGGTCTTTAATTGGTGCATGCACGCCATGTAGGCAGTAAAAATATAAGATAACGATATTGACATATATTAGTATGTGTGCAATAAAGTAAAATGCGCTATGGAGTTAGCTAGAAACCATAACATTTTATTGATACTTGCAAGTTTTTTTGAAAAAATAAAAATACAATTCCTAGGAAAGAAAAGAAAAACAAACACTTATTGGGCACCTCGTAGGGTGCAAATGTGTCTGTGTAATGGCCGTAGCCTAAAAGTAGCATCTTTTTAGATTGCAGATGTTCCAAGTGCGCGCTAGGTCGTGACCTTCCATGTCGCGCAGTCTGTATGCGCCGTTGCCAAGCGCATCTGTGACCTCGTAAGGTCCTTCCCATTTTGGTCCGAGCTTGCCTGTGTCTTCTGCGTGGCTCGCATCATTGGCGTGGTAAACAAAGTCTCCTAGTCTGAATGAAGTGTGTTTGACCTTTGCATCATAATACTTCTTCATTTTTGCCTTAGCCTTTGCTTCGCGTATAGCTGCGCGTTCACGCCTTTCTTCCAGTAAATCTAAATCTATGCGCCGTTCCTCGTCGTTTGTTGTGACATTGACCTCTGCTGTGCGTATAGTTGGCATTCCTATCTCAGCTGGTATGACGGCTTCTGTTCCATAGACTAGGGAGAATGGCGTGTCGCCAGTACTGGTTTTGATTGTCGTGCGATGCGCCCATAAGACATGCGAGAGCTCATCCACCCACCTTCCTTTATGTCTGTCGAGGCGTGCTTTTATTCCTTCGCCTAGGTTGCGGTTTGCGCGCTCAACTAGGCCATTGGTTTGTGGGTGTTTCACTGAAGCGAAGTGTTGCGTGATGTTCAATTGCGCGCACCAATCTTTGAATGGGTTATCACAGAATTGTTTTCCGTTGTCTGATATGATCTCTCCTGGTAGTCCGAAGCGACAGACAATGTTGTCCCAGACAAAGCGTTTGATTTGGTTTCCCGTGATGCTCACCACCGCTTTCGCTTCGATCCACTTCGTAAAGTAGTCTGTGGCTACGATGAGGAACTTTATTCCTCCTGCTGCTACAGGAAAGGGTCCTGCGATGTCAATGCCCCATTTATAAAATGGCCATGGTGAGGTAATAGGTGTTAGCTCTTGTTGTGGTCGGCGTGGGATTGGCCTGTGTACTTGACAATTGCTGCATTTCTTTATCAGATTGCGCGCGTCGCGATGCATAGTTGGCCAACAATACCCTGCCCTTAGAGCGCTTGCCACCACCGATCGCGGCCCTGAGTGCATACTGCATGATCCAGCGTGGATTTCTCTGAGTACATAGTCTGCTTGGAGAGGTCCAACACATCTGAGCCATGGTTGTAAAAAAGAGCGTCGATAGAGTATGTTGTCTCGTAGTTCAAACCGTTGTGCTGTGCGCCGCACTCTTCGAGCGTCTTTATTATCTTGTGGTAGAATTCCCTTGCTGATGAATTCAATGATAGGCGTCATCCATGTAGGGTCTTGTTCTTCTATCACTGTGGATATCTCCATTTCCAAGATTGACTTATTTTTTAGGGTTTCTACCAATACCTGTTTTGAGAGGTGCGCGAAGCTTGTGGATGCGATCTTGCTGAGTGCGTCCGCCTTCCTGTTATCTCCTCTAGGCACCTATTTTATTGTGAACATGTCAAAGTTTTTTATCAAGGATTTTGTCTTTTCCAGGTATTGGATCATGTGTTCATCCTTGGCTTCATATTCGCCTAGCACGTGGTTAGCGACTAGCCGCGAATCTACGTTTGCTTCTAGGTTGCGTACACCCATTTGGATTGCGATGCGTAGTCCGGCTAGTAAGGCTTCGTATTCTGCCTCATTGTTTGTGGTTGTGAATTCGAAGCGCAATGCGTAGGTGAATTCCATACCTTCTGGATTTGTAACAATGAGGCCCGCGCCTGATCCATCTACATATGAGGACCCATCTGTGAACAGGATCCAGGGTTCCTGTAGATCTGTTTTAGTTGCAGATGTCGGGCTATCGCTATCTGGCTTCTCCACGATGAAATCGGCTAATACTTGTCCTTTGATTGCAGTGCGCGGTCTGTATGAGATGTTATACTCACTTAACAGTACACTCCACTTCTATAAGCGTCCTGATGCGTCAGGCTTAGAGATAACTTGTTTGATTGGCTGATCAGTGATCACAGCTATTGGGTGTGCTTGAAAGTATCTGCGCAGCCTTTTGGCTGCGAATACTAGAGCTAAGACCAACTTTTCGATAGCACTGTAGTTAGTCTCTGTTTTCTTCAGGGCTTTGCTTACAAAGTATATGGGTGTCTGGACGGAGTTCCTATCTGTCAATAGTACTGCGCTAACTGCTCCGTGAGTTGCCGATAAGTACATGATCAGTTCTTCCCCTGGTCGCGGTGCGACAAGTTTGGGAAGAGATGCCAGATGGTGTTTAAGTTGTTGGAAAGCTTCCTCCGCTTCTTTGGTCCAGCGAAAGTCTCCCTTTTTGGTACACTTCGTGAGTGTTTTAAAGAGAGGAAGGGATTTTTCTGCTGACTTAGATAAGAAATGGTTTAGCCCTGCTAACTTTCCATTCAATGACTGGACTTCTTTGAGTGTGCGCGGTGAGGGGAGATCAATAACAGCCTTTGTTTTTTCTGGACAAGGCTTGATTCCATCGGGTTCTATCAAGTATCCAAGGAACATGCCCTCGGTTGCGCCAAAGGTGCACTTTTTGGGATTTAACTTCATGTTTATTCGCCCCAATGTTTTGAATGTCTCCTCGATGTCGCGCACCAATGCATCCTCTATGTGGCTTTTGATGACAAGGTCGTCAACGTAGACCTCCAAGTTGCGGCCTACTTGTTTTTCGAAAGCTGTGTCCACCAGTCGTTGGTATGTCGCGCCTGCGTTCTTCAGGCCAAAAGGCATTTTTGTGTAGCAGTACACTCCTTGACTGGTGTGGAAAGCTGTTTTTTCTTCATCTTCAACTGCCATCTGGATTTGATGATACCCTTTATATGCATCTAGGAAGCATTTGAAAGGGTATCCGCACAGGGATTCTACCTTCCAGTCTATCTCTGGCAGTGGATAGCAGTCCTGTGGATATGCTTTGTTGAGATTCGTGAAGTCCACGCACATTCTCCAACTGCCATCGCTCTTCTTTACCATAACTGGGTTAGAAAGCCAGTCATGGTAGTATACTTCGCGCATGATGCCTGCGTCTATGAGCTTATGTACTTCTTCCAGAATAGCCTTTGCGCGATCTGGGGCCTGGCCGCGCTTCTTTTGTCGTATTGGAGGATATCCTTGTCGGATTTGTAGCTTATGCTCTGTGATAGAGCGCGGTACTCCAGTCATATGTTTTGGTTCCCATGCAAAGATGTCTAGGTTCTTTTGCAAGAGTGCGCATACAGCTGCTTTACCTTTGTCAGATAAAGATCCCCCAATCGAAACTTGTTGTTTCGGGTAATCGGGATGAATAGCGACTTTTAGATTTGGCGTTTTCTCTGTGCGCTGTTCTGGAATAGTCTCTGCTTCGGTTGTTACCGCATTGCATTCTCTTGGTGGTACTGTTGTGTTATAGAGAGTGACAACTCCTCCTTCCACTGGGAACTTAAGCATTCCATGCGTTGTGGATGGTACAGCGCGCATGGATGATATTCCCGGTCTCCCAATGATACCATTGTATGGTGAAGGGGATTTTATTACTATAAAGTTTATCCATGTTGCGGTTGAGTGTTGTTCATCTCCTACGACCACCAACAAGCGTAACTGCCCCATGGGCCAGATCTTTTCTCCTGTGAATCCTGTTAATGATGTTGTTGCTGGTATCAATTGACTTTGGATTTCAGGTCGCAGTCTTTTGAAACAGTGTTCGTACAGGATATCTGCGGATGCTCCTCCGTCAATGTACATGCGGTGGATATCATGTCCTCCCGTATGTATTTCAATAGTTAGAGGCTCCGCGACTGCGTTGTCCGCAGCTAGAGTAGGGAAAGATATCTCTTTTTCTGGAGAGAATTTTTGGCTGACTTTTTGTTTTATCTTGCGCTGCCATGATTGTATCATGTATATGGTATCAGCTTTTTCTTTGGGGGGCTCTTTCTTACCTCCGCCCCTTTGTTTGTCTTTCCCTTCTTTGATATTTTTTACAAGGTGGTCCATTATGCCTTCTCTTACTAGCTTTTCAATTAGTTGTTTTAGCTGGACGCACTCATTAGTTGTATGGCCTTTTTGACCATGGTACTCACAGTATCCGTTTCCTATGCGCTTTTCCTCTGCAGTGCGCATTGGTGGCGGTTTTGGGAAGTTTGCGCCCTCTGTTACAAATATTTCCCTTGGGGTTTTTGTAAGAGGGGTATATTTGTCATTGTCCCTTCCATTGCGGTAATTCCTGCTGCGGTTGTTATTCTGATCATTGGATTGTCTCCGAGGCTGCTCTTGCTGCCTATAGTTCGAATAACCCTTTTTACTATCCGCAGCGGCTGCCTCTCCTTGTATAAAGGATCTAGTGCGCTTTGTTAGCTCATCAAAAGTTTGTGGAACTTTGTCGTTTAGCTTTCGGATGAGTTCTGGGTTATTAATCCCATTCATAAACCCTGAAATTTTTAGGATTTCAGGACACGCTTTAACTTGTATGCACTCATCCTTGAAGCGTTCCATGAAAGCGCTGGTTGATTCTCCTTGGCGCTATTTCACTCTTGCTAGCTCAACAGGGTTTTTAGCGCACTTCTTTCGCTGGGTAAAGTTGAGACGGAATGCCTTTCGTAATTCCTCGAACCCACCGATGCTCCTACGTGGGAGTTTGCTAAACCATGTGCGCGCGTTCCCTACTAACGTGGAATTGAACATGTGGCACCACACTGGCTGTGGCCAGTTTTCGATGGTGGCGGCTGATTCAAAAATTTTTAGGTGATCATCCGGATCACCTGTTCCATCATATGTTTTTACGTTAGCAGGCATGCGCCTACGTTTGCGATCTGAGTAATCGCTGATGCGCCGTGTAAACGCGTCAACTTTCTGGCGACGCCATGGGAGAGACATATCTTCGTTCTCTTTGTCGCGATGCCTCCCTCTTGACTTCCAGTATCCTGTCTCTCTATCCTTGTTGTCGGAAGAGTCATTGGAAGAAGGGCAGTCTCTTCTTCGGCGCTTGCGCCGACTTCTTTCAGAGGAAGAGCTTGAGGGATCTTTGCTTGGGGATCTTCTTCTTCCCAATCTGTCTTGGATCCTCTTACTTCCAGATTTTTAGGATCCTTGGCTTGGCGAATGTTGAGGTCCCAATCGGTCTTGTACCCCGCGACTGCCAAGTCTGGAGTGAACATTAGTGCTCCTCTCACTATCTTCCGAGTACTGTGACTTAGATGTCGTACCTAGCCTATCATGGATAGTGGTACATTCTGCGCGTCTTCTTCGTGGGTGGCGCAGTGGTGATGGTTCGCGTTCAGGACCAAAATTCAATCGAGCCTGTAGACTCGTACTTGCCCTTTTCCTAGCTTCTTCCTGCATGAGGGCGGTCAAGGTTTCATAATTTTGGGATACAAAGTTTCCCAAAGTGAGATTGGGTGCGTCCTCGGTTGTTGCAAGAGTGCCTATCTCAGTATTCGGCACCCTATCTCGGTTAGGCGCATCTGGTGGCACAGTGTTGTTCACTGCGGGAATGGTTTGGTGAGGAGTGGTGAAAAGAGTGCGCTGAAGTTCATCAGCGCTTGGGACCACTGGGACGATTTGGGTAGTCCTTACTGGTAGTTCTACCTCTGGAAGAGGTTGGGTTGTTCCCGCCTCTTGGTGGCCAGGTGCGCTGGTTGTCCCAGCAACCTGTCTGGAGGTCGGATCTTGTTGATTCCTCCTATGATGGACACGTTTTTCCGATTGCGGAGTCCGCTGGCTTGAATTCTTATTCTTTGTCATCCTAGTCTTTAGTTATTAGTAGGGTCCCACGGATGGCGCCACTTGTTGATACAAAAGTTGGGCGTTCCTGATTATGGGATCTTGCTCTCGTACCAATTCGCTTCTTACTACTTGTTACCTGCGCACTAAGAAAATAAACAACACCGTTAGGCTTATCGAGGGATTGTCTCCCCCGATTAGACTCCAGCGTGAGAGTAAGTAATCGATTTAGGGTTCTCGTTAAGAGTTAGGGTTTCTATGTCATACCTTTGAATGAGAGATGTCATTCCTTATATAGGGGCTAAAACCGCGTAGGTTTCTTGCTCCTTACTCTTCGCACTCGTGGTGCTTATCGGGGTAAGGATATCTATTCCGTAAATAGAAGATCCTTATCACATGCCCGGTTGGTTTAGTTGGGCTTTGGGCTTCGTGAGCCCAAGCCGTTATTATTATGGCCCGTCATTCGTTATGATAGCCCACTCATGGTGGGTTTAGGCCGAGTAATGTTTATCATTTGGGCTCATGGCCCATATATAGACTATACATCATCATCTATATATAGTTTTCTAATTTTCATTCATTAGAGAGGAACAAGTTTGGAGAAACCCTAAGGCCGAACCTTATACGTATTTTACAACTTTTTCAAGGGTTTTCAGCCCTTGAACCCTTACATGTATTATTGAGATAAGTATTCTTTTAATTCAATCAATATGTCTATGTGTTGGTTGTCTATATCTTGTGCTTGTCTTTATTCCACCATGCTAGGCTAGATTTATCTTGTGTTTGCTTAGATCTAATGAAACCTAGATGTTGATTATGTGTTGATTACTTGTTTATAGTTGTATTGGATGAATGATTTCAATGTTAAGCTTAAGAAAACTAGCAGATCTCCAATTGGTAACATGCTTGAACGTCTTAGGAAACATGAACCGATGTGTACTAGGTTTTATTGGTTGTATTTAATGCATGAGTAAATTCTAATGATCCCATGTTAGGAGCTTCTTAGCCGGCTCGACATAGGAGTGAAGCAGGCACTCATAGGATTGGGGAGTTAAGTACGCCACCCCATGAATGGTATTAAGGAATACAATCCGTCATCCACGCAACTATAACAAGTAATTAACGTGTAAAAGATATCTAGGGAGTAGTGAAATCTAAGTAAACACATTTCTCCACTTATTGCTCACAACCTTAGTTTAATTTAGTTTTATTTTCATTTTTAGTGTTTTATTTTGATTGCATCTTTAGTATTGGGTTAGTTGACTAGCAACTAATTCCGCCCTAATCCTTCAAACCTGAGATATTTACTTGCTTTCTAAAAAAAAAAGAATCATCCTTCATCTATAGAACTAGTATTTAGGTTTTCTAATCCAAGCGACACTATTCCTAGCTGAACGATCAATTCCCCGATACTTGTCATTATACTATACTACATCGATAAGGTACACTGCCTGGTGGGGGTTGTAAGCTTCTCGAGATCCCTCGAGAGGTAAAGCCTGGTGCAATTCGTAGGCATCACCCATGTTAGGAGCTTCTTAGCCGGCTCGACATTGGAGTGAAGTAGGCACTCATAGGATTGGGGAGTTAAATACGCCACCCCATGAATGGTATTAAGGAATACAATCTGTCATCCACGCAACTATAACAAGTAATTAACGTGTAAAAGATATATAGGGAGTAGTGAAATCTAAGTAAACACATTTCTCCACTTATTGCTCACAACTTTAGTTTAAGATAGTTTTATTTTCATTTTCGTATTTTATTTTGATTGCATGTTTAGTATTGGGTTAGTTGACTAGCAACTAATTCCGCCCAAAATCCTTTAAACCCGAGATTTTAACTTGCTTTCTAAAAAACATAAAAATGCAAAAAGAATCATCCCTCATCTCTAGATCTAGTATTTAGGTTTTCTAATCCTAGCGACACTATTCCTAGCTGAACGATCAATCCCCCGGTACTTGTCACTATACTATACTACAATGATCAGGTACACTGCCTAGTGGGGGTTGTAAGCTTCTCGAGATCCCTCGAAAGGTAAAGCTTGGTGCAATCCCCGCACCTAACGTTGTACATGTAATTAACCAAGATTGTTAATTCGCCACCAGTAAAGACTGCCTATATCCAACAAAACCGTGTATTCCATATCCCTACACCTAACGTTACAACCCTTTAAAAGACCTCTTTGATAGTTTATCCTAGGTGCTTACGCCATGTGGTGGAGGTTTGATCCTTTCCCAATCCTATGGTAATCTATTTTGCTATGACAGGTAGTGAGAGATATCTTCCGTTTCCATATTGTAATTTATACTTTATTACACCCGAGAGATGTGAGTATCTAAACACTATTTGTGAGGTGCTTGTGTATGACCTCCGTGCTTGTCTTTGGTCTTTAGTGGAACGATTATTTGTTGTAATTACTTTTATATTAGTGTTAAATGACCCCTAACTTGTATTTTGACTAGAATAAAAGCGCATTTGCTTGAGGACAAGCAAATCTTCAGTGTAAGGGTATAAGATGAGGCGAAAAATGAACCACTTTTAGGGGTCATTTAAGCCCGGAATTGAATTTATTTGATCAAATATTGCCCTAAATCGTTCCTTTTGTGATTTTAGGTACTTTGGGAGTGAAATCTTGAAAAGGAAGCAATTCGGACGTTTTTGGAGCATAAAAGTGAAGAAAACGCCAAAGACTTAATTTTTCAAGCTGGTAACAGTGCTTGACGGCGTCAAGAGGACATCCCTGACGGCGTCAAGAGTAATTACCATGACGACCCAGTACAAACATGAAGGCGTAACAAGTAGAGAGTCAAGAGTTAAATGCGTGATGGCCTGCAAAAGTGGTCTACATGAAGGCGTCAGATGTAGATCAAGGCAGTTGTAATACACCGTAAAATCCCAGGTCATTTATTAATGCTAATTATCGACACTATTCTAAACTAAGCCATTTTTGCGGGCTAATTTGAAATTTTTAGATGAGACACCGTTTGTTTGACACCCGACTATTTTGATCACCGTTTGTTTGACACCCGAATATGTTTTGTCACACGATATCACCCGATTGTCACTCTTGGATATCACCCAATGAGGTTAACACCGGTAACTCCCACTTGCGACCCGACACCCCATTTGAACACCGAGAAATTATTAATATATATATATAATACTATGTATATATATTAACTTTTACAAATTATTAATACTATATATATACGGGTATATATATACTTATGACGACACCGTTTATATATTTTTGATTTTCACGAACCGACACCGACTCCGAAATTAATTTCACAATTTTACGAACCACCGAAACCCCGTCATTTTTGGGCCGACCACAAGCCCACACTATTTCTTTCTTTTTCTTTGACTCACTTGGGCCGAATCACCCCCCCCCCCCCACACAAGCCCACACGATTTACTTTCTCTTTTTGTTTCATTTTGGGCCGAAAGCTTGCCAAGCCCACTCGGCTTGTTATGTTTTCTTTTGCGAAGCATGCTACACGAAACCAAACCACCACCTTTGTTTTTTTACTTGTTTTCCCACAACTCAACACAAACATCCCATCCCACTTTGACTTTGTTTCATGAGACAAGGAGCCACCTTTGAGCCGTCGAACCTTTGGACAAACACAAAACCCACCTTCGACCTATTAACCTTTGGATCGAATGTTTCACAAAACACCAACACAACATAAACAATACATTTAGTACACAATAGCACCTAAAGCTCACCACCACTACTCGATTTGACAAGCCTTTGGAGACTAGACAACCTTGTCGAGTGTGAAATGACCACTCGGTGGTATTGTGTATCTTAGGGACATTCGAACTACCCTCACCCCCTAAAAGCCACATTAAATGCCATAAGTCTCACACACTCTCAAGACCACCAAAGCTTCAAAGCACAAAACTCTTTCTTTATCTTTCTTGGTTGTTGTCGAGAAGACCTAGGCGCACAAGCATAGTTCGCGTTAAGGAGTATTGGGTTATAACAAGCAAGGTTTTGGGATAAGGAAGAGCTCTCGGGTCTAGACGTTTTGCTTGCTCCCAACTCGTACACACGATCTCATCACCACCAATTTTTGGTGTTGTAAGTGTTATTCACCCTTTTCATTTCGTATGTTAATTTCATGCATATCACGAATATTCATCACACGACACACACATTATTCTTTTGTTACACTTATAACTATAAGTATTCACACGCCTCGACACCCTTGAGGAAAGGACTCGTCATTTGTTATTTATACGTACAACATACATATATTATTCGACCTACTAATTCTTTGGCCCTCACATAATCAAATCAACGAAACATGCAAACCTTATACGTTTTTATACCACGAAAACTAAGCCAAAACTGTATCCTAGTCGAGCCACGATTTAAGTAAAATAGAACACATCTTTGGGCTTTAAACGGGCTAACGAGCCCATTAAATTTTTCAAAGGGAAAAATCGGTGTAATGTTTAGAAATAACGAGAGGTATAAAAACAAGTTTTAAGGAAGTTTTGTAAGTAATAATCACCACTTCTATTGTAACAAAAAGTTCATTTTTCGAAATATTAACCAAGGACCCTTTTTGCAAAAAGTCACACGTTAAGGACTAAAAGTGACAACGTCACAAAACATTCGGACTTAATTAGAAACTATCGAATTTTGAATAAAACGTAGGGTAGGAATTGTAATTTTTACAAAGATCAAGGTGTGAAGGTGCAAAGGTTCAAAAGGGACCATATTGTAATTATTTCAAACCAAAGGGTAAAAAGTGTAACTTTAATAAAGTTAAAGGTTTAATGTGACAAAGGTATGTTAAAATTAATTATTTCATATAATTGATTTTATATAAATACATATATACTTTTGTGATTTTAAAATATATATATATACCGCTTTACTAAAAATATTTAATATTTTTTTAAACAATGTTATTATCGCAAACTAATTAACATTTATCGAACACCGGTTCTTAACAACATTACAAATAACTACGTAAAGTTATTTTGGTATATATTCAGACACCCGAATGGAATCACCGTACACGTGACATATCACATGTCATTTACAACACGAATCTAAAACACCGATTACAATGTATTATTTAGGTCGCAAGTCGGAGGAATTTCATTGCTAGTCATAGCAATACACCATCACATTTGAGCACCGTTGTGATTCACACCACCTGTCAAGTGAGTTCATGGTCCCACATTTTAATCGTTTTTAAACCCCGTGAGAGAGATACATGCTATAAATCGAACACAAGTATTTTTCTGTATGCTGTTATCACCTGATATTGCCTAAGTTGACACCTGTGCTACAAGTCCCTCATATCACGAACCTTAATCACTTGCGAGTGAGCGCGAATATAGTTGATGGATCTATTGGAATGGCAGCCCGCCTCTGTCAAGGTGATCATTTGGCAGGAGGTGTGCTAGATTCGAGGTATTATGGAAATTTGGCACATTTCCTGTCACCGAGGGCCCCTTGTCATTTACATCCGCTGTGGTGTAGGTGATTGTTATTATCTTTATGATATGTCAAATCAATGTTAAGGCTTGCGTTTCGTGAGGCTTAGGAGCAATATTACACCAATTTAGTCAAGACCTGTCTATCTTGGCTTGTTTATTTCAAATGCTTGGCTTGTGTTCACACTATTACTATTTAAACTACTATGGATTCACTCAACCTTTGTGTTGACTTTTTAAGCATGTTTATCTCAGGAAATTAGCAAGCATGGCGGCACGGAGCTGGCAAAGGGCATAGGACCTCCCTTTTGATTTCAATAATTATATCATTCTTTACAAACTCACCACTTCTTTTGCTAAGAAATTAACATTTTGGAAAAATGTTTGTAACTCTGAATATTTGAGTTTTCATAGAATGATATTGACTACCTTTTGAATTGTTTTCTATGAGTATGACTGTGTACTAAACTGTAATGACCCCGATTAGACTTCCGCTGCTTATCAATTTTCGGGGTGTTACAGATTGGCATCAGAGCCATGGTTATAGAGAACCAAATGATTTTTCAAAACATTGGACTATAACCTCACCGGATTTTTAAACAAACTATTTATCACCGAAGTGCCCTCCGTGCCAGCGCTTGCCAACGTCATGTTTTAAGGTTTGATTTTAGCACCCATTGCATTTAGCTCACTATGACACTATGATCACTGTGCATGTAGCATTATGTAGACTAAATGATTTATATCACTGCTATTACAGTACCATGTCGCCCCCGGTTATTTTTTGTCCGACAGTGACGACGTCGTGCCAGCATCATCCACTCACCCTACTATTGACTTATCTGACTATGACACCCATGATTCTGACCATGACACCCAACCTGTATCACCTGCTATACTATCTCCTGTTCCATATAGAGACCCATCTGCTGATACTGAGCCCTTTGAGGAGGGTGAGGTTGCTTCTACACCCATTGATTCTTTTGCTATTCAGCCTCTTTTTCGTCCTGTCTGTGGACCTATGACACAGGGACAGTACCTTTATGATAAGTACCTGACATCTCAGCAGTTTCTTGCGGCTGATGATCGTCCTACACCACCTGCTAGTCACCACACCGGTTCAGATGCTGATGACGAGTCTTCTGACTCCGATACTTCTGACACTGCTGCTTCTATCCCACCATCATCCCCGCCTGCACCGATTCGTCGGCGCAAGCGAGTGAGGATTCTTAAGCCCTATGAGCCTGAGCCTTTCGGAGAGTTGTTTCGATATAATAAGGGAGACTATACCTGCAAGTGCACGGCTCGGAAACGAGTCTGTATTTTGCCTGCTTCTACCATTACACCACCTGTACCTACACCTGTACCTACACCTGTATCATCACCCATATCTGTATTACCACCTGTTTCTATACCAGATCTGACACCTGTGACATCACCAGCACCCCCACCATCACCTGTATCATCCCCACCTGAGCCACATCCTTACATGCTACCTACTTACACCGCACCCCACATCTTTGAGATTTTGCCACCCATGCCACCATTTACAGTTTTCTACTCACAGACTACTACCGTACCGATACCATCACCTACTACATCACCTGTACCATCACCTGCTCCCACCGAGACCCCCACCTCACCCGACATTCATAGATTGGTTGATGCTCATCAATGGTCGTTTTTGTTAGACTACATTCATAGACGGAGATTGGTTGAGGGATCGCCTAGGGCTGCTGAGCTTGGAGATGGCTCTTCAGCGGTGTTACCGGTTACTGGGGAGCTGATACACCATACTATCACTCTTTTGGCTGCTAGATTAGTGAGACATGAGGATCATCTTGATGAGCTGTTGAACGTTATTGAGGATATACCCTTGGAGAGGATTGAGTGTATGCAGGAGGAGGTCACGAACCTCATGGTACATAGGAAAGCTTTAGAGATGGTATTTGAGATGATGGGGACAGTGATCGAGGAGGCACAGGCCACCATCACTGAGTTTGGTCATCGGCTAGATATTCAGAGGTATGAGATAGATGATTTGAGAGCGATTGCGGCCATCACACAGGAGATGATGGAGCATCAGGCACAGGAGTTAGCTGCATCTAGTTCTACCATCCACACACTTTCAGCTACTATTGAGGAGATTCAGGCCCATGAGAGATCCAGGGATTTGGAGATGTTAGAGATGATCAGGATCATCAGAGAGCTGGAGAGGAGATCAGGAGGCGCACCTGGACCTTCATAGATCTATGACATGTCATTACTTACAGAGACATCTTAACTTGCCGCCTGTGGCATTAATAATTGTTGTATCTTATTGTTTTGTAACAATGAATTCAAAAATTATTAAAACTTTATGTTGGTTACGATTGTAACGTATTGATATTGATTTATGATGTTCTAGTTGTTTGATCTTTTATTATGCTCCCATATTGAGATTCATTATAATTTCCATGTGTGTTGTTACATGTTGTGATGTTTATTTATGAATGATATGGTTTATGTATGTATTTATGGTGGTTGTGATATGTACTTTGTGATGATCTCGACTATTATGAGTTTGGCTACATTATTTCTCTTGTTATTGATGTTTGGGATTTGTACTTATGCACTTGCGATTTTATAGAGTTAATGCCCCAAGGAAAACCGCTACTGCTACCTCGTCAACCGCTATGACCCAGGCTGCTATCAGAAAGTTGGTTGCCGACAGTGTTGCTGCAGCTTTAGAAGAGCAGGCTGCTGCAATGGCACGAACTAGTAGCAATAACTGAGCCACTGCTGAGAGCGAGTCTGCTGCAACTCGAAAGTGTACCTATAAGGACTTCATAGCTTGTAAACCAACTCACTTCAAAGGGACTGAAGGAGTGACAGAGCTTGCTCGATGGTTTGAGCGAACTGAGACTGTGTTTGTGAGGAGCGGTTGCGTCGCGGAAAGCCGAGTCTCGTTTGCTACTGGAACGTTGTTGGAAGACGCGTTGTCTTGGTGGAATGCAACTGCTCAGAAGATAGGTGTGGAAGAGGCCTATCAGATTACCTGGGCTGACTTTAAGGATAAGATGTTGAAGAAGTTCTGCCCTAGAGGTGAGATCAAGAAGTTAGAAGATGAGTTTCACACGTTGGTTGTGAAAGGAAATGATCTCAGGGCTTATGATAGGAGATTTCAGGAGCTTGCCACACTTTGCCCTTCAAAGGTTCCCGATTTGGAAAAGTTGTTGGAGAGGTACATTGAAGGATTACCCAGGAGTATTGAGGGAAACGTCACCTCGTCTAAGCCGCAATCTTTGGAAGAAGCAATGACCTTGCCTAAAGACTGCTAAACCGGGAGATTAAACGTAACTCTGCTCAGGGGAACAACGATCACAAAAGGAAATTTGATGATCGAAGGACAAACAACAGCAACAACAACCACAACAACAACAACAACAACTGAAACCCCAACCGTAACTATCACCATGACAGAAACACCCACCACAACCAACAGAACCGACGACAGGAAGCTGTCAGAGCCTATGTCGCTGCACCAGTTAAGGATGCTAGGTATGCTGGACCTCTTCCATTCTGTGAGAAGTGTGAGATGCATCACAATGGACCCTGCTATGCTAAGTGCGGGAAGTGTTCAAGGACTGGACATAAGACACAAGATTGCAAGGCGACAAGAGCTAACTTGCAACCCGTGGCTATAGTATGCCATGCTTGTGGAGAGAAAGGACACAACAAGCGTCAGTGCCCTAACAAGGACAACAATGCACGTGGGAGAGCATACGTGCTGGGGGATGGAAATGTCCAGCAGGATCCGAACGTATTCACGGGTATGTTCTTTCTTAACAACCGCCTCGTTAAAGTTTTATTTGATTCCAGAGCCGATCAAAGTTTCGTATCTATTTCTCTTGCAACCCTGCTTAATATTACACCCACCCAACTAGATACAACGTATGAGATTGAACTAGCCGATGGAAAGCTAGTGAGTACTAACACTATACTCCGAGGTTGCACCCTACGACTATTAGACACCCCATTTGTCATTGACCTTATGCCAATTAGACTTGGTAGTTTCGACGTCGTTGTAGGAATGGATTGGTTATCCGAGAACTGCGCTAAGATCATTTGTGACGAGAAGGTCGTTCACATCCCACTGAATAACGAAACCCTGGTTGTTTGCGGAGAGCGAAGTAAGACACGTCTGAGCATCGTTTCTTGCGACAAGGTCGTGAAGTACATCGAACAAGGATGTCAAGTCTTTTTGGCTCAAGTTACCGAGAAGAAGTCGGAAGAGAAGCGACTCGAGGATGTGCCAGTAGTCAGGAACTTTCCAGAAGTTTTCCCTGAGGACTTGCCTGGCCTTCCGCCGACTCGTCAAGTGGAATTTCAAATTGACTTGATGCCAGGAGCAGCACCCGTAGCACGAGCACCCTATAGGCTTGCACCGTCTGAAATGAAGGAGTTATCTGGACAATTGGAGGAATTGTCGGATAAAGGATTTATTCGCCCTAGTTCATCACCATGGGGAGCCCCGGTGTTATTTGTGAAGAAGAAGGATGGAACCTTCAGGATGTGTATCGATTATCATGAGTTGAACAAACTTACGGTTAAGAATCGATATCCGTTGCCAAGGATTGACGATTTGTTTGACCAACTGAAAGGATTGAGTGTCTACTCAAAGATTGATTTGAGATCGGGTTATCACCAACTGAGAGTTAGGGAAGAAGACATCCCTAAGACGGCTTTCAGGACAAGATACGGTCACTACGAATTCCAAGTAATGCCATTCGGTCTAACAAATGCACCCGCTGTATTTATGGACTTAATGAACCGAGTGTGCAAACCCTATTTGAATAAGTTTGTGATTGTATTCATCGATGATATCCTTATTTATTCACGTAGTAAGGAGGAGCACGCAGAACACTTGAAGGCTATACTAACACTGCTGATTCGCCTCAAACAGTCAACTTTTATTAATCAACCACTTGTGAATGGTCAACCGTAAAAGTCAAACGTCTGAGACAATTGCTTCCGTGGAATACAATGTTTTCCCGGGTCGTAATGTCCCAACGAGGTGTGCGATGGTTTATTAAAAACGAATCTGTGATCGAGTGAATGTGAACAGGAAAGGGTATAAAGTGTGTGTGTGTTTACACTAGGGTTTTATAAAATAAAATAACTTAGATAAACTATTGGAATGATTACGTAAAAGCTAGGTATTTAAAAACGTTTAATAACTAAAAACGCGTACGTTTAATTTAATTCTACGTAAACGTACGAAACAAAAACGGTTTTAACTAAAGTATTAATTTATATGCCTTAGGGGCTTAAATGCAAATTAAATAAACTTAAAATATTTATTTTATAATTATTAATTATTTAATTAATTTATTATTATTTAATAACTATTATTAATTATTTAATAATTAACTAATAAATAAGAAAATGTAAAATAAGTCTTGAAAATTAAAATTAAAATTTCTAAAAGTCTAAATTATTATAAAAATTATTTCAAAAATAAAATTATATTTTTATTACTATTTATCTAATTATTAGTAATTAATAACTATTTAATTATTATTTAACTATTTATATGTTTTAAATTATTATAAATATTAAAAAGACTTAGATAATTAAGAAGATTTTTATAAATCTAATTAACCATCACAGGAATCCTAAAAAAATTATAAAAAACTTTATTTTATATATTTTTAAACTAGTTTACTAATTATTATTTTAATTTATTAATTAATAACCAATTAAACTATTTAAATTATGAAAACTAGTAAATGAACAGTAAAAATTATAGAAAAATTACTGCGATTATATTATGACTTATAAAAGCTAGGAAAAATATAAAATCTAGGTGTTGCTTTATAAAAACTAATTATGCTATTTAAAACTTATTTATTGATTAATTATTAATAAAACTATTATTAATTCTAATAAATACTAAATTAAATTATAAAAATCTAATAAAATTACTAAAAATACTTTAATATAAGAGGAAATTAATAAAAATATAAAATTACAAATTACTTAATAAAAATATAAAAATGAAAATTAAAATTAAATTATATTAAATAGAAACTATCACTTATTTTTATATTGATTTTTTCTGGATTTTTCTTTTACAAAACTATATTATACCTAAAAATAGACAACTTTTGTAAAAACAACTATTTTACAACTTATTAATAAGCATTGTGGAAAGCAATAAGCTCCACAGTTGACTTTGTTTGACCAAATAAAGAAATGAGCTAAAATTGACTTATGTGGGGTCCACAGTAGTAAAATCTAGTTCAGCTTAGTTAATTAAACATATATAAGCTAGAAAAAGCACAAGTGGAACACTGAATAAGCCAATAAGCCACAATAAACACTTGCTTATTGTGGACTGAGACAGAAAATGGGACAAAGATCAAGGGCAAATCCAAGTGGGGTCCACTGAGTCCTAGGTCAAACTAAAGGTCAACTTTGGAAGCCTAATAAGAGGGGGGTTCAAAGGACCAAGTTTGGAAGTGTGGGGCCCACTGTGGTGGTCACAAATCACCACAAAAGTGGTGGTGATGGGTTGGTTATCTGCTGCACAGGGGAGGTTTTCTCCCTGCAGTTGAGTTTAGCCAGGTGTGGGGCCCACAGATAAAATCACAAAAATAAGAGGGTACTGAGACCTTGAATTTGAGGTGGTAGGCTACAATTAGGAATAAGTTTCAACTCCTAAAACCTTATACAAAATTCAAAACAATTTCCCCAATATTTGGAAAAATCTGAGATGTGCAAACTTTGACTATTTGAATAAACCTAAGATTTGATTTTTATGGATTTCTAATGGATCCTATGAGCTTATGAAGCTATGATAAGCTATGATAAAACTAACCTAAGCTAAAAATGTGAGTTATGATCTAATGTGAGTGGTTTGAGGCTTCACTGTCCACACAGTGGACAGATAAGTGAGTTTTATGGTGAGTTTTGACTTTCTTACTAATGACTACTAATTTTTGTTACTTAACTAACCTAATATGACATGACTAAGTAATAAATAACAATACAACCAACCTTAATAGTGGCTAGATCAGTCAATCCAAACACCCCTTAAAAACTGATTACACTATAACTATTAGATTTTGAAACTAACTCTACTGATTTTATGATTGCAACAGATTAGATATGCCAAATGAAATTAAATGACCACTAAATTACTACTAATAACAAAAATATTGATAATATGAAGAATCAAACTTTGAGACTTACAAATGAGTTCAAGCTGAGAAAACAAAGAACCACAACCAAGAACCACTTATAGATTTCCCATGAAACCTCTAACCCAGGGACATCAATAAACCACCCTGCTCCATCTTGATCACCATTCCTCTTGATTTTTTTATTTTATTTTCTATTTATTTGATATTTTTGGAATTTTTTATATTTCCTAAGTAACTGAGTAATTAAACTTTCAAAAGCTTATATTAGCTATGTCAAGAGCTTTTATAAGTTAATCAGTCTAAAACAACAACATATAACAAAGATAAGTGAAATTGTCAATTTCACAAAAAATTGCTAAATGCTAATTAACTGAACAATAATGTAATTAGAGATTCAAAGAAGCTTATATTATACTAAGGTAACTGAGTACAACAAGTTTAAGCTGAAAATTACAATTTAAATAAAGATTATACTACCTACGATTAGATTACACTAAAACTATTCTAATAATCCTTCACCACTGCTTCTTTTCTTCTTTATAGATACTTTCAGGGTTTGTGGGACCCACAGAGGCATTTCCCACCACATCTGAGCCCTTGATATTGTCTGTTTGATCATAGCCGTTTAAAACGCTTTTCGCGCCAAAAGTCGTGGGGCAACAGTGGATTGCGTGGAGATGTTTTTAAGGGCATTAAATGTGTTTGGGAGCTTGTGGAGGTGGAGGGATTGCGTGGAGAGGCAGAGGTGTGAGGTGGAAGGTGGTATGGTGGTTTTGGTGGTGGTATTGGGGGTCTGTGAGTGAGGGAGAGGGAAAAGAGAAAAGGGGGAGTGGGTTTGACTTTGGGTTGACCCGGTTTTAATATAAGGGTGTGGGCTGGGATTAGTTTGGGCCTAGGAAAGGGAAATGGGTGGGCTGGTTTTTGTTGTGGATTGGATTTAGTTTGGTTTTGGGTATTTTAATTAAGGATCCGGTTGGTTTTAATAACATAAGGACCAATTTTGTAATTTGGTCAAAGTTGAAGGGCTGACTTTATGACTTTTCCAAACTTCCTTTGAGGACCAAACCTGACATGTTAGAATAAACCAAGGACTATAATTACATATTTTCCATTTTTAAATCTTAAAGGACTATTTATGTAATTTTAGGATTTTTGAGGGACTAAATATGTAATTTCCCAAAATGTTATCAAAAGGTCCAGTTTTGTAAAAGTTGAATAGTATAGGGACCTTAAATGATAATTTTTCATTTATTACAATTTAAAACACCCCGGGGACCATTTCTGCCAAACTTTCAAACTCCAGGGACCAAACATGTAATTTTACCAAACTTTTCACCCAAGGACCATTCCTGCAAAAGATTAGTAATACAAGGACCAAAATTGATTTTCTCAAAGTTTTTACATCCCAGAGACTATTTATGTCAATTTCCAAAGTATAGGGACTAAACTTGTAATTTTATGAAACTTTGCACCAAAGGACTAAATATGTAACTTTGTGATTTAAAATGACCTTTGGTGACATTTTCATGTTTTTAGAATAACCAGGGACTAGTTTTGCCAATTTATGAAACTTAAGGGACTGAAACTGCCAATTATGCAAACTTTGTACGTTTTTCATCTGTTTTTGCATATTTTGCATTTGAAACATATAAAACACACTTCTAAGATATTTTCAGTATTTTGATGCATATTTGAGTGTTTTTGTATGTTTTGGCAGCTCAGATTGGTATAAAATGATGAGTATTTAGACATTCATCAATTGCTCAGAAAAGAGAAATTATACGCCAAATTTTCCAAGTGTGATTTTTGGATTGAGAAAGTACAATTTCTTGGGCATGTTATCGACAGTAAGGGTATTCATGTTGATCCCGCCAAGATCGAAGCTGTTAAAAATTGGGCGTCACCTACGAGTCCTACCGAGATACGCCAATTTTTAGGTCTTGCCGGATACTATCGAAGGTTTATTGAAGGTTTTTCAAGGATTGCTAAACCTTTGACTGAGTTAACGAAGAAGAAGAAGAAGTTTGAATGGAGAGATGAGCAAGAATCGGCATTTCAGTTTTTGAAGCAGAAGCTTTGTGAAGCACCGATATTAGCACTACCCGAAGGAAGTGAGGACTTCGTGGTATATTGTGACGCATCAATCCAAGGTTTGGGTGCCGTATTGATGCAAAGACTTAAAGTAATCACTTACGCTTCTAGACAACTTAAACCCCACGAGGAGAAATACACTACTCATGATCTAGAATTAGGAGCGGTGGTATTCGCTCTTAAGATCTGGAGACACTACCTATATGGAACCAAGTGTACGGTTTTCACCGATCATAAGAGTCTTCAGCACATTTTAGATCAAAAGGAGTTGAACATGAGGCAACGTCAATGGCTAGAGTTATTAAGTGACTATGATTGTGAGATCCGTTATCACCCGGGGAAGGCAAACGTTGTAGCAGATGCCTTGAGTCGGAAGGAACGACTTAGACCCCTCAGAGTTAGGTCATTGGGTATGACAATTAGATCACCACTTCCGTCTCAAATTCTTGAAGTTCAAACTGAGGCCCTTTAGGAAGAGAATAGACCGCATGAGAAGATTTACGGCATGCCAGAAAGCATGAATGGATTTGTCAAGAAACCAGATGGAAGGCTGTGTTTCAAGGACAGAAGTTGGATTCCATTGTATGGAGGAATACGAGACCTCATCATGCACGAGTCTCATAAGTCTAAATATTCCATTCATCCTGGTTCGGACAAGATGTATCAAGATTTAAAGAAGTTGTATTGGTGGCCAAACATGAAAGCTGACATTGCAGAGTATGTCGGTAAGTGTTTGACCTGCTCAAGAGTAAAGGCTGAACATCAAAAACCATCCGGTCTTTTGATTCAACCCGAGCTACCAATGTGGAAATGGGAAAGGATTACAATGGATTTCATTACGAAATTACCCAAGACATCGAGTGGGTTGGATACAATTTGGGTTATTGTTGATCGTCTCACGAAGTCAGCGCACTTCTTGCCAATCATAGAGACTGATGATATGGACGTTCTTGCACGTTTGTACCTAAAGGAGATAGTTTCCCGGCATGGAGTGCCAATTTCTATTATCTCCGACCGAGACAGCCGTTTCACGTCTAACTTTTGGCGATCTTTACAGAAAGCCTTGGGAACTAAGTTAGATATGAGTACAGCTTACCATCCACAGACTGATGGTCAAAGTGAAAGGACTATACAAACCCTGGAAGACATGCTTAGGGCATGTGTGATTGATTTTTGAAAAGGCTGGGATAAACACCTACCGTTAGCAGAATTTTCGTATAACAACAGTTATCACGCTAGCATTAAGGCTGCACCGTTTGAAGCACTTTATGGAAGAAAGTAGATCACCAGTTTGTTGGGCTGAGATTGGAGATGTACAACTCTCAGGTCCCGAGTTGATCCTTGAAACCACTGAGAAAATAGTGAAGATTAGGCAACGATTACAAGCCGCTAGGGATCGGCAAAAGAGTTATGCCGATGTGTGAAGGAAACCAATAGAGTTTCAAGTTGGAGACAAGGTCATGCTTAAGGTATCACCTTGGAAAGGAATGATTAGGTTTGGAAAACGTGGGAAGCTAAACCCAAGATACGTTGGACCCTTCGAGATCATTGAAAGGATCGGTCCCGTGGCATACAAACTTGAACTACCCGAGGAACTCAGTAGAGTACACAACACCTTCCACATGTCAAATTTGAAAAAGTGTTTATCGGATGAGACACTTGTGATTCCGTTGAAAGAGATCAGAATCGATGATAAGTTGAACTTTATTGAGGAACCCGTTGAGATTATGGATAGGGAGGTTAAACGACTCAAGCATAGTCGCATTCCCATTGTTAAGGTCAGATGGAACTCTAAGAGAGGACCTGAGTTCAAATGGGAGCGCGAGGATCAAATGCGTACCAAATACCCACAACTATTTGATGAGACAACCCCGAGCATCGATTCAACTTTGGATTCCGGGACGAATCCAATCTAACGGGTGGGTACTGTAATACACCGTAAAAACCCAGGTGATTTATTAATGCTAATTATCGACACTATTCTAAACTAAGCCATTTTTGCGGGCTAATTTGAAATTTTTAGATGAGACACCGTTTGTTTGACACCCGACTATTTTGATCACCGTTTGTTTGACACCCGAATATGTTTTGTCACCCGATATCACCCGATTGTCACTCTTGGATATCACCCAATGAGGTTAACACCGGTAACTCCCACTCGCGACCCGACACCCCATTTGAACACCGAGAAATTATTAATATATATATATAATACTATGTATATATATTAACTTTTACAAATTATTAATACTATATATATATGGGTATATATATACTTATGACGACACCGTTTATATATTTTTGATTTTCACGAACCGACACCGACTCCGAAATTAATTTCACAATTTTACGAACCACCGACACCCCGTCATTTTTGGGCCGACCACAAGCCCACACTATTTCTTTCTTTTTCTTTGACTCACTTGGGCCGAATCACCCCCCCCCCCCACAAGCCCACACGATTTACTTTCTCTTTTTGTTTCATTTTGGGCCGAAAGCTTGCCAAGCCCACTCGGCTTGTTATGTTTTCTTTTGCGAAGCATGCTACACGAAACCAAATCACCACCTTTGTTTCTTTACTTGTTTTCCCACAACTCAACACAAACATCCCATCTCACTTTGACTTTGTTTCATGAGACAAGGAGCCACCTTTGAGCCGTCGAACCTTTGGACAAACACAAAACCCACCTTCGACCTATTAACCTTTGGATCGAATGTTTCACAAAACACCAACACAACATAAACAATACATTTAGTACACAATAGCACCTAAAGCTCACCACCTCTACTCGATTTGACAAGCCTTTGGAGACTAGACAACCTTGTCGAGTGTGAAATGACCACTCGGTGGTGTTGTGTATCTTGGGGACATTCGAACCACCCTCACCCCCTATAAAAGCCACATTAAATGCCATAAGTCTCACACACTCTCAAGACCACCAAAGCTTCAAAGCACAAAACTCTTTCTTTTTATTTCTTGGTTGTTGTCGAGAAGACCTAGGCGCACAAGCATAGTTCGCGTTAAGGAGTATTGGGTTATAACAAGCAAGGTTTTGGGATAAGGAAGAGCTCTCGGGTCTAGACGTTTTGCTTGCTCCCAACTCGTACACACGATCTCATCACCACCAATTTTTGGTGTTGTAAGTGTTATTCACCCTTTTCATTTCGTATGTTAATTTCATGCATATCACGAATATTCATCACACGACACACACATTATTCTTTTGTTACACTTATAACTATAAGTATTCACACGCCTCGACACCCTTGAGGAAAGGACTCGTCATTTGTTATTTATACGTACAACATACATATATTATTCGACCTACTAATTCTTTGGCCCTCACATAATCAAATCAACGAAACATGCAAACCTTATACGTTTTTATACCACGAAAACTAAGCCAAAACTGTATCCTAGTCGAGCCACGATTTAAGTAAAATAGAACACATCTTTGGGCTTTAAACGGGCTAACGAGCCCATTAAATTTTTCAAAGGGAAAAATCGGTGTAATGTTTAGAAATAACGAGAGGTATAAAAACAAGTTTTAAGGAAGTTTTGTAAGTAATAATCACCACTTCTATTGTAACAAAAAGTTCGTTTTTCGAAATATTAACCAAGGACCCTTTTTGCAAAAAGTCACACGTTAAGGACTAAAAGTGACAACGTCACAAAACTTTCGGACTTAATTAGAAACTATCGAATTTTGAATAAAACGTAGGGTAGGAATTGTAATTTTTACAAAGATCAAGGTGTGAAGGTGCAAAGGTTCAAAAGGGACCATATTGTAATTATTTCAAACCAAAGGGTAAAAAGTGTAACTTTAATAAAGTTAAAGGTTTAATGTGACAAAGGTATGTTAAAATTAATTATTTCATATAATTGATTTTATATAAATACATATATACTTTTGTGATTTTAAAATATATATATATACCGCTTTACTAAAAATATTTAATATTTTTTTAAACAATGTTATTATCGCAAACTAATTAACATTTATCGAACACCGGTTCTTAACAACATTACAAATAACTACGTAAAGTTATTTTGGTATATATTCAGACACCCGAATGGAATCACCGTACACGTGACATATCACATGTCATTTACAACACGAATCTAAAACACCGATTACAATGTATTATTTAGGTCGCAAGTCGGAGGAATTTCATTGCTAGTCATAGCAATACACCATCACATTTGAGCACCGTTGTGATTCACACCACCTGTCAAGTGAGTTCATGGTCCCACATTTTAATCGTTTTTAAACCCCGTGAGAGAGATACATGCTATAAATCGAACACAAGTATTTTTCTGTATGCTGTTATCACCTGATATTGCCTAAGTTGACACCTGTGCTACAAGTCCCTCATATCATGAACCTTAATCACTTGCGAGTGAGCGCGAATATAGTTGATGGATCTATTGGAATGGCAGCCCGCCTCTGTCAAGGTGATCATTTGGCAGGAGGTGTGCTAGATTCGAGGTATTATGGAAATTTGGCACATTTCCTGTCACCGAGGGCCCCTTGTCATTTACATCCGCTGTGGTGTAGGTGATTGTTATTATCTTTATGATATGTCAAATCAATGTTAAGGCTTGCGTTTCGTGAGGCTTAGGAGCAATATTACACCAATTTAGTCAAGACCTGTCTATCTTGGCTTGTTTATTTCAAATGCTTGGCTTGTGTTCACACTATTACTATTTAAACTACTATGGATTCACTCAACCTTTGTGTTGACTTTTTAAGCATGTCTATCTCAGGAAATTAGCAAGCATGGCGGCACGGAGCTGGCAAAGGGCACAGGACCTCCCTTTTGATTTCAATAATTATATCATTCTTTACAAATTCACCACTTCTATTGCTAAACAATTAACATTTTGGAAAAATGTTTGTAACTCTGAATATTTGAGTTTTCATAGAATGATATTGACTACCTTTTGAATTGTTTTCTATGAGTATGACTGTGTACTAAACTGTAATGACCCCGATTAGACTTCCGCTGCTTATCAATTTTCGGGGTGTTACAGCAGTCCGAGGATTTATTTGGCGGCGAGATGACGGCGTCACACCATTGTTCTTGACGCCGTCAGCCTCTATAATCTATATATAGTTTTCTAATTTTCATTAAAAAAAAAAGAGAGAAGTTTGGAGAAACCCTAAGGCCGAACCATATACGAATTTTACAGCTTTTTCAAGGGTTTTCAGCCCTTGAACCCTTACATGTGTAATTGAGATAAGTCTTCTCTTAATTCAATCAATATGTCTATGTGTTGGTTGTCTATATCTTGTGCTTGTCTTGATTCCACCATGTTAGGCTAGATCTATCTTGTGTTTGCTTGTATCTAATAAAACCTAGATGTTAATTATGTGTTGATTACTTGTTTATGGTTGTATTGGATGAATGATTTCAATGTTAGGCTTAAGAAAACTGGCAGATCTCCAATTGGTAACATGCTTGAACGTCTTAGGAAACATGAACCGATGTGTACTAGGTTTTATTGGTTGTATTTAATGCATGAGTAAATTCTAATGATCCCATGTTAGGAGCTTCTTAGCCGGCTCGACATAAGAGTGAAGTAGGCACTCATAGGATTGGGAGTTAAGTACGCCACCCCATGAATGGTTTTAAGGAATACAATCCGTCATCCACGCAACTATAACAAGTAATTAACATGTAAAAGATATCTAGGGAGTAGTGAAATCTAAGTAAACACATTTCTCCACTTGTTGCTCACAACTTTAGTTTAATATAGTTTTATTTTCATTTTCGTATTTTATTTTGATTGCATCTTTAGTATTGGGTTAGTTGACTAGCAACTAATTCCGCCCAAAATCCTTTAAACCCGAGATTTTAACTTGCTTTCTAAAAAATATAAAAATACAAAAAGAATCATCCCTCATCTCTAGATCTAGTATTTAGGTTTTCTAATCCTAGCGACACTATTCCTAGCTGAACGATCAATACCCCGGTACTTGTCACTATACTATACTACAACGATCAGGTACACTGCCTGGTGGGGGTTGTAAGCTTCTCGAGATCACTCGAGAGGTAAAGCTTGGTGCAATCCCTGCCCATCATCAGTCCAAAATCCATTCGACTTCCTCGTGTTACCTTTGAAAGGATCTTCGGATATTGCAACCCAACCTTTACACAAAGCAATTTCTTCTTCAATGGTCCATGGAGTGTTCCTTGGTAGCTCATTGGTTTGAGCCGGCTGTGGCCTCTTTGATGCCTTCTTGTCGTTGTTCATGACGTTGATGTCGTTGTTCGCCCCCGAAGTACCAAAGAAAGCATGCCATATCCATAAGTCTTATGACGCAACCGCTTCTAGTAACATGAATGGATTCGAACCATGATCACGTCTAACATATTGACCTTCGTGTGCATTCGGACAACCAAACCACTCCCAATCTATACAGTCAAGACTTCCTAACATACCCGGAAATCCTGTGTATTTGTTCGTGATGTTTATAAAACTTTATGACATCAGTCATAGTAGGTTTCCTCAAATATTTTGGACCAAAAATTTCCATAACAGAGTTACAAAAATGATCAAGACATCTACGAGAAGTTTTATCACCCATATGCAGATATTCGTCTAAAGCATCAGGAATCGCGCCGTATGCCATTTGACGAATCGCGGAGGTGCACTTCATCAACGCTGAAATGCCTTCTTTCCCGGTACAATCAACATTACTACTAAAAAATGGATTATGAATAGTTACCTCCCAAACTATCCAGTTGAAAAGAGTTCGACTCATTCGGAACCTCTTTCGAAAAGTATCTTCATCGTAGAACTGGTTCTCAGAAAAATAGGCGGCAACTAAATGTTCATGAGCACCATAATGATCTCGTTGAAGACGTTTTATCGTGGGGCGATTTGCTTTTCGTCTATTTTTAATAAACGGCAACGATCTTGCAATGAAATTCAAATTCCGACTTGTAACTTGATATGTGGGAATCGCACCAGGCTTTACCTCTCGAGGGATCTCGAGAAGCTTACAACCCGCACCAGGCAGTGTACCTGATCGTTGTAGTATAGTATAGTGACAAGTACCGGGGGATTGATCGTTCAACTCAGGAATAGTGTCGCTAGGATTAGAAAGCCTAAAAACTAGGTCTAGAGGTGAGGGATGATTCTTTTTGTATTTTTATATTTTTATTAAAGCAATTAAAAATCTCGGGTTTTGGAAGAATGAGTGTATTTAGTTGCTAATCAACTAACCCAATAACTAAAGATGCAATCAAAATAAAATAACAGAAATGAAAATAAAGCTAATTGAACTAGTAGTGTGAACAATAATAGGGAAAGTCATGTTTACTTAGGTTTCATTACTCCCTAGATATCTTTTACAGGTTGATAATTTGTTACAATTGCATGGATGACGAGTCGTATTCCTTAATACTAGTCTAGGGCCGTGTACAATATTCTCTAACTCTATAGGATCCTACTTCACTTCTATGTCGAGCCGTTAGAAGCTCCTAACATGGGATCATTAGAATTCTCCTACGCATTAAATACAACCAAAAATCATAGTACACCTCTGATCATGTTTCTTAAGACATTCAAGCATGTTACCAATGGAAGTCTGCCAGTTTTCTTAAGCCTAACATCGAATACAATCATCCGTAACAACTATAAATAAACAATCAACCCATAATTAACACCTAGGTTTCACTACATCTAAGCAAACACACAAGAGATCTAGCCAAGCATGTTAAATTCAAGACAAGCGTAAGATATATTCAAGCAACACATAGACATATTGATTGAATTGAAAGAGTACTTATCTCAATTGAGCATGAAAAGTTTCAAAGGGTAAAAACCCTTGAAAAAGCTGTGAAAATCGGACTAGGGTTTATCTCCAAGTTACACACTAATAAATGAAAATTGCAAAACTATATATAGATTTTACAGGGTGACGGCGTCAATAGGAAAATTATGTCGCCGTCAACTCGCCGCCCATAATGAAATCGGATTGCCTAGATCCACTTTTGACGCCGTCATGTGTAATTCTACTATGGGCCGTCACTAACAATTGGACCATGACGGCCTATGGTGACACCGTCATCTCCATAGTACAAAACTCTTCTGGATCGTCACGGACTTTATCCACTTCCACCTCTTGTATCACTCTTGACACCGTCATTAAGAAATTCTTGACGCCGTCAGGTACTGTTCCCAGCAAGGAAAATTAAGACTTTGCGGTTTTCTTCACGTTTATGCTCCAAAAACGTCCAAAATGCTTCATTTTCCAGAATTCACTCCAAAGGTACCTAAAATGACAAAATGAACGATTTAGGGCAATATTTGATCAAATAAATTTGAATCCAGGCTAAAATGACCCCCTAAAAACGGTTCATTTTTCGCCTCATCATAACTTCTCGTTCTTCTTCTGAGTCGGTGAACATAATTATATCGGAATTCATTTGAAAAATAAGAGGAATGAGATATATATTATTTGAGATTGTGTTAAAAAAATGAAGTTTGTGGGTATTTATATAAAAGAAATAGTGTTTTTTTTTTTTTTTTTTTTTTTTTTTTTAGTCACAACAGATATAAAATGCAACGTTCGTTTTTTTTTAGTCACAACGGTATGAATTAAATGTATAGATATTGCTTTGATTTGTACATGGGTCCCGTTTAATAAGAAAAAGTAACTGGTGGTCAGACCACCAAATTTGTTCTTGAAAAACTAGTCTAGCACGTGAAGGAGCATGGTAGGCAAAGAGGATCAAGCTTGGGGTGGGCCCATTTGGTGAGGGTTTCATGCCTTTGCCTACTAGCCTAAGATATGTAGAAGTCTAAGGTTTATGCGTTTGCTGATCAATATGGCTAAATGTTGGCGTATGTGTCCGAACGGTGTACAACCTTCGGACTTTTCTACCGCCTCCGGTAACGAACCCTTCGGATCCTTATCCATAAGCCGGAGGGTCAAACAGAGCCATCGTATTATCCGAGGACTTCTCTTTTACACGAGGGACAATAGCATTAATTGCGGTCACGCCGCCATCCCAGATTCTCAGGGATTATGTTACCCACGTGATCTGACACCTACCTACTATGTACAGCGTAACACTGTTTGCTCCTTCCCGAGGTAAAGCAGGTAAAGAGGTGAGGTAGTATAAATACCCCCACCTCATTTATGTCACACAACTAACACACACACACACACACACTGCATTTACTCTCAGACGCTCCTTAACCTTCGTATCACACATACTTACTCTCACACTAGAAGTGGGTCCTGGGAACACTCCCGGGGCGAGCCTAACGTGTGCTTCTTGTGTGCAGGTCTCTACGCTTATCCGAAGATCCTACACAAGAAGTAAGTACTCACAAGATTTTACCTTAACAAATTGGCGCCATTCGTGGGACCCGTTATTCAATCTACCTGAGAAAGATGACTGGTCCTCCTCCCCCGCTCTTCTTCACCCCACTCTCCTCAGCCGGAGGGAGCGAGTAAACACCAAACCAAACAACCATAACCGAGAAAATGATTCCCCAAACCTTCAAGAGTTAATTCTTGGGCAAATGGCTTCCCTTACTGACTTAATTAACAAACATAACGCTCTAGGAGAAAATGTGCTCAGGCCAATGCGTTTGGAGTTCGGCGACGAAGGGAATGATGTAGCCCGAAGGGATAGAGTAGTCGAAGTGGATGAAGACTTAAGCAAGCCATTCAAGGAAGTGTCACGGTCACCGTTTACCAGCCGAATAGTGAAATTTTCCGGAGAGAAATATACAATGCCTCTTAACATGAGGTTTTATGATGGAACCACGGACCCAAACGACCATCTCACCCGGTTCACCGGAGCGGCGAACCAAGGACAATGGCCGATGCTAACTTGGTGTCTTATGTTTCAACAGACCTTGGATGGAGCAGCCGGAGGATGGTTCGAACGATTAGAGCCTGGTAGCATCAACAGCTGGGATGAGCTAAGGGAGCAATTTTCGACTCGATTTTCTTTTCGAAGGAAGTGTACCAAGGATCCGAAGGAAATTACCAAGATAGTCAGGAGAGCCCATGAACCATTGGTAGACTTCAAGGAAAGATGGACTGATGAGGCCAGCTACATCAACGGCCTACCAGAAATTATGCGTATTTCGGCTTTCATGAATGCTCACAAATGCCCAGCCTTGGCGAAGAAATTTTCAAACAGGGTGCCTCGCTCGGTAACAGAAATGTTCGCAAGAGTAGATGATTTCATCAGGGCGGAAGACGCATACCGAAGTACGGAACTACCCCGAGGAGAAGGGTTTGAAGCAAACAGAAAGAGGTGTTTCAAGGATGACAAATACAGGAGTGAAAGGAAGAATGAACCTCGACACAAAGATCCATACCACCCATACGTGGCTCCTAGAAGGGACTTGAGCCGCAATGAGTATTATCGTTCGAATCGTAGACCGATGGAAGCCTTCCGGGAAGGGCCGTAACGCCTCGGTCTAAACGCACTCCAAAACCTCCTAGGGAGATCCTGGCCACAGAGTGTCATTTAAACTTACCGGCACCTAGGCCTACAGGTGGCAAACCCTCGCGTGAAAACATGGGTAAGTTTTGCGAGTACCATAAAGAGGCCGACCACTTAACCAACCATTGTCGAGAATTGAAAAAGCAACTAGAGATGGCACTGGAGTCCGGTAGACTCGATCACTTGTTAAAAGAATAGAAACAGAGAGATACCGGAAGAGATAGAGAGCCGGCAAGAAACTACGACAAAGGAAAAAACAAAGTGATCAACATGATAAGATGTTCCGGAGGAACGAAACGAAGAAGCTATGACCGTGAAGAAACATGGATGAAAACTCCAATTACTTTCCCTCCGATCATGACGGAGGATCTATGACCATGAAGCCCCTCATTATCGAAGGGGACATCAGTGGGTATCTCGTGCGATGGATATATGTGGACGAAGGGTCAGCAGTAAATGTTATGTACGAACACTGTTTCAATAACCTCAGCAACGACATCAAGGACAGACTCAAAGAGACCACCACATCCCTCGTGGGTTTCTCCGGAGAGACAAGCAAACCCTTGGGGAAGATTGAGTTAGAAGTGTGCTTTGGCGACCATGGCATGTACCGAAGAACAATGATGAGTTTCTGTGTGGTTAACTCCCCATCGCCATACAATGTGATCTTGGGCAGAACGGGATTGAAGGAAATAAGGGCCGTACCATCCACCATTCACTCAATGATCAAGTTCCCCACTCCCAAGGGAATAGCAACTTTAATGGCCCGTCCGTCGATAATATCCGAGTGCCGAAGGTTAGAGGAAAAGCAGATGAGCGAAGAATCTCGATCCTAGGAACTTCAGGAAATAGAAGACGATGGGGACAGAACAACAACAACCGAAGAAGTCTTGGTAAACCCTGCTTATCTAGAACAGTTAGTAACCATCGGAAAGAACTTCTCAAGAGAGGGTCGCAAAAGCCTTATTGAACTATTACAGAAAAATAAGGACGTGTTTGCGTGGCAACCGTCAAATATGACAGGAGTCCCTAGATGGTTGATAAAACAACGGCTGAATGTTAATATGGCGGACACGCCAGTAGCACAAAAGAAACGAAGTCTCTCTGCAGAGAAAAATCAAGTTGTGACGAAGGAAGTGGAGGAATGGTTGAGAGCAGGGATCGTCAGACCCGTCAAATACCCGACGTGGATCTCCAATCTGGTTCTAGTGAAGAAATGTGACGAAAGTTGGAGGATGTGCATCGACTTCAAAAACCTCAACTCCTCGTGTCCAAAGGATTATTACCCATTACCGGAGATCGATTGGAAGATAGAGTCGGTAATAGGCTTCAGATACAAATGTTTCCTGGACGCCTACAAAGGATATCACCAAGTTCAGATGGCTGAAGAGGATGAAGAGAAAACAGCGTTTTATACAGAGCAAGGTACGTATTGCTATACCAAGATGCCCTTCGGTCTCAAGAATGCTGGAGCAACTTACCAATGGTTAGTAGACTCAGCTTTCCAAAGTCAAATAGGCAGAAATTTGGAGGCTTACGTAGATGACATGGTGGTCAAAAGCAAAAGTGAGAAGGAAATGTTGGCGGACGTCTCTGAAACCTTTCATAATCTCCGACAAATAAACATGAAGCTAAATCCGAAGAAATGTTCCTTCGGTGTAGAAGAAGGGAAGTTCTTAGGCTATATAGTAACATCCGAAGGGATCAGAGCTAATCCGAGGAAAACCACGGCGATTGCTGAGATGAAATCTCCGTCCACTCTGAAGGAGATGCAAAGCCTAAGTGGAAAGTTGGCGGCTTTGAACCACTTTCTGGCGAGGTCCGCAGAAAAATCCCTCCCTTTCTTTGAAACTCTGAAAAACAAAGGAGAATAAGGACGAATACAAATGGACGGAGGCGGCAGAAGAAGCATTACAATTACTGAAGCAGTTGATCTTAAAGCTCCCATTATTAACCACCCCCAAGCCAAAAGAAGTCCGGTATGTTTACCTAGCGGCCTCCCGTCAAGCAATAAGTTCCGTTCTCTTAACTGAGAGGGACGGAAGGCAATTACCGATTCATTATGTCAGCAGGACATTACAAGAAGCCGAAAGGAATTACTTGCCTATTGAGAAGTTGGCCTTGTTGCTCCTACACGCATCTAGGTGACTGAGGAGATATTTTGAAGCACACCCAATCAAAGTTATAACTAATCAACCCATAAAACAGATTTTGAACAAAGCCGAAGCATCAGGGAGGCTGACGAAATATGCCGTGGAGTTAGGGGCATACGACATAACGTATGTTCCGAAGAACTCCATTAAAGGGCAAGTGCTTGCCGATTTTATCTCAGAAATATCAGTTGACCTTAGGGGGAAGAACGACAGATAGCTAACAAAAGAAATATGTGATGTGTCAAGCTCGGCTGAATGGGTGCTGTATACGGACGGAGCATAAAGCGCGAAAGGCTCAGGGGCAGGGCTAGTCCTGATCGGCCCTGACCAGATAGAACACACCTATGCTCTCCGTTTAAATTTCAGAAGCACCAATAATGAGGCAGAATACGAAGCACTCCTTGCCGGTTTACGTATAGCAAGAAAAATGAATGTTGAGTCTCTGGATGTCAGAGTAGATGCCAAGTTAGTGGCAAGCCAAATAAACGGAGAATTTGTGGCATCCAAAGAAAGCATGATACGGTATTTAGAAAAAGCAAAAGAGCACATCGGACTATTCAAAAAGTTTAAAATCCGTAATATCCCGAGGTCTCAGAACCAAAAGGCCGATGTTTTAAGCAAGCTAGCTTCCGTAGCCTTCAACCACCTCACCAAAGAAGTGTTAGTAGAAGTGTTGGAGAAGCCTTCTACATCGGAAGAGGAAGTTAAAGCCATTGTGGAAGAAGAAGGCGACAATTGGATGACACCAATCATCAGATGTTTACAAAACGGCATCTGGCCGGAGGACCCTAACGAAGCAAGAGCTCTTCGGATGAAAATCCCTCACTATATCATGGAAGGGGACGTACTGTTCAAAAAGTCCTACCTAGGTCCAATGGCACGTTGCGTGGGACCCCTGCAAGCAAATTATATCATCCGAGAGGTTCATGAGGGTGCTTGTGGCATGCATTCCGGCCCAAGAACGGTCGTGGCGAAGCTCATCCGTCAAGGATATTACTGGCAAACCATGCATAAAGACGCTCGTGAAGAAATAAGCAAATGCGACTCTTGTCAAATCCACTCCCCGGTACCGAAGCTACCTAAGACGATACTGACTTCCATCATGGCCCCGTGGCCCTTTTATGAATGGGGAATGGACGTGTTGGGCCCGTTGACGGAGGCCTCAAGGAAGGTGAAGTACGTAATTGTAGCAATAGATTACTTCACCAAGTGGATAGAAGCTAAACCCCTGGCGAAAATGACGGGTAAGGAGGTGAAGAAATTTGTCTGGGACAATATAGTCTGTCGGTTCGAACTACCGGCCATTATTGTGACAGATAATGGCACGAATTTCGTAAACGATCCTTTCAAAAGTTGGTGTGCAAAATTGAAAATCAAACAGATCAACACAGCCGTAGCACATCCACAAGCCAATGGTCTTGTTGAGAGGGCCAACGGCAGCCTCATGCACGGAATCAAGACAAGGTTAGGTAGGGCGAAGGCCGGATGGGTTGATGAATTGCCCAACATCTTATGGGCATATCGAACATCTCTGAAAACAAGCAATGGCGAAACACCATTTAGCCTCACGTATGGAAGTGAAGCCGTCATACCGGCCGAAATTGGGATGCCAACGCACCGTACTATGATGTTTAATTCTGAGGATAATGAAGAGGAGCAACGTCTAAACTTAGACTTGCTACAAGAAAGGCGAGAAATAGCAGCAATACGAGAGGCAAAGTACAAAGCCAAAATTGAACAATACTATAACCAAAGGGTACGCCCGGTATCATTCAAAGTGGGCGATTTTGTCTACAGAAGGAACGAAGCCAGCCGGGTGGAAAACTAGGGAAAATTAGGCCCGAACTGGGAAGGACCGTACCGGGTGATGGAGACATATCACAATGGGTCATACAAGCTTGAAACAATGGAAGGCCGAAGTGTTCCTCGGACTTGGCACGCAATCAATCTCCGGAATTGTTTCCGATGAATAATGTATTGAAAAGTCTCTACTTCAATGATAATCCACACTTCTCCAACGTCAGGAGAGGAAATTTTCCCTATATCTATTTTGGACTTCTAACATCAAAACGGTTCGTTATATTATACCGTTGTGATTAAATTACATTAATATCAAAACGGTTCGTTATCTTACACCGTCAATCAAATGGGTCGTTATATTACACCGTTGTGATTAAATTACATTAATATCAAAGCGATTCGTTATCTTACACCGCCAATCGAACGGGTCGTTGTCTTACACCGTTATGATTAAGTTACATTAGCATCAAAACGGTTTGTTATATTACACCGTTGTGATTAAATTACATTAATATCCAAATGGTTCGTTATCTTACACCGTCAATCGAACGGGTCGTTATCTTACACCGTTATGATTAAATTACATTAACATCAAACGGTTCGTTATATTACACCGTTGTGATTAAATTACATTAACATCAAACGATTCGTTATCTTACATCGTTATGATTAAATTACGTTAACATCAAACGGTTCGTTATCTTACACCGTTAATCAAACGGGTCGTTATATTACACCGTTGTGATTAAATTACATTAATATCAAAGCGGTTCGTTACCTTACACCGCCAATCGAACGGGTCGTTATCTTACACCGTTATGATTAAATTACATTAACATCAAAACGGTTCGTTATTTTACACCGTTAATCAAACGGGTCGTCGTGTTACACCGTTGTGATTAAATTACATTAATATCAAAACGGATCATTATCCTACACCATCAATCCAACGGATCGTTGTGTTACACTGTTGTTACATTAGTATTAAATGGTTCGGTGCTTCACACCGTCATTCGAGAAACTTGTTATGATTACAATAAAATCAAACATAAAAGGTACATGCTAAGTCCAAAAGTTGATATTGTACAATTACATCCATAACAAAAAGTGCATGTACAAATTACATTCATCCGAATACAAAAAAGGAGAAGGCACGTGCCATAAGCATTCTACTACAAGTCATTCTTCGCTTCGGAGGGCCCAGTGGCAGGTGTACTCTTCTCAGGAACAACTGAGCCTTCCGGTAATAAATTCATCAAATCGCCCAAAGGAAGACGATAGGACTCAGCAACCTTCTTGACATACGGATATTCGGCATCAAAGATCTTGTTAAATTCAGCCTTCCATAATGATGGGGCTTCTCGGTTGAGGTTCTTGACCTGCCCAAGTACCCTTTCCACATCTTCCTCATCACGGGCAACCTTGACCCCGTCTTTAAAATCGTCTTTCACGCCGTCAACAAAACCAACGGTATAAGAAAGACTATACACCCTCCCCATGCTCTTCTTGTACTCTCGGCTCTGGAATAACCGACGGCAAACGGCCGGAAGAAGTTCCTTCACCGTGTTGTGTCGTACGATCTCCGACTCAGCAACGCTAGCAGTTAGCTGTTTGTTCTGTTCCTGCAGCTGGCTAAGCTCAGTGGACTGGTTCGACAACTGCCCTTCAAGCTCTTTGATCCTAGCGGCTTGGGATGAAGCCGTTGACCGCCATTCGTTCTTATCCTTCTCCATCTCCTCTAATTGCTCAACCAAACCTTCTTGACGAGTGGAAGCTGCACTCACTTCGTCCTCCAGGGCGCGAAACTCTTGCAGCAGTTTCTCAAATTTCGCCACACAAGCATCACGCTCTTCTTCGACCTCTTTCAACCTATTGGATATATCTTCGCAACCCCTGTGAGCTTCAGTCAACTCCCTATGCTCCCGTTTCAGTTGACTAAAGCGTTGCAAAAGCTCAGCTTGGATGATCACTCCGGAACCAACATTGATGTAAGCTTGACGAACTAGTTGGTTGTTGTTCAGTTCAGAAATGGCCGCTTGTTCAGCCGGGGTTGCGAGATGATCCATCATCTCCCGGCAAGCCCTGAAGGAGTTCATGCGAACATCATCACGAAGGGTCCATCCCGGAACAAAATACCCTCCGGTTTGATCAGTATGACCTGAACAAAACATAAAAGAAAGGGAGGGGAAAAAAGAAATGAGTAAAATAAGAACGGATTACCCTACGGTAATCAGTATGTTTTGGATAGAAAACAACGTACCGGCTTCCAAAGGAGGAAAGGCTCCCGGAGAATGGGAACGAGATATACGAAGCTCGGAGTGGGCAGTATAGACCGACACATCTGTGAACAGGAAAGATAATGGATGATCACCATACGCGACAAAACAACTAGAAAGGCAAATATCACATACCGTGAGAATGAGGCTTCGGAGAATGTTCAGGATTCTCTCCCTCATGATGTCCGACTCCCTCAGCCAAGTTGTCCTCCGGTTGTGTTTCTGCTTGAGCCTCCTCATCCACTAAAGTTATTTTCTTCCTAGAACCAGCATCAGGTTGTGGTTCAGCTTGGTTGATGGGAGTGACGTCCAAAGTCTTACCCTCCGAGGAGACAACCTCCTCTACTATCAAATGTTTCCTACGTTTCGGGCATTCTTGCTGGTCACAACCGTTTTCCTTTTCACAGCCGGATTCTTCTCCTTTACCTTCCTCTCCTTCTCTTCCCGAGCTGCCACAACATCGTCATCAGCAACCTCTACCACCTTCTGAAGGTTGCTTTTGACGGGAGGTTTCTTTTCAGGGGAGAGGGGTCTAGCGGTTCTGTCCGGACGGACATGCCCCTCGGGAAAAGGATCTCCCCTGCTGACCACCGAACCTTCCAAGTCCGGAAGCTCCAAATACTCAGACATCGATATAACTACAAGAAAAACAAGCAAGAGCAAGTAAGAGAAATAAGCAAGATAAGTGCAAAGGACAATTAAGTACAAGGCAAAACATTACCACGCCCCTCGGCATCCTTTATAACCAAACTATGTCCGGTAATCTGGAAGACATTGCAAAGTCCGTATGCATACAAAAGACTGCAGGGCGTTTTTCGAAGGACAATCATCTTACTGGCAATCTTCTTTGCATCCATCACCGAATAATTCTCCGGAAACTTGTCCGAGATCTTGGAATCTTTGTGTCTCCAGGGCATGGAATCCGGAATAGCCCTACGGTCAATTAAGAAGAAGAAGTCTTTCCAGAACTTCAACCCTGTAAGCTGTTCCTCAAAACACTTCATGGCCCTCTTCCCAGTGCGACTCTCAAACGAGAACCAATGGCCTTGCTTGCACAGCCGGTAGAAAACTCTAAAGAGGGGAACGGTGGGCACAACATCCAAACTATAGCACCGGACCTCGAAGAGGGTAACCCTGTTCATACCTATAGGAACAAGCTGGGAAATATGTACTCGAAAGTACCCTATCACGGCTAGAAGAAAGTGTAACGACCGGCAAATTTCCACTTAAATTAAACTAATACTTATTCATTTTTTCACGTCTAATTTTTTTTATTAAACGTTACCAGTTTATTTGATCACCACAACAAACTAATGCGATGTAACTTACATTCCTAATAGACATTCTCACCGGCACCAAACGTTTTAAGTTCATTTCAAATAAACATTCCTCATATGCCAAGTATAAAAATTTTTAACTTTTATTTATCACTTTACGTTATTTCGTTAATAGTACAATTATTAAACATTCAAACTAAACGTTAGCTATTTATTAGAGTTTTAATTGAACTTTTTAGGTTATCCAGTTAACTATTAACTTCCATTTATTATCACTATAAATTTTTAGTTTAAATAACGTTTAAACACTCCGATAAACACACGATTTATTTTAAATATAAAAATTAAGTATGTTAATAACTTTTAATATTTTTATAAACTTTATATTTTTACGTCACCAGATTTTAAATTTCGTGACTAAAGGACTTAGCACTAGTAATTACCGAGATCAAACTATACTCTTTACATTTAATGTTATATAAAATAAGCTAAATATTCATCTTCTCATTTTCCTTGTGCCACATCCAATTAACAACAATAGCATACATGAATTATTTGTGTTCTATACGTGTAATGTTTACACTTAATTGGTTTTAACCTTTACACATAATCATGTATTCATCAAATATGTAAAACCAAAAAGAAAAGGAACCATGTAGTCTTTATTTCATCATCCAATTCATCCATCACAGTCCTCACGTCACATTTGTTAGAAGAATCATTTAGTTATTTTTGTAAATTTCTTTTTTTGCTACTGTTTGTTCCAACATATTTTATAAAAGTCTTATATTGATTTACCTTTTCATTCTTTCTGAGTAGTGAAAGATAATTAATGGATTTAAAAATTTATGTTCAACGTCATTTTCTTTTTGTTAAATTTCAAGTACTATGTTTTACTTCTTAAAGCTTTAGTAAATCAACTTATTTGCATTAACAACTCATTTTGTCCATTCATTTCTATTTGCAAGAAAAATCACCAACTAGCCAATCACGATAAGATCATTCACAATTTTTAACGTGTGAATATATATAGTTCCCATCATCTCTTTGGTAAAAAAATTGCAACACATGTGTTCTTTCTTTCATATCCATTCGAACCTAAGAACTAAATGACATAAACACATGAACTTCAACAAGCCACATCACCCCTCTACTTCTATTCATGGTTAAAAACTTCAACACATAGTCTTGTTAGGAAATATTAGAACCAAGCTACCTAGACAAATAATTTACCATACAACTTCACATGGTCTAAATATACTCACGTATACATGTTTCCTTATCATGTTTACAAAGTTTAGCAAGTGGCAAGAAATATACAACGAACTCTAATTCGTTGGTCTATATAAGTCGATCTAAGTTACCTCCCATTTCATCCCATCTCTCATATTCTAACTTACAACCACACCACACTCAAACACACATTCACTCACTGAAATTCTGGTCCAAGATGAAGTAGAAAGGAATTAAGAACAAGTGTTGGATGTTTTGGAGAAACTTAGTACCCTTTTAGAAGTCCTTTTCGTGTTTTCCTTTTCTAACCAAGCAGACAAGATTTTGTAAGTTCTCACAGGCCCCATTCTAATTTCCTTTACAATTCTAATATCATGTACTTATAATGGTAATCTAACACTAGTGAGAAACAAAGCCAAAAATTGATTTTTCTTTTCGTTTTCTGTTTTAACGTGGGCAAACCAACACCCTCTCTATTATACTCTAAATTGTATGAGCATATATAAACTTAAAAATCAGTTAGGAGAAATAAAAACGAGAATCTAGGCTTTTGAATCACCCAAAACGAGTACACGAGTCAAAAGATACGGCCAAATGAAATTACCAAAAACTTGCCGAAAAGCTGTCAACAAAGTTTCTGTTACAGCAACGTGAATCACGCAAAACGAGGCCTTTCTGGTCCGTTTCGTCAAAAACTTAAAACATGAAAGTTGTCCGGATCGTCGTTTTCTTCAAAAACTCTTTAGACCTCGAGTCATAAAAACGTATAACGAACGATGTTTTTATTTAAATTCAGAACTGATTTTTAGAAAAGACAACAGCAGACCTCAGTTTTGTGTGCTTAATTTCGAACAGTAAACGAGCTTGTAAAATACTAGATTTTGGGCATGTTTAAAGACCACTAAGAGGGCTAAATATAGGAAAAAGGATCAGCTAAATTGGTTAAGAAACGAGGGAGAACCAACCACTTTTGTTGGGTCATTTCTGTGTCGAGTAAACTGTGGTTCAAGAACTTTGAAAATTGTTTGTGACGTCTAAAGTTCGAACTAGGGTCTAATCTTTGGTAGAAATAGTCTTAAGACACTAATAGATGAGTTCGGATAAGAGTCGTAAAAAGTTTAGCAGCGATATCTAAGAAACAAAACGTTTTTGTATAAAAAGGACATCGAGTGTAAATTATATTTGCATGAGGGGTATATATTGCCAAAACTATAAATAATTTTATATTTTGGATTAGAAATAAAATAAACTTAAGGTTAAAGGTAAAAGTTGCCATTTTTATATAGTTCGAGGGTAAAATTTGTCAACTTTAAAAACTTGAGGGTCTAAAATGAAAATATTATAAACCCTAATTAATATTTAATATTATTATTATTATTATTATTATTATTATTATTATTATTATTATTATTATTATTATTATTATTATTATTATTATTATTATTATTATTATTAAGTTTTATTTAAACTTAATATACATTTTGTACTATAACTAACAAACGAAGTATCCATTTAACGAACGGACGGAACCAAATCTTACAGATAAAAAAATATAATAAAATAATACTTTTGAAACTACATATTGGTTCAATAAAATATTTAACCATTAAACTAAAACGAAACGAACATTTAAAAACTAATATAATCAGCAACAATTACTGAGAACTTAATCTAATAACTCAAGTTTCAAGCCGGAGACGTTTATCAACTTCATTTAACTTTGTTTTCCATCCAGACTGCCCAGGTGAGTTCATAGTCCCACTATTTTATACTGTTTTTCAAACTTGTGGGGAGATACATGCTACAAACCGAACACAAGTATTTTCTGTATGCTATCCTGATCTGGTATTGCCTAAGTTAGCTGTGTTACCACTAAAAGACCCTCATATCATGAGCCATTAATCACTTGCGAGTGAACGCGAATATAGTGAATAGATCTATTGGAATTGACGTCCCCATTTGTGTTAGCCGGATAGGTAACCAAATGTACTATATTTGAAGTAAAACCGGGAAGTTGGCAAGCTCCTGCTCGAGGGCATTATTACCTACATTATTATTATAATGTCGGTAACTTTACATTATAGCTCATTACTATAATGTCCACACGTTGTTAAGGTTTGCGTGTCATGAGACTTAGTGCAATATGCTACACTGCAATACGATGTTTTATAACGATTTGACTTGTGTTCAAACTATTACTTATTTACAAACGCTGTGAATTCACTCAACCGTTGTGTTGACTTTTTAGCATGTTTATCTCAGGTCCATAACAAGCAAGGATGGCATGGAAGGGCATGGATACGGAAGGAAGGCTAAGATTTTATTATTCTTTGATAAATTATTGGATAAATTGTAAACTACTGAGACCTCATTTTGTAAACTCTGATATTTGAATAATAAAATCATTAAAACAACTCAATTAGAGATTGTTTTCCTATTATTATAACTGTTGTGCCGTCGAGTAACACCCAGCTTTAATTCCGCTGCGTATCCCAAATTTGGGGGTGTTACAGAAAGGAAGAGAAAGGAACCCTAACCCCCCCCCCCCCCCCCTAATTTAACCTGGTGCACATAAATCCCTATCTTACTCTCCGGTAATTCATTCATAGTAAACCCGTCGGGGGGAACCATGGGATGTAGGTTGGCCGGAATGCCGTATTCTATACAAAGGCAATCTAGGGTATGTTGGGATAACTTAGACGTATGTACGTGCATATCAAACTTTCCTATCGGTTTGGATTTACTAGTTGTAGGTTCATTATCCGGAATATTCATCTCACCGGGTTCACTCGCAGCCATTTAAAAGAAAGGATACCGAGGGATGCTTATATGAAAAGAAAACTACAAAGTAAAAGTAACGCACCTCGGGTAAAACTCGAAACACACAATGTGAAACACTCCGGCGATAATAGTATGCAAAGGGAATAAACAAAATGGCAAGTTCAAAATGAAAAACGTAAGGGCACTATTTATAGGGGAAAACCTTGAGAAGCGTGAACGTCATGTCAAACAGTACACCATGACGTGGCGTGGCGTGGAGCGTCCGATCCCTGCAAACACGAGGTTAGTGGCATCCAGCTGTAACCGTTTATAATATTATTTTAATCGGCCCATGGGCCACGTGAGTCCTAGAGCCCGATATGAACCCGCTATGCTGAAAACACCCCGGCTATCAAGTATTAAACCATCGGTCTACAATCAATACTCCAATACGGGGGGGGGGGGGGGGGGGGGGGGGGATATGTTGGCGTATGTGTCCGAACGGTGTACAACCTTCGGACTTTTCTACCGCCTCCGGTAACGAACCCTTCGGATCCTTATCCATAAGCCGGAGGGTCAAACAGAGCCATCATATCATCCGAGGATTTCTCTTTTACACGAGGGACAATAGCATTAATTGCGGTCACGCCGCCATCCCAGATTCTCAGGGATTATGTTACCCACGTGATCTGACACCTACCTACTATGTACAGCGTAACACTGTTTGCTCCTTCCCGAGGTAAAACAGGTAAAGAGGTGAGGTAGTATAAATACCCTCACCTCATTTATGTCACACACACACACACACTGCATTTACTCTCAGACGCTCCTTAACCTTCGTATCACACATACTTACTCTCACACCGGAGGTGGGTCCTAGGAACACTCCCGGGGCGAGCCTAACGTGTGCTTCTTGTGTGCAGGTCTCTACGCTTATCCGAAGATCCTACACAATAAGTAAGTACTCACAAGATTTTACCTTAACACTAAATGCATTTAAGTGAGACGACATATAATTTTACCATTGGTATATTCATTTTGTTAAGATTATTGGTTACCAATTTATATTCATCTTTGTGAATGTTTATGGGTAATTTGTAAATCGGAATTGTTTGGTTAAGCAATAAAAGCTTTTAGTCGTTTAATCGTGGACTAAAAACATGGCAATAAGTATCTTAATCGTGGTCTATGTAGTAGTTGGCAGCCTCATTAATTCAATATTATTAGAAGTGATGATGAAAAAAGTAAAAATATAAATGAAGATATTGATGGCTTTAAAGTTTGTTCGTCATATAGTAGTGATGATGAAACTAGTTACGATGACGGGAGAAAAGTGCTAAAAGGACATGAACTTCCAATATTATAAGGATAAGAAGTTCCAATATTATGTGGATAGTTTTGAGTTTGAATGGTGTTGGTGATGTCTATGGTTGTTATGTTTTTGAATTAAGTTTGAAAAATAAAGAAGTCAAAGTGTGAGTTTTTGGGCTCGATGTATTTTATGGTTTTGAGTGGAGAAGACGAGGGTATATTAGTCATTTCGTAAGTTTTTGATCATGACTAACTGGACAAAAATAAAGGTGTTAGCCTCTAGGTTGCAACAAAAAGACGACTTTAAGAACATATGAAATAGGTTTCACGTTGCGTTTTTGAGTTTTAGACAAAATAAAAGAAAGTAAATAAGAAGAAAAGAAAAGTGAAGAAAAGAAAAAGTTGGAAAGTTAGAAAAAAAATTTGTACTCTTGAGTTGAGTAGAAGGAAAAGAAAAAAAAATGTTACAATTACAATTATACCAATATTTGTAAAATATTACAATAAGTTGAAAAACTAAAAAACAATTTTGTCATTTGGTATATTTAATATTAGTTCCTTTCATTTTCTCTCATTTTTGTAACAAAAGTATTAGCTCAAATTTTCCTTCTCATCACTTTTTTTTTTTTTCCTTTAAAATAAACCGAAATACATAAAATTTATTTTCATTTTCATTTCCATTTCCTTCGGCTAAAATTAAACTCGAAAATACAGTGTCGGTGACCGGCGTGTAAAATCGAAAACTTTAACAATAATTTTACCCCATAATAAAAACAAAAAACACATAGAACATTGTTTCGCAAAAGTGTACACCTGTCACGACAACCTATTTCACCAACTTATCAAATCATGTGACCACTGACCAAACATAAACACAAACTCACAAAGCACTTAACTAAACAAGCTCCAAAACATTAAAGATAACAGAAAAAGAAAAAAATGACAGAAGAAACAGCAAAGTTGGTTTGCGTAACAGGCGGAAGCGGTTACATCGGGTCACACCTCATCCAGCTCCTTCTCAGTCGCGGTTACACCGTTAACGCCACTGTCAAAAATCTCAGTTACCACCTTTCTTTTTTAAACCATTCCTTTCCATTTTGATTTGTCTCAATTTAATTGTTTATTACTAAAAACAGATAGGAAAGTTGAATCGCCGTTTTACCATATCACCCTTATTAAGTAACCAGTACAAAATGTATAGAAAACATTAATTAATTAGTTAAGTAAGATTAGTAGTTGGTCTCATTGGCTTAAAATTCCTTTGTAGTAATAACTAGCTTGCTAGTTTTTATATACTAGAACGGTATCTGAGTGTTTATATTTTGCGTTATTTGGTTACACGTGTAGTTGTTTTCATTCTTTATAAGTAGAAATATTAGAGAATAATTTTAGTCTGAACAACCAACCGCTTCCTAACAAACTTCCTAAACAACTTGCTTCTAACTAATTAATTTTGAAATCTTTCTATAACAAACAAGAAAAAAGTATGAATTTTAAGCATTTCTAATTATAGAATAGTCCCAAATGCATTATATAGTAGTATAGATTTATATAATCTTTTGCCGTTCAAAAAAAAAAAGAGAGAGAGAGAGAAAGGTTAAGCGTAAAACTCTGATTCTTGAAAAGATTGAGATAAGTTCATGCAAGTGAACATGACCGGTAATGTTCCCTCAAACAGAACAGTGGGGCCTATGAGGGACCCAATTTACTTTTTGTTTGTGAGAGAACATTACTGGTAATGTACTCATGTTCATATGAACTTGAGAGGATCTTAATCCTTATTGAAAAGGAGAAAGAAGTAATGATTATGTTTGTTCTTTTTTGTTTGAAGACAATTATATTGGGATGGAGGGACTATTGTGATTCATTTTTGAGTTTAGTTTTAATGTTTAGTGATTTATGTGTTTGTGTTTTTGTGTGTAGAGGATGAGAAGGAAACTAAGCATTTAGAAAGTTTAGAAGGTGCGCAAACGAGGCTACATTTGTTTGAGATTGATTTGCTTGACTATGAGTCGATTGTGAAGGCGGTTAGTGGAGTATCTGGCGTGTTTCATTTGGCTTCGCCTTGTATTGTTGATAGAGTCTATGATCCTGAGGTAGTTTAATTGGTTCTATTATTTATTTGTTAGGATATAATGATATTAGAATTGTATGTGGTTGTGCTTAAATTAAGGGAAATTGCGCGAAAATGTAATGGATTTTCGCGTTTTTGTGTTTGTTTGTATGTATCAAAAGACCAAATGTTATGTTATCTTTTGAGGATGGATGCTAAATCAAAAGGTGAAAACGATAGAATTGTGGCATCAAGTTGTAAAGAAAAAACATAAATTTACCTAAGTTGGTTAATTTATTCAAATACTAGTAACAAATGAAAAGTTTGCTACATTAAAATTAAAATGGTAGAAACAAAATTTTTGTTACATACAATGACAAAAATATGAAAGTTTGGTACATTTTCGTGCAATTTTCACTATTAGTTAAGATAAAGATGAAATTAAGAAAAAAAATGTGGACATTGTTTGACTTTAAGTGAAGATGAAGATGAAACTAAGAAATAGAATAGAGGAAGTTAGCTCCAACAGTGGGAATTCCAAGGAAGACTAAAAAATGTGTATGGTGTGGCTTGTTTCATGATTGACAGAAGGAGTTACTGGAACCTGCGGTTAAGGGGACGAATAATGTACTCACAGCAGCAAAGGAGTTGGGAGTGAAGCGTGTGGTTGTCACTTCATCTGTATCAGCCATTGTACCTAGTCCTTCATGGCCTGCTGATGTCCCCAAGAATGAGGATTGCTGGACCGATGTTGAGTATTGCAAGCAAAATGAGGTCAGAGGCTCGATCATTTGCACTTGGTTTCAATATTATTACTGTGTTGATAATCATGTTTTTCTCTAGCATATTGTGTAACAAAAATATTATTTGTAGACTTAACCACACTCCAATCGAATTTAACTATCTTCCATAGCTTGCTAAAGATTATCTAGCTTGTGTGGCGTTCTTAGAGATTTCAAACTGTTTGAAATAACGCGTGGCAACATATTTTGTTTGGATTTAGGTGTTTGGGTGGCAAAACAGAAGGGGTTGGGCAACAGGTTGTTTAAGGGGATTAGGTTAATCCTCAAACACTTTATTGAGTCGAATGAGCAACTCATATACTAAAGACCTATATAATAACTATTAGTAATATTTGGGCTACGTTCAAACCCTACAGGCACCAACTCTGGGCCAGTCTTCGCACACCTATCCCTCAGCGCAAACATCCTTGTAGGGCCGGGAAAGGGAGGGATTTTGTGAAATAGTTCCTGGGTTCTCCCTGTTTCACAAGAAACAGTGAACATTCCCTGAGGCCCGGTCCTTGGGAAAGGGTTGCATAGAGTCCAAAATGGAGCCCGGGTTAGGGTTGCTCGTAGAGCCAACCTTTTGTGAACTATTAGTAATAAATGATGATCCAACTCTTTGAATAAAGAAGTTTAGAAGGTTGTATACACTTGAGGACAAACTAGGCTACGTTTGACCTGCATCTTTTTGATACAGCATTGTTAGTTGTATGTGTTAGACATTTAGGCCCATTGGAAATAAAATAACAGTGCATATATATTGAGTCTATTGACCCACTATGTTTTGCTAACAACAGGGCATCTATTTTAATGAAACGCGCATGATCATGTGTTTCGCTAACTTCAGTGAATTACTCAATTGTGGATAAAAAAAAGCTGATTGAGCGTTTTGTCTCTCTTCTATGCATATTTCTGATGTTCTGTCTGAATGGATTATATATCCATCTTTTACATTTTATGTACATTGTAGAACTTGACTGAGCTTTTTCTTATCAGGTGTGGTATCCACTCTCCAAAACACTAGCTGAGAAAGCAGCATGGGATTTCGCTAAAGAGAAAGGCTTAGATATAGTTGTGGTGAACCCTGGAACAGTGATGGGTCCAATAATTCCTCCAACACTTAATGCGAGCATGCTAATGATTCTTCGTCTTATTCAAGGTAATAGGCTCAGTGATACAGGTTTTAAAATGGGTGGCTTGGGCAGGTTGTTAATGGGCTGATATGGGACCTGGTCAAAACATATGTATTGTTTGTACAGATCTAAACTGGATTGAGCTGAATTGCAGATGGTTTTATAAATAATTAGCATTATTGAACACGACTAGAAATATTATATCATTCAATCACGATAATATTTTTGAACAAAATGGTGTAGATAGTTCTATGTGTTACATTTTGAGCGACTTTTGACTTGTTTGATCCATTTGACCCGTTCCTTTTATGCTATCATTTTCACTTTAACCCGTTTGGCTTGCTAGATATAAAACATAAACTAATTAACCCTTTTATAGTCAGGTGAGCCGAAATTGCCACCTCTAGTAGTCCAATGAAAATACATATATGGTTCGAATTTCAGCAGGTGATTTAACTTTGTTTAGTTTATTTAAATCCAATGGTAATTGCTTCTGAAATGGACCAGGATGTACGGATACATATGAAAATTACTTCATGGGTTCTGTTCATGTTAAAGACGTGGCCTTAGCTCATATATTGGTGTATGAAAACACGTCAGCAACTGGAAGACACCTCTGTGTTGAAGCCATTACCCATTATGGTGATTTTGCAGCCAAGGTTGCAGAACTGTACCCCGAGTATAACATCCCCAGGTATTGTAGATTATTTCCCTGTTGCATATTTAACTAATACTGTACAAGTTACTTATTTGTCACTACAGGAACTAAATCCGCATCTTGAACATATTTTTTCTAGATACGCGAACCTTGATTTATGAGAACCTTGATTTGTTGTCACTGCAAGAAGTAGATAAGAAAAACTGAAAAAGTGAAAAGTAGCTCCGTCTAATGTCCATAGCATATCACTGGATCATAGTAGACCTATCTTTTGCGTAATTGTATAATGAGACCATAAACTATACTCCAGAATGTATAATCCTCCTAGTAAATATTGCCTATCCATCGGTCTACAACGGAATTTTACAGTAAATATGATACTTGAGGTGTAAATCTTTTGGGATTACAATCATCATTTCTTTTCTGTAGGTTGCCGAAAGATACCCAACCAGGATTGTTGAGATATAAGACTGCATCCAAGAAGCTCATGGACTTGGGTCTCGAGTTCATTCCTATGGAGCAGATCATTAAGGACAGTGTTGAGAGTTTGAAAAGCAAAGGCTTTATATCTTGAATGGCATGTCTCATTAGAGATTATTAGTAAAACGATGGTAGTTATAGACTTGGAGGTTATAACATAGCTATAACCATTACGTATTTCTATGATGTGTGTGTAACATATGTGAAGAGAATGCCACACTTTGTCTCCGTGATTTGTATTTTGCATTGGTAGTCCCAAATCAACCAACCTACCAAATAAAAGATTCTATGGGTAGGAACCAATTATGCAACAAAGATCTGTTTTAAAGGAATGGAACTTGTTTCTTTATGTCGAAAGTGTCAAAATCCGTTTCCAGTAAATTACAATGACTTTTTCCTATAAAATTTTCTAGTTTTGTTACAGTTGGATGTTCCGTAGAAAAGACTACCATACATTATTAAAACGAGATGGGCGACAGGCCGCCGCGTTGCGGCAGAGCGTTGTTTCACACGGCTGATCATTGGACGTTTTTTTTCTTTCAAGTAGAAGTTCATATGGTCTTTTTGAATGAATATATTTTGTTCAGGAAATAATGTCTTTAAATGATATTTAAACCTTTACAAACATGTAAATACTTAAACATCAAACTATAAACATGTGAAGTTGAAAGTGTTTCGAAGGTAAATAACTCAGATAGATGCAACTTCCCATGCTTCTCACTTGACCTCATAATCATAGCTAAACTTAAATCCAAAGTATGGTGTCAAGTGCCAATGGTTTGTCTCTCCTTCCAATATCAGGTCCACGAATTGTTACTTGATTTGCTGCATATGTTCATTAGCATACAAAAAGTTTCTGATAATATGTAACAAACACCTTGACCCACACAAACACATTTTTTTTCTTTTTATTTTTATGACTTTGAACGGTAAATTAGTATATCTAATAGCTAAAATGGTCACTTCACATATAAATCAATGACCAAGTTTTAGCAATATGTTACAGTCATGTACTAAGGTTGATCCATTTAATCAAAAACAGGCCAGTTTGGGTAACTTACTACTACTAACATCCAAAAAAAATGAAGAAGAAAAAAAAAAAAAAAAAAAAAAAAAAAAAAAAGCAAGAAATTTACCTACTCACCCAGCTTGAGGGTCTCCTACAATTTTGCTCATAACATAGACACAGCTCCTAAATCCCCACAAAAATCAGATGACAAATATAGACACAGCTCCTAAATCCCCACAAAAATCAGATGACAATTTTGCTCATAAGATAGACACAGCTCCTACATATCTCAGGGCCGCTCTTCTGGTCAATGAAATGACAAATATATTAGATCATCAGATTTTATGCAGCAAATCAGATAATCGAGGTCTATGTCTGACTATAAATATCAGTATGTTTATTTCTACATTTCATTGTGTCAGCTTCTCAAGTAGAATTAAATATTCATCGTATACAAAATTTACTTAGTCGTATGAGTTTTCCAATCGCAAACTCTTTAATTTCATCTACAAACCCATTTCCTAATGCCAAAACTCTAATCAGTTAATCTACTAACTACTGCATTTCATTACACGAATTAACACATTCAACTTTGTGGGATTTAGCTTGAAATACAACAGCCATAGGTAGTGAAAGAAACAGACCTACACATCGTCAAGTGAATTAAAAATAAGCAGGTCGATTAAAAAAGTAAGTACAAAGTTACCTCAAGTACGAACACCCTGCCCAGCTCCGTAAGGCAAACGCAGTTGAACTCCGAATGAAGCATATGCATAAAGCTAGTAGTATGCATCTCATTCACCTAAATTAGTTATTCGGCTCAAGGGTTTTCCACCCTCTGATACCCTTTGAATCACACCCTCTAAACCACAACCCTGGACTATACCCTCTGATATGGTTGGCCTCCTAAATGGCCCAACTAACGGTTCTTGTAGCCGGTATTGATAATGTCTGTCATTGCCTCACCCACCCCGTAAACCGACCCGCTGAATCAACCCTCTGTACACACCCCCTGTACAACCTCCTGAACAGATCCCCTGAGCCGTATATCGCACGTTGAGAAGCTCTTAAACATACTCATAAAAGCGTTAATACATACTGAATCTGTAAGGCTACCATGCATTTTCAGTTGAATAATGAACAAACAGTATTGACAACTCCACATAAAAAAACATGTGTGGTTATTACTGATTAAATGACACCATTGTAACCCTTATATAATAGCATCTATCTTACCCCAATGTTAAGACCGAGGAACATGTGTGGCTACAACGATACTTTGTTCGGAAACATCAGTAAAGCAAGCATGAGCAACGCAACAACCTCTCAGCTGATATAAACTGACGAAGAACGTAACATCGCAACCGATACATCCACAAGTAATGCAAAAACGGCTAGCGGTTGCTTCCCTGCAAAAAATAAAATAAAATACAAACGTCAGTTGAGGTCCTATTCATCACGACACGTGAACAACCAAAGCATGATATTTCTTACCAAAAGCTACAATTCATCACGACTTTCTGACGGACACCTACTATGATGTGATGTTATGCGGCACTTGTAGTTGGCGATGCGAGAAGCTGCTGAATTTGCTTGATCTAATCAACTATGTATAGATATGAACTGACTGAAAGTGCAACATTGCAAGTAGAAGCGTGTGCCGGCTGTTTCCTTGCAAAAGGAAAAAAAATAACAGTTTGTTACGACAAATTTATTCGTCAAAAAATGAACAACAAATTGTAGTATTCCTTACCAGAAGCTATGGCAATGCCTTCGAGTAGAAGATGAATGAACATGGTAGATGGTTCTAGGAATTTCTGTGTATTATGTTAACTAACAACGGGCCAAACATGCTACTGATCGGGCGGTAGGTAGTAGGCCAAAAAAAGTGCGGGCAGCCCAAAAAGTGGAGCGACGTCGTATTTGATGCCATTTAATATATATATAGTAACAGACGGGAGCTCATACTGGCGTGAACCCGTCAGCGCAAATAACCTGATCTTGAATTCTGGCACATCTCCAGCTTGAAGCATGTCCCTTGCAGTCCTAAATATCCGAACCAATTCATTGTGTTCATCGAGCACATGAATCAAACTGTGTACAATTTCAGCGCGCAATGTTCTACCCCACTATCAAAAGGCTGTAACCGATTATCAACTTCATATTGTGTATCAAAGATATAGAGTTGCAAAAAGTGCGGATCACAATTTTCAGGCTGGCAAAGGCCACCCATCCAATGATAAATATGTCCTGAGATTTGAATACGTACGGTCCACGACCTCTATTAACAGAATCGTCCACTTGAGCTCGTAAAGAAATTATAGAAAACATGAAATTGTATGCTCTTATGTTCTCCATAAAGTGCCGATCCATGAACAACTGCCTTATATAAGGAGGATACGAAGGCTGCGGGCGTAGCACCAGCTTCCCACCCATACAACACTTATGGTAGTCTGGAAAGCGAGCACTCCCATGTTTAAGCCTTTCTTCATACGAAAATCGTGCCTTGCAATGGCGACATACCCTGTCACACGACCCTAAAGACACGTACGTAGGAGGCGCCCCTGCAAAAGACAAAGAAAGAAACGTTCAAAGGAAAGCCATATGACAACGGGTAATTGATAAACATAAGAAAATCACAATCGAAAAACACATAATGACAAAACATTGCAAATACATTGAGTAGCAGTCGTCGATGATGACGGACATGTAAACGGTAAAGCACCATTAACCGGCGCCACCGCCGTTCCCAGTCCAAGAATAGCCGGCTGAGGCTGCGCAACGTAAGCAACCGAAGCGGTTACAGGGATTTGAGATCCACCTGCTAAGGTAGCGCCCAAAGTAGAATATGTGTTACAAACCGAAAGAAGCATATGTGAGTATGTGACTGCTATGAAGGGACTGGCCACTCACATTGTTAATCATTCGATGCACTTGCACGACGAACCTGAAACCCTTGGTGAGTATCAGAAGCGAGCGTTGCAGCTACAAAAAAAATTACACACTATTCAAGTCACCTAAACTGATAAAACGCATAAACCAATAGCACGCAGGACACGTATATAAACATATGACGACTGACCCTGATTGGCAATAGGAATGGAAGAAGTACTGGTCCTCTCGCTAGCCTCAACTGCAACAATAACGTTAAAAGGCAAGTTACGATCTGAAACAACAGACATGGTTACAGCGAAAAAATGAGTCAACCACGTAATGAAATACCTGCAACATGAGCAGGAGAAGGCGGAAGGAGGCTCGCAACATGGTCACCAGCGAAGGTGCCATGAGAAACATAAGCTGCAAACGAAAAACATAACACAAACGTCATAAACATACATGAGGAACACACACGCACAATAGAGCAAAAATAGGAGATGAACGTTACCATTGTCCGTGAATGTTGGCGTGTCGTCAACCTTTCTCTTTCCTTTGCCAGTAACGTCTAGAGGCAGCCGAGACCGTTGCTGACGATTCTCGTCCACTACACGACCCGGATCAGGTTCATTAATAGTTATACACCATTCGACGACCTGATGGACGCAGCAACAACACCCCCATGGTAACAGGCTCCTCAGAAAAGAGGTTAAGACAGGGAACCACGCCGTCCACATCCATAAATGCAGGAAAGACAGAAGGCCCATCCATGACAGTCACCCCGTTTCCATTATCAGGACCCAAAAAAACGTCTTCATCTATAGGACCATGAACTAAAGCACTATTGTTTGTACCATCGATAAGGTGAAGATCGGCACCAACTAAACCCACACCATGATCATTCCTAACAGTCCGGTGTCCCTCTAATGTTTCATCACTACTGTATCTACGCACACATTTACTTTTTGTTCTCATATTTAAAGATGCAACAGAAGGAATATCAAAAAAACAGCCAAACAACAAACATCATACATGTCTAACATCATACCTTAAACATAGAATCCAAAGAAAGCAGATGCACATAGAAAGAGTGTACCAAAAAAACCCAAGAAAACCACCAACAGCAGCGACACATCCCAAGCTTACCTACAATGAAGAAAGCTGTGACTCCGGTAATTAAAGGAAATCAGGATAGCTGTTGCTTAGCGCAGAACGAAGAAAGCTGGATAGAAGATGCAAGTAGAAGATAACAATGAATATCGAAGCGGTGGCATCGTAACTGCCAAACAATGTATAAAAAATAAAGAGAAGAAAAGGGCTAACGCACGTAACATGGACAATAGGAATGGACCGGGCCCAAAAAGTGAAAGTCCAAAATGACATCCAATGCGTCGTTTTTGACGGGACGTTATATATATAGTAATTAATGGTGTTATTCACGTGTATATTTATGACAATGACAGTTTGAGAAAAACATGCATCTGGACATACGTATCCTATCCAAATGACAAAAATATATGAGTATAGAAAGTATTCTTAAGAAATGGGTGGTTGAATAAACTCTAAAAAACATCCAAGACAACAGAATATATGACTGAGTCAACGGCGAAGGTTGTGTGCGTAACCGGTGGAAGTGGCTATATCGGCTCATGGCTCGTCAGCCTGCTTCTTGATCGAGGTACACTGTCAATGCCACAGTCAAAGATCTCAGTTACGTTGATCTATGCTGTTTCAATAATGTGTCATTTATTATTATTATTATTATTGTTTTTCTTATATGTAATGCAAACTGTGTACTTATATATAATGTGTTTGTGTGCGTGGGTAATTATAGAGGATGAGAATGAGACGAAGCATCTAGAAGCTTTAGAAGGTGCAGAAACACGCCTGCGTTTGTTTCAAATGGATTTACTCGATTATGTCTCTGGTGTGTTTCACGTGGCTTCACCTTGCACCATTGATAAAGTTCACGATCCTGAGGTGATTTGCTGTTGAACAAAGTTATGTTACATCAAACAGTTACAGCTAAAGTATGTCATATCAAATCGATAACATACATTACCATTGATAGTAAGTTAGCTACATCAAATGGTAACAAAATAAAATTTGTCACATCAAATGCTGTCAATAGAAGTGCTTTACTTACATATGACACCAACCAAAAATTTCATACTACATTGTTCTGAATAGTTCATTTTGAATCATAAGCAATATTATATTAAGTGTCACATGATTTATGATTGATAGAAAGAGCTATTGGCACCTGCAATCAAGGGAACAATTAACGTACTCACAGCAGCAAAGAAGTTGGGAGTTAAGCGTGTGGTTATTACTTCATCTGCTTCAGCAATTGCGCCTGCTAGTCCTACATGGCCATCTAATATCCCGAAGAGTGAGGATTGCTGGACTGATGTTGAGTATTGCAAGCAAAATGAGGTCTGAAGCTCTATCTTTTTGCTCTTGTTTTCATGATAAATACTCTGTTGATCATATTAGTTTTAGTCGATTGTGAAAGCCCTTAAGATCTGATGTGGAGCAAAAGTTGGGAATGAAAATACTGGCTTGCGCCGAGTTAGTGTTCTGAAAGGCTCAAGGCGCACTAAGGCGCAAAGGGGGCCAAAGAGCCTCGAGTCGAGGCGCATTCCAAGGCGCGGGATTCATGAATGCGAGGCGCACTAAAAGCATTAAGTTTTTTATAACATATGTGACCATTTATGTAGCTTAAATAATACAAAATAATATTAAAATACTTAATGCATAACACATATTGCCATTATAAATATTAAAATGGATCGGTTGTCACTTCTAGAACGGATCAACTCTTTTGCTCGATAACCTATATAGAAATTAAAATCCTTATCAGACTAAATATGTTTGTGTCCTACACTTGTAGCTTACATCTAACAAAGCTCACAATTTAACCCAAAATATCAAGCAAGCAATATATTAATATTCAAGGCACAATGGTACATTTTCATGATAATATGTCGTAAAAAAATATTTAATGAAACAAAATAACTTCTTAAAGAAAATTTCAATCAATAAAATAAACATAAAATCAATTCAAATTTACAAATTATATAAATACTCACCTATGACTTAAAAGGCCCATGCATTATATCTTAAAAAAAAAAAAAAAAAAAAAAAAAAAAAAAAAAAAAAAAAAAAAAAAAACCCCGAGGCGCAAAATATGGCCTAGGCGCAAAAATCCCCCGAGGCGCCAAGGCGCAAAAAGCGCTAAAGCTCGGGCTTTTTTTGGGAGTCATGCATGTCGTGCGCCTCGAGTCAAAAAAAGCCCCAAGGCTAGAGCCTTGTGCGCCTTAGCGCCTAGGCGCGCCTTAGGCGCGATTTTGACAACTTTGGCGCCGACAAAGTGTCTGTAACTCTGTACTAAGTATATATGCAAGTATGCTTGGATATAGTTGCATTGGTGGCAAATCGGAAGAGCTGGAAAAAGGTTTTCTAAAGTGGGTTGGGCTGACGGCTCGACCTATTTTGAGTCAAGAAGCAACTAATGTACTAATTACCACTATTATACTAAATAAACGAACCAGTTTGTTTGAATAAATGAGTTTATAAAGTTGTAAACACTGGAGGACAGCTTTTTTCTTTTTCCTTTTGGGTACAAAGGGACAATATCCTAAAGTTTTTAGTTTTTATGTGCTCGACCCAATAGAAAAAAATACAACCCAAATTGACCCACTTTTATGTGCATATCCTTTACTATTTTTGGCATATCACATGAAACTTGTCTTACAAGTGATTGTGTTCAGTTTATGTTTTTTATACATCCTTCGAACAAGAAGTCTCAGTTTGGTATCTATCAGTCTCTTAAAATTTGTGTACATTTGGAGAATTTTAGTTTGCTCTTTATGATGTCAGTTGTGGTATCCGCTCTCCGAAACACTAACTGAGAAAGCCGCTTGGGATTTTGCTAAAGAGAATGGTTTGTACATAGTTGCGGTGCACCCTGGATTCAACACTTAATGAAAGTATGCGAATGGTTCAAGGGGATTAGGTTGATCCTCAAACACTTTATCGAATCGAATAAGCAACTAATATATTAAAGACCTATATAATAACTATTCCGTATTAGTAATAGCTTGGGCTACGTTCAAACCCTACAGGCACCAATCTGGGTCAGTCTTCGCACGCCTATCCCTCGGCGCAAACATCCTTGTAGGGCTGGGAAAGGGAGGGATTTTGTGAATTAGGTCCTGGGTTCCCCCTGGTTTACAAGAAACAATGAACATTGCCTGAGGTGTGGTCTCCTTGGGGAAGGGTCGCATCGAGTCCAAAATGGAACCCGTTGCTCGTTGAGCCAACCTTTTGTGAACTATTTGTAATAAATGAGGATCAACTCTTTGATTAAAGAAGTTTAGAAGGCTGTATACACTTCAAATTAGGCTACATTTGACCTGCATCTTTTTGATACAGCATTTTTTGTTGTATGTGTTAGACATTTAGACCCATTGGAAATTAAATAACAACACATATTTACCCACTATGTTTTGCTAACAACAGGGCATCTATTTTAATGACACACGGCGTGATCATGTGTTTAGCTAACTTCAGTGAATTCTTGCAGTTGTGGATTAAAAAAAAAAAAAAAAAAAAAAAAAAAAAAAAAAAAAAAAAAAGCTGATTGAGCGTTTGTATTCAGTCTCTCTTCTAGGCATATTTCTGATAATCATCTTAATGGAATATATATCCATCTTTTACATTTTATGTACATTATAGAACTTGACTGAGCTTTTTCTGATGTCAGTGGTGGTATCCACTCTCCAAAACACTAGCTGAGAAAGCAGCATGGGATTTCACCAAAGAGAAAGGCTTAGATATAGTTGTGGTGAACCCTGGAACAGTGATGGGTCCAATAATTCCTCCAACACTTAATGCGAGCAAGCTAATGATTCTTCGTCTTATTCAAGGTAATAGGCTCAGTGATACAGGTTGCAAAATGGGTGGCTCGGGCAGGTTGTTAATGGGCTGACATGGGACCGGGTCAAAACATGTATTGTTTGTACAGATCTAACTGGATTGAGCTGAATCGAACAGAATGGTTTTATAAATAATTAGCATTATTGAAGACGACTAGAAATATTATATCATTCAATCACGATAATTTTTTTGAACAAAATGGTGTAGATAGTTCTATGCGTTACATTTTGAGCGACTTTTGACTTGTTTGATCCATTTGACCCGTCCCTTTTAAGCTACCATTTTCACTTTAGCCCGTTTGGCTTGCTAGAGATAAAACATAAACTAATTGACCCATTTATAAGTCAGGTGAGCCGAAATTTCCACCTCTAGTAGTCCAATGAAAATACATATATGGGTTGAATTACAGCAGGTGATTAACTTTGTTTAGTTTAATTATATATATATTCTAAAAACCATTGAGTTGCGGGGTCCACGGCAGGGTTATTAAAAAGTGGTTAACACCATAATTCGGCTTCCTATTGGTTGGTCGAGACACGTGGCACAATCATATTTGTTGGAGGAGTTAATAACTTGGATTAGCTACAGTGCCGATGAATAGTACCTCATTTTTGGCACTGTTTTACACTGTTTTGCACTGTACAGATATCAAAAAAAAAAAAAAAAAATTATACTCTCCTTTACAATCCAGATTCATCCAATAAAAAACAAAAAAACAAAATCACATCCAAAACTTACAAGATATCTTACCAATAACAATCATTAAATATATACTTCCGTTTATAAGATATCATCAGTCAACAAAACCAAGTATACGAACTGAAAGTTAGCCACAGCCTTTACAAAATTATTTGAAAATAAATATATACTTCCGGCAGCGGGCCAGTACAGAATCCGGCAAAAGCGTCGATGGCAGCAGCAAATTCCGGCCAGTGCAAAACTGAAAAAAAAAAATACAAATATACAAAAAGAAATTAAAATTTTATTCCGGCAACCACAATTCACAAAAAGAAGTTTACTCGCCCGAGTCAAGGCGAGTTGACTCAGTGAGTCACCGAGTCGTGACTGAGTCACACCGAGTCGAGGTCAAATCTTTTAGATTCACATTTTTTTCAATCTTTTTCAAAGTTTTTATAAAAAGTTTTATATGAAAATCGAATTAAATAAAAAGTTATTAATTAGGGTTTGAAAAATAAAAATATAGAGGGGAAGGGGGAGCGAGAGGGGTGTTACCGAGAGAGAGACAGAGCAAGGGTGGCGGTGGCGAGACTGTGGTGGTGAGGCAGCGGCGGTGGAGGTGTTTGTTGCCGCGTCGAAAGCTAATAAGCTCAAGAAAGGTGAAAAATAAGCCGATCTACGATTTGGGGTGAAAAAGTGTCTCGCCGGAAAATTTTCCGGCAACGGTTGGTGTCCGGCAAAGATTTAGTAAAGAGAGAGGGGGGAGAATATTTATGTGTGTTTATTTGTAAGAAATGAGGGTAGAGAGAGAGAATCAATGTTTTATATACGGAGGGACCAAACTTATGAACAAAATAGTGAAAGCCAAAATGACATTTAAACATTTACACATACATAAACCATGACAAAATTATGCAAAACATATATAACAATTCAATATATATAAAAAAACAAAAACAAACATCCTCAATAATGACACCTTTAAAACATGTATTACGTACATTGTAAAACCGAAAACACATGATGTACCACCGAAACTTACGTGGAAAGAAATTCTTTTCCATTTTTTATGTAAAAAAAAATGAAACAATAAAATACATGTCACACCATCTACACAACATAAACCAAGAAAAAAACAAAATGTACAAAATATATATGTACCAGCGCACTCCCGCGGCAACGCGCGGGCAAATATGCTCGTTACATCCAATGGTAATTGCTTCTGAAATGGACCAGGATGTACGGATAAATATGAAAATTGCTTCATGTGTGTTAAATGTTACGTATAAACATTAATATGTAAATGTCTAGTATCGATCCCGAGACCTCGGGATTGCACACTTTACAAACAAGAATAATGTAATATATATATATATATATATATATATATATATATATATATATATATATATATATATATATATATATATATATATATATATATATGTTAAATGTATCGTATATGTATATTTATAAACACTTAATGGACTAAATGGTCGTTAGTTATTAACCGTATGGACTAACTATCGTTAGTAACGAAAGATAAGGACTAAAGTGTAACAAGGAGTCAAGAAGGATCTAGAACACCCCTTGGGGGTGCCTAGGCCGGTCGATCATAGGGAGGGGAAGCCCAACCCATGCTTGTCTTATGCTCCAAGTTTACTCTAGTATAAATACAAGGCCAAGGGTTAGGGTTTCATATCTTTTGTGCACACACACAAAACCCTAAAACTTTTCTTCCTTGTTTTCTTTTCTTGGCCGATCGTCCAACCCCCTCCTAGGGATCTTGGGTCGATTTTGGTTATACAAAAGAAGTGTTTTGTTTACTTGCATCAAACCTTTATTCGTTGGTAGTTTGTGTGTACAAGAACGAGGTAATTACTTACTTTAGTAATTATCAAGATATCGATAAATAAAACGGTAAGGGGTTTATCATTGATCTATTTGTACAAGAATCAAGATTAATTTGAAGTGCATCGGGTACGTTTACTATTTATGTTTTAGTTAATATTTATGTGTTATACTTGATCCTAGCTTCCGCAATATGTGCTATTTAATTGTTAAACTCTAACAGTGGCATCACGAGCCATGTATAACATGTAATTGATTACTAAAACGTAATAAAAATCGGATCTTTAATTGTTTTAGATACATGTTTTTGATCTAGGGTTTTTCCTATATATATATTTTAATTAAAGTCGAAATCCTAACCCTAATTTGGGGGGGGGGGGGGGGTCAATTTTTCCATGAAACCCTAATTAGGGTTTTGTGGTTTTCTTGGATTATTTGTAATCACTAGAAACCCTAGGTCTTTAACCGGTTAATTGAACGTATCTTGTGACCTATGTGCTAATTGTTAGGTTTTAATCCGTGACTTACACGCATGTTTGTCATGGATCTATTTTCTTATCACATGTTTTATATAGATCTTAAATTGGGGAAGACTCCAATAAATATTAAAATCGATTAATATATGCTATGTGGTGTGTTTATTAGCTTTGGCCTACGCAATTGATTCGTCAATGTATGTGACTCTCTTCCATTAAGAAGAGAAGGCCTTAGTTGATTACATGCATTATTATACCTAGAATTGATTTTATTAGGATCTTTTCTAATACGGATTGCATGTGGCTAATTGTTTCACTTATTTATTATTGGTTGTTTTGATTTTCTTTGATACTTGTTTTATTGTTTTAGTTTGACTTGTTGTAAGCAATAAAAGGGTTGTTTTTATAAAAAAAATAATACGGACTAATAATGGTGAAACCCTAAGTGGTAAAGTAAGAATCTTGCAAGGTCTTAGGTGTCGATAGTGGTCCGATTTGCACGGTAATCAGCTCCCAGGCGAGACTAGCAAAATTCATACTTTATTACAATTTTGAGATTGAATCCATAAACTTTTGCTTGATTGATGTTTTGTACAAATATGCTTTTAAAATTAAGTCCTTTAAGATGATATCCATAACCGTGATTTGAAGACTTAGAAAAGAGCCTTAGAGTCTGCCTTGGTTATCACAATCTTGAATATGTCTTAAACGAATTACTTTTAAAATCATATATTGTAGAAAGTCATCTTAGGGTTTTGGTATAAACCTCAAGTAAAACTTTGTGTATTAATTTCACGAATTGGATATAAAAAGTTTTTATGAAAACTTATGTTATAAAGATGAGTGCATGCATCTTTGTACATATTTTGATTGACATATCAAAAATAATACCCTTAATAATTTAAGTTACGTGCCATCTATCTATAAGGAACAGTTGGAATTTTAATTTAGTAAACGTGAGACCTAGGCTAAATTACTATAACAAGGTAAAATTCTTTTAACGCGTGAGACCATAATTGTAATTTTACAGTTTCTAAGGTAGACGACTTAATTAAGTTGTGTGTGAGACCTAGAACTTAAGACATGAGATGGGATGAAACATGCTTACAAGGCAAATTGATGAATCAATTTGATGTAAATCCCATAATGATCTAGGAATTGGAAATCTTGTTTGCCAATTATTGTTCGACAGATTACCAACTTTTATACTTTCACCACTAACAGATCAACTGATGTGGTGGAATCTATGTAAAGTTGGATCCTAGATTTTTAAGAAAATTAGTTGGTTATATGAATATAGCCTTGGGTATTTTATTTTTCTTGAAGATATTGATTATCGAAAATACTAATATTTGAACTTTATATGTAGATATGGTTCAACCCGATAACCAAACTGTGATTTCTGCTTTCAAGAGTCATCTTGAGAGAGACAAACTGACTGGAAAGAATTTCAATGACTGGCACCGTTCGCTCAGAATTGTCTTGAGGGCGTCTGATAAGCTAGACTATGTGACCGAGGAATGCCTGCTGAACCTGCTGCTACTGCAACACCAGAAGCAAAGGCAGCTTGGAAGGTGACTAATGCTAAGTATAATGAGGTTGCTTGTTTAATGCTCACTAGCATGAGTGCTCAGTTACAAAAGAAGTATGTGTACTCTTCTCCTAAAACTATGCTTGACAACCTCAGACAGTCTTATGAGAAGCCACCTGCAGTTGAATTGTATGATGAACTCGACAAGCTACACAACTGCAAGCATGGTGATGGTAAACCAATAGCTGATTATGTGGATGAGATGAAAGATTCGTTTGATCAACTTCACAGAATTGGTTTTGGTTACCCCGACAATGTGCAAGTGCACTTGATCAACAGGTCCCTTAACAGGGATTTTGCTGGTTTTGTGCAGAATTACAACATGCATTGCTCGGGGAAGACAGTCTTAGAATTACTCGATTGCTTGTTGATTATGAGAAAATTCTACCAGCCAAAGTCAAGGCTCCTACCCCACAAGTGTTGGCAATTCATGGGGGGAGAATCCAGAAGAAATCGCATGTGAACAAAGGCAAAGGTAAAGGTGATAAAGGCAAGCAGGTCATGGCCTATCAACCACAACCCAAGATGAAACAGCATCAGCCTAAGCAGAACAAGACAAATCCTCCAAACAAAAAGGATCAGGCTTGTTACCACTGTCATGAAAAGGGCCATTGGAAGCGCAATTGTCCTCTCTACATTCATGACTTGCGACAAAAGAAGCAGGGTAATGAAGCTGGTAAACCCAGTACTTCAGGTGCGTTCTTTATGATTGAATTATTCACTCTTACTCCTAAATTGAATTCATGGGTATATGATACGGGATGTGGCATTCATATTTGCAATACCTTGCAGGGGTTTAGAGTTGAGAGAAAGCTGGCCTATGGACAACAATTCTTGCACGTTGGTAACGGAGCGCATGCAGGAGTTGAAGCTATAGGAGTTTTTAATTTAGTGTTGCCTTCGGGCTTAGTACTATCTTTAAATAATTGTCATTATGCACCGTCAATTGTTAGAGGTGTAATTTCATTTTCATGTTTGTTAAACCTTGGTTTTCATCATACTATTTCTAGCAATGGAATTTCAGTTTCTTTAAATGATGTTTTTTATTTTAATGTTATTGCTGTGAATGGTGTATTTGAAATTGATATGAATAATAATGATAATGCTTTTGTTACAAATAATTCAATGTATAGCATCAACAATAAGAGAATCAAGAAAGGTCTGGATTCGTCTTATCTTTGGCATTGTCGACTTGCTCACATTGGCAAAGATCGCATGAAAAAGCTGCAACATGATGGTCTTTTAGATAAGATCAATGATGAATCATTTGATAAATGCGAATCTTGCATTGCTGGGAAGATGACTAAGAAACCCTTTAAAAATAGGATTGAAAGGGCTAATGATCTACTTGGTCTTATTCACACAGATGTGTGTGGACCACTTAGACATGTGTCAAGGAGAGGTGCTAGCTACTTCTTAACATTCACGGATGATTACAGCCGTTATGGTTATGTTTATTTACTTAAACATAAACATGAGGTATTTGAAACATTCAAAGTGTTTAAAGCAGAAGTAGAGTTGCAACTTGAAAAGAAGATTAAAGCTCTTCGATCCGATAGAGGTGGTGAATACCTGAGTCAGGAGTTCATAGATTATCTAGCTAAGGAGGGAATTGTCCAGCACCTTACTTCTCCATATACTCCACAACAAAATGGTGTATCTGAAAGAAGGAATCGTACATTGCAAGACATGATACGATCTATGTATAATCTAACAACTCTTCCTTTCTCGTTTTGGGATTATGCCTTAGAATCTGCGGTTCGCATTCTTAATATGGTTCCAACAAAGAAGGTTGATAAGACACCATATGAGTTATAGACTGGAAAAGCTCCTAACTTGTCTTATCTTAAGGTCTGGGGTTGTGAGGCGTATGTTAAACGTGACTCAGCAGACAAACTCCAACAAAGATCTGTGAAGTGCATCTTCGTAGGATACCCTAAGGAAACTATGGGATACTACTTTTATTACCCACCTGAAAACAAAGTATTTGTTGCAAGGTATGGAGACTTCCTTGAAAAGGAGCTCATATCTCAAGAATTCAGTGGGAGAGTATATGATCTGGAAGACGGTCAAGAAGATGTAGCACCTTCTGAAAACACTAACCAACTTCCTGTAGAACCTGAAAGTTTAGGTCCTCCACCTGAAGTTGAAGTGATTCCCATTCGTAGGTCAACAAGACTAGTAAAAGCTCCTACTCGTCTATGTCTTAATGTAGAGAGTGATGAGAATTTACTGGGTGATCTTGATGAGCCTACAAGTTATAAAGCAGCCATGAATGGTCCTGAAAAGGCCAAATGGAAAGATGCTATGGATGGGGAAATGCAATCCATGGAAGATAATGATGTCTGGGAAGAAGTAGACCTACCTCCGGGTGCCAAACTAGTTGGGAGTAAATGGCTCTACAAGAAAAAGACTGACATGGATGGCGTTGTACACACCTATAAGGCCCGTTATGTAGCTAAAGGCTATACTCAAACTTTTGGTGTTGACTATGAGGAGACCTTTTCTCCTGTAGCTGACATAAGGGCAATTAGGATTCTTATAGCCATAGCCGCTTACTATGACTATGAGATTTGGCAAATGGATGTAAAAACCGCCTTCTTAAATGGTCGCCTAGATGAAGACATCTATATGGCGCAACCTGAGGGGTATGTAAATCCAGAATTCCCAAATCGTGTATGCAAGCTTAAAAGATCCATTAATGGATTAAAGCAAGCATCACGACAATGGAATAAGAGATTTGATAGTGAAATTAAAAAGTATGGATTCACTCAAAATCTTGATGAGCCATGTGTATATCACAAAGTTAGTGGGAGTAATGTAATTTTCCTTATATTATATGTTGATGACATATTGATCATGGGAAACGACATTCCAAGTTTGCAAAAGGTTAAGGCATATCTTGGAAAGTGTTTTTCTATGAAAGATTTAGGGGAAGCTGCATTTATTCTGGGAATCAAGATATATAGAGATAGATCTCAGCGATTAATTGGATTAAGCCAAAGTGCTTACATTGATAAAATATTGAAGAGATTCAATATGCAAAATTCCAAGAAAGGATATTTGCCAATGCAAGAACAACATGGCTTGAGCAACAAGGTTTGTGCTTCAACACCTGCAGAGGTGCAACGCATGAAGAGAGTCCCTTATGCTTCGGCTGTGGGATCTATTATGTATGCGGTAAAAAGTACAAGACCTGATGTGGCGTTTGCTCAGAATTTAACCAGTCGATATCAGCAGAATCCAGGTGAAGCTCACTGGACTGCTGTTAAGAATATTCTTAAGTACCTTAGGGCTACTAAAGATATGTTCTTGGTTTATGGGGGTACTCCATCAGCAGAACTTGATGTTACAGGTTACTGCGATGCTTCTTGGAAAGGTGATAAGGATGATACGAAGTCTCAGACGGGTTATGTCTTTGTCATTAATGGAGGAGCTGTGGATTGGAGGAGCAGAAAGCAGAGTGTACTAGCGATGTCTGCTACAGAAAGTGAGTATATAGCTGCTTCAGAAGCTGCAATGGAAGCTGTTTGGATTAGGAAGTTTGTTTCAGGGCTAGGAGTTATGCCTTTGATTCAAAGACCTATTAAAATGTATTGTGACAATTCAGCTGCAATTACATTTGCCAATGAGCCTGGAATCATGAAAGGCACCAGACATTTCCCGATTAAGCATCACTATGTTCGAGAACAAGTCGAAATAGGCGAAATCGAAATGCTCAAAGTTCACACAGATGATAACTTGGCAGATCAATTAACAAAGCCTCTACCTGGCACCAAGCTTTACAAGCATGCTGAAGGTGTAGGACTTAGATTAGCTGAAAGTTTCATGCCCATTTGTGATTAGTGTTTGGATAAAGGATGTAATGTACAATTATTATTTTAATGAAATAAAATATGTTTTATGTTTATTTATTCATTGTCTTAATAATATATCCTATATTTGCATGTTTAATATCCATGAATAAATTATTATTCTAAATTGTCCATTGTCGATTAATGATATGGGAATATCATTGAACTAAGACAAATTTGAGTATTGGTTTAGGATATACTTGAAAGTATATTGATGCGTAGTCATACCAATTTCACATGATATTCAATGAATTGAATATTGGACTTATCCCAATAATATGATTTTATATTTAATGTGAGAATCATATTTAAAGTTATCCTCAGACTTGAGATACCAGATAAGTGTCATGGATGTAGTGCATTTTTGTGAAGCAATCTACCGCTCACCGTAACAGGGAGTTATAAGGGTTGTTTTCAGAAGTGTTGCAAAGTTCATGGGTTATTCTTGTAGTCAAGAAAGAATTTATTCCTTCTGATTTGTTTAAAAGTTTAATACTGCTGGGCCCCTCGTAGGGTTGACAAAATGTTTGCATGGCCATGCCCAAAGTCTATCTGGAATACGTTCAGATGTTTTGGTAATTTTGTTCAATCATAAAGAAACGAGAAACAAAAATTTAATAAAGAACCTCACATATTTATTAATGTGGTATTAGTAATGAAAGGATAATTATAATGATGAATCTTTAAAGGGTTTTCCAGGAAACCTAGCTCGGATTGAACTAGGGGCATTGGAGTGTTGCAAGACGCTAACCAATGTCATTTTACTATTAATGGATATACGAGTGAGAGCTGTTAAATGTTACGTATAAACATTAATATGTAAATGTCTAGTATCGAACTCGAGACCTCGGGATTGCACACTTTACAAACAAGAATAATGTAAAATAAATATATATATGTTAAATGTATCGTATATGTATATTTATAAACACTTAATGGACTAAATGGTCGTTAGTTATTAACCGTATGGACTAACTATCGTTAGTAACAAAAGATAAGGACTAAAGTGTAACAAGGAGTCAAGAAGGATCTAGAACACCCCTTGGGGGTGCCTAGGCCGGTCGATCATAGGGAGGGGAAGCCCAACCCATGCTTGTCTTGTGCTCCAAGTTTACTCTAGTATAAATACAAGGCCAAGGGTTAGGGTTTCATATCTTTTGTGCACACACACAAAACCCTAAAACTTTTCTTCCTTGTTTTCTTTTCTTGGCCGATCGTCCAACCCCCCTCCTAGGGATCTTGGGTCGATTTTGGTTATACAAAATAAGTGTTTTGTTTACTTGCATCAAACCTTTATTCGTTGGTAGTTTGTGTGTACAAGAACGAGGTAATTACTTACTTTAGTAATTATCAAGAGATCGATAAACAAAACGGTAAGGGGTTTATCATTGATCTATTTGTACAAGAATCAAGGTTAATTTGAAGTGCATCGGGTACGTTTACTATTTATGTTTTAGTTAATATTTATGTGTTATACTTGATCCTAGCTTCCGCAATATGTGCCATTTAATTGTTAAACTCTAACAATGTGTTCTGTTCATGTTAAAGACGTGGCCTTAGCTCATATATTGGTGTACGAAAACACATCAGCAACCGGAAGACACCTCTGTGTTGGAGCCATTACCCATTATGGTGATTTTGCAGCCAAGGTTGCAGAACTATACCCCGAGTATAACATCCCCAAGTATTGTAGATTGTTTCTCAGTTGAATATTTTACTAATACTGCTCGAGTTACTTATTTGTCACTCTAGGAGAGCTAAATGCACATCTTAAACATATTTTTCCAAGATATGTGAACCTTGATTTATGAGAACCTGAACCACATATAGAGTACACTGCAAGAAGTAAATTAGAAAAAGGTGAAAAGTAGCTCCTTTTAATGTCCATAAGATATCACTGGATCATAGTAGAACTATCTTTTGCATAATTGTATAATGAGACCATAAACTATTCTCCAGAATGTACAATCGTACTAGTAAATATTGCCTATCCAATCCGTCTACAACGGAATTTAACAGTAAATACGAGACTTGAGGTGTAAATATGTCGGGATTACAATCATCATTTCTTTTCTGTAGGTTGCCAAAAGATACCCCACCAGGGTTGTTGAGATACAAGACTGCATCCAAGAAGCTCATGGACTTGGGTCTAGAGTTCATTCCTATGGAGCTGATCATTAAGGACAGTGTTGAGAGTTTGAAAAGCAAAGGCTTTATATCTTGAATGGCACGTCTCATTTTGAGATTATTAGTAAAATGATGGTAGTTTTAGACTTGTAGGTTAGAACATAGCTATAACCATTCTGTATTTCTATGATGTGTATGTAGCATATGGGAAGAGAATGCCACTTTGTCTGCGATTTGTATTTTGCATTGGTTGTCCCAAATCAACCAACCAAACCAAATAAAAAATTCTATGGGAAGGAACCAATTATGCAACAAAGATCTTGTTTTAAAGGGACAAAATTTGTTTCTTTATGTGATCGTGTCAAAATCCGTTTCCAGTAAATTACAAGGACTTTTTTCTGTAAATTTTCTAGTTCTGTTACAGTTGGATGTTCTGTAGAAAAGATTATCATACATTAATAAAATCAATGGTATTATTCAGTTATATAGTATTTTTACATAGCCGTGAATTTTTATGAGAATGACAGTTTGTGAAGAACATGCAATGGGACATAGATATCTTATCCAAATGACAAAATATATGAGTATAGCAAGTATTCGGTGAAATGGGTGGTAGAAGAAACTCTAAAAACTATCCAAGACAACAGAATATATGACTGAGTCAAAGGTGAAGGTTGTCTGCGTAGCCGGTGGAAGTGGCGCCTATATCGGCTCATGGCTCGTCAGCCTGCTTCTTGATCGAGGTTACACCGTCAGTGCCACAGTCAAAGATCTCAGTTACGTTGCTCTATTATGATTAAATAATGTGTCATTTTTTTCCTTATATATAATCCACTGTTTACTTATATAAAATGTGTGTGCGCGTGTGTAATTATAGAGGATGAAATTGAGACGAAGCATCTAGAAGCTTTAGAAGGTGCAGAAACACACCTGCGCCTGTTTCAAATGGATTTACTCGATTACGACTTGATTGCTGTTGCAGTTAGTGATGTTTCTGGTGTGTTTCACGTGGCTTCACCTTGCACCGTTGATGAAGTTCACGATCCTGAGGTGATTTGCTGTTTATTTTCTTACCACTGTAAGAGAACAAAGTTATGTTACACCAAACAGTTAAAGCAAAAGTATGTCATATCAAATCGATAACATACATTACCCTTGATAGTAAGTTAGCTGCATCAAATGGTAACAAAATAAAAGTTTGTTACATCGGATGTTGTCAATAGAAGCTCAAGTATGTCTTTAAGAGCTTATTCTGATGCTGATTGGGCAAAATGCATTGTTACCAGAAAATATGTTACTGGTTATTGCATTTTATTAAAGGGTTAATTGCTTGAAAAATGAAAATGTATCATACTTGCTACATTTTGTTATTGTGTACTGAATTTTTTTCCCCTTAATATGTGTACTAAATTTTCAAATTTCGATTATTGCGTGTATTTTGTGACCATTTACCCCTACTTTTTTCAAATTTCTAAGGGTAAAATGGTCATTGTACATGGTTGAATAGTCACAAAATACACACAATAATCGAAATTTGAAAGTTCAGTACACACAATAAATAAATAAAAAAAAGTTTAGTACACACAATAACAAAAAGTGACAAATATGATACATTTTCAATTAGTTAACCCTTTCTTGAATCATTCTTTAGTTTCTTGGGAAACCAAGAAACAAAATACTCTCTCTAAATCATCAATTGAAGTAGAGTATACTAGTATAGAGCTCTTGCTTGAGTCACCAGTGAAGTTATTTGGATAGTAAAAATCTTGAAAATTTTAAAACGTAATTTTTTTTTGCCAGTTTCAGTTTAATGTGACAACAATCCTGCAATTAAAATTGCAGTCAACCCAGTTTTTCATGAAAGTGCTAAGCACCTTGAAATTGATTTACGCGAACATATGATCATATAGTTAAAACTATTAAGGTGGATTCTCAGAATGCAGAGATCCTTACTAAGGGGTTGGATACAGTTCATCATAAGTATTTGGTCAAGAAACTTTGCTTATTAGATGTATACTAGAAATCAGATGAATGGTGATGTTAAAAAGGACCTAATCAGCTTTCTAGTTACTGACTTTAAGGACTAATGCTGGTATCTTTTGAACTTGTTTTGTAGTCCTAGCTGGTTTGGTACAAAAGTGAAAAGACTTGACTTGAAAAGATATCCTAGAAACACGAAAGACCTCTTTGCAATATCTACAAGGACTAAATGTTGCAAATATGTCAAGACTTGGTTGCTGGTGTGCCTTACTTTGGCATTTGACTCATTTATCTGCTTATCAAAATTTTCTCTCTCAAGTTTACAACTCTATTATTCTCTCTCACACACACAAAACCTTAACTGATCATCTTGTGCTTTCAGTATTTCGATTTGGTTGTAATAGAACTAATATCAATCTAGATATTAGAAACACACCAGATTAGCTGTGGTGTTCTTGTGGTTGTTTCCGGTTAACTGATTACTTTTGTTAAATTGAGATTTAATAAAGTTTTGTGTGAGTCTAGTTGTGTGTTTCTACACATATATATAAGATAACTACCGAAATTACATAACTGCTTAATACTAGAAAATAACAAGAAATTTTCAGTAAAAACATAGAAATATAAGCTGGACTACTAAGTTACCTTATTGCAGCAGCTAGCCTTATAGTGATATAACATAGAAGAAACTCTAAAAAACATCCAAGACAACAGAATATATGACTGAGTCAACGGTGAAGGTTGTCTGTGTAACCGGTGGAAGTGGCTATATCGGCTCATGGCTCGTCAGCCTGCTTCTTGATCGAGGTTACACTGTCAATGCCACAGTCAAAGATCTCAGTTACGTTGCTCTATGCTGTTTAAATAACGTGTCATTTCTTTTCTTATATGTAATGCAAACTGTTTACTTATATATAAAGTGTGTGCGTAATTATAGAGGATGAGAATGAGACGAAGCATCTGGAAGCTTTAGAAGGTGCAGAAACACGCCTGCGTCTGTTTCAAATGGATTTACTCGATTACGACTCGATTGCTGCTGCAGTTAGTGGTGTTTCTGGTGTGTTTCACGTGGCTTCACCTTGCACCGTTGATGAAGTTCACGATCCTGAGGTGATTTGCTGTTTATTTTCTTACCATTGTGAGAGAACAAAGTTATCAAACAGTTAAAACAAAAGTATGTCATATCAAATCGATAACATACATTACCCATGATAGTTGATAGTAAGTTAGCTACATCAAATGGTAACAAAATGAAAGTTTCTTACATCGAATGCTGTCAATAGAAGTGCTTTACTTACAATGACACCAACCAAAAATTTATTACTACATTGTTCTAAATATTTCATTTTGAATTATGAGCAAGATGACATTAAGTGTCACATGATTTATGATTGATAGAAAGAGCTATTGGCACCCGCAATCAAGGGAACAATTAACGTGCTCACGGCAGCAAAGAAGTTGGGAGTTAAGCGTGTGGTTATTACTTCATCTGTTTCAGCAATTGCACCTAGTCCTACATGGCCGTCTAATATCCCAAAGAGTGAGGATTGCTGGACTGATGTTGAGTATTGCAAGCAAAATGAGGTCTGAAGCTCTATCTTTTGCACTTATTTTCAAGATAAATACTTGATCATATTAGTTTTAGTCGATTGTGAAAGCCCTTAAGATCAGATGTGAAGCAAAAGTTTGGAATGAAAATACTGTCTTGCGCCGTCAAAGTGTCTGTAACTCTGTACTAAGTATATATGCAAGTATGCTTGGATATAGTTGCATTGGTGGCAAATCGGAAGGGTTGGCAACAGGTTTTTTAAAGTGGGTTGGGCTGACGGTTCAACCTGTTTTGAGTCAGTAAGCAACTAATGTAATTACCAAAATTATACTAAATAAATGATCCAGTTTGTTTGTATAAATGAGTTTATATAGTTGTAACCACTCAAGGACAGCTTTTCTCTTTTTCCTTTTGGGTACAAAGGGACAATATCCTAAAGTTTTTTAGTTTTTATGTGCTAGACCCGATAGAAAAAAATACAACCCAAATTGACCCATTTTTATGTGCTAGACGGCTAGACCCAATAGAAAAAAATACAACCCAAATTGACCCATTTTTATGTGCATATACTTTATTTTTGGCATATCACATGAAACTTGTCTTACAAGTGACTGTGTTAAGATTATGGTTTTTTATACAACTTTCGAACAATAAGTCTCAGTTTGGTATGTATCAGTCTCTTAAAATTTATGTACATTTGGAGAATTTTAGTTTGCTCTTTGTGATGTCAGTTGTGGTATCCGCTCTCCAAAACACTAGCTGAGAAAGCCGCTTGGGATTTTGCTAAAGAGAAAGGTTTGGACATAGTTGCGGTGCACCCTGGATTAGTTATGGGCCCTATTCTTCCGCCAACACTTAATGGAAGCATGCGAATGGTTCTTCGTCTTATCCAAGGTAATAGATTTGAACTATTGATTGTGAGATCATTGATATTAGAGGTGGCAAAATGTGTAACTGACTGACACAGGATCGGGTCAAACCAGTTATTTCTTGTACTGTCGTACAGGCCCAAATGAATTTGGTCGAGTTGATCACAAACACTTTTGTCCACAAAGTTTACATTTTGATAGATTACTTGTACTACATAAAACTTTTAACCTATCAGCTATGGTTTTCTTTTTTCACTTCCAGTGACTTTTTATCTATTTCTAACTGAAGCAAGCACATGGATTGAATTTCTACAAAGGTTTCTTCTGTTTCTTTACCTATAACGCTAATTCATTCTTAATCGAAACAGGATGTACGGACGCATATGAGAATTACTACATAGGTTCTGTTCATGTTAAAGATGTGGCCTTAGCTCATATATTGGTGTATGAAAACACAATAGCGAGCGGAAGACACATCTGCGTTGAAGCCATCACCCATTATGGTGATTTTGCAGCCAAGTTTGCAGAATTATACCCTGAGTATAACATCCCCAGGTATTATAGATTGCTTCCCAGCTTGCATGTTCTACTATTATGAGTTGCTGCTTATTTGCTCTATTAGAAACAAGTCTGCATCTGCAACTTCCTGTTTAATAAAATACCAAAAACTTGACTTATACAACTTGAACTAAATATGTAACATACTTATACAAATTTTCTGCGTGATGGATTACAAATCATTACCTCGTTTGAATAGGTTTCCAAAAGACACCCAACCGGGATTACTGAGATTCCAGAATGCATCCAAGAAGCTCATGGACTTGGGTCTCGAGTTCCTTCCTATGGAGCAGATTATTAAGGACAGCGTTGAGAGTTTAAAAAGCAAAGGCTTTTTATCTTGAACGGTATGTCTCATTAGAGATTTTTTTGTAATTGATCGTACTTAAGCTCTTGCTTGTCTTATCCCCAGATTCTTGATGTGTTTGTAAAATATGCATAAAGAACGCAAATTTGCTCATTTATATGTAACTAGTGTTGGAATTTTTGGTGAACTATTTAAGTTTCACCAAATTTAGTGTGACTGAGATATCGACTATCTAAGTGTTGTGTTTGGAATGAAACCAATTTCACTCATTACGAGTCAAACTTGTAACATCATATTCAAGTTGTTAATGACTTCATAATAGTAAATTTGAATGTCATTTAACAGGCTTAATGATGTTCATAAAAGTGACTTTCAATGTCATTTAACGGGTTGAATGGGTTTAATGACCAGTCATTACACCTTCAGTTTCTTTTGAGTGTATAAGTACAACCTGTGGGTTGTAGCCAAAAAAAAAAAAAAAAAAAAAAAAAAAAAAAAAAAAAAGGGGAAAAAATACACCAATATAGAACACACACTTTCACATGAGGACACTTGACTTTCATGAAAATTTCAGGCATAGGTCACTTCCGGCAGTACAACATACTGTTCCGACCGTTGTACCCTGGGAAATAGACGCCTAATGGACGGCGAATCTGTTTTAAGGGAAGCGTGTCAAACACGTGCCTCGGTCCCATTCTTGAATTGGTGATATCTTCTTATTTTTCTTTGATTGTTTGTTATGGTTTTTACTTTTACGATATATATACTTTTCATTGTGCTTTCAACTCTGGTTACACATGATACTTCATACAACAATCTTAAAACAGATTCGCCGTCATTATTTAATCAGAGGAATGATACGATATTTGAAACCAATTCAAACAGAAAAATAAAATTTTACAACATATGTATGAACAGGTTCTGTCCAGATTTTACATATCTTGTTCATGTTCTCATTGAATTTCTGTCTAGATATCGATACAAAGAATTATACATAATTCGTATGAGAAACATGTGTTTGCTGAATATTATTTTAACAAAGGTTGTTTGAATGTTGAAATATTTATGAAGATATGTGAAATTGCTTAATGAGTTTCCTAGTAGTTGTTAATATGCTGAATTTTCTGCGCGCAATTTTGTTTAGCAGATTTTCTATTATGCATAATTTTGTTCTGTTGAAATTATGTGTAGACTTGTACAGTGAATTGCAATTTGTTTGTTGTGATTTGTGTTGTTATATACAACATTGTGCTCTTTTGGGTAGCACTAGGAAGTTGTTTAATGCTAAATTTTTGTGGCTACATTTTTCATAATTTTGAAGCTGCTGGGTTCAGCTTCTCTAGCTATTCGATGCATAACTTTATGCTAAAACTTTGTTTTAAACTCTTAGTTTGCTGATATTGAGTAGAAAATTCCCAAAGCTTTATTCTCTAAAAGCTACTTATTTAATGAACTTTTTGGCATAATAATTGGTTATTGAATTCTCCAAAATTAGCTCATTTGCTGAAATTTTTGCGTCAAAAGGCAGAAAATAAAGCTTTTTAGTTGCTGAATTTTATGCTGGAAAGTTGAGCGTTTTGTTGCTGAAATGTTAGGCAGAAATGTGGATTCTGGTTGCTGAATTTTATGCAGAAAATTAGCGTGTTGGTTGCTGAATTTTATGCGGAAAGTGGGCTGTTTGGTTGCTGATTTTTTTTGTGCAGCAAAGGGTTATTAAAGGCTGTTTGGCGGCTGTTTTTTTTTATGCAGAAAACTGGCTTTTGGTTGCTAATTTTTGTGCTGAAAAAACCTCTTTTGGTTGCTGATTGTTGCGCATTAAAAAAAATAAAACTGCTTTTAAAAGGTTGTTTGGTTGCTGATTCTTTTGTGTCGAAATATGACTTAAAAGGTTGTTTGGTTGCTAAAATTTCTGTGCAGAAAAGTGACAATTAAAAGGCTGTATAGTTGCTATTTTTTGTGCAGAAAAATGGATTTGCTAAAGGGTTGTTTGGGTGCTGAAATCTTGTGCACCAAAGTGACTTTAAAGTGTTGCTGAATTTTTCATGCAAAACAAGTGCTAACTTTTGAGTTATTTAGTGTAACATTTTATGGATGTTTTGGTGCTTGAACTTTATGGTTTTGCTACACACTAGGTGTTGTTTAGTTCAATGGTACTGCTTAGTACTATAACAACAAAACAAGTAGCTTGATTTTGTATCGAGTATTGGAAAAGTTTGGATGTTGCAAATAATCAAACTATTTTGCTATTATAAAGGAAATAACAATAGTTAAGACTGATTGCACCTCACGTTGCTAATGATCTAACAGTTTGTCATTATGTAAGAAATGACTAAATGTTTAACATAACCGTGTAGGACATTGTGAAATGTCAAGAACACACATATAGATGACAACAAATTACGTTAGTTTATGTAACTAACTTGAATTGTGTGATTGTCATCCAAAGTGATCTATTGTCCATTTGTTACATTGGACATATTTCGATTGTTTGAAATGATTACACATTAATTATATATGATTATAATCACATAATGAGTCGTGATAATCATATAATGATAAAGAGATTAAATGTGATTATATATATAATCACAATTAAACTGGAATGACATGTTGTAAGTGTAGGACTTACACAAATACCTTATGGGATCATCCTAAAACATGTGTGGTTTAAAGTGGTGATTTATCTAAAAGAAGAATGTTAGTCGGTGAAGCTATGAGTAGAATGATGCATCTTCTGTCATACGCTAGATTTCTTTGTCTATAGCATGCTAGACAGGGAATATCTCAATTATGATATGGAAAATAATTAACGCCAAACATTCAAAGAGTGTTTACACAAATATGAAACTTGTGTAGTGATAAATTACTAAGATTATTCGTGTCATATACTCAAAAGAGTACCTCTTAAACGAGATTGATGTTGAAAGAAAGAACCCTTTTTACAAAATTCTTGAGATATGTTCAATGTAGGGGATTCCGGCCCAGCTAGAGTTCAAATGACACCAATCAACATCTATTCAAAATAGAGACGGAGGTGTTACCCACTTGACATACTCATGAATTATAGGGGCGGTTTTGTTTAGAGCAAAACATAACAACTATTTGATGGGTAATCAATGTTATTAATGATCATTTGATTTCAAATCTTGATTTCAGATTTGGATAAGAGACAAAATGTCAACGGTTAATAGAAGATAACACACCAACGCTCCTAGAATGTTAGTTGTATAAAATGTGGTAGCCATTAAAGAATTGACAAGCTTATACCACAATGTATAATGGTGAGTCAAGACATACTAGCAGGGTCCCCGCGCGATGCAGCTGCGGGCACCCTGTAATTTAATTTTTTCGATTAATAATTTATTTTATTTGTATGTTTTTTGGCAATAGCTTTACTGATTAGTATTTTATGACAAAAGTTTGATGAAATTTTGCTTTGTTTGTATTATTTTATTTATTATTTATTTTATGTTTTTGTTTAGTAGTTTGCTTGGTTTGTACAATATGTGAACATATTTTAGTTTATTATATTCTTTTTGACAATAAATTTACGGATATCAAAAATTTCATTTAGCTTGTGTCCGTTCGGGCTCGGGCCCATTTGACCCGTGCCCATTCGGGCTCGAGCCCATTTGGCCTATTGCCCTTTCGGGCATAAAAGTTTGTATAATATGCTTTATTATTTGTATTAGTGACATTTAATGCAGGAATTGTGTTTAAGTTGGTTGTACAATATGCTTGATAATTTGTATTTCTTATGTAAGGGATGTTTTAATAAGTGTATTAATTGTATTTATTGACTATTTAATTAATTGTATTTAATATACACAATGATCAATTTTAAGTCATTAATTTTCAATTTTAAGTCATTAATTTTAAACTTTAATGACAAAAAATGTCTAATTATGTTGAATCACTTGTACTTTTAGCATTAAAATGTGTAATGCTTAATTTTAAGTATTCTATTAATAGTAGGCCTTCATGCTTTATAATATAGTATGATTATGTCGATACGACAACTACTCTCAACATAAGTTAATCACTTTTGACAATGTGAAGTCAAATGATAACAATGCGGATCCGCTTAGAAAAGGCTTAATCAGAGAGTGAGTTACCAAGTCGTGTGGAGGAATGGGACTAAAGCCCCGAAAAAGTTTATATGAAGGAAAACCTAACCTAGCTGACTAGAGATCCCAAGATCTGGGTTCAATAGGACAACCTAATTGTATAAACCAAGGAAGGTCACTGTGGGGGAGTAATCAATTCTCCATCCATATAAGGGAGTTTGTAAACTTCCTAATCCATTCCTATAACAGTGACAATATGAGGATAAACTTATCTCTTTTAATGATTCGATTGGAATCACCTATGTGAGAGAGAAGTGGGGTCGCTTCCAAGGGAAATGTGTGGGGCGCAATTCCTAAAAGCTTTCACAGAACCAGGCTAGTGTTCATGACCATAACGAACACAGCTATGAGGATTTGACTATGTCAGGGAGGGTCCTGTGTGAACTTATATTTTCTTCTATATAAATAGCAAATTAGTTCAAAGACATCGCGTTCTATTGGCAGCTAGTAGGCTAAGTATATTTCATAAGGGAAGGTTCAAAGGGTAACACCTACTTATCCTATGCAGGATTCAACTATTGAGATTTACATTGGAAATTTGTGTTTTTGAATCGATCTCCATTCATGTGGGGGATTGTTGGAATTTTTGGTGAACTATTTAAGTTTCACCAAATTTAGTGTAAATGAGATATCGACTATCTAAGTGTTGTGTTTGGAATGAAACCAATTTCACTCATTACGAGTCAAACTTGTAACATCATATTCAAGTTGTTAATGACTTCATAACAGTAAATTTGAATGTCATTTAACAGGCTTAATGATGTTCATAAAAGTGACTTTCAATGTCATTTAATGGGTTGAATGGGTTTAATGACCAGTCATTATACCTTCGATTTCTTTTGAGTGTATAAGTACAACCTGTGGGTTGTACCCAAAAAAAAAAAAAAAAAAAAAAGAAAAAAAAAAAACTTTCACATGAGGACACTTGACTTTCATGAAAATTTCAGGCATAGGTCACTTCCGGCAGTACAACGTACTGTTCCGACCGTTGTACCATGGGAAATAGACGCCTAATGGACGATGAATCTGTTTTAAGAGAAGCGTGTCAAACACGTGCCTCGGTCCCATTCTTGAATTGGTGATATCTTCTTATTTTTCTTTGATTGATTGTTATGGTTTTTACTTTTACGATATATACTTTTCATTGTGCTTTCAACTCTGGTTACACATGATACTTCATACAACAACTAGTAGGCAAGTTATTTTTTTTTTCATACTTGATCACATTGGACGTCCGAAATAACCTTATCGTGGTGGAACTTCATTAGTAACCAAAGCGCACATAGAGGGCCGCAGCTTAGATCAACAACCTTTATGGCTTCAAATGGTACGATAAGAAACATGCATCTTCCATCGCGTTATGGGTAGTCTGTGATTTTTACTTCTCTTCATTTATTATATACTAGAAGTATTTTGCGTGTTCATGGTTGGAAAAATGTTACTATGGTCAGTCAGATATAACTTACTAACTTTGAACACATTCGCTACAAAATTTTCATCAAACAAGTAGAAAAGTTCAAAACTCATGAACATGAACCTATATTAAGAAAATGATCCATCCACATAAATCATTTAGAGCCTGCGGTATCGTGGTGCCATTCATGGCGCCAAACCCACAACCCAAAATGATGAACGGCGCACCACTACGAACCTGGCGCCAAGGAAGCTCGCGCCGTATTTGTCGGCCCACGCCATTCACAATTTTATTTATTTTTATTTTTTTCTTTTCTGGTCAAATTCGAACTTTAGAATTGAATTGGAGAAGAAAGGGAGCGCTTGGTAACGGTAATATTACTTTTTGGAAGTGATTTTGAAAAAAAAAAAAAAAAAAAAAAAAAAAAAAAAAAAAAAAACCCTTTTTATCCCACAAAATTACCTATAAATACACTAACAAATCACACACACTTCCAATATATTTCATAACATATTACTATTTACTTTTCTCAATTTTTTTCCAACCAAAATGAATCCCAACTCACCATTAATTAACAACATGCTCAATGACCCGTCGAACCAAATGACGGGCTCATCTTCAAATTCGGCCAACAATTCGGGATCATCTTTGAATCTATACAATCAATCGCCTTACTTTCCTACCTTCCCAACAAACCTATATATGAATCTCAAAAGATTGCCAAGCAGACGTGAGTGCTACAAACGGATACAAGCAAGATGGATCCGATCGACGCGGAGATCGTGAAAGCCCAAAAAAGCACGAATCCGGGCAAAGTATCCAACCGATGATTACTAGGTTTTTATTTCTATGTTTATACACTAGGTTTTTATTTTTATGCAATTTTTTTTAAGTTTATTTTAGTTAATATCATGTATGTGTTTATGTAAATGAAAAAAAAAAAAATGGAGAACATCACCACATTTTCTGGTGCTGTTCTGTGTTTTGCTGACGTGGCACCACTTTTAAAGAACGGCACGAGCCGAACGGCTCCACGATACCTAGCCTAATGCTCTTATGATACGTATTTCATTTGATTTTGATATAAGAAAGAGTAAATTTCATAAATCGTCCCTGTGGTTTAACGGGTTTAACGGATTTGGTCCTTCGAAAGATTTTTTCTCGGATCCTCTCCCCGTGGTTTATACCCGTAACGGGTTTGGCCCCTCTGGCTAACTGTCGTTAGTTTTTTCCGTTAGCTAACGACCATTTGCAACAAACATTTGTACCGTTAGTCCTTTATACTAACGGCCGTTTATACTTAACACAAAATATGTTTTTCTTTTTTTTTTTAATTAAAAAAATAGAAATTAAAATAAATAAATAAAAAATTAAAAAATTGGTTTTCTTATAATTTTTTTTTCTAAATATCTTTAAAATTTATACACACGTTTTCATATACACGTTTTTATACACTCATTTTTATACACACATTTTTATACACACATTTTTATATACATATTTTTATACACACTTTTTTTATACACACATGTTTACATACTTTTTTATACACACGTTTTTACACGCATTTTTATACACATATTTTTACACATTTGAACACACGTACACATTTATACACGTTGTTACACACGTACACATTTATACACACATTCTTATACACGTTTCACGTTTTACAAAGCGTGTGTATAAAAACGTGTGTAAACATGTGTGTATAAAAAAGTGTGTATATAAAAACGTGTGTGTAAAAACGTGTGTATAAAAATGAGTGTATAAAACGTGTACATAAAAATGTGTGTATAAAAATATGTGTATAAAATCGTGTATAAAAACATGTGTATAAAACGTGTATAAAATTTGTATAAAAATGTGTGTATAAAAACGTGTGTATGAAACGTGTATAGAAATGTGTATAAAAACGTGTATAAATTTTAAAGATATTTAAAAAAAAAATTATAAGAAAACCAATTTTTTAATTATTTATTTATTTATTTTAATTTTAATTTTTTTTAATTAAAAAAAAAAAAAAAAAAAAAAAAAAAAAAAAAAAAAAAACATATTTTCTGTTAAGTATAAACGGCCGGTAGTATAAATGACTAATGGTGCAAATGTTTGTTGCAAACGGTCGTTAGCTAACGTAAAAAACTAACGATAGTTAGTCAGAGGGACCAAACCCGTTACGGGTATAAACCACAGGGAGAGGATCCGAGAAAAAATCTTTCGAGGGGCCAAATCCGTTAAACCACATGAACGATTTATGAAATTTTATGCAACTTACCCCATATATAGTTCAATTGTACGCTTAGTCTTGATTATACGTCCACATTTCTATTTTTGATTGTCCTATATTAAACGCGAAATTCAAAAATTTCAACCAATTAAAATAGTTTTGAAGTTAGTATGAAATTTTACTGGTGCACACTACACAGTATAATAGTCACGCTTTTATTAAACTGTTCGCAATTTGGTGATCGGATTTTTTGTCATTCGTCATACACATGTGAATTTAAAAAAAAAATATATATATATATATATATATATATATATATATATATATATATATATATATATATATATATATATATATTGCCTAGAAAAGGAGTAGTACACTAGTACGTAACTTAATCGAGTTTAAAATAGAGACAACATAAATGAAAATAAAATTAATAATATCTAAAGTTGTTTGGTTGTTGGTTTAAACTGAGAAGAATGATAAGGTTGATTGTGAATAGATTTGTCGAAATAAGAGCCGCAAGATTCTTGTGTTGAAATTTATTGCAACTGGTGGGATCTTGCACTCTATAGCGAAATATTGATAATGAGCATAATTGCCCCCTATACTTTTGACAATACGCATCTGTGTCACATACGCCCATATTCCCATACATTATTATTTTTGGTAAGTGGTAACTCGACTTTTTGATTGACTAAACTATGAGATTTAACCCACCTCCACTTAAAGGTTGCATAGATATTCATGTCATAAAATGGTTATTGTGATTTTTAATCAACAAAAACTAATTAGTTAAGTTAGATATATTTTAGCAATTAGCATATTTAGGGGAAAGGAACGTTCCAAATTAGCTACATGAAACATAGCAAAGTGTAACCGAGAGTTGGATGTTCGATTTGAATCTAGACTCATATTCTTTAATCTTGAGCTAGCAGCTAGTCATTTCAGCATGAATTTTGTCTCTAAGGTTATGTATTAAAAAAAAATAATTTCTGGTTTTGTATCGGACAAGAACAAGTACCTAATTAGTCCAAGACCACAACTAATTCTTCAGCAAATTACGTACCAAGAACCGCCTGTAACACTTGCAGGTCTCAGTTTGGTTTGCCATAACGGTTTTGACCACGCACTCCCCGCCGCATCTACTTTCCGAGCACTCCCTTGGGGTCAACCAAAGTACCAAACTACCAAACATACTAAATAAAGGACTAAAGTTGTACAGATTTTAAAAGTTAAAACACCAAAAATATCAGAATATCCTCCTTTCTATAACTACCACCCACATAACTGGTTGTTATAAAAGGTCATTGACAAACCAAACACAACAATATTTCCAACCATGAAACCTCAAATTCTCCTCATCTTGATCATCTGTTTATTTACACTCAACACATGTTCATCATCTGGTCTTGTGGACATCATCCCAGTGGACCAGATAGTTCCTGTTACAGAAGTTGAGAAAGTTCAAGTATCAGTTTACTATGAATCACTTTGTCCATACTGTGAGAATTTCATAGTGAATTATCTTATCGATGTGTTTACCGAAGGAATCGACGCGATTGCTGACGTGAAACTCTATCCTTATGGGAATGCTAAAGTCAACTCCAATGGAAATATTACTTGCCAGGTTGTTTTCTTAATTGAATCTAAGTGGTTTTTATGTTGTATATTGGAAACTTTTTTATACAGTAATATGTTTATTAATGTTTGTGTTTGTTACAGCATGGTGAAAATGAATGTTTGCTTAATACTGTTGAAGCATGTGCCATCAATACTTGGCCTGATGTGGTAAGTTTTTAGCTCTTCTAGTTCAGATTTTTTACTCAGATGCTGTTATCTATGCTCTTAAGCACATCCTTAGCTTGTGTAATATATGTGCTGTTTTAGCTCTTCTAGGATGGTAAATTCGGCATAAAAGAAATGTAATACAGTATGTAAATACAAGATTTAGAGAGAAAGTACTTTATTACTAATCATCCTATTAAGTTCCTAACTTACTAGAAACGTCTATATTAAGGAGTTAAGGAAAAGCCTAAATTGAAGATTACCAAACTGCTAATATGGCAATAGCTAAAATCTCTGGCTTGACACAAGCTTTTTGTGGATATTTAGCGCGTCAAATTGCCCTCATGGTTTAGGGGTTATGATCATTTTGACCCATTTTCTTGTCCGCTTGTCAATCTAGTACGGTTTCATATATGCCTTCGGCACTTCACTAACCCATATCCATATGCTCCACATCATAAGAGACTCGAGAGTATATATTTGTAGTCTACTAATGTTAGGATTCTATCTTAACCTCTTAACCACTTTGACTATTCAATTCGCTTGTAGTTACATCTGTGGAGTGAAATAATCCAGTTGGTTTAACCTCTTAACCACTTTGACTAGTTGCTTGTAGTTACATCTATATATGCAGTGAAATAATCCATTTGGTTGCTCATGATATCTTCTTTTATTGGAGTGTTGAGTTTGGTTATAGACTTCTAACTATCACCCAAGTGATATTTGACATGATTTAATGTTGTTTTGACTTTCGCATGTCAGAAGTGTAATGCTCAAATTAACACAATCTTAATAAATCTAATAAACTCAGATTCTTGCTACTTGAATTAGTTTCTAAAGCATGTAATCTCTTTGCAGCATGATCACTTCCCCTTCATCTTTTGTGTCGAAAGATACCTCTACTTTGACAAGTTTGATAAGTGGGAGTCATGCTTTGAGGAGCTAAGTTTGGATCCAACACCCGTCAAGGATTGTTACAACAGCGGATATGGAAACCAGGTATAATTTTCTTACAGTATGCATTAACCAGATATCAATTAGTGCACCGATGACTAATTTAATTTGACTTTACATCATGCAGCTTGAACTACAATACGCCGACCTGACAAATTCTCTTCAACCACCAAAGAAATACGTGCCATGGGTTGTTGTGGATGGAAAACCACTTTACGATGTTAGTTTCTTAAACTCTAGTCTCAAAACCATTTATACTTCTATTGAGGCGAATCCACACCAATGATAAACTGACTTTTAATTCTTGTTTTAGGACTACATTTACATAGTAAACAGGATATGCGATGTGTACAAGGGACCCACTTTGCCAAAAGCTTGCCTGAGGTGTCTTGCATCACCTGAAAACCATGGTGACTCCGTGGATAAAGTGATCCCTCTTAATCCAGTTACTTATCCTGAAGACTCGTCAAATCCTCTGTTGTCAAAGTTTAGATCAACCCTTATGTCTTTGATGTTCAAGAGAAACATGGTTGCATAGAAAGAAGGTAACGCACAATATTGTAAGAGAAAAAAAATGTAAAACCCCAATGTAAATTTGTGTAATAACTCTTAGAAAAAGCTACTTGGCCTTCAAAACGTGATATTTGCACTTTCCTTTTCTAGCAAGTAGTTTGTGCTAAGCGTATGGAAATGCAAACATCGTATATTGAAGGGCAAATGTGTTTATGTATTTGCAAGTTTATTTTTTTGCAACTTACTGCAAAATATTGTAATTGAAATAGGGGATGGGGGTATGTTGGTTTCTACATATTGAATATTGTAATTTATGTAGGGGACAAAAGCATATGTAATATGGTATGTATTGTTTTAGTTGCTGTTAATCCCTTTGTCTCAAATTAAGTATCCAGTTTGATTTTTCAGAGTCAAACTGGTTTAACATTTATTTTAAATATCTTTTTTGTGTTATATAATAATTGATAGAAAAGTTATAACATTGAAAAGTACACTTAAAACCCAATCCATTTATATGTTTTGCATCAAATATTAAATGACACTCATAAAAATAGTTAAGGTTAAAGTTGAACAAGTTTGATTCTGAAAAGTCAAACTGGACATTTATTTTAGGACGGATGTGGTATTTGGCATATATTAATGGTAAGTTTACAAAAACAAAATTTCAAATTTGTTCCGAGTTAGATAACGTACTTTTTTATCACATCTTTGAATTTTTCAACCAAACAAATAATACTCACCAAGTTAGAGCACTGGGTGTAGTACTCGCCGTCTCTCGCCAGTCCAGCGTGTCGCCCTCGCCACTGCACCGCCCTGCTTCGTTTTACCTCGCCACTTGGTGGTTCTTCGTCTGCACGACGAGTAAAATTACTGATAAAGGGACGCTGGAGTGGGGCCTAGTAGCAATGTTAATATTTGTGTTTGAATTAAAAAAAAATAAATAAAGTTGCAAGTAGTAGCCCAAATGAGTAAGTTGAAGTTAGTTGTTAGTGAGAGGTTAGTTGTCAAGGTTTGTTAGCACTTCGTGGCCCCAAATAAGGAGGGGAAGCTCCTCACTACACCCCGTGCTCTTACATACACACAAAGATTGCAAAACAGGAGTAAACACAATTTGTAAAACCAAGCATGGGATTTTGATGTATTGACGGTAAATTAACAAAGATGGATTTGGTAGTGGTTTATTCTTTGATTAGGGGAAGATGTGGTTTTGATCTGGGAAGAAGGTTGAAATGGGGTGATGGGTAAAAAGTTCGGGTCAACCTTTTTAACGGCTAGCACAAGTCTGTGTGGAAAATATTCGTGTATATTAATCCGGTAATATTTCTACTTTTATCACAAAACAACAAGTTTGCTTTACTAGAATATTCAACATTGTATAAAAAGTTTGTTATCTAATTCGTGACAAATTTGAATGTTTGTTTCTATTTAATAGCTTTAACCCTAATGATAAATAAGTAGCATTATCTTTTGTTAACTTCATTAAACCTCTTATTTTTCATCGATAAGTTTACAGTTTGAAGATGTATAATGAACAAATTTAGGCCGAAATGTTCATGTTTAGGACTAGGAGCAGAGTCACTAAATGTCAATTAGTCATATATCCAAACAGTAGATAAGGTATTGAGGATCTCATATACTTTCGTAACTCATGATGTTATCCCTAAGAGATGCACAAACATACCTTGGCTAAGACCCTGACTTAGCCTGGGACTAAAAGTCGAGTCTTATGACTGATTATGCCCAAATTAACACCGGTGGTAAGGGTTTAAACTATTGAGGACCTTACTGCTAAACAAAATTGAGGTTATTGGATTCAGAATGTTACATCCAAGTAACCCTACTCCAAGCAATATAGGGATTGAGTTTATTGTTTCGGCATTCTAGAAATCATTAATAAAATTGTCTTTTAGAGTTTATCTCTTGCTTGGGTTTATTCCCACAAGGTGCGTCTTATTTATCACATTTGGATTAAGGTTTATTTAAATACGCTTCCGCACGTCCTGCGGTGAGTTGGCATCAGAGCTTCTTAGTATTCTGTTGGTAATTGGTGTGGAAGGTTCTACTTCAATTAATGTCTAGAGCTTGTTAGTATCCTAGATGATGAATGGTGTAGAAGATTAGAAAACCCATAGTGTTGAAGGGGTATGGTTTGAAGAGCACATGGATTATGATTTTATCAAAGTCATATCCAAACTTGATAGGAAATCCACTATCTATCAAAAACTACATTCCGTGTTTGTAGGTTATGAACGATGTAACAACCACGAAAACCACGAGGGTAGTAATTATGGAGGTCCAAGAATTCGTCCAACCATAGGCGTAACTATTGAAAACCGTAGGTGCAACCAATCGTCGTTAAAAAATAGGAGGGTTGATGAATGAGATGAGAGAATGAAGGTGGAGGATCGATTGCCTACAATCAAGATTTTTGTTCGAGAATTCAGGTCAATAATTCGGTATGTTCTTTAATTATTGATTGTTGTTGCATAAATAATTTGGTTCAAGAAAATTGCTAGACTTCTTAGAATTACCAATGGAGGTTTGCCAATTGAAGGTTACCAAGTTTGTAGGGTTCCGGTGACCATTGAAATTTTTTATTAAGAAGAGGTACTTTGTGTTGTGGATTATTTTGATGAGTCTCTTATTTTGTTTGGAAAGCCTTGTAAATGTGAGGTATAGGGTAGGTATGATCTTCAACAAAATCTTTACTTTTTCTCATTGATGGTTGTTGCATAAATAATTTGGTTTCAAGAAAATTGTTTGACTTCTTAGAATTACCAATGGAGGTTTGTCCAATTGAAGGTTACCAAGTTTGTAGGGTTCTGATTGTTAGATATGTTAGTTGGCCCAAACCCAATAGTGGTTTGGGTCCACTAGGTTTAGGGTTTGGTTGCTTAGTATCAAAGTTATGTATTTAGTATAAATACACATGCTTTCTCATATGTAATGAATTCAATCAACAAAAGTGTTTTGTTAATTTACATGATATCCGAGCTTTAGGTAAGATCGACCTAAAAAATTTGCTATCCTCCGGTCATCGGCTACTAGCCGGTGATTCGGAGGGATCATAGTTATTTTCACTTTATTTTTTATTAGGATTTTGTTTTTCATGCATAAACCCTAAACCCTAGCCGTCAAAACACATAGAATATGTACGTCGAGTTGCCTTCAACCAATCATATTTTTCCCCCTTCTTTATCAAATTATTTTCGTTGTTGAAGATCATTGTCATTTTTCGCAAATAGTTAGTCGCAAAATTGCCGCTCCTACCTAAAGGCAAAGCAAGCCATGATGTTAAAAAAAAAAAAAAAAAAAAAAAAAAAAAAAAAAAAAAAAGTTGCGCAAGGAGGAGTCGCAAGCAGTAAACAACTAGCCGCCAAATACAAGTATGTTTTCGTTCAACCAATCAACAAAGAGGATGATAGAAGACAAGAAGAAGGGGCTTTCAACATATGTTTCAGTTTGGTAGTTCGAAAGTCTCCCGTTCAAACTGCGGTGGAGTGTTAGATATGTTAGTTGGCCCAAACCCAATAGTGGTTTGGATCCATTAGGTTTAAGGTTTGGTTGCTTATTATCAGAGCTGTGTATTTAGTATAAATACACATGCTTTCTCATATGTAATGGATTCAATCAATCATAGTTTTTTGTTAATATACACCAGTTACCATTGGAAAATTTTATAAAAAAGAGGTACTTTGTATTGAGGATGATTTTGATGAGTGTCATATTTTGTCTGGAAAGCCTTGTTAATGTGAGGTAAAGGATATGTATGATCTTCAACAAAATCTTTACTTTTTCTCATGAGAAGGAAGGAGAATTGATATGGTTCCATCCAAGGTAAAACCACAATTACCAAAATCCGAGGTTAAAGCGGAAGAGAAGATGTCGAAGGTTGAAATTCTTGAAAGGCATGTTGAGAAAATTCAAGACCTTCAAATTTGTGATAAACATGTTAATGAAATTTCAACTTTGGTGTTGGAAACGACAAAGGAAATTGGTGTTTTGAATGCTTGTGATGAAGAAGTCGCGGGTTCTAAAATTGATGAAGATGTAAGGAATCTAGAAGGTGAAGGTACAAAGTACACTGTTGTTAAAGGTACTGATTTTGATTGTGGGTTTATTTTAAATATGATAATCAAGAATCCAATAAAGCTTTCAATGGCGAACAAAGAAGTTATTATTAAAATTGAAAACTTGGTGGTCGTTGATAAGGAGTACACAACCCGAGGTTTAGGGTCATGGGTTGATCATTGGGAGTGTGGTAGACGTGTAAAGAAATATAAAGAGAACACTCGAGTTAATGTAGAATTCAAAGCTACTGCAGATAAGAATCATTGCGAGAGTTTGTTCAAGGTTGATGAAGCCCTTGATAGCAAGAACTCGTGGACGAGTTCTTCTAAAGTGAGGGGGAATGATGAGGACCTTACTGGTAGGAGTGAGGGTACTGCTAAACCAAACCGAGGTTATTGCAGAACGTTACATCAATGTAACCTTACTCCAAACATAAGTAAGAGGTTACTGTTGAAGGTTATGATTTCCTTGATTTGCATTCATCTCAAAACCGTATATATTGATTACATGAGATTATTCTAGAGACTATGCATGGGCTAGGCCTAATATAATACAAATGGGCCATAACACAAAACAATAACTAGAACTATATAAATGTCATCTAATACGCCCCCGCAGTTGGAGCGGGAGGAGGCCGGACGCTCAAACTGGATCTAAATTCTTCAAACAAAGCCGAAGGTAGTCTCTTGGTGAAGATATAGGCGTACTGATAGCGAGAGGGAACATGTAGAACGCGCACCTGACCAGCGGTAACCATGTCACGAACAAAATGTATGTCTATCTCAATATGTTTCGTGCGCTGATGTTGAACTGGGTTTGCAGACAGATAAATGGCACTAACGTTATCACAGTAGACAAGTGTAGCGGACGATAACGGAGAATGTAGCTCACGAAGCAGGTTACGAATCCATGCAGTCTCAGCCACAACGTTAGCAACACCCCTATATTCAGCTTCGGCACTGGAGCGAGAGAGGGTGTGCTGACGTTTGGATGACCAAGACAATAAATTATCACCCAGAAAGACACAATAACCTGAGGTAGATCGTCGTGTAGAGGGGCAACCTGCCCAATCAGCATCTGTATAACCAACAAGAGAAGTAGTAGAAGAAGAATATAAATGAAGACCAAAATCCAGAGTCCCCTGAATGTATCGCAGGATACGCTTGAGAGCAGCAAAATGAGGCTCCCACGGATCGTGCATATAGAGACAAATCTACTGTACTGCATAAGATATATCCGGACGTGTAAACGTAAGATATTGAAGCCCACCTGCAAGACTACGATATAAGGTTGGATCCTAAACCGGAACACTTTCTGGACCCAGTTTAGACTTTGTATCAACGGGAGTCCGAGAAGGGTTACAATTGGCCATGTGAGCACGCTCAAGAAGCTGGAGAGCATACTTCCTCTGAGACAAAAACAACCCTGTAGAATGACGAACAGCAGAGATACCAAGAAAATAATTAAGTGCCCCGAGATCAGTCATGTCAAACTCACTATGTAAAGAACCAATAATCTGTTGGAGGAGAGCAGTAGATGATGCTGTAAGAATGATGTCATCCACATATATAAGTAAATAAGCAACCTCAGACCCCCGTTGATAAATAAATAGTGAAGAATCACATCGACTGTGGTAAAATCCAACCCTGGTGGCATAACCTGCAAATCGTTGAAACCAAGCACGAGGTGCTTGTTTCGGTCCATATAGTGATCTTTGCAAAAGACAAACATGATGAGGGTATCGAGAGTCAACAAACCCTGGGGGCTGATGCATATAGACAGTCTCAGATAAATCACCATTAAGAAATGCATTCTTGACGTCAAGCTGATGAATAGGCCACTTGCGAGAGACAGCAAGGCTAAGAACAGTGCGAATGGTGGCCGGTTTCACAACCGGGCTAAACGTCTCATCACAATCAATACCAAGTTGCTGACTACTGCCATTAGCAACCAAACGAGCCTTATATCGGCTCAAAGTCCCGTCAGCATGAAACTTGTGCTTGAATAACCACATCGAGCGAACCAAATTAACATCTGAGGGCTTCGGTACAAGAACAAAAGTACCATTTTTAACTAACGCATTATACTCATCATACATAGCATTACGCCATTGAGGAATTTTTAAAGCGACAAAGGGAGATTTAGGTATAGGAGAAATGGAGGAGGTATGTAAAGTGAGACGATCAACGGGTTTGACAATGCCCAGTTGAGACTTAGTGACCATGGGGTGAATACGAGTGGGTTCGTTTATTGGTTGTGGTGAGTGGGCCGCGGTGGTGTTTGTCTGGTTGTTAGTGGTCGGTTGTTGGGGTGTGGTTTGAGTTGCATTAATTGGTATGGTATGATCATTAGTGGGCTGCGGTGAAGTGGCAAAATTGGGTTGTTGTTGGGTGTGATAAACTGGGCTCGAAGGATTAGGAGAGCCAAGTGGGTTTGGGTGTTGATGGGCTGTAGTTTGGGTTGCTGTAATTGGTGATGGTTGGTTATTAGTGGGTTGTGCATTGATGGGCGGTTGTTGGGTTTGATGAACAGGGCTCATGACATGTGGTGAGGTATGATGGTGAGGAGTGTTTTCGGTGGATAGAGGAGTGGGGGTTTCATTTGGTATTTGGGAAGGAGGTGGAGTGATAAGACCGTGGTTAAGGAGAGGGGAAGGTGCGAGGTCTAAAAAGGTATATGTAGGTGGGGCATTGGGTGTCATGGATCGGTAGGGAAATTGGGTTTCGTCGAAGGTGACGTGTCTAGAGAGAATAATTTTATTTGTTTCAAGATTGAGGCAACGAAAACCACGGTGATATGCGGGAAAGCCCAAAAAGATGCACAGGGTTGCTCGTGGTGCGAGTTTGTGAGGGGAGTGAAGGTGTGGGTAACAAAGGCACCTGAATATGCGTAATCGGGAGTAGTCGGGTTGTTTGTGAAAAAGTCTTGTGTAGGGGATTTCATTATTTATAGCGGTTGAGGGTAGAAGGTTGAGGAGATATGTGGCCATGTGGAGGGCCTCGACCCAAAAGGTAGGTGGTAGGTGGGCTTGGAAAAGGAGGGTACGAATGACATTATTTATTGTGCGAATCATTCTTTCCACTTTGCCATTTTGTTGAGAGGTTTTTGGGCAAGAAAATCTAAGTTGTATACCATGTTTGGCAAAAAGTGTGTAGAGTCGGTTATTATCGAACTCACAACCATGATCACATTGGAAACTCTTGATTTCATATTTAAATTGATTTTTAACATAATTACAAAAATGTAAAAATTTATCGAACATGTCAGATTTAGAACGTAGGGGATAGATCCACAAATAGTGAGAGAAATGATCAAGAAAGAGAACATAATATTTGAAACCACTAGAACTAATAATAGGAGAAGTCCACAAATCAGAATGAATAATATCAAAGCAATGTTCAACAATAGAATCCGAACTATGAAATGGAAGCTTCACATGTTTGCCAAGTTGGCAAGCATGACAAACATGTTTAGACGTTTGTTTATTACACGAAATAAAATGACGGGAAACAAGGGAGCGTAGCACTTCGTCACCGGGATGACCAAGACGTTGATGCCACGTGGAGGAACTTGTGGAGAGAAAAGCAGTAGGGATAGTTGACGGTTTGGTAACTGGATAGAGATCGCCCGAACTGTCACATCGAAGGAGGATGTGGCGAGTAAAGAAATCTTTCACAGAAAAACTAAAAGCGTCAAATTCAATAGTGCAATTATTATCTCTAGTAAATTGACGAACAGAAATAAGGTTTTTGATGATATTAGGGGTGACAAGTACATTATGAAGGTGAAGAGGGCGATGAATAGTGGGAATAATGCTATGGCCGGTGTTAGTGACGGGAATGGAATTACCATCATCAACGTGAACAGATGGGTATAAACGTTTATTAAAAAGAATAGTTAAATTACTTGCATTAGAGTTAAGGTGAGAGGAGGCACCTGTATCCATATTCCATGTCGGGTCTTGCACTTTCATAGTGCTAAAGGCACTAGGAAGCGATGTAGCTTGCGACATATACAATGCGGGAGCTGGTCCGAGAAGCCCGGTGGTAGTGGGCTGTGAAAATTGGGCTGCGTACAAAGCCTGTTGAGGCACCTGTTGGGCTGTTGTAGGATAAAGGGTTGCTGGTACATGTGACTGGTAGTGGGTATTAGGATGTACTGGTTGGTGTTGGGTTGTATAGGCCTGGTGGGTAGGTTGTTGGGCTACGGTAGGTGTTATGGTATTGTGTTGGGCTACACGAGTGTGATACAAACCAGGGGGAGCCCAAGTATAAGTATTGGGGTGAGGCGGTATGGAATGGTTGTAAACAGTAGGTCGCAAGTTGTCATGCACGGCCATAGGTGCCGATTTGTCTCCGCATAAATCATCAGAATGCGTAACCCATTCCATATTGACGAAACAAATGTGGTGGTAATTCTTCAACCAAATCACAGAAAGTAATGGACTGACAAATATATGGGGTAGCAATATGATGTGAAATAGTATATAAATTTATGGTGTACTAGCTAATAATACACTATTGTGGAGGTGGGACATGTGATACAAACAGCAATGAGAATCAGATATAATATATTATCGGAGGTATGATTCTCGATTTAAATAATGAACTTGAGTGCAATAATGGATGATTTATGAATAGAATAAAAAAAAATGATAGCAGCGGTGGAGGAAAAAAATGATACGTTATTTTGGGGATTAGGGTTTTGGAGAAGATCGTGGCTGTGATACCATGTTGAAGGTTATGATTTCCTTGATTTGCATTCATCTCAAAACCGTATATATTGATTACATGAGATTATTCTAGAGACTATGCATGGGCTAGGCCTAATATAATACAAATGGGCCATAATACAAAACAATAACTAGAACTATATAAATGTCATCTAATAGTTACTGGTGTTTGTGTGTTACTTGACAAGTACTGGTGTTTGTTTATGGCCTTTTTTTTTTAATTCTAGAATAATTTAGTTAACTTTTTCCTCAAGTTTAGTTTTTCTATAAATATAGGGCTTGGGTTTATTGTTTTGGCATTCTAGAAATCATTAATAAAATTGTCTTTTATAGTTTATCTCTTTTTCGGGTTTATTCCCGCAAGGTGCACCTTTGTTTATCACCCTTTGATTAGGGTTGATCTAAATACGCTTTTGCATGTCCTGCGTCATCAACCCACCACCACACAGACTGAAACCAGGTAAAGCCCTTCCTTTTCAGGAGGTTGGCGTGGCCACTTCAAGGTTGTTTGCAACTAGCATGAATTGAACTTGAAACCTCACACATTTTAGAGTGATAATCACAACCCTTTGAGTGGTTAGGTCTCGGTTTTGTTTGCCACAACAGTTTTTACCACGCTCTCCCCGAGGTATTTACTTTCCTAGCACTCACTTGGTATACATTGTTGCTGAAAGGAACTATCAACCAAAGTACCCAAGTACCAAACTACCAAAGATACTAAATAAAGGACTAAAGTTGACAGATTTCAAAACACCCAAAATATCAGAATGTCCTCCTTTCTATAACTACCACTCACATGAACTGGTTGTTATAAGTCATTGACAAATCAAACTCACCAATATTTCCAGCCATGAAACCTCAAATTTTGCTCATCTTGATCATCTGTTTATTTACACTCAACACATGTTCATCATCTGGTCTTGTGGAAATCATTCCAGTGGACCAGATAGTTCCTGTTACAGAAGTTGAGAAAGTTCAAGTATCAGTTTACTATGAATCACTTTGTCCATACTGTGAGAATTTCATAGTGAATTATCTTATCGATGTGTTTGCCGAAGGAATCGACGCGATTGCTGACGTGAAACTCTATCCTTATGGGAATGCTAAAGTCAACTCCAATGGAAATATTACTTGCCAGGTTGTTTTTCTTAGTTAAATCTAAGTGGTGTTTATATTTTATATTGGAAACTTTTTTATAATATGTTTATTAATATTTGTGTTTGTTACAGCATGGTGAAAATGAATGTTTGGTTAATACGGTTGAAGCTTGTGCCATCAATACTTGGCCTGATGTGGTAAGTTTTTAGCTCTTCTGGTTCAGATTTTTTATTGAGATGCTGTTATCTATGCTCTTAAGCACATCCTTAGCTTGTGTAATATATGTTCTGTTTTCATCGGGATTATTAGGATTGTAATCAAGGTGTTTATTATCTATCAAAAACAATTACTAACTGCTAGGATGGTAAATTCGGCACAAAAGAAATGTAATACAGTATGTAAATACAAGATTTAGAGAGAAAGTACTTTATTACTAATCATCCTATTAAGTTCCTAACTTAGTAGAAAAGTCTATATTAAGGAGTTAAGGACTAGCCTAAATATGACTGGTTTGGCTAGAAGATTACCAAACTGCTATATGGGAATAGCTAAAATCTCTGGCTAGTCACAAGCTTTTTTGTGGATATTTGGCCCGTCAAATTGCCCTCATTGTTTAGGGGTTATGATCATTTTGACCCATTTTCTTGTCTGCTTGTCAATCTACTACGGTTTCATATATGCCTTCGGCACTTCACTAACCTATCCATATGCTCCACATCATAAGAGACTTGAGAGTATATATGAGTAGTCTACTAATGTTAGGATTCTAGCTTAACCTCTTAACCACTTTGACTATTCGATTGTAGTTACATCTATATTTGGAGTGAAATAACCCAGTTGGTTTAATCTCTTAACCACTTTGACTAGTCGCTTGTAGTTACATCTATGCATGCAGTGAAATAATTCATTTGGTTGCTCATGATAGCTTCTTTTATTGGAGCGTTGAGTTTGGTTATAGAATCCTACTTGAATTGATGTATACTGGTAGAGTTCAATTAGTAAGAAACCATCTCCCAAATGCTACTTTTCTTTTTTGGGTAAAAGGGTTTTAACCCTGGTAAATATATTACGCCAAAAACAATGAAGTACAATTGACATGGGTGAATCCCATGCCCTCAGCCCGTTACATAGGCGATAACAAATGTAACAAAGCAAATCTACTACTAAACGTAGAAGAAACACAACTGCTAAACGCAGGAAAACCAAATACATTTAAATAACAATCTAAATGTAGCAACAAGGTTCATAGAACCACATCCATAGTGAGCGACTCTAGCATCAATGATCTTAATTGCTTGCCCCACGAGTGCAACACCAACTACATGAAACCTCCACACGCATGGAAGCGTATCCAACTTCAATACCCAACTAGGTCCACACCAAAATCACCAGAACAAACCCACCAACAAACCCTATCATGGCCATAGGCGATCCGCAACATGATAAGCAATAGCAGCAGGATCAATGAATAACAGGTAGGGTGTTTGAATAAGATCCCTAGAACTTAACTTCCATCTCTCTAAAACCCACGTCATATCACAAACATCTTGAATAGAACATACAAATAACAAACAACCCCTTGCAAAGGTAGACTATCCAAAGATACAAACCCTAAAATTAGGGTTCGTACAACCGTAAGCAGGAAGATACGAAACCCTAAAAAGGGTTTTGTAATCGTTAAGCACAGCAGATCCAATCACACATCATAAAATCATTCCCTAAAAAGAGTTCGTACAAATGCTGCTTTTCTAAAGCATGTAATCTCTTTGCAGCATGATCACTTCCCCTTCGTCTTTTGTGTCGAAAGATACCTCTACTTTGATAAGTTTGATAAGTGGGAATCATGCTTTGAGGAGCTAAGTTTGGATCCAACACCCGTCAAGGATTGTTACAACAGCGGATATGGAAACCAGGTAAAATTTTCTTAAAGTATGCATAAACCAGATATCAATTAGTGCACCGATGGCTAATTTGACTTTACATCATGCAGCTTGAACTACAATATGCAGACGTGACAAGCTCTCTTAAACCACCAAAGAAGTATGTGCCATGGGTTGTTGTGGATGGAAAACCACTTTACGATGTTAGTTTCTTAAATTCTAGCTAGTCTCAAAACCATCTATACTTCCATTGAGGTGAATCCACACCAATGTTAAACTGACTTTTATTTCTTGTTTTAATTAGGACTACATTTACATTGTAAACAAGATCTGCAGCGTGTACAAAGGCCCGACTTTGCCAAAAGCTTGCCTGAGGTGTCTTGCATCACCTGAAAACCACGTTGGTGACTCCGTGGATAAAGTGATCCCTCTCAATCCAGTTACTTATCCTGAAGACTCATCAAATCCTCTGTTGTCAAAGTTTAGATCAACCCTTATGTCTTTGATGTTCAAGAGAAACATGGTTGCATAAAAAGAAGGTAACGCACAATGTTGGAAGCGAAAAAAAGTAAAACCCCAATGTAAATTTGTGTAATAACTCTTAGAAAATGCTATTTGGCCTTCAAAACGTGATATTTGCACTTTCTTTCTCTAGCAAGCGTATGGAAATGCAAACATCGTGTATTGAAGGGCAAATCCGCAAATGTGTTCTGTATTTGCAAGATTAATTTTTGCAACTTACTGCAAAATATAGTGTAATTGAAATAGGGGATGGAGGTATGTTGGTTTCTACATATTGAATATTGTAATTTATGTAGGGGACAAAAGCATATAATATGGTATGTATTGTATTGTTTTATAGTAGCTGTTATTTGGCATATATTAATGGTAAGTTTATAGAAACGAATTTTCAAATTTGTTCCGACTAAGATAACGAATAAGTTTTAAAATCTGTCAAAACTAAGTAAAGTAAACATGATAACGTCCAACATTATACACATCGTTTTTATATTTCTTAAAGACTGATTTGGATATAAGTTGGATGTATTGATGTACACTTGGATTTAGGCTATTTTCTTGAGTTTGATTTAGGTGGGAAAGGAAATGATTTTGGAAAGAAACTGAAAAATTTTGTGTTCTCAAGATGTTTTATGAGGAAGAAAGGAAATGATTTTGGAAAGAAGAAGGAAGGAAGATATGGGGTTTTTTGGGGGAAGAAATGTTCCGCCCAGTTTTGGGAAGAAAAAGAAATAAGAGAAGTGATTGTATCTTCTCTCTTTTCTTTTAGAGCGCTCGGTAACGTAACCCAAAGCATGCGTTAAATGTTAACACACCACAAATATGAGCCATGTTAACTTACCGGGGTTCATGGTCAAATGCACGTTAACTTGGTGCGTTAACGCCTTAACTTGCGTTAAGGTGACTTGTTTGCTAAAATAAAAAAGAAAAAAGAAAAAAAAATCATCTCACCCCCCTCTAAAGGGGTTGAAATTGAAAATACTAATTGAGGTGGAGGTAAGTTAAGGTGAGTTAAATGTAAGTTATGTTACTGGTGTGAAAAGTCAAGAGTTAAGTTAAAAGGTAAAAGCTGATGTGGCGCTTAGGTGGCAGTGAGTTAAGTTTTAACTCCAAGTTATCTTACCACATGCTCTTATAAAGAAACTCAAGAACATAGCGTTAGAGTGCATGGTACATGAGTTTGTAACCCACTGTTGGTAAACCAAACAACCAATGGCGCCATCGTTGTTGCATTGTCGACGGCGCCCTTTAATTAGGGGATCCGTTGGTAGACTGGTGGAGTGTTGTTCTTTTTCTTTTTCTTTTTTTTTCTTTTTTTTTTTTTTAAATTATTATTATTATTATTTTTTAGCGAACTAGTATTTTTGTTTAGGTTTTTTGCGGGACTCACATACACCCATAGCAGCTACTGTATTAGTTTTATTGTTAAAGAGATTGTTTTAAGGGAAGTGATTTGCACACTCCCAAAAATGATTGACACACTTAAATTTTGAGTGTGTTGACATTTATACCCTCACGTTGTTTGGACTTATTCTTATACTGTAAGGGTATAAATGTCAAGACACTCACATTTTGAGTGTGCCAATCATTTTTGAAAGTGTGCAAATCACCTTTCTTGTTTTAATTATTGATGCGTTATTTGGAAGGTGCGGTTACTCTGACACACCAAGTTGCCACGTCATCAATCTTCCATAAAATTCAACAACCCGGAAAATTGTCGAGGGAGCTCTTTTTTCCAGCAATTTCCCCAGCGATATATCCTCCATTTGCATCTAATATTTACTTACCACAGTTATCTCAAGTCCTTTCATTTCAACATCACAAGATCAACCTCGTGATTGTTGGTCCCATCCGGATCATATTTGTATCGAATCAAACATGTCTATGAACAAACACATGAAACACAAACTCACACTTTGTATATAATGAAATCTGTTACATTTTACAATACATCAACACTACTACTTATACTACATGAAGCGTTGCCTCCAAAAGACATGTCGCTTCAACAATAACCATTGCAACCCTAACTAAACGTTGTGACCTAATAACTAACTATAACTGCCTGCGAATGGGCTTATTGGGTTAATACATTGGACCCATGTTGCATACATACTAAACTGACCCAAACACTAATAATACATACGAATTCATATACTAACTAAAAGTCTTAATACTTAAACAATACATAAACACTAAACTAATTACACAATGACCCCTAAACATGGATTAATGAATTATCATCCAACATTCCTCCCTAATTTATTAATCCGTGTCTTCAACATCTTCATGTCTTCAACTCAATCATCTCTATCTTTGAACATGTTGTAGCAGGTCTTCTCATCTTTGTCTTCAAATACAATCTTTGATGACTTCATACCATCTTCATTCTTAACAGCATATGTTATTACTTCCAGCATCTTGTTTATCAACAACAGCCTTTCTTTGATCCATCTTTCATCTTCTTTTCTCTAGCTTCTTTGTCACATGCATCAAACTTCTGTTCTTCTCTCTTTAATCTGTTTTTTTTTTCATTCTTCCTTGAATCATCATTTTGTGTTGCTGCTGATGTCCTCATCAATTCCGACTTCATTCTTCACTTCTCTTGATCAATCTATCACAGATTGTTCCTTCGCGGTTGCTTGTACCTCTAAACGCGTTCCACAGTACTTCCTTCCTTTTTTTCTTGTTACACACCATATGTGCCACAACAAAAATACCCCACGGTAAAACAATTGATCAGATTGTTTTTATCTTTGTTGTTGTCCTTGTATTGCTAGCGTGTCTCCAAACAATCCTAGATTGTTTCTCCTTTCTCTCGTTACACCTTTCTTAAACCAATCAACCTTCTTTTCTCTTCCAACGTATAGCGTTATGTGGCAATAGTAGGTCTTCTCTTATTCTTGACGTCTTTCTTCTTCCAAATTGCCACGTTAAATGACAACAATAGGTCTCTTTTCTTCCTATCTGTTACGTTGTAAGACAACAAATAAGTTTTCTTTTCTTCTTTTGGTTCTCTTTGTCTCATCTCCAAACTTGATCCCTTGATCAAATTTCTTTTTTTGTTCTCTGAATTAACTGATCCTCTGATCAGTTTCTGTCTCTTCTCTATTCTCTTGATTGATTCCCTGAATCAATCGGTCTTTGTTCTCTCTTCTTGATTGACCGGTATGCGCACGGTCTCTTCTTCTCTTCTCTTGATTGATTCCCTGAATCAATCAGTCTCTCTGGATCTTTTACAATAGCACTATCAACCACTTTCTTTGGATATTTTACATTAGTACTATCAACCACTTCTTTCTATTCTTTGAAACGATTCCCTGATTGGTGTCTTGCTGTTTAGTTTCTTGCATGAAACGCAAACTGAAACACAGGGTTTGATTCGAACATCTGACGCTCTTGATATCACTGTTGGTCCCATCCGGATCATATTTGTATCGAATCAAACATGTCTATGAACAAACACATGACACACAAACTCACACTTTGTATATAATGAAATATGTTACATTTTACAATACATCGACACTACTACTTATACTACATGAAGCGTTGCCTCCAAAAGACATGTCGCTTCAACAATAACCGTTGCAACCCTAACTAAACGTTGTGACCTAATAACTAACTATAACTGCCAGCGAATGGGCTTATTGGGTTAATACATTGGACCCATGTTGTAGACATACTAAACTGACCCAAACACTAATAATACATAGGAATTCATATACTAACTAAAAGTCTTAATACTTAAACAATACATAAACACTAAACTAATTACACAATGACCTCTAAACATGGATTAATGAATTATCATCCAACAGTGATAAAACTCATAACTCTAACCCAAACCCTTCAAAATTAACCACAATTAATAGCTACAGGCCTACAGTGGTAGATATGGTGATGATGGAAAAATGAAGCTCAAGACATGGGAATTTTGAGGCTTTGGCCCGTAGTGGTTTATTTTTTCATTAGGTGAAGATGGGGTTTGTTTTGATCTCGTAACAAGGTTGAAATGGGGTGTAAGAAGTTCGGGTTAAAATTTTTACAAGTCTGCATAGAAAATATCCGTGTATATTAATCCGATAATAGTTATACTTTTATCAGAAAACAACAAGTTTGGTTTACTAGAATATGGTAAATAAGTAGCATTATCTTTTGTTAACCTCATTAAACGTCTTATTTTTCATCTATAAGTTTACAGTTTGAAGATGTATAATGAACAAATTTAGGCCCAAATTTTCATGTCGATCTAGGACTAGCTAGGAGCAGTCACTAAATGTCAGTTTGTCATATAACCAAATAGTAGATAAGGTATTGAGCATCTCATATACAGTAGTTTCGTAACTCTTGATGCTATGTGACTAAGAGATGCCCAAACATACCTTGGCTAAGACCCTGGCTAGCCTGGGACTAAAAGTCCAGTCTTACAACTGATTATGCCCAAATTAACGTCGGTGCTAAGGTCAGGGCCCGAAGCCTGGTCCCGAAACCCAGTGTAACTGTTGTGTTCCCAAACTCATGTAATTAATTTATAGGTAACATTTTGATTTTCATATACCCAAAAATCTTGTTTTACAACCTAAATATTCTAACAGTAACATCCAGGCATGCAGTGTAGTTTGTAATCTTGTGTATTTGATATATTCTATGGTGAGATATAAATTATAGTGAACATCAAACTCATACACTATTATTTGGGTTGAGTGAGACTCCTTGTTGTTTTCTTTCATATTTGACAAAATTGTCGACAGAATTAGTTGCACTATCAATCCCTCAAGCTAAGATATTTATTTATAAACATTATCAAATCCTTACGCGTAATGATATTTGGCAAAATCACATATCAAGGTACCGATACAGATAGACGTAGTGAACACAAGTTACATAATTTGTTATAGTTTTGTAATAACAAATTAGAAAAACTTTGTCGTGACTACCTATTGTCAAGTTTTCTCAATTACAAATACATTCTTTTTAACATCATTTACTTGATTAGCCACTCGTAAGTAGTGACTAGGGACGACCTTCCTTTCATGAGATCGGGATCGACCAATAACAAATAAAAACATGATCTTAAAAATCATCCAATCAGACAACTTGTCAACCCACTCCAATTTACTCACACAATTCCCCAAAACCAAAACAAATACACAATGGCAAAAACATAAATAAACAAAACACAAAAACCAATCCCAAAAAGCAAAAGCGCGCAGTTTCAAGTTTAAACAACCAAAACACACACACACACACTTAACTCACTGTAGGTTGTTACGGTTAGATACCATGAAAAACACCCAATCAAACATTATACCAATTCTTACAATCATCACCATAGCAATCAATCTCGTACCATCTACAGCTGTGTCATCAGCTATGTCACCAGTTGTGTCATCAGGTGTGTCACCAGTTGTGTCACCAGGTGTGTCACCAGCTGTGTCTCCAGCTGCTGTTACATCTGGTGAAAAAGTGTCGTTCACTTTATACTATGAGGCGTTGTGTCCCCACAGTGAGAATTTTATAGTCAACTATTTGTATAAGATTTTTGAGAAAGGGTTGATTTCAATAGTAGATCTTAAAATTAGTCCTTATGGTAATGCTAGGATTGCTCCTGATGGTACCATCATTTGTCAGGTTTGATCTTAAGCTATAACTTTTCCGACAAATTGTCCAATGAGCTCCATTTTTTTCTGACAATTTATAAATATATAAAGAAAAAGTTAATACAATCCATTTTCCTGGACGATATTTCCTCCACGTGCATCTAATATTACTTGCCAAAATTATCTTAAATCCTTTCAATCTAAAAATTTCAACATCACAAGATCAACCTAAAGATTGCAAAACAGAAGTAACAAAATTTGTGTTTCCAAACTCATTTATTAATTTATAGGTAACAATTTGATTTTCATATACGTACCCAAAAATCTTGTTTTACCACCTAAATATTCTAACAGTAACATGCAAGCATGCAGTGTAGTTTGTAACCATGTGTATTTGATATATTCTATGGTGAGATATAAATTATGTTGAACATGAAACTCGTACACTAATTTATACTCATTATCCAACCTACAACTTGCATGCACGCACGCACACACACATATCTAATATACTTAGGATGCCGCTAATGTAGAAGGGCGTTATTGCGCAAAACATGCAACATTTGATTAAAAAAAAAGAAAAAAAAAAGGGTACTTTTATATATGAACATGTCCTGAGATGGTTATGCCGCAAGAAGAACGGTTAGGTGGCATATATTATAGTAAAAAAGTTTGACTTTTTCCTTGGCTAACCTAAACAGTAATCCTTCTCTAGTTTCCGTTTACTTTGCTATATTATATATATACCATTGATAATTAGGCCTACTAAATAGACTTACAAATAAGCCTACTCCATTCACATTTTGACAAGTATTAAAAACACTTTTTCTCTCTCTTCATATTCACCAATCAATTTTGAATTACACAAATCATATTTGTAGGTCTATTCTTAAGTTCATTACTTAGTCCTACAAATCATTTTTCTTATATATAACTGACAAAAAAGTTTAATAGGCCTACAAATCATTGGTTAAGATTTGTCTTATTGTGGTTTTTAATTTCTATGTATGTGGGTCCATATTCAAATATGCATTTTTGTGTCAACCAGAAGGACTATTTATGTAATTAAAAGCTATAAGAAGACAAAATCTTAACCAATGCCTTTAGGGCATTGGTTAGACATTCCCATTAGATATTAGTATTTGGTTCGAGTGAGACTTCTTGTTTTCTTTACATATTTGACAAAATTGTCGACAGAATTAGTTGCGCCATGCATCAATCTCTCAAGCTAAGATAATTATGTATAAAACAAAACACAAAGACCAAACACAATGGCAAGAACATAACTAAACAAAACACAAAGACCAATCTCAAAAACAAAACCAGTTTAAAGTTTAAACAACCAAAACACACAAACACAAACACTTCACTCACCGTAGGTTGTTACTGTTAGATACCATGAAGAACACCCAATCAAACATTATACCACTTCTTTTAATCATCACCATAGCAACCAATCTCGTACTATCTACAGCTGCATCACCAGCTGCATCACCAGCTTTGTCACCAGCTGTGTCACCAGCTGCTGTTAGATCTGGTGAAAAAGTGTCATTCAATATATACTATGAAGCGTTGTGTCCCTACTGCGAGAATTTTATAGTCAACTATTTGTATAAGATTTTTGAGAAAGGGTTGATTTCAATAGTTGATCTTAAAATTAGTCCTTATGGTAATGCTAGGATTGCTTCTAATGGCACCATTATTTGTCAGGTTTGATCTTAAGCTATATTTTTTTGTATTTTTTTGGTATTTGCATATGATGTAGCTTTTATATTATTTGAGTTATCATCCTTTGGTATATACAATAGCTGTGTTTAAGGACGGGACTAGGACCAAAAGTGATCGGCTGCGTTTATGGAAAAACTAAATGAGGCTATAAACCTTTTTATTTACAAAGCATTGCGCTGCAAAAATCCATAGGTGTCCCAGCATCCACTCTCTTCGCGTCCTTGGTTGTATTATTTAATTAATTATATACTTATAAGTAATTAACTATTAGTGTTCAGTGGCACATGAAAGTAGTTGGATTTAGTTTTGTTTATGCGGTATAATTTGAAGGATGATAAGGTTGATCTTGAAAATTGGCGTTTTCAAAATTGCCTTTGACTTGAAGGGAAACGTAAATAAGCACTTTTTTGAATTGGTTTGCCAAGCGCTAATCAGATAATCTACTAGAAATTGCAATCCCAAACACCATTTAATATTCGATATCAAGTTAATTCTCATAGAACAGAGTCATAGATTTAAGTATGTATGGTGATTGAAAGCTTTAGCTCATCTCTTGTGGACCAAATAATACCCCACACGATCTAAACTTCATTATTGGTTGACTACTACTCGTATCACCACGTTGTTATTAAATGCTATCGGTTTACTACTTTCAGATTGTTATCAAACATCATCACTTACTATTGTATTAAAAGAATAGCTAAAGACTATATAACAATGTAACTTGCTACTGTTAGTGTGCAACGAGAAGTAATTATCGATCAACAAAATAACACCTACCATACATCAGATGCCTCTTTGGTTGGTGAAGTGTTAGTGAAGACATTAAGAATTGTTAACTCATTAGCCCGAAACACAACCTTCTGTAGCTTAAAACTACAACCAAAATGGTTGACGCTTGTTCTTTATGTGTTCCATAAGTGGACTACATGTAAATTTAGGAGGTTTTTTTTTTTTTTTTTTTAAAACTTGGGTTTCCGACTCGACATTGCTAGCCGACTAATCCCAAGGCAACTACCCTTTTGGATAGACCAGAGTCAGGAGCTATTATAATCTGAACTACATAACCATGTGTTTGAAGAACTTATCTAGCGCACAGTTTAACTCCACCTTTGGATAGACCTAAGGTGTTGTTTGTTTTTTAAGAGGTTTTATGTCTGAATCTGAATACCACTTCTGAATCTGAAAGAGTGGTCCAAAAGTCTGAATCTGAATTATTTTAGACTGTCTGTTTTTATGTCTGAATCTGAATATCTGAATAAACAAAAAAAAACAATTGTTTCGCTATAAAACAAACCAGACGACCCTCCATTCGTGATTATTAATAAAAAATCAAGACCAAGATGAGGAGATAAGGATTGAAAAGAAGTATCGCTGAAGTTTAGGCTTTTCAGATGTAATTAGACGTTATTCAATGTCTGAACGAATCATACCCTATTTAGATGTATTCAGACTTCAGATCTGAAAAAAAAACAAACAGTCTGAATCTGATTACGTCTGACCGAATCAGACTTCAGACGCCATTCAGATCTGAAAGAAAAAAACAAACACTGCCTTACTAAGAATTTTATTTTGTCTATGTTACAGCATGGTGAATGGGAATGCATTCTTAATACTGTAGAGGCCTGTGCAATTCATACCTGGCCTGCTGCGGTAAGATTCAGACTATGTATCCACACGAAATGTTACACTTCCTTTGTTTATTTAACTAAGCACATAGTCTCAACTCTCAACAATGTGTTTGACTATAGTGTACTGTCGACCATCATTCGTATTATCCTATTTTGTAACGATTAACATGAGCAAATCAGAATTTTGTAATGATTAACATGAGTAAATCAGAAGGATCAGCTTCAACTTTTTGCATAAATAATGTTTTATTTATTTATTTATTTATTTTATTTTTATTATTATTTTTTATTTATTTTTATTTTTTGTGATATTGCTGCTTCTTACACGAGTTTTGATTCAGGGTGACTACTTTCCTTTTGTCTATTGCGTAGAGAAGTTATCTTATGAAGGGAAGTACACTGAGTGGGAAACTTGTTTTGAGAAATTGAATTTGGACTCGAAACCTGTTAAAAACTGTAGCAGCAGTGGCTTTGGACACGAGGTTAGTTTACTTGGCTACTTGCATGTTGCCCATATACTATTTGACTCTCGACTCATATTTTCTAGACCTATTATGCATTCATTGTGCAGCTTAATCTACAATATGCAGATGAGATAAAGGCTCTTCAACCTCCACATACTTATGTCCCATGGGTCACCGTTAATGGACAACCAATTGTAACAAACTTTTATGTTCATTCTTTTTCTATTCTGTCAAAATGCGATAGTTAATCTTTTTCTGATTTGCAGGATTACAGGTATTTCATAAGCAGCATTTGTAAAGCATATAAAGGCTCTAACGTGCCCCAAGCTTGCCTCGAGTCATCCAACCCCATGACCACTCCAAAGAACACCGCAAATCATCCGAATAATGTATGCTACAAAGAAGACAATACAAACTAAAAATCAACTTTATCAGAAATTATCTCATCAACTTCTTGGATGTACCATGTTGGCATGACGGAATCAATGAAAAAGTAATCATATGGTCTCAAACACTTTTCCTAGTAGCTTGGGTTTTCAAGTTCTTTTCGTTAGATGATTATTGCTATCTTCATTCATTTGGGGAAATATAATATTTGCGAGCAATTAATCTATTGTAGTTCAAAAACAAAAAGAGTAGCATCATGACATATTGCATAAATCGTCATCTATCAATCAAACTAAAGTCAACCAAACAACTAATTTCCTCCGTAGAAATAAAATCAAGAATGTCAATGCACTTGGTATGATTTTTTTTCATTAAAAGCACAACATCACCTAATGTTAGTCGATGTATTATCGTTTCTGAACAAATGTGATAATAAGCTATTATTATTAAGATCGAGAGCCCTTTAAAAAATATGAAAGTATATTCAAATGTATATCAATTTGAATATCTAAATCTTAATAAAATTATGAAAATGAATTAGTATAATATTTTTCACCACCATATTCTGCATTTTTGTTATTTTTAGAGTTCAATGAAAAGGTGCGATCAAGCAATTCTATGCTCACAAAATTTTCCGGAATAAAACCGTGTAAATATGGTGGGTGAGAAGACAAAGAGAAAATATTAGCCAATATTATTAGTCCAACTTACTTGTTATTTACATATAATACGTAAAGCAAAGATTTGGGTAAATCAATGGTGTGAGATGAGTGTGATCGTATGTTCGGTATCCGGCGTTCCAAGGACCCCAAGATAAAACGTTATCTTGAGCCGAGGTAACAGTCACATACGATAGGGTTTAGTGTGTGTAAACAGTGGAGAAGAACGCTTGCCCCTTCTCATGAAATTCCCCTCGTATATATAGGGATGCATTTTGGGTGTGTCATGTGGATGTGATCCAACGGTCCTAGGTGATCCACGTGGTGGGCATCCATTAGAGGAGAAAATCATTCTTGTCTCAGGTGCCTATGGGAATATTTGACAAGATATACACATACTAACGAAATACCCGCGACACTACCTCTGCATGAATGAGGTAGCTATATGTGGCGTTAGTGCACAGTGGCTATAAGGATAAGTTTCCAGACCCGGGCACCCGTTCTTGCCCTGAAGTTGGTTCTCCAGGCAAGAGTTGCTTTGTATTCAGCTAATGCTTGCCTGGAACGTTGATTTTCCCGGCGGTGTTTATTAGGTGGTGTTTATTGGGCACTTAGCCTTGTGGGCTCTTAATGGTCATATGAGCTTTAGCCATTTGGGCTAAAACTCCTCTTCGCTATCAAGTTATATTGTATTTATATGATACGACGATGGACTATATTATGTTTTTTTTTTTTTTCTTTTATGATTGATGGGACGTTTCCTAGGGCTCATTGACTATTGATTGGCATGGAGATAGCATTTGCAATCTGCTATGTCCAGTTGTCTTATTGGCATAATATTCTCCGGGCGTCAGAGGCATTAAATGTTGATCACTCATTGTCTTTCTAGGCCTCTGATAGCTATTTATTGTAGGGATGGCGTGGAATTTTGATTTAATTGTTTTTTAGCTGTCAAACTTTTCTCTCCTCCTTGGCTGTCGTGAATAAACAATTCAAATGATTGAAATTCGTGCGCCCGTTAAGCTTTGCGGCCACGCGTGTTTTTCAACTGCCTTCCCTCTTTCTCAGGCTTTGTGGGTCCATCTTTACCCACGCGTCCTAGTTGAATTGCATAAGTGTTTAGGACGCGTTTTCTTTTTTTTGGGTAAAGGGTCTTCCATCCAGTAAAATAAGGACACGTTTTCTTGGCCCACAAATATTTGGTTATTTAAACCGAATTAATATAACCGATCAAACCTTTGGGTGTCTCTTTACTTCTCTTGGCATTTTTTCATAACTCCTTTTATTGAGTTCATCTCTTGTTTTTTGCTTCCAAAAAGCTGTTTGTTATTTGTCTTTTGACTTGCTACTTGCAAATCATGAATTACAGCAGTCCATTCTATGATTTTGTTGATTTTTATGATGATGAAAGGGCACATGTGCATCGTCTAGGTCTGTAACCATGCCTGTCTTCTTCCTTTGACTTTTTGCTTTTTATGCATTAGCCCTTTTTAGTTGCCCTTTAGTCACATTTTATAAGGCCATGGCTCCAAGAGTTGCTCCTTAAGGACCCTGTCCCACTGTAGGTAATACTGACAAGTCTGTGACTGATCATAAGTTAGTTAGAGCTTTTTAGGAGAAGAATTTCATGGATTTGTAAGGAAACGGTTACACTTTTATTAATAAAATCCAAATTACGATAAAGGAAATTAACAATAAATAAATAACAGAAAATAATTACAACCAGAATGTAGACACTAATAAACGATAATTAAATAAAACAATAAACTAATAAAAAGACTTATTAGATCACCAACGGAGATCAGCAATGAAGCACTAAAAGCCGAGGCATGTGTTTGACACGCTTCCCTTAAAACATATTCGCCATCTGTTTCACAAGGTACAACAGCCAAAACAGTAAGTTGTACTGTCGGACTTAACTAAACTGCCAGGAATTTCTTCTTAAGAGATGTGTATTCCTTATGTTGGCAATCAATAATTGATTTGATGTATGTTAAACTTGTGGAATTAGGGCCTCTAGTTGTACACAATAGACTCCCTCTAGGTATACCCATCCCACTGATGTGGGATTGAAAATAAACTACTTTTCCTCTTTAGTCATGATACCAAATGACTAACTTTGAGACCCGATATCTCATTCACATCAACTTTATTTTGGACACATAAAGGCTTATTGCAAAGCTCTCTTCGAGGAGAACGCGAACCTACAAACTTATAACGACCTGAAAATCCGTAACGACATTTGCACATTTAATACGAATATAACGTAAATTTTCGATTATACATTATGAATTTAAATCTGTATTTCGACACACTTTACTTCATTTTGAACACCACATGACTAAACTAAGTTAATATTGGGCCGATTTTATTTTGTTTTGTGGATATACAAACTTCACACATCTAATGGTTGGAGAAAGGGGTCTAGTACAATTTTGTTTTCGAAACATGTAATTCGGTATACAAATCTATAACTGGGTCGGTCTCAAAAATTTTGTGACACCAACCTGTCACACGACTAATTTCTATTCATATGGTCCAAGTTATTTTTTAATTGTGTACACAACCTTATGAGCCCAAGAATATTCGAAACTTTGGAAAATTGGAAGAATTAGTCACCAATTATCCCCCTAAATTCGGCACATTATTCATACCATAATTCCATTAGTTTCTCATTTAACAAACCGAATACACACATAGTATGTCACAATTCGAAACCCTAAAAACTCACATACAAAGCGGCAGTCCTATTTTTCCCTCATCTCATCACACGCTTTCTTCTAAACCATACAACATTCTGCATAACTCTTTTATGTCTCTTAAAATCAAAAACAAAAGGAAACCTAAACTACTCTAGCATTAAAAGACGGCACCATAAGTGTGCGATCTGAATCAAATAAGAAGAAAGGCGCTGTTTGGCTCTAAGGTTTTGTCGTGTTCGTGTTTCGGTTAATGCGAGTAGTTGCTCACGTCGGGTTAAGAAGTCTTGTTTCATTCAATTTTCGAGGTGGTTCTACTTGGATTCAGGTTCGTTCACTCATGGGTTATGGTTTGCGATTGGTACAACGGTTAGCTGTTGTGTACGTGACTCTTTTAGTCTTGATCGTATCTGGTCGAGTCTTAGTGATTGTAGTCGTATTGCTGTTCGGGGTCAGTTTCAGTGAGGGACTAAAGTTTTGATTCATGATTTGTACGTCTAACTGTTGTGTTCATCGGAGTCTCGGTTCGTTCGCTGGTTAAGAGTTAGGTTCGGTTAACTGTACGAGTTGTGAGTTTTGATCATATTTCGTTAAGTTCTAGTTTGCGTTCAAGATGGTGTTGTGAGACTCGGGTTCGTGTTCGATCTCGAACTGTTTGTTGACACGAATGTATATCTCAAACCTGTGAAAATCATACACTAATCACGATAATATTATTGAGATGTAAAGAATGAGTTGATTGTATTGCATGCAAACATAGGAAAACATATATAGCCTATCTACATAATCTATATAGGGTAAATGTCAATCACCCTCTAATTACATAGTAATGTACAACTAAGCCAAATCAATTACAATAAATGTGGTCTTATCAGAAATGAGTCACTGTCAACTAATACTCCCCCGCAGTTGGAGTGGGAGGAAGCCGGACGCTCAAACTGGATCTAAAATCTTCAAATAAGGCTGACGGAAGACCTTTGGTGAAGATATCTGCGTACTGGTAACGAGAGGGTACATGAAGAACACGAACCTGACCAGCAGTAACCATGTCACGGACAAAGTGAATATCAATCTCAATATGTTTGGTCCGTTGATGTTGAACAGGATTGGCAGACAAATAGATGGCACTGACATTATCACAGTAGACAAGAGTGGCAGTGGTAAGAGGAGAATGTAGCTCGCGAAGAAGGTTGCGAAGCCATGCAGTCTCAGCTACAACATTAGCAACACCCCGGTACTCTGCTTCGGCACTAGAACGAGAGATGGTGTGTTGTCGCTTGGAAGACCACGAAAGCAGATTATCGCCCAGAAAAACACAGTATCCTGAAGTAGACCGTCGTGTGGATGGGCAACCCGCCCAATCTGCATCTGTATATCCAACAAGGGAAGTGGTAGATGATGAATATAAGTGTAGACCAAAATCCAAAGTCCCTCGAACGTATCGTAAAATACGTTTAAGGGCAGCTAAATGTGGCTCGCGAGGATCATGCATGTAAAGACAAATCTGTTGAACAGCATAGGAGAGATCCGGTCTAGTAAATGTGAGATACTGAAGACCACCTGCAAGACTGCGATATAAAGTAGGATCCTGAACTGGAACACCTTCGGGACCCAGTTTGGATTCTGTATCAACTGGTGTTCGAGAAGGGTTACATTTGGTCATGTGAGCGCGCTCAAGAAGCTCAGCAGCATACTTCCGCTGAGATAGAAAAAGACCTGTAGAATGCCGAGTAGCAGAAATGCCCAAAAAATAATTTAGTGTCCCAAGGTCAGTCATGTCAAACTCACTGTGCAGTGATGTAATGATCTGCTGTAGGAGGGCAGTAGAGGAGGCTGTAAGAATGATGTCATCCACATAGATAAGTAAATAAGCTACTTGGGAGCCCTGTTGAAGAATAAACAATGAAGAGTCGCACCGACTGTGATAAAAACCAACTCTAGTGGCATAACCTGCAAATCTCTGAAACCAGGCACGGGGTGCCTGTTTTAATCCATATAAGGATTTCTGCAGAAGGCAGACATGATGTGGGTACCGGGGGTCTACAAATCCCGATGGTTGGTGCATATATACGGTCTCTGATAGATCGCCGTTAAGAAAGGCGTTCTTAACATCAAGCTGATGAATAGGCCACTTGCGGGATACTGCAAGACTAAGAACGGTGCGAATGGTAGCCGGTTTGACAACCGGACTGAAGGTCTCATCACAATCAATACCAAGTTGCTGACTGCTGCCATTGGCAACCAAACGAGCCTTATAACGGCTCAAAGTTCCGTCAGCACGGAATTTATGCTTAAACAACCACAGAGATCTTACCAAATTAACACCAAAAGGCCGTGGTACTAGAATCCAAGTACCATTTTTAACTAACGCATTATACTCATCATACATAGCATTTTTCCAATGAGGGTTTTGAAGAGCGAGGAAGGGAGATTTAGGTAAGGGTGAGATTGAAGAAGTATGAAGCGATAGACGTTCAATGGGTTTGACAATACCAGATTGAGATCGAGTGACCATGCGGTGAGTACGGGGTGGTGTGGTGGGGGATTGTGTATGTTGGCTCGTGGTGTTGGGGTTGGTTGTATGTGTGGGAGGTTGTTGAGCTGGTGATGGTTGAGGTTGTGTTGTGGTTTGATTTTGTGCTATAGTCGGTGGGCTATTGGGTGGTTGTTGAGGTGCGTGTAGTGGGCTGTTGGGTAAATCCGTTTGAGTATTGGGTGTAATGGGCTCATGATGTGTATGAGGGGTTTCTTGTGGTGGAGTTGGTGTTGGGGAGTTAGTAAGTATTTGGGTAAGTAGAGGGGATGGTGAAGAGTCTAAAAATGTGTAGGAAGGTGGAGATTCGGGTGTCATTGACCGGTAAGGGAATTGATTTTCATCAAAGGTGACGTGGCGGGAAAGTAATATTTTGTTTGTCTCAAGGTCTAGGCATCGAAAGCCACGGTGGTAGGCGGGATAGCCCAAGAATATGCATGGTGTTGCGCGTGGGGCGAGTTTGTGAGGGGAGTGAAGGTGAGGATAACATAGACACCCAAATATACGTAAGGTAGAGTAGTCTGGTGTTTTGTGAAAAAGTTTTGTGTAGGGGATTTCGTTGTTGATTGCGGTAGATGGTAAGCGGTTGAGGAGATAGGCGGCCATATGTAGGGCCTCGACCCAAAAGGTGGGGGGTAAGTGAGCTTGAAACAAGAGGGTACGAATGACATTGTTGATTGTTCGGATCATGCGTTCCGCTTTGCCATTTTGTTGTGAAGTTTTTGGGCAGGAAAATCTAAATTGTATGCCATGGTTAGCAAAAAGTGTATGTAAGCGGTTATTGTCGAACTCACCACCATGATCACATTGAAAACTTTTTATTTCGCATTTAAATTGGTTTTTAACATAATTACGAAAGTGCAAAAATTTATCAAGCATATCAGATTTGTTACGAAGAGGGTAAATCCACAAATAATGAGAGAAGTGATCAAGAAACAAGACATAGTATTTAAAGCCACTTTTACTAATAATGGGAGATGTCCATAAGTCTGAATGAATAATATCAAAGCAATGTTCAACAATCGAGGTAGAACTGTGAAAAGGAAGCTTCACATGTTTGCCAAGTTGGCATGCATGACATACATGTGGAGACTTTTCTTTATTACACGAAATAAATTGACGAGACACAAGAGACCGTAACACTTCGTCACCTGGATGACCAAGGCGTTGGTGCCACGTGGAGGAACTTGTTGAGAGAAGAGCGGTAGGGGTGATGGATGGCTTGGTAACGGGATAGAGATCTCCTGAACTATCACATCGAAGGAGGATATGGCGAGTCCAGAAGTCCTTTACAGAAAAACCAAAAGGGTCAAATTCGACAGTGCAATTATTATCTGTAGTAAATTGACGAACAGAGATAAGATTTTTAATAATATTGGGAGTGACAAGAACATTATGAAGATGAAGTGGGCGATGAGTGGATGGAATAATGCTATGTCCGGTGTTAGTAACGGGAATAGAATTTCCGTCACCAACGTGCACAGATGGGAATAAACATTTGTTAAAAATAGTACTTAAATTATTTGCGTTGGAATTTAAATGGGAGGAAGCACCTGTATCCATGTTCCACGTTGGGTCTTGCAAAGTCATAGTGTTGAACGCGCTGGGTAGCGAGGTAGGTTGAGACGGGTACAGGGCGGGTGCGGGTCCAAGAATCCCATTGGTGACAGGCTGCTGTTGTACACTGGAAACAAAATGGGCCTGTTGTGGTAGTTGTTGGGCTGTGGAAAAGGATTGGACCTGATGTTGAGATAAGGGGGTAATAAAAGTTTGTTGGGTGGGCTGTGAAACTAAGCGGTTTGGGAAAGTGGGCTGAGGATTAGTTTGGGCCATACGAGTTTGGTAGTAACCAGGTGTAGTCCAAGAAGTATTATTATTATTAGCCACTGAGTTACCATGCATGCGAATAGTCCCTGTATTATTCTTTAACTGTAAACCCGATCGGTGTCGGTGATCGTGTATAAACTTGCAACGATCACCGAACTTACACATACCTTTGCTAAAATGGTTACAAAAGTGAGATGAGGTTTCAGATTTGGAAAAGTGTGTGTTGGGGTTACCTTTGGGATGTGTCGAACTGGTAGACACAAGAACAGTAGGTGACGAAGGGCTGCTATCAAAGGTAGTGGCAGTGCCCGCGGTTTCATTCCTCGTTGACTCGTCGAGTAAAAGCATGCTCCGTGCCGTGTCAAAAGAGGGTAGGGGGTCACGATGGCGTATGATCTTTGCAATGGTTTCAAAGCGTGAGTCGAGTCCATTGACAGCATACGTTACCAGGTTTTTGTCACTCACCACAGTCCCAAGGTTGTTAAGTCTATCCGCGAGAGACTTAATTTTGGTAAAGTACTCGTTGATGGACATCTTGCCAAGCTTGATGGAGCGAAGCTCGTTATCGAGACCCATAGCCCGAGCATCCTTATTGTCGTGGAATAGCCGTTGAAGGTGATCCCACAAATCCTTTGCGTTGCCTGGGGTGGACACGACTTGCTCCTGGAGTGAGTCACATAGGGATCCGAGGATCCACATCTTGATAAGATCGTCTAGTTTACACCATTCTGGGTCGTGATCACTAGACGAGGGTGCTGTGATGGTGTTTGCTTCGATGTGAGATTTGAGCCCAAGGCTGCCTAGATGTATCTTGAAGAAGGAACTCCAAGCATTGTAGTTGTGTTTTTCAAGGCTTAATTTGATAGGGACTTTGTTAGTGATGCTAAAGGGGATGAGTTTGTCGGCGGTTGTAGTTGGAGGAGGTGGAGGAGGGGTATCATCGCCGGCCATATATGGATGCCGATTATGGGATTTTAGGGTGTGGTTTATTTAGGCAGAAGAGTTAAGAGGAGGGAGGAGATAGAGTTGAATAAGTTGGAGAGGAAAAAAAATTAAAGGCTCGATACCATATTGAGATGTAAAGAATGAGTTGATTGTATTGCATGCAAACATAGGAAAACATATATAGCCTATCTACATAATCTATATAGGGTAAATGTCAATCACCCTCTAATTACATAGTAATGTACAACTAAGCCAAATCAATTACAATAAATGTGGTCTTATCAGAAATGAGTCACTGTCAACTAATAAATATTGGTCACATGAAATAACAAAAACATAACATGTACGATCTCTAATATACGTTCTAAAAAAAATCTGAAATAAACTCAGAAGATAAAAGATGGGAACGTATGAGCATGGTGGTTGGAACGGTTATATGTATCTAAGAATATGAATAAGAAACTAGATATAAAGCTAAAAGAAAATGGAGAATGGCTGTGCATATTTGCTTACGTGAATAAGGGTGTGGTAATATGTGAATATATGCATTTAATTATAGGCGTGTGAGTAGAAAACAACCTGGTGGTGTCGTATTTTCATTGTGTAATATGTAAGGCTTTGGGTGGATTGCGTGCATGGTCGAAATCCATATAAACATATGTTATATCTTGTTTGCAACCTGGGAAATAAAGTGGAATGAAGTGTGTGAATGTATGTGATTAATTGGATATAAAACTAGTTAGACGTTAGGGTCATTTTAGTCTCGTGAAGATGTGTTGGTTGCCTAGTTAAAATGAGTGTGTGTCTCGTTAACTTTGTGGTCGAGTGTTATGCATGTGTTTGTGATTTTTGGCTCGTTAAAAACCTGTGGTCGGTCGTGAGTCATATTAATGTGAGACAATATTTAACGAGACGGATTAAAGTTTTGTAACTACAAGTTAATTGAGATCGGTCCACATGAAATATGTTTTAGAAACAGTTTTTAATCGATATATACAAATATTTCTCGTCTCTCTCTATGCATGGATATTAGTTTAAAACTTAAAAAGAAATATGATATTTAGAGCATGCATGAAATATTATATATACGAGTTTGGATTTGAGGTCACGTGATATTATATCTAAGTTTTTGGAATCTATAGAATCTAAATTCAACATATGGAGCTAGAGAATTATATGGATGAAAATAAAGATATTTATGCATGTAGCAACTTGGTATAACTTATAATAATTTGTGTAAGTAGTGCCATATTAATATTAAACCCTAAACCTAAACTATTATAATTGTCATTTTAATCCTTAAATATTATTAATTATCATTTATAACCTTAAAGTATCAAGTTATTAATTCGGAAAAGTTACTTAATTTAGAAGATTACTAAATATGGAAACTTAGTAAAAATGGCAAGTTACTAAAAATGGAAATTTCTAAAAATAGAAAGAAATTCCAAATGAGTAAATTTGATTAAAATGGTTCTTTAATAATAAGACGATCATTAATTCGTGTAGATTCGCTGAAGAAGGAGTAACTTTTGATGCTTATGTTTCTGATATGGTTTCATTTGCGGTTTGAGGTACAGATATTCGTCCCTTTTTCAGTAGGGACTTCTCATGACTTTCTTTCGATCCTTGACACTGCTAAGATTCCCTTCAGTTATGCCACTGCTATGTTCCCCATTTGATATGATTCGTTGATATGATCTATTTGATATGAGCCTTGCTATGATATCTCTGATTTGATTCTGATTTGCTATCCACTTTGATTATGATTATGTGATTGCAAGATTCTGTTATATTATGCTCTGGGAGCATTCTGTTCTGTCAGCATTTTGTTATAGATAGCCTTGCTTTGTTTGTTCTGATATGTTCTGTTCTGATGCCCGAGTTTTTAGTCTACTCATGGAGGTACCATGGGCGTGTCGTTGAGGCACCAATGGCATGACACTATCTGGGGCGGTGTGATTAGTCCCCGGCGTCCCCGTCTGATTATGATATGATATGAGATCTCTTGGCCACTTTGTATATGATTTATTTGTGGGGGGCGTATGGATGCATCCTAGGATTTATTTTGATATGATATGATACGATTTGGTTTGGTGACTGGCTGTACGTGCCTTGTACCCCTTTCACGTCTGGTACTTGGAGGTCGCCCCTCTATGTACATCCTATGAATTGACGGATATGTGATTATGTGATTTAAGACCTATTCGAGTATCTCGTTAGGTCGGCTCGTGGCTTTCTTATGTTTCGTATGTCTATTCGAGTATCTCGTTAGATAAGCCTTTGTTGATACGTGCTCTATGATCCTGATTATTATCTGATTATGCTTCCACTTGATATCTTTATGATGTTTCATTCATTTGACTCACGATATTTGTTCAGTTGATCGTTGATCTCTTATGCATTTGACAGATGACATTCACTTCAGCAGGAGCTTATTATTTCTTTCCTTATACTTTTATACGTTCCGTTTATCCGTTTTGTTATATATCTGTTCACTGGGCTTTTTAAGCTCAGCCGCATTTCTTTTCCTGCGGCAGGTTTAGGTTGAAAGCTGGGATTGAGTGAAGAGTGTATAGGAGCTCTTAGTGGACTACCTTGAGGATTAGAAGCCAATTTGCATCTTGATTAGACTTGGATTGGATTTAGCTTGGATTTGTATTACATACTGTATAGAGTTAGCATTTCATTTGTTTCCTTAGAATACCTTTGTAATTGTTATGTTTATAAGTCTTCCACTCGCGTTGTATGTTCTGATTTGGCACCATAATGTGACATTTTGACCCTTGTCGGGTTGAGGTGTTACAATTATGGTATCAGAGCTCAGGCTGCGACTTGTAGTACATAAGTTATGGCCTGTGAAGATTTGGACCCTTAGGTTTGGACTTAGGAGCTCATAGAATAACCTTGGAAGGATTTGCTTTAGGTTTCTCCCCTTAAGAGCTTAGTATGACCGGTGAGGATTGGGTACATTATATGATAAGACATTGGTTCATTATCTTGCTTCCGCATCACTCTGATTCTTGCCTTACTCTTAGTAAGCCCTTATAAGATCATCCATTCCGAAGACTTAGAAGATTTAACAGGATTCGCAACATAAGTTTAGAATGCCTTGAGACTTTGTAGTAATGCCTTATAGGTTTCGTTTTCTAAAGTTATCACATTCTTTTGAACTTCGATCCTTGATTCGTTGTCATTCATTTAGATGCCTTTTCGTCCTTTCAAAGAATTCGCATACGTATGAATCCGCTGCGTTCGACACATTCTGTGATTTTCCTTGCTTTGTTAAGCATATTAAGGTTCTTTCTACACTATTGATTTTGCCCTACCTATTCTATCTCTATGATAATCTTGTGACCTTCCATCATGAATATCTGATTCGTTCGATGCGTTCTGGAGATATTTGAAGATGATTATGTTTTGCTAATTTGTTTACGTTAGAGATGTTTGATTCGATACTATTCTTGATATGGATTTGTCGACTGAGTGTTGTGATGCTAACAATGGTCATGTTACATTTGTCATCTTTGTCGAATTGTGAAACTCAAATTCTGCACCATGGTTCCTAACCTGATAATCATTCATGATCACCTTTGTTTTGAAAACTCGTGCGTTAATCCCTCGCGGTTGTGAAGAAACTTCGTTTGATGAAATTCGCCTCAAGAGTTATTTAGATTACTTGGAATGTTCGCCGTGTATCTTTGATGTCTTCTCTTGTATTCGAGGGAAAAGAATGATGATAGCATGAGATGGTGGATTGATTGATTGAAGCTAAATCGTATCATGTTTTGTGTGAAGGAGCATGATATTTCTAGAATTACCCTTCGTATTCGTTATGGTCTTTATGAGTATAAATGATGCCAATTGTATTGGCTACTGCTCCGACTATCCCTATTGATTTGATAAGTCGTGTTTTCATGAATACTTGGACAATTTGTCATAGTATGACATATTAGTATGTTCAGTGATGAAAGAGAAACACGAGAATCATCTTCGTATTTTTGTGTTGACATTTCTACGTCAGAAGAAGCATATGTGATATTTCTCGAAGAATAACTTTTGTTGGAGGAAGCTTGAGAGGATGATTTTGAGAATCTGGAAGGAAATTTTGTTCTACTCAGAGAGGAAGACATGAAGAAGCTTAGGAGGAAGATGGCAGAAGATCATCTATGCTAGGAGACTCAAAGGGAGTAGTTCATCGAAGCGCACAGTTCTAATTACTCTATCCATCTTAGTAGTACTATGATGAATAGAGACTTAAAGCAGGAGCTGAACGGGATGGTATGAAGACAGTGGTGACTACATCAGAGATTTCCACACACTAGAGGAGAGACAACACAAGTGGAGTTGCAGTGGAGCATTGACTTGGATGGCTTGCTTGGAAGATCGACGGAGATTTCTTTTGGCAGAAGATTATTCAAGCTACATGGCGCACCTGCAGTAATCGTGATAGAGAATCGCATTTTGGTTCACACTTCCAAAAGAAGTATAGAAGAGTTAGACGTCTTGGCATTTGAGGAAATTTTGGTTCGCGGCACGTTATATCTTAGATTCGTTCTTATCCGTACGATTATTTTACCTTCTTATACGTTTTGATACTCTGGTTTGTGATTTGGGATGTCGGTATGGATATGATATCCCATCTCCCTATGAGACTCTTGGTATGTTTGAATATTCGACTTGTGATTCTATGACTTTGGCAAGTCCTTTTACCGTTCAGAATTTGGTAGGAGTTGATGAAGATTTATCGCTTAGTACTATCGATATGCTTGCTTCGTAGGTTATGTGTTTCGTACATCTCCTTGTGGGATTCCAATTATCATATGTCATCTGTCACCTGTCATCTGTCATCTGTCATCTGCTACCCATTTGTTCGCATTCGTTTGATTAGATTTGTTATGATTATGTTCTATTGGATCGAGTCATGAGAAACTATGTCGTTGTGAAGATTTTTGGAAGAACCTCCCCGAGCGTGAGGATATTTGTGATGATATTTTGTGATTTGCTACGGCTCCGTATAACTTTATTGACTTCAATTTTCGACGAAAATTTTCTTTTTAGATGGGAAGAATTATAACGACCTGAAAATCCAAAACGACATTTGAACCCATTTAATACGAATATAACGTAAATTTTCGATTATACATTATGAATTTAAATCACAAAGTATGAAACTACAACCTAAGTATATATGTATTTCGACACACTTTACTTCATTTTGAACACCACATGACTAAACTAAGTTAATATTGGGCCGATTTTATTTTGTTTTGTGGATATACAAACTTCACACATCTAATGGTTGGAGAAAGGGGTCTAGTACAATTTTGTTTTCGAAACATGTAATTCGGTATACAAATCTATAAGTGGATCGGTCTCAAAAATTTTGTGACACCAACCTGTCACACGACTAATTTCTATTCATATGGTCCAAGTTATTTTTTAATTGTGTACACAACCTTATGAGCCCAAGAATATTCGAAACTTTGGAAAATTGGAAGAATTAGTCACCAACTATCCCCCTAAATTCGGCACATTATTCATACCATAATTCCATTAGTTTCTCATTTAACAAACCGAATACACACATAGTATGTCACAATTCGAAACCCTAAAAACTCACATACAAAGCGGCAGTCCTATTTTTCCCTCATCTCATCACACGCTTTCTTCTAAACCATACAACATTCTGCATAACTCTTTTATGTCTCTTAAAATCAAAAACAAAAGGAAACCTAAACTACTCTAGCATTAAAAGACGGCACCATAAGTGTGCGATCTGAATCAAATAAGAAGAAACGCGCTGTTTGGCTCTAAGGTTTTGTCGTGTTCGTGTTTCGGTTAATGCGAGTAGTTGCTCACGTCGGGTTAAGAAGTCTTGTTTCATTCAATTTTCGAGGTGGTTCTACTTGGATTCAGGTTCGTTCACTCATGGGTTATGGTTCGCGATTGGTACAACGGTTAGCTGTTGTGTACGTGACTCTTTTAGTCTTGATCGTATCTGGTCGAGTCTTAGTGATTGTAGTCGTATTGCTGTTCGGGGTCAGTTTCAGTGAGGGACTAAAGTTTTGATTCATGATTTGTACGTCTAACTATTGTGTTCATCGGAGTCTCGGTTCGTTCGCTGGTTAAGAGTTAGGTTCGGTTAACTGTACGAGTTGTGAGTTTTGATCATATTTCGTTAAGTTCTAGTTTGCGTTCAAGATGGTGTTGTGAGACTCGGGTTCGTGTTCGATCTCGAACTGTTTGTTGACACGAATGTATATCTCAAACCTGTGAAAATCATACACTAATCACGATAATATTGGTCACATGAAATAACAAAAACATAACATGTACGATCTCTAATATACGTTCTAAAAAAAATCTGAAATAAACTCAGAAGATAAAAGATGGGAACGTATGAGCATGGTGGTTGGAACGGTTATATGTATCTAAGAATATGAATAAGAAACTAGATATAAAGCTAAAAGAAAATGGAGAATGGCTGTGCATATTTGCTTACGTGAATAAGGGTGTGGTAATATGTGAATATATGCATTTAATTATAGGCGTGTGAGTAGAAAACAACCTGGTGGTGTCGTATTTTCATTGTGTAATATGTAAGGCTTTGGGTGGATTGCGTGCATGGTCGAAATCCATATAAACATATGTTATATCTTGTTTGCAACCTGGGAAATAAAGTGGAATGAAGTGTGTGAATGTATGTGATTAATTGGATATAAAACTAGTTAGACGTTAGGGTCATTTTAGTCTCGTGAAGATGTGTTGGTTGCCTAGTTAAAATGAGTGTGTGTCTCGTTAACTTTGTGGTCGAGTGTTATGCATGTGTTTGTGATTTTTGGCTCGTTAAAAACCTGTGGTCGGTCGTGAGTCATATTAATGTGAGACAATATTTAACGAGACGGATTAAAGTTTTGTAACTACAAGTTAATTAAGATCGGTCCACATGAAATATGTTTTAGAAACAGTTTTTAATCGATATATACAAATATTTCTCGTCTCTCTCTATGCATGGATATTAGTTTAAAACTTAAAAAGAAATATGATATTTACTATTTAGAGCATGCATGAAATATTATATAAACGAGTTTGGATTTGAGGTCACGTGATATTATATCTAAGTTTTTGGAATCTATAGAATCTAAATTCAACATATGGAGCTAGAGAATTATATGGATGAAAATAAAGATATTTATGCATGTAGCAACTTGGTATAACTTATAATAATTTGTGTAAGTAGTGCCATATTAATATTAAACCCTAAACTATTATAATTGTCATTTTAATCCTTAAATATTATTAATTGTCATTTATAACCTTAAAGTATCAAGTTATTAATTCGGGAAACTTACTTAATTTAGAAGATTACTAAATATGGAAACTTACTAAAAATGGCAAGTTACTAAAAATGAAAATTTCTAAAAATAGAAAGAAATTCCAAATGAGTAAATTTGATTAAAATGGTTCTTAAATAATAAGACGATCATTAATTTGTGTAGATTCGCTGAAGAAGGAGTAACTTTTGATGCTTATGTTTCTGATAAGGTTTCATTTGCGGTTTGAGGTACAGATATTCTTCCCTTTTTCAGTAGGGACTTCTCATGACTTTCTTTCGATCCTTGACACTGCTAAGATTCCCTTTAGTTATGCCATTGCTATGTTCCCCAGTTATGCCATTGCTATGTTCCCCATTTGATATGATTGATATGATCCATTTGATATGATTCGTTGATATGATCTATTTGATATGAGCCTTGCTATGATATCTCTGATTTGATTCTGATTTGCTATCCACTTTGATTATGATTATGTGATTGCAAGATTCTGTTATATTATGCTCTGGGAGCATTCTGTTCTATCATGCTCTGGGAGCATTTTGTTATGGATAGCCTTGCTTTGTTTGTTCTGATATGTTCTGTTCTGATGCCCAAGTTTTTAGTCTACTCATGGAGGTACCATGGGCGTGTCATTGAGGCACCAATGGCATGACACTATCTGGGGCGGTGTGATTAGTCCCCGGCGTCCCCGTCTGATTATGATATGATATGAGATCTCTTGGCCACTTTGTATATGATTTGTTTGTGGGGGGCGTATGGATGCATCCTAGGATTTATTTTGATATGATATGATATGATATGATACGATTTGGTTTGGTGACTGGCTGTACGTGCCTTGTACCCCTTTCACGTCTGGTACTTGGAGGTCGCCCCTCTATGTACACCCTATGAATTGACGGATATATGATTATGTGATTTGAGACCTATTCGAGTATCTCGTTAGGTCGGCTCGTTGGCTTTCTTATGTTTCGTATGTCTATTCGAGTATCTCGTTAGACAAGCCTTTGTTGATACGTGCTCTATGATCCTGATTATTATCTGATTATGCTTCCACTTGATATCTTTATGATGTTTCATTCATTTGACTCATGATATTTGTTCAGTTGATCGTTGATCTCTTATGCATTTGACAGATGACATTCACTTCAGCAGGAGCTTATTATTTCTTTCCTTATACTTTTATATGTTCCGTTTATCCGTTTTGTTATATATATGTTCACTGGGCTTTTTAAGCTCAGCCGCATTTCTTTTCCTGCGGCAGGTTTAGGTTAGAAGCTGGGATTGAGTGAAGAGTGCATAGGAGCTCTTAGTGGACTACCTTGAGGATTAGAAGCCAATTTGCATCTTGATTAGACTTGGATTGGATTTAGCTTGGATTTGTATTACATACTGTATAGAGTTAGCATTTCATTTGTTTCCTTAGAATACCTTTGTAATTGTTTTGTTTATAAGTCTTCCGCTAGCGTTGTATGTTCTGATTTGGCACCATAATGTGACATTTTGACCCATGTCGGGGTGGGGTGTTACAAAACTATTACTTATATATGACACATACATATAGATAATTGTGTCCAAAGTTGGTAAAAGGTCACTTTTGCCAACCAATTTTCCAACAATCCCCCACATGAATGGAGGTCGGTCGTAATATACAAAAATTATGATGAAATTCCAATAGTTGAATCTTGCAAAGGATAGGTCGGTGTGACCCTTTGAACCTTCCCTTGTGAAATGCACTTAGCCTCCTAACTGTCAGTAGACGCGATGTCTTTGAACTGAGCTGTTTATGTAGACGACAATACACTTCACACAAGACTCTCCCTAACATTGTTAAGTCCTCATAGTCATGTTCATTATGGTCTTGAACATTTGCCTAGTTCTGCAAGAGCTCTTAGGATTTGCGTCCCCCACAATTCTATTTGAAGCGACCCCACTTCTCCCTCACATAGGTGATTTCATCTTGAATCATTAAAACCATATGCTTGCGATTTCACCTTGAATCATTATGCTTTATGATTTCATCTTGAATCATAAAATCGATATGTTTAACCTCTTAACAAGTCACATTTATTATAGGAATGGACTAGGAAGTTACAATGTTAAGTAACTCCCCCATATTGACGTGACTTCCCCCACATTTATATGATTAGGTTGTCCTATTGAACCCAGATCTTGGGATCTCCAGTCAACTGGTTTAGGTTTTTCTTCATATAAACTCATTCCTTTAAGGGCTTTAGTCCCATTCCTTTAGACGACTTACTAACTAACTCTCTGCTTAAGGCTTTCATAAGCGGATCCGCGACGTTATCCATTGACTTTACATAGTCAATTGTGATAACTCTAGTTGAGAGTAGTTGTCCCAATCAATGTGTAGGATGGATATGTCTCGACTTACCGTTTTACATTGTGATATGAGTTCTGTCAATTTCCAATTGACTATCACACTTTATATAGATGGTCGTTACCAGTTTACGCCGTCTTGGTATGTCCTCTACGAATAAACGCAGATAGCCCGCATTTTCTATAAATTTATCTCAAAATATAAATTTAATCCATCACAGATTTCGCTATAAAAGTCTGTTTGAAATACATTCAAGATTTCTAAGACATAGCTTCCTATGTAGAGTCTATACATCCGCTCTAGTGGATCTAGATTCTTTAACGCAAGAATCTATATTTTACTCTATCATTAGATAGCAGTTGGATATCTTCCAAAATGCAATATCGTAAGTATCATACTCATGTAATACTATTCAAATGGTCATCACTTGAATTGCTGGTATATTTACTTAACCTGATTATAACTTCCAAATCAGGTCTCACATACGTCATTAGACACATAAGATGCCCAATATTCTTTGAGTTGTCAAAATGGGCATCAACTCTACCTCTATTTTAAATAGATATAAAAAGATGTCATTGGAGTTCTAGCTAGGCCGGAATCCCCCACATTGAACCTCTCAAGAATGTTGTCCTTATATTGTTTTTTACTTTAAAACAAATCTATCTGGTTTCATATGATATTAGTTCCAAGAACCATATATAACAACCAATGTAGTTCATGTCAAATATTGACTCCTACTTATCATTAGTGGATTTGTTCATCTTGTTATCACTTCCGGTGATAAGTATACCATCTATGTATAAACACACGATTACATATGTATACTAGTGATGTATTTACACACAAACATCCATTAATTTTGAATCCACGTTATGACAAGATGTGCTAAAAATTTGGATGTCATTGTTTGAGAGCTTTTTCTAAGCCATATAATGACGAAACAAGCCTAAAAACTTTGCTCTCTTGTCTTGGAGCCATAAAACCCTCTGGTTGGTTCATGTAGATTTCTTCTTCTAAATCTCTGTCTAGATTTTCCATTCTCACATGCATTTTGAGAAACTTCCAAATTTCTTAATGCAGCAATAGCAAGTACCATCCTAATAGAGGTTATTCGCATAACTAACGAATTTGTATCAAAGTAAGCTAGATCTTCTCATTGTCTAAACCCTTTAATTACCTTTATAATTATCGAAGGTTCCATTGAAAACCTTTGTAGTTGTTAGGTATAAACCATTTGTAGCCTAGTGGATTACCACCAGGAGGTAAATCCACGAGCTATAATGTATCATTTTTGTAAAATAGAATCTATTTCACATTTGATGGCTTCTTTCCAATGAGCCCCTCTTGATGAAATTACCATTTCTTTGTAAGAAATAGGTTCATTTCCTACAATAAAAGAAACAAAATCATGTCCAAACAATTTCTCGGTTCTTGCCTGTTTGCTTCTTCTAGGTTCAACCTATTCTTTTAGGTTGATCTTTTCTCACACCATGGAGATCATGTTCAATCCCTTGTTGTTTCTTATCACGAACAACATTATCATCTTAATGTCTCTCATCATGAAGGACATCATCATTTAGTTGCCTCTCATCATGGAAAACTAAATCTAGTCTAGATGAACATCCAATTTTCTTGGATAAATAAGGAAACACAGTTTCAAACAATGAAAGTTTTCCTTGATTCCATTATCGTATCTTTGTATATATTCATATTTATGAATCATATACAAATAAATGATAAGCACTACTGTAGTGAGCATATCACACAATATGCAATCCACAGTTTTAGGTCCAATATTTTGAACCTTGGGTGTCGGAACAGATAGACACCCCCCACATTTGTAAGTACTTATAGGATGGTTATCATCCCATCCATAGGTCATAGAACTATCTTCTTTTCCTTATAAGGGATCTTATCTAAAAGATAAGTAGCCGATACCACATGCCATGGTTTAAACCAAGAGTTTAATAACATGGCATAACCATATCTTTTAAGGCACGATTCTTTTCATTCAACAATTCTATTGAGGCATATAAGGAGTGATACGTGGGAATCGCACCAGGCTATACCTCTCGAGGGACTCGAGAAGCTTACAACCCCCACCAGGCAGTGTACCTGATCGTTGTAGTATAGTATAGTGACAAGTACCGGGGGATTGATCGTTCAACTCAGGAATAGTGTCGCTAGGATTAGAAAAGCCTAAAAACTAGGTCTAGAGGTGAAGGATGATTCTTTTTGTATTTTTATATTTTTATAAAAGCAATTAAAAATCTCGGTTTTTGGAAGAGTGGGCGGAATTAGTTGCTAGTCAACTAACCCAATAACTAAAGATGCAATCAAAATAAAATAACAGAAATGAAAATAAAGCTAATTTAACTAGTGGTGTGAACAATAATGGGGAGAATTATGTTTACTTAGGTTTCATTACTCCCTAGATATCTTTTACAGGTTGATAGTTTGTTACAATTGCATGGATGACGGGTTATATTCCTTAATACCATTCGTGGGGTGGCGTACGTACTTCATCAACTCTATAAGCTCCTACTTCACTCCTATGTCGAACCGGCTAAGGAGCTCCTAACATGAGATCATTAGAATTCGCTCATGCATTAAATACAACCATCATAACCTAGTGCGCATTGGTTCATGTTTCTTAAGACATTCAAGCATGTCACCATTGGAAGTATGCTAGTTTTCTTAAGCCTAACATCGAAATCATTCATCCGTAACAACTATAAACAAACAATCAACCCATAATCAACATCTAGGTTTCACTACATCTAAGCAAACACACAAGAGATTTAGCCTAGCATGTTAAATTCAAGACAAGTGTAAGATATATTCAAGCAACACATAGACATATTGATTGAATCAAAAGAGTACTTATCTTAATTGAACATGAAAGGTTTCAAAGGGTAAAAACGCTTGAAAGAGCAGTAAAATTCGTGCTAGGGTTGCTCCAAAAGTTACACCCTACTTGTTCCTTTCTAATGAATGAAAATTGCAAAACTATATATAGATTTTACAGGGTGACGGCGTCAAGAAGGAATTTCGGACGCCGTCAACTCGCTGCCCATAATGAGATTGGATTGCCTAGATCCAGATTTGACGCCGTCATGTGTAATATTACTTTGGGTCGTCACCATATCTTGAACCATGACGGCCATACGTGACGCGGTCATGTTTTCTCTGGACCGTCACCACTTCCAACTCTTGTTTTACTCTTGACGCCGTCACATGAAGTCTCTTGATGCCGTCAGGTACTGTTCCCAGCAAGAAAAATTAAGACTTTGCCGTTTTCTTCACTTTTATGCTCCAAAAACGTCCAAAATGCTTTCTTTTCAAGAATTCACTCCAAAAGTACCTAAAATGACAAAAGGAACGATTTAGGGCAATATTTGATCAAATAAATTCAAATCCGGGCTTAAATGACCCCCTAAAAACGGTTCATTTTTTGCCTCATCATATACCCTTACACTTGAGATTTGCTTGTCCTCAAGCAAATGCGCTTTTATTCTAATCAAAATACAAGTTAGGGGTCATTGAACACTAATATAAAAGTAATTACAACAAATAATCATTCCACTTAAGACCAAAGACAAGCACGAAGGTCATATACTAGCACCTCACAAATAGTGTTAAGATACTCACATCTCTCGGGTGTAATAAAGTATATATCACAATATGAAAATGGGAAACATCTTTCACTACCTGTCATAGAAAAATAGATTACTATAGGATTGGGAAAGGATCAAACCTCTACCACATGGCGTAAGCACCTAGGATAAACTATCAAAGAGGTCTTTCAAAGGGTTATAACGTTAGGTGTAGGGATATGGAATACACGGTTTTGTTGGATAAAGGCAATCTTTACTGGTGGCGAGTTAATCATCTTGGTTAATTACATGTACAATATGGCGTTGCTAAGCCAATACTAGACTCGACTTAAGCTAATAAATGAAAAATATCAAAAATATAAAATAAACATATAATGAAACGGGATGGTAGTCCGTATGTTTTTTCTCTTTTTTCTTTTTCTATTTTTTTTTTTCTTTTTCTTGATTTTTTCGATTTTTTTTTTTTTTTTTTTTTTTTTTTTTTTTTTTTTTTTTTTTTTTGCATACACTTTTACCCTACCATCCAAAATAATACATCATAGGGAATGTACATTCCCCTTACACTTGAATTTTTACATACTTTACAATAAACTAATCTAATGACTCAAATTAAGATAATCAAAACACTTGAAGTACTTTTAAGATTAACGCACATATGGGGGTAATATATGATGTTCTTCCCCATTATTCCATAACACAAGTACTTTACCCATGAGAGTCCCAATTGTCCCAAAACAATATGTACAAGATATGACTTGACTTAGCAACCATGTAATCAATTAGATAATTAACTAAGGGTTTAAACAAATAACAATAATGCACTAAAGATGAGTGCATACACGGAAGGCTAAGCGATTTAGGTGTACATTTAAGTGGGTTGTAACAAATTCTTCCTTTAAGTAAGATGCGTAAAGTTAGAAACGAAAAGATAGGCTCGGAGGGGTGTACTAGGGGTTTCGTGTACTAAAAATGAGTACAACGCTAAGGTGTGGGAAAAATTAGTTGACTTTACTAGCCAAGTAATATGACTTAAATGGTCAAGTAATTATGATATGGGTTTAACACAAGGGTGATCCTAATGCCTCTTATCATGTAGTAAATCCTACTACACGAATGTAGTCTCACTAGCGGTCTCGGGATGCATCACTAACGCAAGTTCTAGAATCTAAATGCTACCGGTACACTTATTAGCACTAATAGTAAATGCTTTTCCTATCAAATCTAAAGGCGAACCTCACATATTTGGGTGGAAAATTTTTCTGAATACGGTTTTGTGCTAGTCATACGACTCCTATGCATGAGACGCTTGCTAAGGCTAAAGTTTCACTCCTAAATGTTGTAAAAAAATTTAAATTTAGCGCTAAAATTACACTAACAAGTATTTCTCATAGTTTTATTACACACCTACCATTAAACAAACAAACTCAAGTGCAAGTGTATCCTATAAGGTATCATCATTTACCCTCCCGTTACACTTAGGATGAACATTGTCCCCAATGTTCAATTAAAGAATGTAAAAGTGAAATAGGCAAAAGAATGAAATCAAATACTCCCCTGATTCATTCGGTGTGGATAGTGTGGTAACAAGGTTAGATCTTTCTCCAAGAAAATGAACAATCAAAGCTTCCTTTCCAGAAATATAAATCATCTTCTTGTCATATATAACATGTTAAACCTGAGAAAACAAACAAGGCAACATCGCGTAAAATCGGCGGCAATCTATATATACTAACAAGTCCTAGAAAGCAAATTAAGATATAATGCTTGTGGAATGAATGTTTGCAGATTTCCTGGAGTTTATAAAACTAAAGAATTAACAAAAACTTTAAGACTCCGTTAGAAAAACAAAACTAGCAAAATTTCCAGAATTTTACACATGACGCCGTCAGAAGTTAACTCCTGACGCCGTCAGAAGTGACCTGCAAAACTCTTTACGTTAAGTTTCCAGAAAATTTCTGGAAAAACTTATGTCCTACTTCTTGGAAAATCCTACAAAACATCATTATGACTCGATACAAGCATTTGACTCTAACAAGTACTAATACACATGTTCATTTAATATTGTGGAGAATCAGGATCAATTTCGTTCTTAAAAACAAATTTGGGGTTTCCCCTTACACTTATCCTTTGTGAAATACCTTTGTATGAAGTTAAGACGAAGTTAAACAACAAAATAAAGCAATTTCACAATTTTAGTTTTGAAACATGATTTACCAACAATAAAAATAAAGCATGCACACGGAAGCAAATAACAATCAAACAATTAAAAATCACACAAAACATGGGTTGCCTCCCAAGAAGCGCTTTTCTTTATTTACGAGTCTTGTAGCTAGACTCAAGGTCATGGGCAATTACGTAATATGGGTGAGTTCCTCATTGAGGACATCTTTGGGATCAAACTTGGGTTTCAACTTCCTATCGGTTTTCTTGGTACGGTATGACCTTTCAAACTTTTCGCCATCCAGATCATATAAAATCATCTTCATATGCCATGATCTATCACCTTCCTTAGGTGGATTGTCCCATCTCCATTTACACTTATCCCCCTCTCTTTTCCGCTTGTTCATTTCTATGTTAATAGGCATTACGCCTAAGAACTCAATCATTTTTCTAAAGACTAGGGGGTCCTCAAAAGGGTCTAGCTCCTCATCTCTAGCTATGAGTTGTTCCACCGAATGTGTTTTATCGATGAAACCTTATTCTAGATAGAATGGGCGTTGAGGTCCTAAAAGTTTCTTTCTATCCAAGGTCCATATCTAGATGGTCTCCTAATCATCTCTACCCAATGTGGTGTCGTTTCGTCCTTACAATCGTAGCTATGTTTCTTAACATCATATACCGACCAAGTATCGTCCTCACCTACCGCTATCTTAGACTCCTTACAATCTATCATGGCGCTAGCGGTTGCTAAAAATCCTCTTCCTACTAACAATGGGCATGTAGTATCACTAACCATATCTAGGACGTGAAAATCCGCTAAAATAGTTAACTTCCCTACGTGAACAACTACATCCTTGATCATCCCAACCGGGTGGGCAATACTCCCATCCGTTAGACCAATTAATACCTCCGTCTCCTCTAACTTTCCTAGCTTAAGAGTGGTGAAAAGGGATACGGGAATCAAGTTGAGGCTTGATCCCAAATCGGCTAGTGTGTCGAAAGCTTCGGATTTTCCTATCTTACAAGGCAAAACAAATATACCTGGATCATCAAGCTTCTAAGGCAACTTGTTTTGAACGAAGGCGGTCCCATTTTTACCCAATTTAAATTTCTCATATTTTTCTAAGAGGGCACTATAGTAGGGAGCACGGGCTAAGACATCAATGACGGGGCGTTCAAGGTGGAGTTCCTTGAATTCATCGTCAAGGTCTTGTGTAGGAGGTGTTTCAACTATGCTTTTGACCGGTTTGATATTGGGTCTTTCATTCGATTGGTCCTTTTTTAGAATTTGGTTTTGCTTGAAACACGTGCTCATTGATTTAACTGAGTAGTATTGCGGACAAGAAGTGGGCGACGAAACCGATGATATGGAATTAACGTTTAGTTTTGGGTTCTTGACCGTGTCGCTTGGGAGTGCTCCCACTTCTCGGTCATTGAGAACTTTCAACAATGTGTCAATTTTGGTGGTCATCTCGCTTTGCTTTTGTTTGAAATCGGCTTCAAACTTAGATATGCGAGCTTCTTGAGACGCCATAAACTTGGACATCAACCCTTCAAGATTATTGGTACTACCATAGTTATTAGAAGGATTGTTTTTGAAAGTACGGTTGGAGGGTGGACCGTTTGGTTGGTAACGATTAGGCGGATTGGAAGAATTGTTTTGGTTTTGTTTCCACCTAAGGTTCGGGTGATTTTTCCAAGAAGGGTTGTAGGAATCACTGTAAGGGTTTGGCTCAGGTTTGAAAGTGTACCATTTATCTCCCGCTTTGTCGGTATGCGAGGATGCGTAGTCCGCAAAAGCTGTTTCGGGGAGTTCCACGCAATCATGAGTGTCATGAGGACTACTACATAATTCGCATGAAGAAGTGATTTTGTTCACTTGGCTTGAAGGCTTAGGAGCTTCCTAAGATTTCATGAGAAACTTGACTTGGTCCTCAAGTTCCATGATCCTATGGTCGGAAGTGCTAGAATTGTTCGAAGGCAAAGATATTGCCATGACCGTTTTGTTCAAATCACGGGGATCATTCCAACTTTCGTTGTCATAGAGAGCAAGATCTTCTATGAGTTCCCATGATTCTTCCGCACTTAGATCACGTAGCTTGCCACCGGCCAATTGGTCAATGGTTCGCCTTATGTAGAGATCGATATGGTCATAGAAGATTTGGACTTCGAGCCAAAGATTTATGCCATGATGAGGGACTTTTTGGAGCAAGTCCTTGAAACGAGTCCATGCTTCATATAGAGTTTTACCTTGACGTTGTTGGAACATCAATATATCATTTCTAATCTTGGTAGTTCTCCCCGGTAGGAAAAATTGAGCAAGGAAACGAGTGGTGAGATCATCCCATGAGGTGATAGATCCCACGGGTAGACGTTCAAGCCATTGACTAGCTTGATCACGTAGAGAGAATTGGAATAGGCGTAATCGGGTTGACTCTCTAGTTGTAACATCAAGGTCTATAGAATCTACGATTTTAAAGAAATCCTTGAGATGTTGGTTAGGATCTTCGGAACGAAGTCCATGGAATGCACATCCGCTTTGCACCAACCGGATGGTGTCGGATCGCAAGGGGGATACATTGGCTCCTTGGGTGAGCTCAATAGTGTTTTGATAGCCTTGGTGGCTAGGACGGGAATACTCTCCTAGGGTTTGGGGCCTAAGAGGTTGGTTCACTAGTGGTGGGTTTTGTGGGTGGTTTTGTTGTGGTGGGTTGATGGGTTCAAAGATGTTGCCACCTTCCATGATGTTGGATGGTAAAGATTACAAACAAAGATACGAAGAAATAAGATAGACTAAAGAGAACCTAAAAATAAAAATAAAATCTTACTAGAAAGGAATCTAGCAAGTAGACCTAATAAAAAGAAATCCTAACCTAGACAATAACTATTTACCCAGGTTGCGGTGCCAAAAACCTGATACGTGGGAATCGCACCAGGCTTTACCTCTCAAGGGATCTCGAGAAGCTTACAACCCCCACCAGGCAGTGTATTTTATCGTTGTAGTATATTATAGTGACAAGTACCGGGGGATTGATCGTTCAACTCAGGAATAGTGTCGCTAGGATTAGAAAGCCTAAAAACTAGGTCTAGAGGTGAGGGATGATTCTTTTTGTATTTTTATATTTTTATAAAAGCAATTAAAAATATCGGTTTTTGGAAGAGTGGGCGGAATTAGTTGCTAGTCAACTAACCCAATAACTAAAGATGCAATCAAAATAAAATAACAGAAATGAAAATAAAGCTAATTTAACTAGTGGTGTGAACAATAATGGGGAGAATTGTGTTTACTTAGGTTTCATTACTCCTTTGATATCTTTTACAGGTTAATAGTTTGTTACAATTGCATGGATGACGGGTTATATTCCTTAATACCATTCGTGAGGTGGCGTACGTACTTCCCCAACTCTATAAGCTCCTACTTCACTCCTATGTCGAGCCGGCTAAGAAGCTCCCAACATGGGATCATTAGAATTCGCTTATGCATTAAAGACAACCATAATAACCTAGTGCGCATTGGTTCATGTTTCTTAAGACGTTCAAGCATGTCACCATTGGAAGTCTGCCAGTTTTCTTAAGCCTAACATCAAAATCATTCATCCGTAACAACTATAAACAAACAATCAACCTATAATCAACATCTAGGTTTCACTACATCTAAGCAAACACACAAGAGATCTAGCCTAGAATGTTAAATTCAAGACAAGTGTAAGATATATTCAAGCAACACATAGACATATTGATTGAATCGAAAGAGTACTTATCTTAATTGAACATGAAAGGTTTCAAAGGGTAAAAACCCTTAAAAGAGCAGTTAAATTCGTGCTAGGGTTGCTCCAAAGTTACAGCCTACTTGTGGCTTTCTAATGAATGAAAATTGCAAAACTATATATAGATTTTACAGGGTGACAGCGTCAAGAAGGAATTTCTGACGCCGTCAACTCGCCGCCCATAATGAGATCGGATTGCCTAGATCCAGATTTGACGCCGTCATGTGTAATATTACTCTGGGTCGTCACCATATCTTGAACCATGATGGCCATACGTGACGCGGTCACATTTTCTCTGGACCGTCATCACTTCCAACTCTTGTTTTACTCTTGACGCCGTCACATGAAGTCTCTTGACGCCGTCAGGTACTGTTCCCAGCAAGAAAAATTAAGACTTTGCCGTTTTCTTCACTTTTATTGTAACACCCCCAATTTTAAAATATTTGCAACGGAATAAAGATTGGGTGTTACTTCATAGCTCACAGGTTTTCATCAGAAAATGATTATCAATTTATTCATTTTAAAATATTTATCATTCGAATATCAGAGTTTGCAAAATGAGGTCCCAGTGGTTTCAAAGTTTGTTAAATAAGTTTTCGAATGATAGTAACATTTATAGCCTTTGTAAGAATTCGTGCTCCTTCGTACCATCCTTGCTCATTATGGACCTGAGATAAACACATGCTAAAAGTGTCAATACAATGGTTGGTGAGTTCATAGAGTTTTATGGAAAACCATTTATTTTGATAGATTTCAGGAATATTTGGAAATTATAAATACAAACAGTAATGGAACAAGTATTGAATAATATTGTCTATAATCACAGATAAATCATATAAATAATCAATCAAATTCAAATAAGGGATCAATAATCCTAACATGAGCTTGAAACTCATGATGCTAATTTAATAACATATACAATTCAAGTATGGTCAAATTCCTATATAGCTATATCTAAATATATGTTGAAAACATACATTTCCTTATAGATATTGCCCCAAGCCTCATGACACGCAAGACGTTAACAAAAGGGGTGTTTTATCAAATCAATGATAAATTTCGCCCTTGTGTAATAGGTGATTTGCCAATTCCTATTTTTACTCAAATATAGTGTATCACGACTAATACGACTAACCATGTGCAAATGGCATTCAGTCAAGTATTAGTGGGACAGGAGGTCAATCCTTACCAGGTTTCGAAGCTGTTCACTATATTCGCGCTCACATAACAGTGATTAATGGCTCATGATTGAGGGACTTTATGGCGATAAGGTAACTTAGGCAATATCAAGGTAATAATGAGATCATTCAGGCTAACATCATAAAATCAAGTATCATACCACAGTAATCAATTTGGAAACAGTATCATCTGAGTATCAGTAATTTGTTTAAGTATTTCGCCAGTAACATATACATATATATATATATATATATATATATATATATATATATATATATATATATATATATATATATATATATATATATATATATATATATATATATATATATATATATATATATATATATCATATACCACAATAATCGAATTGGAAACATTATCATCAGAGTATCAGTATTTCGATTAAGTAATTCACCAGTAACATACATATATCACATGCCACAATAATCAAATTGGAAACATTATCATATGAGTATCAGTATTAAGTATTTCGTCAAGTATTGTATATATCACATCTTAAATTATAAACCATATCAGATAATTATTAATAAAGAAATTGATTTGAATCATGTAATTTATTCATATACTTATCAAATTATCAAAGTATATGTAAGCATGTATCTCCCCCAATGAGTTAAAAACAATTATTGGAAAGGGAGCTATGACTCACCTGGATTGATACGGAAATGATGAAAAGTAGAGTAGAATGAGATTATGAGAATGATTTGGAAACGTCTTTGATACGGAACCTGATAAATAAATTTATCTGAGAATTTGACCAAATACTATTTGGTAAATACGAACGAATAACGAATAATATTTATTCGTTATGACGAATAGATGATGTGCAGTGTAATTATTATACCATGCATGATATGATAAAATACTTTATTTAAAATATCCATCGAAGTTTTACCTTTTCAATCATAAGTAAAAATATTAACTTTTGAAAATATCGTTATATATATTATTACCGTTACGTTAACTATTATATATATATATATATATATATATATATATATATATATATATATATATATATATATAAACGAAAGTTTAAATGCAATACGGAATAAATTTACGAAAATAGAAAATAAATAAGAATGTCAAATAGATTATGTTTAGTCCTTGTCCTTTTCCTGTTTTTACACTTTTTATACTAACGGCGTTAGCGTTACACCGTTAGTCCTTTTCGTATCTAATTTACAATTATAGTCCACTACTTGTCCAAAATAACATTCTAAGCTTGGAATATTAAATAATATCAAGTTTTATCCTATAGATTCTGTTTTTACAGTTTCAGTCCCTACTTTTCAGTCCTTGACAGTTTTAGTCCTCTCAAGTGTCGTCGCGTTACATTTTTAGTCCAAACGTGTAATAAAAAGTGGGAAAAATTATAGAAAAATTTTCGTAGCTTATTTAAGTTTATTAAAGCTTATTTCAACTGCTTATTTGATAAAAGAGCTTATTTTCCAGCTTATGGCCTTAACGAGCCAAACCAAAAGCCCATTTAGAAATTTAGAGGCGACGGCATGGAAATTGGTTTGGGCCTGGACTTACTATTTTTATGATTCTAAAAATGTTTCATATGGGCCCAGTGGGCTTATGGTTCGTTATTTCTTGTTGGGCTCAGTATAAGCCCAAACGAAAATATTAGTTTTCTTAACTAAATTTGGATTTGAAAACCTTGTGAATGCCGATTCAAAATGAATCATTTTATGTGTCGAAACGTGAGTATTTTTACATGTTATCTAAATGAAATTGGTAGTTTTCTAGGTGGTCTATTGAGTCGTGTAAAAATATTGGGTTCTCATTAAGTAATATTCCAATTTATACGTGTGTTTCTTGGGCCACATGGAACGTTTATATATTTGTGAAAAACTTAAAATATTTTCAAAGAGTTTAAATGAATTTTCATCTGATTAAGCATGGTTCAAAATGATTTTGTAATATGCATGTGAAGTAAAAACTAACGTGAAATATGTGTGCTACGTGACTCCTAGGCCTTCCAAAATAGAGGCTAGTCACGTTTGGTTTTCTATATTACAATACGTACGTATAAATATACGTAAAGCTTATATAGGATCGAATAAAAATGAACATGGTGCATGAATTAAATTCAATGTGTGAAATGAATTGAAAGTAGTTTGAAACGACTTACTACACCTCTAGGGTGGTGAGGGTCGAGAGTGATTGAAGGAAACACAAGGAAATTATCATGTTCGCTTATTAATCCAAGAAACGAGTTATATATATAACTCGATACAACTCAAAAATTCCTGAACTTGTGCATGAGTTGTTCCTGGTCTTTCAGAGAATATTTGAGAGTGAAATGAAGTGATATTGAGTGTATTGAATGAATGAAACAAGAGGAGGAAAATATAGTACATGTAGCATGAATATATAACACGTAAATATGCAAATAATCCATAGAAACATAATCGACTATTCATGTCAGTGAATTCATGAAATAGAGAATGAATCTAGAGTATATAAGGTGATTCATGAAGATGTCGACCATATATTTATTCCATACACGATTTGATAAATCGTGTACCCCTTGGATATAATTGATCATCCTTGACATTTAAACATGAAATCATCTTAGAAATATTATTTGGAACTCATAGAAACAAACTAGAGTCGAAATGGTTAAGAAATGAATTTAGTACAAATCGATTCGCTTGAATATTTGTCAATCACTTCGCATCCTAAAAATGTATCAAACGTCGTCCTATGAACTTGGGATTTGACACACTAATAGTTGGCTAGGTGGTGAACGAGATGGTGCAAAAATATATATGAGTCGTGTGTAGAAATCGTGAATACGCGAGGCGTTTTGGAGGGTGTTTTGTTGATCAAAGAAAATATTAAGATTTGGAATTGGGCTTATTTGTATGGGCTGATGAATAGTACCGGATGTTGGGCTGAAATTTATTAAGGGCCCGTTTGGTTTGTATTAGTTATTAATTAGGATTAGTGAATTTTTAATATTGTGTTAAACGTGTCGAGAATTTGTTTCGTCGTTTGGTGAATTTTGCAATATCGTAATCATGACCATTTTAATATAATAAGAAAATTTTAAATTTCCCCGTAAAAATGGTGATTACAATAATGACAGAGATTTAATATATAATTAAACGTTTTTAATTATATGGATTTTTGCGAGGTTTTACAGTACCCACATGTCATTCTGAATTTCGTCCTGAAATTCAAATTTAATGTGATTACTTGAGTAAAGAATTTTTGAACAGAGGGTTGTCGAGGGATTTTTATTCCTAAAATTAAGGAAACTTTATTCAGTTAGATTTACCTGCACTAGACAAGACAAAATAACCGATGTATTTAAGAGATGTGAATATTGAGAATAGTGGTCATGAATAGTAGAATAACGGCTAGTGAACAGTAAATACTAACGGTCATGTCTACCAAAATAAGATAAAGGAAAAATATTTCCAAACCCTTATAAATACCACTGGTATACTTGGGTTTTTCACACACACACACACACACAAAACACTCAATGACTTGCAGACTTCCACATACCCCTGAACAATTTCGATTGTTTATCAAGGCAGAAACAGAGAATAGAGATGTGGATCGCCAAAATGCTATTGTGGAGGCCATTAATCAGTATGAGATGGCAAAACAATTGAATCAAGAACTTAGAGAACGCTATGTGAGATGCACAGACATATCGGCGGATAGGAAACAGGTGATTGATAAATTCTTGGAGGATGAGTGCCGCAAGAACGCCGCTGTTATTCAATCGTTGCGGGCTTATGTCGGTCAGACTCAGGCCCAGATCTCCAATAAAATTCGTTGGAGTCTTGAAGAAAATTTTGGTGTTGTTAGGGTTGAACAACAACAACCACAACAACAACAACAAAATCCACCACCACCACAACAACCTCATGATCAAATTTTGATTGAGTCTAAACGGTCAACTAAGTTTTCCAATGTGATTGGTCAACCAAGTCAAACGTCTCAAACCAACTAACCAAGGAGTACAGTGTATTCCCGGGTCGTTATGACCCAGCGAGGTAAGCAATTGTATTTAAAAACGTTTAAAGTGATCGGGTGATTTAACAGGAGGATCAGGAATTTGATTTGAATGATTATACTATGAGATTATGAATGAAAATAACTTAGAAACACTATTGGAACAATTATTGATAATCAGATAACCTAGAAACGTAAGTTAACCTAAAAACGCGCGTTTGAATTTAAAATAAACGCGAACTCGCAAAATAAAAAGTGAAACGTGAGCAAATAAAGTCCTACGAAGATAAAAATTATATTTTTACAATCCTAATGTTATAAGAAAATTTTTGGAAAATTAAAATTATTTTTACAACTATTTAATTAATTAATATTAATTAATTACTTATTATTAATTATTTTTTAATTAACTAAATTACACTAACAATTAATTAATTATGAAAATTAACTAGAAAAATGAAAATTAAATTTAGGAAAATCTAAAATATTATAAAACTAATTTTAAAATAGAAAACCTATTTTTTCAACTTTTTAATTAATTATTAATAATTAAAATCTATTTATTTAATTAATTTAAACTAAATTAAATTGTGAAAAGTACTAAATGACAAAAGAAAAATCTGGAAAAAAATCCTAAAATTATTTTAAGTTATAAGAGACCTGAAAAAAATTTAAAAATGAGAAATGCTTATAAATAAGCAGAAAAATAAGCTAAATGGCCTAAATAGAAGCTATCACTTTTCTAAAATTTGGATTTTTCTTGATTTTCTTTTACACAACTGATTTACTACCTAAACTAACAAACTTTTGTAAAGGAACTTAGGCTATAAGCCCAGAAATCAGCACATGGGAAGCAAAAAGCTTAACAGCCTAAGATTTAGGCTATTTAGGACTTGATTTGTGAAATAAGCTATGGAAAAAGCTACACTGGGGTACGTTAATGTTCACACAGGTTACAAGGACAATTTCAAACAAGTAACAACTGAATATGGCCACTTGATAAAATAAGCTCTAAAATCTCCTAGGCTGAGACAGTTTGGGGACAATACTTGCAGACCCAAACCAGGTGGGGTCCACAGGGGTTAAGGGCACAAGCTTGGTTGAAGCTGCTAGCCTGCTAGCTTGTGAACAACTTGGAAGCAAAAACAAGCCCTGGGGCCCACTGTGGTGACCTATGAAACTCACAGAAGTGAGTACTAAGGGGTGGTCATAAGCTAAGGCAGGGGATGATCTTCCCCTGCAGGTTACTTTGGGGAGGGATGGGGTCCACAGAAAAAATCATAAAAATGAAACAAAAGTGGGAATCTAAAGATGAGCTGGGGGGTTACTAATCCTAAAAATTTCAAAGCTTGAAACCCTACTCACAATTCTCTAAAATTCTTGCCATTTTTGCAAAATCTGAAATTGCAACTTTGACTTTTTAGCTAATTCTACTTGTTTGACTTTTGTGAGATTTAATCTTGATTTAGTTACTAGTTTTGTAGTAATAAGCTATAATCAGACCTACTTAAGCTATTTTAACAACTAATGGATGGATTTAGATGATTCTACTATTACAAAACCTCAACAGTGCACAGTCAATTAAGTCCAAAAGAGATTTTGACTTTTAATAGCAAGAGACCTAAATTTTGTGACATAAGTGAACTAATATGGCCTAATAGGGGGTTGTGGAAAACTGAGTTAGTAACAAAAACACCCCCTAACCCCTACTGAACCAGTAAGCCAAACAACCCCTTAAGTGTCTGTCATGAACTTTTTAAACAGAAACCAACACAGATTTATGAAGCTATCTCTAAACCAAAATTCTTATTAGTTGTGAGGCTTAAATGAGCTTAGAAACACAGACATGAACCACCACTACTACCTATACTAATTTACTCAAAACTACAGTTAAACTAAGCTAATGAGTAAAACATATTTTAGTGATAAATTATCAATCAATAAACTATAAAATGACTTAAGTAAAACAAATAAGCATATACTGACAGATTATGAACAAGGAATAGTAAAATAGAAAAATCAAGAAATTTCCTTACAAGAGCTTTCCTGCTAAACTGAGATGAACCAAGTATCAAACTCAAAGAACCTATGCTCCCCAGAGCTCTAAACCAATCCACCTCAGCATCTCCTTCTTTTCTTCTCTCTTTTTTTATTTTTATTTATTTATTTATTTATTTTATTTTTTTGTATTTTCTTCTAATTGAATTGAAATTGAAATTAAAACTGAAAGTGAATTGCAGAACAGAGAAACTTATATTAATCAAAAGGAAATGAATTAAAACTTAGAGTCTTAACTGAGATTACAATAACTTGAAATTAACTAAATTAAAACTAAAAACTAACAACCATGCTCCACTGCTTCTCTTGCCTTTTATATGGGACCTTTAGGGTTTTTGAGGCCTTCTGACTCAATTCCACTCTCATTTGGACCCTTAGATGAAGATAAGGTGATGTCCACCACTGAATTGGATTTTGGTGCGAAAGTGGGATTTTATCCATTTGGTTTGATTACCTGTGCCAGGGGTGTTAATTTGGACTGGGGTGTTTGGATGAGATAGGGGTAATGATGGAGGAGGGGGAAGTGGGTGGTGATGATGAGTAGCAGAGGTGTTGCAGGGTCACGGGGTGTGTTGGAGGAGGTAGAGTCAAAGGGGTCAAATGGTCAAGGGTTGACCCTGGTATTATTAAACGAGAATGGGGTGGTGGTGGGCTTGGAGGAGTTGGGCCAGGTTTAGGATTGGGCTAGGGAAATAATGGGGTAGTGGATTGGGTATTTTTAGATTTGAGTGGGATAATAATACTAAGTCCGTTTGGTTTGTAGAAGTTTAATCACAAGGACCATTTTTGTAATCTCATGAAAGATAAAGGTTAGAAAATGCAACCTCCCAAAGATATCACAAGGACTATTCATGCCACATTATGATTCCATAAGCCCTTTATTTGATTTATTTTTTCAATTTTAAAACTCCAGGGATTGATTTTGCCAACTTGCAAAGTACAGTGACCAAACATGTAATTTTCTCAAACTATTCACCCAAGGACTAAAATTGATAATTTTTGACTTTTAAAAACCTTGGGTTGACTTTTCTTTCGTTTTAAACCTTCAGGGACTAGTTTTGTCAATTTATGAAACTTGAGGGACTGAAACTGCCAATTGTGCAAACTTTGTTTGTTTTTCATTTGTTTTTAAACATTTTGCATCTAAAACATATAAAACACAGTTTTGGGATAATTTTTGTATTTTGATGCATTTCTGAGTGTTTTTGGATGTTTTGGCAGTTCAGATACGATAAAAATGATGAGTATTTACACACTCATCAATCCCCCACACTAAACTATTGCTAGTCCCTAGCAATCTTTTGAGAAAAACTTAATAGATTTGAAACTCTTTACCAAAAGCCATCACTTCTGGAGAAGCCAAATGTATCAGTTCAAGTAAGAACTATGGTCCACTTGATAACCATGTGATTTTGAGCAAACCACCAGCTGTCAACGACTTTGATTTGTCTTTACCAAAAGCTGTTTGCTTCTGGACTAGCCAACTGTTGATGGAATAGTCAACATCTTGGTGTGCTGATTACCAATTATGGTTTTTCAACTGCCTTTACCACAAGCCATAATCTTGCGGGCTAGCCAACTCATTCACTTTTTAGGATATGGCGAGTTGAGGTACCATACAATTTTGGGCAAATTGCAAGCCGTCAACGGGTTTGAGATATCTTTACCAAGAGCCGTTTGCTCCTGGATTAGCCAATCCTTTTGTTGTTTAGACACGGCGGACTGATTACCACAAAAATTTTAAAATAAAGTGAAAAAATTTTGAAAATTTTGGGCAAAAAACGGGGGTTCTAGAGGATATAATGTGATAAAATTCGCGTGAATTCCCCCCCCCCCCCCACACTTAGAATTGAATATTGTCCTCAATATTCAAAGTCCCGGCTATTATGCCGACTCTTTGAACGTAAAAAGATAATATTATAAGCTAAATGTGGAAACATCGTTTTGTATTTTTCACTTTATTTATATGTACATACAATCACACATTTTTTTTAAAAGATATATACATTTCAAATAGCTGCAGGGGACGACCACTCCCCCACACTAGGGTGTTAGAAAGTAGAAAGAAGTCAGAGACATGGGTGAAAACCCATGTTGTTGATACTGTTTTTGTTTATCGAGTCGCTAGCTTGACTCGATCCACGAATTCCATTGTCCTTGGGGAATGTTTGGAGATCCGGGACAACCATGGATGGTATGTCCTCTCCAAAGTAATGTTTCAAACGATGTCCATTCACTTTGAAATTAGGACCGTCATTTTGAGATAACTCGACGGTGCCATAAGGATAAACCTTAGTGATAGTGAATGGACCAGTCCAACGGGTTTTTAGCTTTCCTGAGAAGATCTTGAGTCTAGAGTTGAAAAGAAGGGCTCGATCACCAACGTTGAAAACGCGGTTCTTGATTTTTGAGTCACGTATCTTTTTTGTCTTTTCCTTATAGATCAAAGAGTTCTCGTAAGCTTGATCACGAAGTTCATTTAATTCATTCAGTTGAACTTTTTGATGATCACCCGTAGTATTTAGGTCAAAATTTGCATGCTTGAGAGCCCAATAGGCTTTATGCTCAAGCTCGATTGGTAGATGGCACGCTTTCCCGTACACAAGCTTGTAAGGCGTACACCCGATGGGTGTTTTGTAAGTCGTACGGAAAGCCCAAAGTGCATCATCTAATTTTTCCGACCAAGATGCACGATTTTCACCAACGGTTCTTTCCAATATTCTCTTAATGCCTCGATTGGAAACTTCTACTTGTCCACTTGTTTGAGGGTGGTACGCAGTAGAGAGACGGTGAGTGATGAGGCGAAAAATGAACCACTTTTAGGGGGTCATTTAAGCTCGGAATTGAATTTATTTGATCAAATATTACCCCAAATCGTTCCTTTTGTGATTTTAGGTACTTTGGGAGAGAAATCTGGAAAAGGAAGCAATTCGGACGTTTTTGGAGCATAAAAGTGAAGAAAACGCCAAAGACTTAATTTTCCATGCTGAGAACAGTACCTGACAGCATCAAGAGGAAGACCCTGACGGCGTCAGGAGTAAAAGTGGTGACGACCCAGTGCTAACCTGACGACGTCAGAACAAGGGCGTCAAGAGTAAAATCTGTGACGGCCTGCACAAGGTGTACACATGACGGCGTCAGACCCAGATCTAGGCAGTCCGAGGAACTATTTGGCGCCGAGATGACGGCGTCAGCCCTTTGTTCTTGACGCCGTCACCTTCTAAACTCTATATTTAGTTTTCTATTTTTCATTCATAGAGGAGGAACTTGTGTGGAGAAACCCTAAGGCCGAACTTTGTGAACCCTAGCTCGTATTTTACAGTATTTTCAAGGGTTTTTACCCCTTGAATCCTTTCATGTGCTATTGAGATAAGTCTTCTCTTAATTCAATCAATATGTCTATGTGTTTATTGATTATATCTTTTACTTGTCTTGATTTCAACATGCTAGGCTAGATTTATCTTGTGTTTGCTTAGATCTAATGAAACCTAGATGTTAATTATGTGTTGATTACTTATTTATGGTTGTATTGGATGAATGATTTCAATGTTAGGCTTAAGAAAACTGGCAGATCTCCATTGTGTAACATGCTTGAACGTCTTAGGAAACATAAACCGATGTGTACTAGGTTTTATTGGTTGTATTTAATGCATGAGTAAATTCTAATGATCCCATGTTAGGAGCTTCTTAGCCGGCTCGACATAGGAGTAAAGTAGGCACGCATAGGATTGGGGAAGTAAGTACGCCACCCCATGAATGGTATTAAGGAATACAATCCGTCATCCACGCAACTATAACAAGTAATTAACGTGTAAAAGATATCTAGGGAGTAGTGAAATCTAAGTAAACACATTTCTCTCACATATTGCTCACAACCTTAGTTTAAATTAGTTTATTTTTATTTTAGTATTTTATTTTGATTGCATCTTTAGTATTGGGTTAGTTGACTAGCAACTAATTCCGCGCAACTCCTTCAAACCCGAGATTTTTACTTGCTTTCTAAAAAATATAAAAATACAAAAAGAATCATCCCTCATCTCTAGACCTAGTCTTTAGGTTTTCTAATCCTAGCGACACTATTTCTAGCTGAACGATCAATCCCCCGGTACTTGTCACTATACTATACTACATCGATCAGGTACACTGCCTGGTGGGGGTTGTAAGCGTCTCGAGATCCCTCGAGAGGTAAAGCCTGGTGCAATCCCTACGCATCTAGTTTTTGGCGCCGCAGCCCGGGGAATAGTTATTGTCTAGGGTAGAATTTCTTTTTATTAGGTCTACTTGCTAGATTCCTTTCTAGTAAGATTTTTATTTTTATTTTTAGGTCTTCTTTAGTCTATCTTTTTCTTCGTGCCTTTGTTAGCAAATTAAATTCATTGACTATTCCGTTGGCCATTATGGAGAACGCGAATCCACCATACTACCAACCACGAAATTCACCCACTCCAAATGACATCTTGATGTTTAAACAACATGAGGATGAACCTATCTATGATGCTTGGGCTCGTTTTAAATATTTACTCCGAAAAGTCCCTCATCATAATTTCGATCTGTGGTCTCAAATTGAAATATTTTACCATCGTGTCGACCACTATACCAAAATGGACATTGACCATGCCGCAGATGGGGACCTTTGGGGATTAAGTGTTGATGAATCATGGGAAACCATAGAGAATTGTGCCATACTTGCCAAAAAATGGACAACCCAACAAACGTTGTTACGGATCAATTGATAGCAAGTTTAAGGGAACAAGCAAGAAGATTGTTTGGGGATAAAGCTATAGATGAGATAACTGGGTGCATGGGGTGGTTTGATTTCACTACAATACAAGCTGAGCACATTGGTAATCTTGATAAGATGGAGGATAGAGTTGAAAATTTAAGCCCACCAAGTACCCCACAAGTCCTACCATCATTTGAAGCATACACACCGCCCGTGACTTATTCGGATGAAGTAGATGAGACTTTAGGAGTCCCAATAGAGGTAGAACCCTTGTACCAAACACCACTAGAGGATATAGGTTTGAATACTTGAAGTGATAACCTTACTCTTAGTTTCAGGGAATTACCTAGTGTTGATGCCGGAACCTCAATCTTCACACAACTTTCCATCCTTAGATATACATGTAGGAGACAAAAGAGGAGCCGACCCACCCATCAACCCATGTAGTCCAGGTAGTCTTAGGATAAAGGTAGTGGACTCTAAGCCTTGTAGAGAGGAAGCCAATATAGGAGTGGAAGATGAACTTACATGCTTACATCACCCATTTATGATTGATCACAAGAAACATTATGGGTTTAAACTGGGTTTATTAGGTCAAGATGGATCCCCAACTAATAATCTCTTGAAGTTGATTGAAAATGATCCCTTTCTAGGAGAAAATCTTAATCCAAAAATTAACCCGATTGAATTAGGTAAGGTTATGATGATAGGAGCACACCTCTTTGAGCATATAATTCATCCACCACTCTTTCCTCACGTGGCATATTTCCACCCTAAGGGTGTGTATCGCTACTTCCACCCGCACTTAATCCTAAGTGTAGGGAAAACCTCCCTTCTTTCCGTTAAATAAGGGTAGAGTCAGGCTCATGACTCGAACAAAAACAAGCGCTTCTTGGGTCAGCCCGTTTTATTTGTTTGATTTTTAATTGTTTGATTGTTATTTGTTTCCATATGCATGCTTTATTTTTATTGTTGGTAGATCATGTTTCAAAACTAAAATTGTGAAAATACTTTATTTTGTTGTTTGGCTTAGTCTTAACTTCATCCAAAGGTATTTCGCTAAAGATAAGTGTAAGGGGAAACCCCAAATATGTTTTTAAGAAACAAAACCGATCATGATTCTCCACAATATTAAGTGAACATGTATATTCATACTTGTTAGAGTCAAATGCTTGTATCGAGTCATAAAGAAGTTTTGCAGGATTTTCCAGGAAGTAGGACCAAGTTTTTCCAGAAATTTTCTGGAAACTTAACATAAGAATTTCTGCAGGTCACTTCTGACGGCGTCACGAGTTTACTCTTGACGGCGTCACGTGTAAAAATCTGGAAATTTTACCAGTTTTGTTTTTCTAACGGAGTTTTAAAGTTTTTGTTGAATTATTAGTTTTATAATCTCCAGGAAATCTGCAAACATCATTCCACAAGCATTATATCTTATTTTGTTTTCTAGGATTTATTAGTACATATAGACTGCCACCGATTTTATGCGAGGTTGCCTTGTCTGTTTTCTCAGGATTTACAGGTTATGTATGACAAGAAGATGATTTATTTTTCTGGAAGGGAAGTTTTGATTGTTCATTTCTTGGAGGAAAATTTAACCTGGCCACCTTATTATCCATACCGAGCGAATCAGGGGAGTATTTGATTTCATTCATTTTACTTATTTCACTTTTACATTCTTTACTTGAACATTGGGGACAATGTTCATCCTAAGTGTAAGGGGAGGGTAAAATGAGGATACCTTACAGATACACTTTCGCTTAAGTTTGTTTGTTTGATGGTAGATGTGTAATAAAACTATTAGAAATACTTGTTAGTGTAATTTTAGCGCCAAATTTAAAATTTTTTACAACATTTAGGAGTGAAACTGTAGCCATAGCAAACGTCTCATGGATAGGAGATTGTATGACTAGCACAAAACCGTACCATTCAGAAAAATTTTCCACCCAAATATGTGAGGTTCGCCTTTAGATCTGATAGGAAAAGCATTTACTATTAGTGCTTATGAGTATACCGGTAGCATTTAGATTCTAGAACTTGCGTTAGTGATGCATCCCGAGACCACTAGTGAAACTACATTCGTGTAGTAGGATTTACTACATAAGAGGCATTAGGATCACCCTTGTGTTAAACCCGTATCATAATTACTTGACCATTTAAGTCATATTACTTGGCTAGTTAAGTTAATTAATTTTCCCACACCATTAGTGTTGTACTCATTTTTAGTACACGAAACCCCTAGTACACCCCTCCGAGCCTATCTTTTCGTTTCTAACTTTAAGCATTTTACTTAAATGAAGAATTTGTTACACCCCACTTAAATGTACACCCAAATCGCCTTAGCCTTCCGTGTATGCGCTCATTTTTAGTGCATTATTGTTATTTGTTAAACCCTTATAAGTTAATTATCTAATTGATTACATGGTTGCTAAGTCGAGTCATATCCTTGTACATATTGTTTTGGGACGATTGGGACTCATGGGTAAAGTACTAATATTATGGAGTAATGGGGAAGAACATCATATTATTACCCCCATATGTGTGTTAATCTTAAAAGTACTCCAAGTGTTTTGATTATCTTGATTCAAGTAATTAGATTAGTTTATTGTAAAGTATGTAAAAATTCAAGTGTAAGGGGAATGTTCATCCCCTATGATGTATTATTTTGGATAGCAGGGTAAAAGTGTATGCACAAAAAAAAAAAAAAAAAAAAAAAAAAAAAAAAATCAAGAAAAAGAAAAAGAAAAAAAATAGAAAAAAGAAAAGAGAAAAAACATACGAACTACCATCCCTTTTCATTCTATGTTTATTTTATGTTTTTGTTATTTTTCATTTATTAGCTTAAGTCGAGTCTAGTCTTGGCTTAGCAACGCCATATTGTACATGTAATTAACCAAGATTGTTAACTCGCCACCAGTAAAGACTGCCTATATCCAACAAAACCGTGTATTTCATATCCCTACACCTAACGTTACAACCCTTTAAAAGACCTCTTTGATAGTTTATCCTAGGTGCTTACGCCATGTGGTGGAGGTTTGATCCTTTCCCAAGCCTATGTTAATCTATTTTGCTATGACGGGTAGTGAGAGATGTTTTCTATTTCCATAATCTGATATTACTTTATTACACCCGAGAGATGTGAGTATCTAAACACTATTTGTGAGGTGCTAGTGTATGACCTCCGTGCTTGTCTTTGGTCTTTAGTGGAACGATTATTTGTTGTAATTACTTTTATATTAGTGTTAAACGACCCCTAACTTGTATTTTGATTAGAATAAAAGCGCATTTGCTTGAGGACAAGCAAATCTCAAGTGTAAGGGTATATGATGAGGCGAAAAATGAACCACTTTTAGGGGGTCATTTAAGCTCGGAATTGAATTTATTTGATCAAATATTACCCTAAATCGTTACTTTTGTGATTTTAGGTACTTTGGGAGAGAAATCTGGAAAAGGAAGCAATTCGGACGTTTTTGGAGCATAAAAGTGAAGAAAACGCCAAAGACTTAATTTTCCATGCTGAGAACAGTACCTGACGGCGTCAAGAGGAAGACCCTGACGGCGTCAGGAGTAAAAGTGGTGACGACCCAGTGCAAACCAGACGGCGTCACAACAAGGGCGTCAAGAGTAAAATCTGTGACGGCCCGCACAAGGTGTACACATGACGGCGTCAGACCCAGATCTAGGCAGTCCGAGGAACTATTTGGCGGCGAGATGACGGCGTCAGCCCTTTGTTCTTGATGCCGTCACCTTCTAAACTCTATATATAGTTTTCTATTTTTCATTCATAGAGGAGGAACTTGTGTGGAGAAACCCTAGGGCCGAACTTTGTGAACCCTAGCTCGTATTTTACAGTATTTTCAAGGGTTTTCACCCCTTGAATCCTTTCATGTACTATTGAGATAAGTCTTCTCTTACGTCAATCAATATGTCTATGTGTTGGTTGATTATATCTTTTACTTGTCTTGATTTCAACATGCTAGGCTAGATTTATCTTGTGTTTGCTTAGATCTAATGAAACCTAAATGTTAATTATGTGTTGATTACTTGTTTATGGTTGTATTGGATGAATGATTTCAATGTTAGGCTTAAGAAAACTAGCAGATCTCCATTGTGTAACATGCTTGAACGTCTTAGGAAACATGAACCGATGTGTACTAGGTTTTATTGGTTGTATTTAATGCATGAGTAAATTCTAATGATCCCATGTTAGGAGCTTCTTAGCCGGCTCGACCTAGGAGTAAAGTAGGCACTCAGAGGAGTGGGGAAGTAAGTACGCCACCCCATGAATGGTATTAAGGAATACAATCCGGCATCCACGCAACTATAACAAGTAATTAACGTGTAAAAGATATCTAGGGAGTAGTGAAATCTAAGTAAACACATTTCTCCCACATATTGCTCACAACCTTAGTTTAAATTAGTTTATTTTCATTTTTAGTATTTTATTTTGATTGCATCTTTAGTATTGGTTTAGTTGACTAGCAACTAATTCCGCCCAACTCCTTCAAACCCGAGATTTTTACTTGCTTTCTAAAAAATATAAAAATACAAAAAGAATCATCCCTCATCTCTAGACCTAGTCTTTAGGTTTTCAAATCCTAGCGACACTATTCCTAGCTGAACGATCAATCCCCCGGTACTTGTCACTATACTATACTACATCGATTAGATACACTGCCTGGTGGGGGTTGTAAGCTTCTCGAGATCCCTCGAGAGGTAAAGCCTGGTGCAATCCCTACGCATCAGTGAGTTACACCATACTTTTGCATGACTTTATCAAATTTGTCATTGCAAAAATGCGTACCACGATAACTAATTATAGCACGTGGAGTTCCAAATCGAGTAAAAAGAGCTTTCAAGAATTTTACAACAACTCGGGCATCATTTATGGGTAAAGCTTTCGCTTCAACCCATTTTGACAAATAGTCAACAGCCACGAGTATGTACTTGTTTCCATGAGATGACGGAAATGGCCCCATAAAGTCAATGCCCCATACGTCAAAGATTTCACAAACTTGTATTGCATTTTGTGGCATTTCATTCTTTTGTGAAATATTCCCGTGACGTTGACAAGCGTCACAGGATTTGACTAATTCCTGGGCATCCTTGTAAATCGAGGGCCAATAGAAACCGGAGTCAAACACCTTTTTGGCGGTGTAATTTGGATTGTGGTGGCCCCCCGTGGGACCAGCATGGCAAGCCTTGAGAATTTGAGTGGCTTCTTGACCATATACACACCGCCGGATGACTTGATCCGCACATATTTTGAAAAGGTAGGGGTCGTCCCAGAAATAATGTTTCACATCCTTAAAGAACTTATTCTTCTATTGGGAAGACATCCCTTTCACAACAAAGTTACCCGCAAGGTAGTTTGCAAAATCGGCAAACCATGGGTAACAGAATCTCCACGAAAGGCAACCGCATTAAGTGTCTCGAGAGGGAAGGTTTCATTAATTTCCTTCTTTTCAAAGACATCTTGATGGGGGTTTTCCAAACGGGAGAGATGATCAGCAGCTAGGTTCTCAGCTCCTTTTATTTATCACGAATGATGATATCAAATTCTTGCAGGAGAAGAACCCAACGAAGTAGTCACGGCTTTGCATCTTGTTTTGCAAAAAGGTACTTCAAAACCGAGTGATCCGTATACACTATGATTTTGGTCAAGATCAAATATGACCGGAATTTTTCGAAGGCATACACCACAGCTAATAATTCTTTTTCAGTAGTGGTGTAATTACTTTGAGCCTCGGTCATCGTTTTGCTTGCATAGTGTATAGGCTGAAAGTGTTTAGATCTGCGTTGCCCCAAGACTGCCCGTATTGCATAATCACTAGCATCACACATAAGTTCAAAGGGCAAGTCCCAATCGGGGGCAACAAGAATTGGTGCCTCAGTAAGCTTTTTCTTTAGAGTTTCAAAAGCTTCTACGCACTCAGGTGAGAAGATAAAAGGAGCATACTTTTCGAGGAGATGGGTCATAGGCCGGGCGATCTTGGAAAAATCTTGAATAAACCTACAATAGAAACCGGCATGACCCAAAAAGCTCCTAATACCTTTGACGGTCGTGGGATGAGTTAATTTTGTAATGACATCAATTTTGGCTTTGTCAACCTCAATCCCATTCTTTGAAATTTTATGGCCGAGGACAATTCCCTCTTTGACCATAAAGTGACTCTTCTCCCAATTTAGACATAACTTTGTGTCTTCACAACGTTTGAGCATGTTGTCTAAATGGGAGAGATATGATTGAAACGAATCCCCAATGACCAAAAAATCGTCCATAAAGACCTCCACAGTTTCCCGATCATATCGGAAAATATGGACATCATACATCTTTGAAACGTGCCCGGAGCATTACATAAACCAAATGGCATACGTTTATAAGCAAAAGTTCCATAGGGGCACGTGAAAGTGGTCTTTTCCTGATCTTGCGGATCAATGGGAATCTGAAAGTAACCCAAGAAACCATCGAGGAAGCAATAGTACTCATTCCCCGCTAATCTCTCGAGCATCTAATCCATAAAGGGTAGAGGAAAATGGTCTTTACGGGTGGCGTCATTTAACTTACGATAATCAATACAGACACGCCACCCCGTAACCAAACGAGTTGGAATCAACTCATTTTCCTCGTTTGTGACAACAGTAATGCCACCCTTTTTTGGAACACAATGTATTGGGCTAACCCAAGGACTGTCCGAGATAGGGTAAATCAATCCTGCATCAAGAAGTTTTAAAACTTCTTGTTTGATGACCTCATGAATTTTTGGATTCACCCTTCTTTGTTGTTGGACTGCTGGTTTGAAGTCATCCTCCATTAAAATCTTGTGGGTACAAAATTCAGGGTCAATGCCCTTGATGTCGGAGAGTCTCCAAGCAATTGCTTGTTTATGCGACTTCAAAACCTTTATTAGAGCAGTCTTTTCCTCAACACTTAAATTTTTAGCAATTATGACGGGTAATTTATCATCACCCTCCAGAAATGCATATTCAAGATGAGGCGGTAAGTCCTTAAGTTCAACCACAGGAAAGTCATCAGTTATTTCAACATTTTTGACTTCTTCTTTATGAAGTACTTTTAGAGGAAGAGGGGGAGATGGATCTTCGTTTAACAATTTTTCTAGCAAAAGAATATCCCCCTCAGGATTAAGATAGTCCTCATCAAATTTACCCGAAATTGAACTATTTTGGGCGAGAAAAGCCTCGACTTCTTCCAAAAGGAAGTCACTTCCCTCAAAAGGAGTGAGAGAAGGGGAAGAGTCGGATATGATAGGCTCAGAAGATGGTGTGGGACTGCCACTCGGTAAGTAACCAAGAAGTTCTTGAGAGTACTCCTCAGATGCAACATCAATGACATCAATTCGGTTAACCGATTCGACGTCATAATTAGAGGAGTACCTCGAAGTTTGATCGAGGTTAAACGTTACTGCTTCATTACCAACATGAAGAGTTATTTCCTCTTCGTGCACATCGATTAACGCACGACCCGTCCTTAAGAATCCTCTCCCAAGAATGAGAGGAACTCGTGGGTTAGCATCGAAATCAACAATCACAAAATCTGCCGGAAAGTGGAAGTTCCCCACCTTTACAAATACATCCTCGGCAATGCCGAGGGGACGAGATGTTGAGCGGTCCGCAAGCTCGAGAGTCATGCAGGTGGTGGTAAGTTCCGGAAGAGAGAGCTTTTTTCATATTGAATAAGGCATCAAGTTGATGCTTGCACCTAGATCGGCCAAGGCGAAGCACTCAACCATTCCGGGGAAAACACATGGAATGAGAAATTTTCTCGGATCTCCTAGCTTCTCGGGAAGCTATTTCAAAAGAAATGCAGAGCAGTTTTCATTGAGTGGAGTTCGTGCCATTTCGAATAGTTTCTCTTTATTGTTCAACAGATTTTTTATTATCGATGCGAATTTAGGCATCAAAAGGAGAGCATCCGCGAAACTGATATCAAAATGAATATCTCGAAAAATTTGAAAAAACTTTTCCATTTGATGATTTGCTTTTTCGCGGAGCTTCTGGTCTTGTAACCGAGATGGATATGGTAGTGAAGGTTTGGATTTAGGGTTCTCTTCAGGAGTTGTTGGTGGTTCAAAGACAACTCCTGGTTTTGGCACGGTTTCTGGTACAACCTGAGGATGGACGTGTGTGGTACTTCGTGGACTAGTAAATTGCACCTTGTGCTTTGTCACCTCAGGCTCACGTTCTACTACCTTAGGAGGATAAGAAGAGGTAGTAGGAGCTTTGGGTCCATCATAGGAAACACCACTTCTCGTTGTGATCGCTTTAACATCGCCCCTCGGATTAGCGATCATGTTGCTAGGTAAAGTAGTACCTGAGCCCAAGGGTCGATCATTTAAAGACTTCTTAAGGTCTGCGATCTGAGTCATCATTACCCTATTCATTTCCTCCTGAGATTTCATGGATTGTCTCAACAACTCATCAGATGATGGGCCAGTTGGAACAATTGCTTGAGTATGGTTAGGAGGAGCTTGGTTAGGGTAATTCTGAGTAGCTGGAATGATGGCTTGATTTTGATTGGGAAAATTCTGGGCCCGGTTATTTTGATGGGAACCGTGGTTTTGAAAATTTCCCTGATGTTGGTTGCCATGTCCATGAGAATTGTTTCCCTGATAGTTGTTTTGACCTTGGTTTCGATTGTAGTTTCCTTGATTTTGGAAACCTTGGTTTTGGTTATGATCGAAACCTCGGTTATGGTTCGGATTGACATTTCCTTGGTTTTGGTAACCTTGGTTCATTCGATTCTGATTTTGGTTCTGGTTACGGTTTTGGACATTAGGGTTTTGATTGAATCCGGGAGGTCCAAGGAAATTAGTGGAACGATAGCTTAGAAGATTGCGGCCCCCTTGCGGTTGGTAGTTATTACTTCCCGAATTATAGGAACCTTGAGCAGCATATACGTCCTCATGAGTGTAACCACTAGTGGCTGGACACTCGGAATATGAATGTGGACCTCCACAAGTTTCACAATTTGATTAACGGCTTTGGCTTGTTGATTTTGGATACTTTGGTTCATCCTCAACATAGTCGTAGCGAAATCATCCATCTTTTTAGTTAGGACCACTATTTTAGAAGATGCTGGAGTGACAGACTTACATGACTCTTCCCTCTCAGCTGAGGAATCCCATAAATTATGGTGGGCAGTCATGTTTTCAATGAGATCATAGCACTCTTCGGGGCGCCTTTTCATAAACGTCCCACCAACAACAGCATTAAGAATATCACGGTGTCTCAATGTCAACCCATTATAGATATTTGAGTAACAAGTAACATGTTATGGTTAGGACACCGATCAATTGAGAGCTTATAGCGTTCCAATGCCTCAAATAGAGACTCTTCAGGATGCTGACGAAAGTTACTAATGTCATTTCGTAACTTGGAAACCATGGATGGTGGAAAGTATTTGGCTAAAAATTTAGTCACCATTTCTTTAAAAGTGTGAATCGAATTCTTAGGAAGTCGATCAAACCATGCAGTGGCATGATGGGTTAGAGAATAGGGGAAAAGAGACAGACGAAGGGCATCATCGGAGACACCATTCTGCTTCATGCTTTGGGTGACGGTAAGAAATTTATCAAGATGCTTATTTGCATCGTCACCAGGTAAGCCATGAAATTGGCACAAATTCTGGACTTGTTGTATCATGTGATGCTTAAGTCCAAAATCAGTGGCAGCAATGTTAAGAGGGGCAATGGGCCCGCCTCTTCCGAGCATCGTGGGTTGACACAACTCCTCCATCGTTCGGAGATCAGGAGCTGCATCATCTATGATGGGTGGTTCTTGATTACCGTCCATTTTCGGAACTAGATCCTCAACAATAGGACGTAACTCAGTTACGTTTATCAGTTGACGATTTCGTTTCGATTGTGAACGAGTGCGCATGCACTAGCAACAAAATTTCAATAAAACAAGATCGAGGCAAATTAACAGTGAACTTAAACCAATAATCACAAATGAATGGCTTCTTTAAGAAAGGTACACCACTCACAAGGATACAAAAGCAAGTTTTTATCTTTTGTTTGGGAACTTATTATGTTCACACCCCCAGTTGGTAAGTGTTCTGCCTTAGTTTGCGACGGTTTGTTTTTATGTAGTTTATTATTCACAAGAAAGAGATGAATGTTTTTGGGTTTTTGTGTATGGGTTAAAAACTTTTGGATAATATTTTTGGTATCGTTTCATTTACCAAAATCGTATCTCTTTAAGAATCACCTTAAAAGAAACATGATATAGAAAATGTAACGATTGTTTTGTTTGTTTTTGATTTTTTTGGTGTTGTTAACACTTTAGGAAAAGCGTTAATGACGGTTTTTTTTATGATTAAGATTTAGAAAAAGTTGGTGGTGTTTATACAGTGATGAATGAAAAACCACTAATCTCTAAAAAACGTTTTGAATACGCAGCTACCTCCCCGGCAGCGGCGCCAAATTTTGATTGAGTCTAAACGGTCAACTAAGTTTTCCAATGTGATTGGTCAACCAAGTCAAATGTCTCAAACCAACTAACCAAGGAGTACAGTGTATTCCCGGGTCGTTATGTCCCAGCGAGGTAAGCAATTGTATTTAAAAACGTTTAAAGTGATCGGGTGATTTAACAGGAGGATAAGGAATTTGATTTGAATGATTATACTATGAGATTATGAATGAAAATAACTTAGAAACACTATTGGAACAATTACTGATAATCAGATAACCTAGAAACGTAAGTTAACCTAAAAACGCGCCTTTGAATTTAAAATAAACGCGAACGCGCAAAATAAAAAGTGAAACGTGAGCAAATAAAGTCCTACGAATATAAAAATTATATTTTTACAATCCTAATGTTATAAGGAAATTTTTGGAAAATTAAAATTATTTTTACAACTATTTAATTAACTAATATTAATTAATTACTAATTATTAATTACTTTTTAATTAACTAAATTACACTAATAATTAATTAATTATGAAAATTAACTAGAAAAATGAAAATTAAATTTAGAAAAATCTAAAATATTATAAAACTTATTTTAAAACAGAAAACCTATTTTTTCTACTTTTTAATTAATTATTAATAATTAAAATCTATTTATTTAACTAAATTAAATTGTGAAAAGTACTAAAGGAGAAAAGAAAAATCTTGAAAAAATCCTAAAATTATTTTAAGTTATAAGAGACCTGAAAAAAATTTAAAAATGAGAAATGCTTATAAATAAGCGGAAAAATAAGCCAAAGGGCTTAAATAGAAGCTATCACTTTTCTAAAATTTGGATTTTTCTTGATTTTCTTTTACACAACTGATTTACTACCTAAACTAACAAACTTTTGTAAAGAAACTTAGGCTATAAGCCCATAAATCAGCACATGGGAAGCAAAAAGCTTAACAGCCTAAGATTTAGGCTATTTAGGACTTGATTTGTGAAACAAGCTACAGAAAAAGCTACACTGGGGTACATTAATGTTCACACAGTTTACAGGGACAATTTCAAACAAGTAACAACTGAATATGGCCACTTGATAAGCAATAAGCACAAAAATAAACTCTAAAATCTCCTAGCTTGAGACAGTTTGGGGACAATACTTGCAGACCCAAACCAGGTGGGGTCCATAGGGGTTAAGGGCACAAGCTTGGTTGAAGCTGCTAGCCTGCTAGCTTGTGAACAACTTGGAAGCAAAAACAAGCCCTGGGGCCCACTGTAGTGACCTGTGGAACTCACAGAAGTGAGTACTGAGGGGTGGTCATAAGCTGAGGCAGGGGATGATCTTCCCCTGCAGGTTACTTTGGGGAGGGATGGGGTCCACAGAAAAAAATCATAAAAACGAAACAAAAGTGGAAATCTAAAGATGAGCTGGGGGGTTACTAATCCTAAAAATTTCAAAGCTTGAAACCCTACTCACAATTCTCTAAAATTCTTGCCATTTTTGCAAAATCTGAAAATTGCAACTTTGACTTTTTAGCTAATTCTACTTGTTTGACTTTTGTGAGATTTAATCTTGATTTAGTTACTAGTTTTGTAGTAATAAGCTATAATCAGACCTACTTAAGCTATTTTAACAACTAATGGATGGATTTAGATGATTCTACTATTACAAAACCTTAACAGTGCACAGTCAATTAAGTCCAAAAGAGATTTTGACTTTTTATAGCATGAGACCTAAATTTTGTGACCTAAGTGAACTAATATGGCCTAATGGGGGTTGTGGAAACCTGAGTTAGTAACAAAAACACCCCCTAACCCCTACTGAACCAGTAAGCCAAACACACCCTTAAGTGTCTGTCATGAACTTTTTAAACAGAAACCAACATAGATTTATGAAGCTATCTCTAAACCAAAATTCTTATTAGTTGTGAGGCTTAAATGAGCTTAGAAACACAGACATGAACCACCACTACTACCTATACTAATTTACTCAAAACTACAGTTAAACTAGGCTAATGAGTAAAACATATTTTAGTGATAAATTATCAATCAATAAACTATAAAATGACCTAAGTAAAACAAATAAGCATATACTGACAGATTATGAACAAGGAATAGTAAAATGGAAAAATCAAGAAATTTCCTTACAAGAGCTTTCCGGCTAAACTGAGATGAACCAAGTATCAAACTCAAAGAACCTATGCTCCCCAGAGCTCTAAACCAATCCACCTCAGCATCTCCTTCTTTTCTTCTCTCTTTTTTTTATTTTTATTTATTTAATTTTTTTTTTTTGTATTTTCTTCTAATTGAATTGAAATTGAAATTAAAACTGAAAGTGAATTGCAGAACGGAGAAACTTATATTAATAAAAAGGAAATGAATTACAAACTTAGAGTCTTAACTGAGATTACAATAACTTGAAATTAACTAAATTAAAACTAAAAACTAACAACCATGCTCCACTGCTTCTCTTGCCTTTTATATGGGACCTTTAGGGTTTTTGAGGTCTTCTGACTCAATTCCACTCTCATTTGGACCCTTAGATGAAGATAAGGTGATCTCCACCATTGAATTGGAATTTGGCGCGAAAGTGGGATTTTACCCATTTGGTTTGATTACCTGTGCCAGGGGTGTTAATTTGGACTGGGGTGTTTGGATGAGATAGGGGTAATGATAGAGGAGGGGGAAGTGGGTGGTGATGATGAGTAGCAGAGGTGTTGCAGGGTCACGGGGTGTGTTGGAGGAGGTGGAGTCAAAGGGGTCAAATGGTCAAGGGTTGACCCTGGTATTATTAAACGAGAATGGGGTGGTGGTGGGCTTGGAGGAGTTGGGCCAGGTTTGGGATTAGGCTAGGGAAATAATGGGGTAGTGGATTGGGTATTTTTGGATTTGAGTGGGATAATAATACTAAGTCCGTTTGGTTTGTAGAAGTTTAATCACAAGGACCATTTTTGTAATCTCATGAAAAAAAAGGTTAGAAAATGCAACCTCCCAAAGACATCACAAGGACTATTCATGCCATATTATGATTCCATAAGCCCTTTATTTGATTTATTTTTTCAATTTTAAAACTCCAGGGATTGATTTTACCAACTTGCAAAGTACAGTGACCAAACATGTAATTTTCTCAAACTATTCACCCAAGGACTAAAATTGGTAATTTTTGACTTTTAAAAACCTTGTGTTGACTTTTCTTTCGTTTTAAACCTTCAGGGACTAGTTTTGTCAATTTATGAAACTTGAGGGACTGAAACTGCTAATTGTGCAAACTTTGTTTGTTTTTTATTTGTTTTTAAACATTTTGCATCTAAAACATATAAAACACAGTTTTGGGATAATTTCTGTATTTTGATGCATTTCTGAGTGTTTTTGGATGTTTTGGCAATTCAGATACGATAAAAATGATGAGTATTTACACACTCATCAATGGTGCATCAAGTTCATCCGCACCAAGAGTTGTTGAGCAACAACAACAATTGCCTCATCTGGATCAATTCCAGCTAAGCTTTGAGGAAAATGTGGATGTTGGTGATGGTGATTGGACTTCTGATATGGAGCGGGAGTTGAGTAGGTGGGAGGCTCAGATAAAGGAAGAGAGGTTGGCGAATTTTGATCCTTAAGATGATGGTTGTGACTCCAACAACTCTCAGATTTGGGATCACTCAGCCTTTTTTTTTTTTTTTAATTAAGTATTGTTTGTAATGTTAAGTATATTTTTAATAATATGATGTTTGAATGTTTACGTTGTGAACACAATTTGGAAGAAAACTCATTAAATGTCACGTTTAGATATTTATCATGAATTATAAAAATCTGTGCGGGTAACCTACCTGTTAAACAAAGAGCTTTGTTGTTACAGATTTTTACAAAGAAAATTTTGGATAAGGACGTAGAGTAAAATTGCCGGATTTTCAGCCCTTGGGAATGATGAAAGTCATTTTGTCTTTGTGTAGTGAATAGGGAACGTCTGTGGGTAGGATAGTAGTCTACGGCTACCGCCTTACATATCCCACCTTTTCCTCTTCACCACTCATATTTCTTTCATCCAAAGATTTTAAAATGTCATACACCCATACTGTTCCCATAATTTTGTATGTTGTTGAAGACATCTTCTTGGCTCACATCCCAAAGGAAGATTTGGAGTTTTTGGATTTGATTATAGCACTTCTTGTGCTAATTGTGATTTTGGTTATTAGTGTGGATGAAATATGGGGTAAGAAATAGTGATATTTTTCATCGGCTTGGCAGGCCAACCAATTGGTTATTCCCTGCCTTACCTAGTGGTATTTGTGACAATAGCATTACCAATGCTAATTGTATCATTGTGTATCAATATACGGAGTTTCTAATGAAATTTAATGGTTCTTGGTTTCATATGCCTGTTATTTCAGATATAATTAAACCTATTTATCTATATTTCGTTATTTACATAGAGAAGTGTCCCAAACTATGTAACTAAGGAAATATAGACTTATGGTTCAATGATGTATAATTTCTTGATTTGAATAAAAGGGCGTCCCAATCCATTCAAATTAAGACATTGTAAATTATATTAAGATTCTGACTTAACATCCATACTAATCGACAAGGTAATTCATGCGCGGATTTTTGGGGATACGGAAAGAGTACGTCATACGCATCTATAAAGATGGGAGTAAGACAATTAGGAAGGATTTGTATAATACTTGAAATAGATAAGGAGTATATATCAATATAATAGAGTGTTGTTGTAGCATAAATTATCTAGAAGTTCCATAATTGTCTGGCAGATGGAAGGCACGGAGAGCGTAAGGCTATAAAATGTTTTGTTTGTAAAAACGGTTATAGTTCAGATCTAAATTAGATCTGTTTCGCTATAACCAAGGCTCTGATGCCAATCTGTAACACCCCCAATTTTAAAATATTTGCAACGGAATAAAGATTGGGTGTTACTTCATAGCTCACAGTTTTTCATCAGAAAATGATTATCAATTTATTCATTTTAAAATATTTATCATTCGAATATCAGAGTTTGCAAAATGAGGTCCCAGTGGTTTCTAAGTTTGTTAAATAAGTTTTCGAATGATAGTAACATTTATAGCCTTTGTAAGAATCCGTGCTCCTCCGTACCTGATGCGTGGGAATCGCACCTTGCTTTACCTCTCGAGGGATCTCGAGAAGCTTACAACCCCCACCAGGCAGTGTACCTGATCGTTGTAGTATAGTATAGTGACAAGTACCGGGGGATTGATCGTTCAGCTTAGGAATAGTGTCGCTAGGATTAGAAAACCTAATTAATAGTTCTAGAGGTGAAAGATGATTCTTTTTGTATTTTTTATATTTTTATAAAAGCAAGTAAAATCTCGGGTTTTGGAAAAGTTGGCGGAATTAGTTGCTATTCAACTAACCCAAAACTAAGATGCAATCAAAATAAAATACTAAAAATGAAATTAAACTAAATTATACTAAGGTTGTGAGCAGTGGTTGGAGAAATTGTGTTTACTTAGACTTCACTACTCCCTAGATATCTTTTACACGTTAATTACTTGTTACACTTGTATGGATGACGGATTGTATTCCTTAATACCATTCGTGGGGTGGCATACATAACTCCCCAACTCTATGAGCTCTTATCTCCTCCTACACCATGACCCAGCACAACTATAAGGATTGTAAACAGTGACTCATGCATTAAATACAACCAATAAAGACCTAGTACGCCTCGGTTCATGTTTCTTAAGACGTTCAAGCATGCTACCATTTGGAGATCTGCCAGTTTTCTTAAGCCTAACATATAATATCATTCATCCAAAACAAGAATAGACAAGTAATCAACACATAATCAACATCTAGGTTTCATTAGATCTAAGCAAACACAAAAGAGATCTAGCCTAGCATAGTCGAATTGAGACAAGAACAAGAGATAAATAACCAACACATAGACATATTGATTGAATTGAAAGTACACTTATCTCAATTACAATGCAAGGTCTCAAGGGTTTGGAACCCTTGAAAAACCTGTAAAAGAGGCACCAAAATCGTCTTTAGGGTTTCACCAAAACTTCTCTCCTTTAATGAAAAAACTAGAAAACTATATATAGGAAAAGTAGGCTGACGGCGTCAAGAGTTGCATGTGACGCCGTCACCTCGCCGCCATATACTTCCTCGGACGGCCTTGATCCACTTATGACGGCCTATGTGACGCCGTCATCACCCACGGTATTTTATTCTTGCCACTTTGACGCCGTCATGAAGCCTTCTGACGCCGTCACCACCTACGGTGTTTAATTCTTCATGTCTGACGCCGTCAAGATGGTAGTCTTGACGCCGTCACCTTGTATCTTCAGCATGGAAATTTGGTACTTAGCCGTTTTCTTCACTTTTATGCTCCAAAAACGTCCAAAATGGCTTCTTTTCCAGAATTCACTCTCCAAACACCTAAAATCACAAAAGGAACGATTTAGGGCAATATTTGATCAAATAAATTCGGATTCGGGCTTAAATGACCCCCTAAAAACGGATCATTTTTCGCCTCATCATATACCCTTACACTTGAGATTTGCTTGTCCTCAAGCAAATGCGCTTTTATTCTACTCGAAAGACAAGTTAGGGGTCATTTAACACTAATATAAAAGTAATTACAACAAATAATCGTTCCACTAAAGACCAATAGACAAGCACGGAGGTCATACTCTAGCACCTCACAAATAGTGTTTAGATACTCACATCTCTCGGGTGTAATAAAGTAATATAACATTATGGAAATGGAAGATATCTCTCACTACCTGTCATAGCAAAATAAATTACCATAGGCTTGGGAAAGGATCAAACCTCCACTACATGGCGTAAGCACCTAGGATAAACTATCAAAGAGGTCTTTTAAAGGGTTATAACGTTAGGTGTAGGGATATGAATTACACGGTTTTGTTGGATAAAGGAAGTTTTACTGGTGGCGAGTTAACAATCTTGGTTAATTACATGTACAAGATGGCGTTGCTAAGCCAAGACTAGACTCGACTTAAGCTAATAAATGAAAAATAACAAAAACATAAAATGAACATAGAATGAAAACGGGATGGTAGTCCGTATGTTTTTTTCTCTTTTTCTTTTTCTATTTTTTTTTTCTTTTTCTTGATTTTTTCGATTTTTTTTTTTTTTTTTTTTTTTTTTTTTTTTTTTTATACGCTCTTACCCTACCATCCAAAATAATACATCATAGGGGTTTGAGCATTCCCCTTACACTTGAATCTTTACATACTTTACACTTAAACTAATCTAGTGACTCGAATTAAGAAAATCAAAACACTTGGAGCACTTTTAAGATTAACGTACATATGGGGGTAATAATATTATGTTCTTCCCCATTACTCCATAAAATAAGTACTTACCCATGAGTCCCAATCGTCCCAAAACAATATGTACAATGATATGACTCGACTTAGCAACCATGTAATCAATTAGAAAGTTAACTTAGGGTTTAACAAATAACAATAATGCACTAAAAATGAGCGCATACACGGAAGGCTAAGGCGATTTGGGTGTACATTTAAGTGGGGTGTAACAAATTCTTCCTTTAAGTAAGATGCTTAAAGTTAGAAACGAAAAGATAGGCTCGGAGGGGTGTACTAGGGGTTTCGTGTACTAAAAATGAGTACAACGCAAAGGGTGTGGGAAAAAATTAGTTAACTTAACTAGCCAAGTAATATGACTTAAATGGTCAAGTAATTATGATACGGGTTTAACACAAGGGTGATCCTAATGCCTCTTATCATGTAGTAAATCCTACCACACGAATGTAGTCTCACTAGCGGTCTCGGGATGCATCACTAACGCAAGTTCTAGAATCTAAATGCTACCGGTACACTCATAAGCACTAATAGTAAATGCTTTTCCTATCAAATCTAAAGGCGAACCTCACATTTTTGGGTGGAAAATTTTTCTGAATATACGGTTATGTGCTAGTCATACAATCTCCTATCCATGAGACGCTTGCTATGGCTAAAGTTTCACTCCTAAATGTTGTAAAAAATTTTAAATTTGGCGCTAAAATTACACTAACAAGTATTTCTCATAGTTTTATTACACATCTACTATCAAACAAAACAAACTCAAGCGAAAGTGCATACGTAAGGTATCATCTTTTTACCCTCCCCTTACACTTAGGATGAACATTGTCCCCAATATTCAAGTAAAGAATGTAAAAGTTAAGAGGTAAAGAGAATGAAATCAAATACTCCCCTGATTCGCTCGGTATGGATTATAGGTTGGCCAGGTTAAATCTTCCTCCAAGAAAATGAACCATCAAAGCTTCCCTTCCAGAATATAAATCATCTTCTTGTCATACATAACCTGTAAATCCTGACAACAATAGACAAGGCAACCTCGCGTAAAATCGGCGGCATCCTATATAAGTTACTAATTCCTAGAAAACAAAGTAAGATATAATGCTTGTTGAATGAAGTTTGCAGATTTCCTGGAGATTATAAAACTTAATAATTCACAAAAAACATAAGACTCCGTTAGAAAAACAAAACCGGTAAAATTTCCAGATTTTAACTCCTGACGCCGTCAAGAGCAATACTCTGACGCCGTCAGAATGGACCTGCAGAAATTCTTATGTTAAGTTTCCGGAAAATTTCTGGAAAAACTTTGTCCTACTTCCTGGAAAATCCTGCAAAACTTCATTATGACTCAATACAAGCATTTGACTCTAACAAATACGAATATACATGTTCATTAAATATTGTGGAGAATCATGATCGGTTTGTTTCTTAAAAACATATTTGGGGTTTCCCCTTACACTTATCTTTTGCAAAAGTACCTTTAGGTTGAAGTTAAGACTGGTCTAAACAACATAGTAAAGTATTTCCACATTTTAGTTGAGAAACATGATTAACCAACAATAAAAATAAAACATGCATACGGAAACAAATAACAATCAAACAAATAAAATCACACAAAATCTGGGTTGCCTCCCAAGTCATGGGTTACTACGTAATCTCATCATTGGTTCCACTCTCTAGGTCGTCTTCTAAACCAGTTTTGTATTCCGGACCTAGTTGCAAGCATTCTTTGTAGAAGCCAAGCATCCTATTTCTAACATACTATACTCCTCTACGTCTATCCTCCTCATTCCTATAATAAGCCGCTTGCTTATGTTCCTTTTCGAAATTAGAGAGAAGGCGGTATTGTTCGATCTTGTAGGGCATTTGATAAGCAACCTCATCATTATCTTTCTTGAATCTAACTATCCCTAAAGTCGGATCATAACTCATCTTAGTGGCCTCAACAAATGGTTTTCCGAATATTATTTGGCTTAGGTCAGCATCAATCACCGGACGAGTGTCCTCAACTATCATAAAATCGATCTCATAAGTGAGATTCCCTATAATCACATGCAATCCCTTCACTCTTCCTGCAAAATTACTTATCAGATTCTTACCGGGCATCATCCTAAAATTGAGTTGCTTCTTCATCACCCAATTGTAATAGGTCCTAGTCATGATGTTCACGGGGGATCTAAGGTCGATGTAAGCTTTCCATATATGCATGTGCCCTATATTACATGGGATGTTAATGTTGGAGGGATCTCCCATTTTGATCAGAGGGTCGCCAAAAATATATGTTTTCTCGGGACTATCGAATAAATCCTTATGGTATTCCCGTTCTTCCTCGGTTGGCAACTTATCAAAGTATTTCTCTATAGGTTCTATTTCCTCCAATTCCTCATCCTTTTTAACCTCAACTTCCCTACTCTCATCCTCACTATTGGTTTCTACCTTAGCTTCATCCTTGTCACTCTCCTCTATCTCCCTATCTATCGGCTTAATGGTGACAACATTGACAAAGTGGACATGTTTAGATGATGAGGGGTCCTTAATTTGGATTCCACTATTGGTGTCCCCAGTGTCCTTCCTAGGTGTGGCAAATGTTTGGTTGTTGAGGGCTTTCAACAAGTTGTCGATCTTGTTGGTCATCTCCGTTTGTTGTTGGTTGAATTCGGTTTCGAACCTAGCTATGCGGGCTTCTTGAGATGCAATAAATTTCGACATCAATCCTTCAAGATTGTTGGTACTACCATAGTTGTTAGAAGGATTGTTGTTGAAGGTACGGTTGGATGGTGGACCGTTTGATTGGTAACGATTAGGCGAATTGGAAGAATTGGGTTGATTTTGCTTCCACCTAAGGTTTGGGTGATTTTTCCATGAGGGGTTGTATGAATCACCGTATGTGTTTGGCTCGGGCTTGAAAGTGTACCACTTATCTCCCGCTTCGTCGGTACGCGTGGATGCGTAGTCCGCAAAAGCTGTTCCGGGGAGTTCCATACAATCACGAGTGTCATGGGGACCACTACATAATTCGCATGAAGAAGTGATTTTGTTCACCTGGCTTGAATGCTTCGGAGCTTTGTAAGATTTCATGAGAAACTTGACTTGGTCCTCAAGTTCCATGATCCTACGGTCGGGAGTGCTAGAATTGTTCGAAGGCAAAGATATTGCCTTGACCGTTTTGTTCAAATCACGGGGATCATTCCAACTTTCATTGTCATAGAGAACAAGATCTTCTATGAGTTCCCATGATTGTTCCGCACTAAGATCACGTAGCTTACCACCGGCCGATTGGTCAATGGTTCGCCTCGTGGAGATGTCGATATGGTCATAGAAGATTTGGACTTGGAGCCAAAGATCTATGCCATGATGAGGGACTTTTTGGAGTAAGTCCTTGAAACGAGTCCATGCTTCATAAAGAGATTCATTTTGACGTTGTTGGAACATCAAGATGTCATTCCTAAGCTTAGTAGTTCTCCCCGGTGTGAAAAATTGAGCAAGGAAACGAGTGGTGAGATCATCCCATGTGGTGATGGATCCCGCGGGTAAACGCTCAAGCCATTGACTAGCTTGATCCCGTAGAGAGAATTGGAATAGGCGTAAACGGGTAGTCTCTCTAGTTTCAACACCTAGGTCTGTGGAATCTACGATTTTGAGGAAGTCCTTAAGGTGTTGGTTTGGATCTTCAGAACGAAGTCCATGGAATGCACATCCGCTTTGCACCAACCGGATGGTGTCGGATCGCAAGGGGGTCACATTGTCTCCGGTGAGGTCAATGGTGTTTCGGTAGCCTTGGTGGCTAGGTCGGGAATACTCTCCTAAGGTTCGGGGCTTAAGGGGTTCTAATGGTGGGTTTTGTTGTGGTGGGATGATGGGTTCAAAGATGTTACCACCTTCCATGATGTCGGATGGTAAAGAGTTACGAACAAAGGCACGAAGAAATAAGATAGACTAAAGAAGACCTAAAAATAAAAATAAAAATCTTACTAGAAAGGAATCTAGCAAGTAGACCTAATAAAAAGAAATCCTAACCTAGACAATAACTATTCCCCGGGCTGCGGCGCCAAAAACTTGATGCGTGGGAATCGCACCTTGCTTTACCTCTCGAGGGATCTCGAGAAGCTTACAACCCCCACCAGGCAGTGTACCTGATCGTTGTAGTATAGTATAGTGACAAGTACCGGGGGATTGATCGTTCAGCTTAGGAATAGTGTCGCTAGGATTAGAAAACCTAATTAATAGTTCTAGAGGTGAAAGATGATTCTTTTTGTATTTTTTATATTTTTATAAAAGCAAGTAAAATCTCGGGTTTTGGAAGAGTGGGCGGAATTAGTTGCTATTCAACTAACCCAAAACTAAGATGCAATCAAAATAAAATACTAAAAATGAAATTAAACTAAATTATACTAAGGTTGTGAGCAGTGGTTGGAGAAATTGTGTTTACTTAGACTTCACTACTCCCTAGATATCTTTTACACGTTAATTACTTGTTACACTTGTATGGATGACGGATTGTATTCCTTAATACCATTCGTGGGGTGGCATACATAACTCCCCAACTCTATGAGCTCTTATCTCCTCCTACACCATGACCCAGCACAACTATAGGGATTGTAAACAGTGGCTCATGCATTAAATACAACCATTAAAGACCTAGTACGCCTCGGTTCATGTTTCTTAAGACGTTCAAGCATGCTACCATTTGGAGATCTGCCAGTTTTCTTAAGCCTAACATATAATATCATTCATCCAAAACAAGAATAGACAAGTAATCAACACATAATCAACATCTAGGTTTCATTAGATCTAAGCAAACACAAAAGAGATCTAGCCTAGCATAGTAGAATTGAGACAAGAACAAGAGATAAACAACCAACACATAGACATATTGATTGAATTGAAAGTACACTTATCTCAATTACAATGCAAGGTCTCAAGGGTTTGGAACCCTTGAAAAACCTGTAAAAGAGGCACCAAAATCGTCTTTAGGGTTTCACCAAAACTTCTCTCCTTTAATGAAAAAACTAGAAAACTATATATAGGAAAAGTAGGCTGACGGCGTCAAGAGTTGCATGTGACGCTGTCACCTCGCCGCCATATACTTCCTCGGACGGCCTTGATCCACTTATGACGGCCTATGTGACGCCGTCATCACCCACGGTATTTTATTCTTGCCACTTTGACGCCGTCATGAAGCCTTCTGACGCCGTCACCACCTACGGTGTTTAATTCTTCATGTCTGACGCCGTCAAGATGGTAGTCTTGACGCCGTCACCTTGTATCTTCAGCATGGAAATTTGGTACTTAGCCGTTTTCTTCACTTTTATGCTCCAAAAACGTCCAAAATGGCTTCTTTTCCAGAATTCACTCTCCAAACACCTAAAATCACAAAAGGAACGATTTAGGGCAATATTTGATCAAATAAATTCGGATTCGGGCTTAAATGACCCCCTAAAAACGGATCATTTTTCGCCTCATCAGTACCATCCTTGCTCATTATGGACCTGAGATAAACACATGCTAAAAGTGTCAACACAAAGGTTGGTGAGTTCATAGAGTTTTATGGAAAATCATTTATTTTGATAGATTTCAGGAATATTTGGAAATTATAAATACAAACAGTAATGGAACAAGTATTGAGTAATATTGTCTATAATCACAGATAAATCATATAAATAATCAATCAAATTCAAATAAGGGATCAATAATCCTAAAATGAGCTGGAAACTCATGATGCTAATTTAATAACATATACATTTCAAGTATGGTCAAATTCCTATATAGTTGTATCTAAATATATGTTGAAAACATACATTTCCTTATAGATATTGCCCCAAGCCTCATGACACGCAAGACGTTAACAAAAGGGGTGTTTTATCAAATCAATGATAAATTTCGCCCTCGTGTAATAGGTGATTTTCCAATTCCTATTTTTACTCAAATATAGTGTGTTAGGAATACGATTATTCAGTTAAAGACTCGGTCACCCCAAGTATTGCTAAGCATTACGTAGCTCGTAGAATTATCCTTATTATAGTTAGTACGTAGTTTATTAGTAGTTAAATATGTAAATAGTATTCGTAGAGTGGGTCGGGTCTTTACCCTCTGTCAGCTCACTCTACAGCTCGTTTCATGGAGCACCAAGTAGTTGTAGTATATATACCCTCTCCCACCCAAGGGAGAGGGTTGGACCTTTCACTTGAAGCTAATACACTTTCATATTTCTCTCAAAAAGGCTCCCAACACTCTTACTCTCTCTCTCAATCTTCTCTCTAGATTTCTTCATCTATTCGATCCATTCTACACAAAACCATACGTGTTTATATTTATGAATATTCTACAATTGGTATCAAGAGCCATGGTTACATCCTAGGGATTGGTTTGTGCTCGAATTTGGTGCTTGGTTTTGTGACTTTATTTGGTTCGATTGGTTCTTGGCTTGGTTTGATCTTTCTTGTGTTATTTGACATGTTAGTGATGTACTTTTATGATCATAGGTGTTAGTTGAACATTGTGTTTCAGTTGGCTATACCATATCTTTAATCTATTTGAAGTTTGGACTTTATTTTGGGCGTATTTCATAGTTGCGGTTAAGTCTACTGTTGCATTGCTTGTCTGCGTTTAGTTCCTGATCTCTGCGGTTAGTTTGCTGCGATTACTATTTTGGGAATACAAACAAATCGCAAGGAAAGTGACAGATTTGGATTTTTGTGTACTGCGATTAACTCTTGCGGTTAAGTGGTCTGCGGTTAGTTCATTGTGGTTAGTTTTCTGCGGTTAAGTGGTCTGCGGTTAGCTCATTGAGGTTAGCTTTCTGCGATTAAGTGGTTTGCGGTTAGATCTTTGTGGTTATCTCTCCTGCGGTTAACTCCCTGCGGTTAGTTGCTCCCTGCAGTTAGTTACTCCCTGCGGTTAGTCACTTCCTGCGGTTATCTCACCTTGTGGTTACCTTTCCTGCGGTTACCTTGCCTGATCCTGCGGTTAACTCTGTTTGACCATAGTTGACTTTTTACGTCGAAACTTCAAACGGTCATAACTTTTGAACCGTAACTCCGTTTTTAGCGAATTAGCTGTCAAAACGTCCGGAACAGGCTGAATATTGTGAGATTTCACCACGAAGTCGTGAAACGTATTTTTCGAGGCCAAAATCACCTCCGGAGTGAAGTTATTGAGGTTTTAAGTTTTCAGACCAAAAAATTTCACCGTAAAAACTTGCATCAACCGAACCAAGATCACAACTAAATAACATATTACCTTGTCAAAACAAACAATCACCACTCTTAACATACAATCACTGCTATGGAATCTTCGTGCTCAAATTCTAATGATAATGTGCTTCATCAGCCAATTAAATTGCCCGATAATGCAAAGAATAGTCGCATTGAATGTTTTCGATCACTCCATTCACATCTCAAGGTTCTCTTTGCAAAACCTGGATACTTGGGAGGTTTCAATCGTGCATTCGCAACACTCTTTGGTCAAAATGTTGAGACCTTCACAGTCAAAATGACTCTACACTTAGATCAACTTCAACAACAACTTGAAACAGGTGAATTTTCTGAAGGTAGTTCTATGGCTGCATTCTGTGTGATCAACAACCAACTCCAAGCGTTCATTGATTCACGATTCACTGAGGAGTATGATCATGAGTGTCAAATGACGAAAAAGAGCTTTGCTACTCATACGGGAATTGAAGTTGACATTTTCAGAGTCACACTACTCCAACTCATAGGTAATGTGAAGGAGTACATTATGGAAAGAGCACAACACAAACTCAAGCATGAAGACAAGGTGAAGGCATGTCGGGAGCAATCAAGTGATAATGTTGTGGATACATGTAAAGCATCGGATGCTGGGACAGTTGTCACCGAAGGCAGAGGATCTGAGACTGATAAGCTTGACACAACGAACAGTTCAATGACTCCTACACGTGATGTGGATGCATATATCAGACCGGTAAAAGAACATGTGTCATGTGCTAAGGTACTCGAACTGTGTAACTTTGTTGATGAACAAAAGATTCCTAACAAAGTACAACCGACAAACGATGTCGATTCAGATGTTGTTGACATGGAAAATAGCAATGTTGACTCATGTGAACAACATATGAAACACAATGAAGTGTCTGTTGTACAATGTAGTGCATCTTCTGTTTTAAATGATGATTTTGTGTTGCATGAGAACACTGCCTATAACCCTAATGACTCCTTGACCACTAGATTTAATATCCTTAAGGATCAGGTGGCGATGTATGAACAACATGCTAGATTTGAACTCACTGGACGTGAGCAGAACATGGAATGGCAAATGCGTGCATACATATCTGAAAATAATCTTAAGCGAGAAACATTGAAAAAGGAGTTACAATCTTTGCAAAAACAACTGGATCAAACTGTTAAACAAAAACAAGAGATTCAGAATGGCTTAAACACACTCAAACATGATTTCAAAGAAAAGGAAACAAAACTCCTAAATGATTTCTCTAGTCTTAAAATCCTAAAAAATAAACTTGAGAATAAGTTATACACGCAAGGCCAAACCATTCAAACTGCTCAAATGATGCATAAACATAGGAAGTTGAGTGATGATCATAGTGAGAAGGATTCTACTAAGCCAAAAGCCAATTTCCTTAGAAGCGGTATAGGAGCACAACCGGCATTATATGATGCAAACATTATGCTTGAGCCTAATCATGCCCCACCTAATGCTACTTCCGATGATGAGGGCAATGAGATAGAAGATAGAACCAGAGAAAAACTAGCTGAGAAATTAAAGGATCCCCTGTGCATAGCTAATAAAATCTTGTACAATTATGATTACTCTGAAGATAATCAATTAGCTGTCTTTGTCCCACAAAAGAAATTTACTCCAGAGCAAGTCTTCTGGAACATAGACATAGAAAAAATGAAAGCTGAAAGAATTGTGGGTAACACACGCACTATCTTTAGGATTGCTCACCCAACGACTTATCCCCTGAATACACCCAGGCACCTTGTACCATTTACTCTCCCCACGCAAAATAATACACTAATTGCCTTATATGTCCTTGGTCAATTATTCGTTGATTTTGATAAAACATGTAAAAAGAGAATAACACCAACGGGTATTACTGAAGGGGAAAGAGGTTTTGAGCAAACAAAACAATGTTACCTAACTGAAGTCATGCCATTTTTCAAACTTCTCAAAGAACATTTTGAGGGCCTTAAAAATACCATTAATGATGATGTGACTCAAATGAAAAAGGTTTTTAAAGATATAGAAAATGAGGGTAAACAATTGGCAATTGATCTTAAATGCAGTGAAGTTGCGAGGAAAAATATTCTCATCATGAATGAGAATTTGATTACTAAATGTGTTGCTCAGGACGTATTTTATACTGCTACTGATTCTACGTTATCTGCCTGCCAATTTCATGAGATGTCTATTGCATTGACCGCTCTCCAGAATCGTGTTGTTGAGCTTGAGGGGGAGAATTTAAAATTACGTGAGAAAATTCAAAACGATGACCATGATAACATGGTCAGACATTTGTCAAAACTAGAGGTTGATAATTGATGAGTGTGTAAATACTCATCATTTTTATCGTATCTGAACTGCCAAAATGTCCAAAAACACTCAGTAATGCATCAAAATACTAAAAATATTCCAAAATTGTGTTTTATACGTTTTAGATGCAAAATGTTTAAAAACAAATGAAAAACGCACAAAGTTTGCAAAATTGGCAGTTTCAGTCCCCCAACTTTCATAAAATTACAAAACTGGTCCCTGAGCATATATTTTTGGTTGAAAAGTCAAATATGGTCCTTTGGAAATCACAAGTGTCATGAATAGTCCTTTGATGATAAGTTTCACAATTTTACAAATTTGGTCCCCATACTTTGAAAATTGGCAAAATTAGTACCCCGGGATATTCAAATTTTGGAAAATCTCTTTTATGATACTTATATTGATGAAATGTGGCAAGATTGGTCCCTTGGAATATTATAGAAGATTGGCAAAATTAGTCCCTTATTTTCAGCAAAATGCAACTTGGGTCCTTGTATTATGTTCACAAACCAAAACAAGCCCTTTGCAATTATTACCCAATCCAAACACATCCACCCAATCCAGCCCAAAATTATTACCCAAGCCCAAAGAACCAAAATCCCCATCCCCGTTTTAACTAATACCCTAGGTCAAACCAAGGTAGTCAACCCTCCCCCTTTTCCCTCTCAACCCGTGACCTCCAAACCTACTCCCCCTCCTAGCCTGCAACATCCTACTCTGCCATCACCACCCTATCTCACTTTCCTCCACAAAACAACAAATCCCACCCCCTAGCCATTATTTAACTGCAAATGGTTATAAAACCATTTTCCCGCCAAGATGCCTTTAATGGCCAGGATTGTTTTCAATAATCCAACGGTCCAAGTTGCTGATGGGGAAGCTCAAGTGGGTCCACAGAAACCCTAAAGGGGCAATATAAAAGAGAAGAGAAGAAAGATGGTTCAAGTAGTAGATAGCAGTAGTTAACTTTAGTTTGTAATGGGTTTTTAGTGTAGATTTTTAGCTTAATTAAGTTTTCTTTAAAAAGTCTATGTACTCATTCCTTTTAATCAATGTAATTTAATTTTTATAAATCTTTTTAAAACTGCTTATTTCTTCTGCTTATCACTACTGTTTATTTGGGCTTATTTCTGTTCCTATTTGCTTATTGCATCTATTATATGCTATGTATGCTTGTGATGTAGTTTCAGAGTTGTTAGTTTAAGTTATTGATGGAACTTTCACTATTAGCTTAATTTAGCTTACTCTAGGTAGCTTATGTAAACTGCTTATTATTTGCTCTTCAATTGCTCATCAGATCCTAAGTAGTCTAGTTTAAGTGATTAGTGTTCTAAACATTGCCTAAACTTGCTAATGCTTTTCACTTAAATAAATAAGCTCCATTACACCACTGTTTGGCACAAGAATTTCTTATGTTCTCAAAATAGTTTGTGCCCATTTTTACAACTTAGATTAGCTTTGGTTTAATACTTATAGTAGTTTTAGGGTAAATTTAATTAGTTTCATGTATTTGTGAAAGCTTTTGAGTAAAATTTTCCTAGGATGTAATCATGACTGTTTTTCAATAGCAAGTAGGCTAGATTCTTTGTTCAACACCTTCAGTTATATTTGGTAGCTTAGTTTAGCTCACTTTAGGTTATACAACTTATGCAACCTCTGTCTTTGACTTTGTGTGGTCAAACATCACCACAACTGACCCATTCCAGGCCTGCACATCAGGTAGGAACAGGCCTCATCAGCCTTCAAACAGGTAGCCTTATTTTTCTCATTCTTAGACTTTTAAACCTGAAAATTGGTTGTGAGCTAAATTGCAAGCTTGTCATGAAGCTTATATTTTTATATTATTTTACTAATTTTTCTTTAGCAGCTTTCAAGTGGTTCAAAGTGAGCACCTTAGGCTGATTGTGCATAAGCAGGCTTTATGAAGCTTGTTGCTTTTTCTGTCCTTTTAGCTTATATTCATGCTTATTTTCTGTTCACTTAGCTTATTTAGGACCCCTTCTTAGTTACTCTTAGCTGTAAGTCTCCCCTTGAATAGCTTTTAGTGGTTTGTTACTAGCTTGAAACATGCTCACCAGGACTGCAGCCCATGCACTTTTATATGTTCAACCAGCCTTCATTTGCAGAAAAGTCAACTCCACTTATAAATCCATTGTGTGAGTCCACTGTTGGATTTTAAAGTCTTTTGATGGCTTATTTCAGTTCACTAGTAGTAGTTTTCACTTCAGGTCATCTCATTCTAGCTTAATAAACCTATCTCAGTCATCTAGGAGCTTTTAAATTTCAAATTAGTCAACATTTAGTTCTTAATAGAAAGTCAAAATGGGATTTCTAGCAGTCTAATGTGGTATTTTTAATTGAGTCATTTCTTGTTGTTTAGGTCTGCAAATGTGGATTTTTAGTATTTGGTAGCTTGTGATTGCATAAATATTTTCTTTCGAATTTTTTGAACTTTCTTTATAAGTTTTTATTAAGCCCAAAGTCCCTTGTGTAATCAGTTAGGTACCCTGCACCAAGTATTTCCACTTTTGATCCATTTTTCAGATTCACCATATCTTGATTACTCACTGAGCTTTGGATTTGATTATTGTTTATTAGTGAAGTTAGTGGTTTGAAATTTATAGTTGTAGCTTTAGGTTTGATTTTCAAGCTTATTCGTAGCTTGTGTCTTGGCTTGTAAAACCCCCCACAGTCAACTGTTTCAGCAGGCCTGCTGCTACTATTTGCACATCGGCAACCATATGAGTTTGTAGAATTCTTTTTGATTTTGTTTAAACTTAGCTTTATGATTGAGATTGTTAGTTGTTTTAGGTGTTATATGAGCTTATGCACTGAATTTCAGCTTGCCCATTTTGCTTATAAGCTTTTGAGCTTGGCTGCACTTCCATCTACCTCAGCTCCACAGACCAACATTTGCATGTCCCTAGCTTGTTCCATAGGCCATCTTAGCTTAAGCTTTTGGGCTTTTTGAAAAGCCCATACAGCTGGCTTGTTGATTCAAGGCTTATCTTTAGCCTTGGAGCTCTTGCCCTTAGCTTATTTGGCTTGCTAAACAGCCCTGTGGACTGTTTGATTTTAAGTTCTTGATTTTTGCTTATTAGCTTGTTATTGCTCAATCTGTGAGTTTCTTTGGTTGTTTTAAGTTGAATTAAGTTAATATAAGTTATTTGTAGTATACTCTAGCTTTTGATAATTATTTGCATTGTTTGCTTATTTTTGAGTGCTTATTTGTAAGTGCTTATTGCCCATTTTGCTTAATTTGATGTCTTTTTCAGTAGATTTTATTTTTCTTAAGTCCTTAATTATACTTTAGAATTTTCCTAAAAGTTTCAGATTTTTCTTTGCCATTTTAGTATTTTTAATAAATCAAAAGAAGTTTTAGTAATTAATAAATAGTAAATAATTAATAATAAATAGATAGATAGTGTAATAAATATATTTTCTGTTTTAAAATTAATCTTATAATATTTTAGATTTTTCAAAGTTATAATTTCATTTTTCTAGGTTTATTTTATATTTTCTTAATTTTTAGTGTATTATTAAATAGTTAAAAATAGTTTTTAGTTAATAATAAATAATTAAAAAGTCAAAAAAAATAATTTTCTTTTTTCTAAAATTTTCTTTTATCATTAGGATCATAAAAATGTAATTTTCATGTCCGTAGGGTTAGCGTAGCTCAAAATTCACTTTTTATTTCGCGCACTCGCGTTTATTTTAATTTTAACTCGCGTTTTAATTAAATAACTTTTACGTTTTTAAATTTAGGTTACGTTTGTAAAAGTAGTTTGTTAAAATAAGAAAAACCAAAAACATAAATAAAGTGATAGCTTATATTTAAGCCGTTTGGCTTATTTTTCTGCTTACGTATAAGCAATTTCTGATTTTAAGTTTTCAGTTTACGTTTTAGGTTAATTAGGTTTCACGTCATTGTTAATTTAGCGTTTCTAAATCGTTTTCATTCCTCATCTCGTAGCGTAATCATTCAAAACCTTTATAAACCCTTTCTCATCCAAATTCACCAGATCACGAAACCGTTTTTAATACCATCCACACCTCGTCGGGACATAACGACCCGGGGAAACACTATACTTCCACGGAGCATTGACTCTGAGCAGTTTGACCTTGTTGACCATCCCTGGTCAATTTAGGTTGACCGTTTGGAGCCAATCAATAATCTTAATTTTCAATTAAAGTATCAACATTTAGAAGAAAGTACTAAAATCTCAAATGCCAAGACATCTTCGGATGCTCCTGAATTTGATGCATATTTTGAATTAGCCAAACGTGATGAAAAGATTCAAGCTCACACTAACACGATTCGGAACCTGAGGGTCCAAATTGCCCAATTGAAGTCAAACAAGTGTGATGTGATTGTCACCCAAAAACCACAGTCTATAGATTCTCAGAATTTTCAATTTCAAGATACCATCAATAAATTGCAACATGAAAATGATTGGTTTCGTGCTGAAAATTCAAAAGTCAAACAACATTACAAAGAGTTATACGATTCAATTAAGATCACACGTGATATAAACAATGAAAAGATAACTTCTTTGCTTAAAGAGATTGAGAATCTAAAGACTCTGGCAAAAGGGAAAATGCCAATCATCAATTGTGATAATATTGTTCAAAAGGTTTCTGCTTGTAAGAAGTATGCTTGTGATGCTGTGTATATTCCTCTTCCCCTTAGGAATAATAAGTTGGTTCATAGTGACTATCTTAAACATCTTAAGGAGTGCCTTTATTTGCTTCGTGAAACCATTGAAGAGAATAGGATAGCAAAACCACTTGATGATGCTATTGTAGGTGCCTGCTTTCTCACTAATAGATCTTAGGAACTCTTAGAATATGCTATTGGTACATGTCCTAAAATTGATAGCAAGCGAGATAGGTCTACTGCATCATCATCTATGACTAAGAACAAGCATGTTACCTTTGAGGTACCCTTGGAAACTTCAGATCCCAACACATCAAAACATGTTCAACAACCGGAAGTGAAAAAGACTAAAATTCCCATTAGTTCGTCTACAGGAGTAAATAGTAACACTAAAGCTAGAGAGTCTAAACCAAAGAGAAATAGAAGGAATTATAGGACTTCACCTGCTAAAAGTGTTCCTAAAAAGAAAGTAGACGACCACATGAGGAACATTAAGTCCAACTTGAGCAAAATGAGTCATAATTCAAAACCTAATTCACGTTGCAAAACATGTAATGAATGCATAATTTCGAGTAATCATGATAATTGTGTTGAGAAATTTCTGAAGTCGTTTAACAAAACCCCAGTTAAGAAAGTTTGGAGAGCTAAACAAAGTAAGCAAATTTGGAAAGCAACAGGTAAACTGTTTGCCAATGTTGGTTATCAATGCAAGCCCACTGGAAGGAAATTCACTTTAGGAGAACAGTGCCCTTTAACTAGGATAACTAATTCTAAAGTAGTGCCTATTAAGGAATGGAAACCAACTGGTAGAACCTTCCCTTTGGAGACCCAATGTCCTTTAACTAGGCCCATTGCATCTACTAGTGAATTTTCCACCATTGAAACGAATGCACCTAAGGTTTCAGTGGCTCCAGAACTTGTTTGCACTAACCAATTGGAACCAAACTCAAATTGGGGATCCGACACTCCAAATTTTCTGCTCTCGTCTGTTTCCAAATGCAGGTCGTACTTTTCGTCCTTTGATATTTGGACTCAGGCTGCTCTAAACATATGATTGGGGATCGCTCGGGGCTCGAGAATTTCGTGAATAAGTTTATCAGGACAGTTAGATTCGGGATCTACCATTTTGGGGTAATTATGTGTTATGAAGATTATGTTTCTGGTGACAGCTAATTTCCTGGGTATACTACGTGGAAGGACTTGAGTATAATTTGTTCTCTGTTGGTCAATATCTTGATTCCGATCTTGAAGATTGCCTTCAGAAATTACACATGCGTCATCAGAGAATTGGATGGTGCTGATCTTCTTAAAGGTTTTCATGGCGCCAATTTGTACACCATCTCTATTGAAGTCATGATGCGGTCCTCTTCTATTTGCTTGTTGACTAATGCCTCAATGAACAAAACATGGCTATGGCACTGATGTTTAAGTCATTTGAACTTTGGTACCATCGATGCTCTTGCTCGCAGGAATTTGGTGCGAGGTCTACCCTGATTTATGTTCGATAAATATCATCTTTGATCGGCTTGTCAACTGAGCGAAAGCACGAAGCATACACACAAACCCAAAACTGTCAATACCATCATGGAAGTTCTTCACACCCTTTACATGGATCTATGCGGACCAATGAAAATGCAAAGTATAAATGGGAAGAAGTATGTTCTTGTAATAGACATTGACTATTCTCAGTTTACATGGGTGAAGTTTTTGAGAACCAAGAACGTGACTCCAGAGGTTATCATCAAACTCATTAAACAGCTGCAAGTAAGGGATACCGAATCTCAGTTTACATGGATTCTTCGTTGGTTATGCTCCAGATTGTAAGGGATACCGAATCTACAACAAACAAACCCGATAAAACTTGGAAACCATTCACGTCACATTCGTTGAGCTGACTGAGCAGTTGGCTCCTGTACACATTAGTGCAGGACCCGCGTCTAAACTTTTGTCCCCTGAACCAATTCGTTCAGGCCTTGTACAGTACTCCATGCCTGCTGTACTTTATGTACCTCTTATAAGTGAGCATTTGAAGATCTTGAACCGATGTTTGATGAATACTTTGAGACACCTACTGATGATGCACCAACACCACCAGCTGTCGATGCTCCTGTTCTGTATAACTCAAATGGTCCGTCAGTGTCTACTTGAAGTGATCAAGATGCTCAATCTGCAAGTTATTCACCATCATCGTCAAACCTTTAATCTCCTTCAGTACATCAAGGCACTGCAGTCGACAATACTTTTGAAGTGAATTCATTTGCTCCTCTTGAAGATGCTCCGTACCAAAACTTGTTTGCTCATGAATCTTCTTCTGAGACATCCTCTTCAAGGAATACAAACACGGCTTCTTCATGTTCCTACCTACATCCACATGAACATCTCAGAATACGAATATAGGATCATCCTATTGTCAACATTATTGGATATCCTTTTCAACCGGTGTTTACACGAAGGAAACTTACCACCCATGCCTTGTGGTTAATGCGCTGCAAGATGAAGCTGCACTTTCGATCGACTTGTAGTATGGGAATTGGTACTACCTCCAGACTGTGCAATGATTATAGCTCTAAGTGGATCTTCAAAGTGAAACTTGATGAGCATTATGTCGTTCTGAAAACAAGGCAAGGCTTGCTGCTAAGGGATATCGTCTACAGGAAGGCATTTATTTAGAGGAATCTTTCGCTCTAGTTGTTCGTATTAAAGCTATCAGAATGTTTCTCTCCAATGCTGCAAGTCAGAACATGACGGTCTATCAAATGGATATGAAAATTGCATTTCTAAATGGCGAGCTGAATAAAGTTCTTTATTTCAGTCAACCGGAAATATTTGTATATTTTGATCGTCCTAACCATGTCTATCGTCTGAAAAGGGCTCTCTTTGGCCTAAAACGTACGCCTAGGGCATGGTTTGATACACTGTCAAAGTTTCTCCTGGGAAACGGATTCTCCTAAGGTGTTGTACAATAAGATGAGAATGGGGTAGTGGAACTTTACTTCGTGAGGACAGAATTTCGGCTGGCAGATTTCTTCACTAAGGCTCTCTCAAGAGAACGATTTCAATTTATTCTCCAGCGCTTTGGAATGAAGAGTCCTTCGCCAGTATCTCTCAAACATCTTCAGGAAGAAAATGAGGAGAAATGGTTTTGCTTCACATAGCCTTGTATATATCTTATACCATAAAGAAAATAGAAAAATATAAAACCTATAAAACCCACAAAAATCATAAAAATCCAAAAATATTCTTCTCTCGACATGTCTTTTGTGTAATCAATATTATGTACGTTTCTAGAAATGTCATTCAATAATGACACGGAAACTTACATATGCTTGAGCAAGAGTTTTTTGGTTTCAAATAAAGTTTTTTTAAAACATGTCGTTTCTCAAAATATTCTTCAAAAACTATGGCTTGCAGTCATTTCAGGCTGTAACCCGGACTTCAAAACTTTGGTTTGCTATTACTTCAGATAGCAACCCATTTTTCAAAATGGGAAAACACGTCGCCAAAAAGACGGTTGTTCCTTTTACCAGGTGAAGTTCACCTGGGCATGGATTACTTTATATCCATTTTTCCTCGATCTAATGTACGTTTCAGTGCATTATTTCTTGATTAAGAAGAGAAGTCTTCTTTTTATCAAAATAAATAATTTTCTTTTATGATTCTTCGGAAAATTATTTGCGTAATGCATGGTGGTAACGCGTTGTTTGTAAATCAATCAGTCTTAGATACTTCATAAAATTTGTCACTCAATTAATGACAATGGGTCATCAATTGAGGGGGAGAGTGATTTCCAATTTTATATCATCAAACGGATTTCTTGGTTGTCTCATAATTGTTAGAGAAGGTTTTGTTGTTAATGGGGTATTAGTTGAAAAGGAACTTACTAAGCTTTATCTTAAATTTGTCTCACGTTGGTTTCCTCGCTTAATCCCATAAATACGTTAAAATCTATAATCTTAATGATGTTAGAAAACCATTGTGTTTGATGCTCTTGTTCTCTCCTCTGGCATTCGTATAATCTGATTGATTGTGTTTCATTTGCTGTTTGCTGATAATTGTTTGATTGTTGTTGATTATGTGTTCGTGTTCTCAGGATTTGCTTAGGTATGTAGTTACAGGGTTAGAATCTTATTCCTAAGCTCCTGATTTGAATGTTGGAAATATGTGTGAATTACCATGTTAGTGATTGTTGTTTATGTTTGATAGAAACTTGCAATGAATGTTCATGATTGCTAGTTTCTCTTCATGCTAGATAGCATTTTGATTAGTTGCTTGAATGTTCTTTGATCATGATATGAATATGGTATTATGAGTAGGCTAGCTGCTACGTGGTAGCAATTAATTAAGAGTGAATCTGCATGTATGCATATCTTTGTTGATACTCTTATGCAGATTCCATGGCTGATGTGAATGTGCCTGCTCCTGCTCTAACCATTTGATCAGATGTTCAAACTTCATTGACTGGCTTTGATTTCACCACAACAACAACATCGGTAGCAACAACGACAACAACTCTTTCACCACCACCACCAGTTATCTTGTGCGTCATAAGTAGTGTGGTATCAAATGTTATGTGTCAGTACATGATTTGTTATTTCATGAGTTTCTCGTTAAACTTTAACTCATTCATAAACTCATCATAACTGACACTAACATTCTCCTTCATTGATTGAGGGGGAGTAATGAATTGTCTCAATATCAGAATATCTTTAATCAGACCACATCTTGCTCCCAAACTTTTAAACTTATTTAAATCACTTGGGATCACAAATCTCAAATGGTTTGAAATTTTTGATCGGGGGAGAAAATGTGATTTAAATATGAAATCTGATATAAAATGTGATTGTTTTGGACTTAAACAAACGCTCCCCTATATGTGCTAAACTCTTTCGTATATCAATGCACACATTGAGGGGGAGCAAAATGGTTTGTGTAAAAGGATCCTTGCATCTCATATGAGTGCATCTCAGTCTTGACTCATGAATTGACGAAACACAACCGTCATCAATCGAAAGGACTAGTCCTGGCTGGGTAATAACTTCAAGCTGGGTTAACCAGTGATGTAAGCGTGTCTCGAAGAGGACTTGTCTGAGTAGAGTGTACCGTTTCGAGAAACCTTTGTGGACTTGACCAGGCCGGGTAATAATTTCAAGCTAGTCTAACTAGTGATGTAAGCGTGTCTCGAATGCCTGTTCATGTTTACTAAAGGTGGATCAATTCTAAAGTGCAACTCTTCCCGACATGTGCAAATTCATCATCAAAACATCGGTGCACATGTTAAGGGGGAGCATTTGAAAATGGCAAAACTCTCAATGTGTTAATAAAATGTGTTTCTTAATCATAAACATGTTGAGATAATTTTCAATGATTTGGTGTATGGCAACATAGGATAGTCATGAAGTTATAAGGTGGCTAAGGTTAGGAAAACCGTCCTATGGTCCGCCAGAGCCGGAGGGATCTACCCATGGACAATACCAAATAGATAGTATTAGAATGTCCGTAGGTATGATTATGAAAAAAGGAGAAATGTGAGAATGGAGAAAGAAGGGGTTGAAGAATTAAAAAGAAATGAAATGAGAAAGGGTGAAAAGAAATAGCCCTCCAATTATTCAACCTTAGGGCAGAAACCGGGTTCAATTCATAATCTACTGATGGTTGCTAAGGCGACATCGGTATTGAAGACAAGACGTCATGGACCCAGTGACGCAATGCACTAAACCTTCTAGCCACTCAAGTTCTCTTAAAAGAACTTGTTTCATTCTCACGGGGAACAGGTGTAATCTATCAACTTACCTCTTAGAGATGGTTGATATTGAAGCAGGAGACCTCTCCCTAATCTCCGCATAGGAAAACCAAATGCACTTATTGAGTCTAGAGCCTCGAGATACATAAAAAGATCTCATAGGAACACGTGCTACTTCTACCCTGGTTGTTCAACATTAAGGACACCAGTGGTAAACTTATGAGTCCTACGCAGATCTTAGCAATCTGCCAGAACATTTATGAGGGAAGTTACTACTGTAACTCCTAGTGATTGAATGGAAATTCCTGCCAGGGTTAACATCAAGCAGCCCTGAAAGCAGGTCACTTAGGTAATTCCTTGAGGATTACGCTTAGTAGTCGCGATGGTTACAAACGGTCAACAGTCGTGGAGTGATCTCCAGCGACTCACCCATTCGTTGATCTACTTAGGTAGTTCGCGTAAATCCTCTCAGGGTTTACCGATTGGGAACGGTCTTGGTAAGGGTTAGAAGGAATCTTCACACTATGTTGTTGACGATCTCTAATTCCAAACCTATAAGTACCGGATGATTTGTTGCTAACTGTTTGCTTGCAGGAATTTCTGACGGTTGTGGTTGATTGCTGAAAAGATGCTGATCCATCAACACATGCTCACACTTCGACATCACAATCTTAGAAATCATGATCATTGATTAGGCCTCATCTATGCTTCCACAACTTTGATGCAGAAGATCATGATCCAGAAAAGTGTGAGCATGTCAACTCAAAGATGTTCAAATCACATGGAGACATTACTACTCTAAGATGACTTGCAGATACTCATTTGGATGATGAACTCAAAGTAATGCCAAAGATCATCTAACTCATTGAACAAGTCATCTAGAGCCTGCTGCTGAATGTACAAAGACATGTTTGAAGAATCAAAGTCTACGAGCTACAAGATTTCATGCATGCAAGAATTCAATACTTATCTTCTGGGGTGACCTCCCTTAGGGGGAGATTGTTAGGAATACGATTATTCAGTTAAAGACTCGGTCACCCCAAGTATTGCTAAGCATTACGTAGCTCGTAGAATTATCCTTATTATAGTTAGTACGTAGTTTATTAGTAGTTAAATATGTAAATAGTATTCGTAGAGTGGGTCGGGTCTTTACCCTCTGTCAGCTCACTCTACAGCTCGTTTCATGGAGCACCAAGTAGTTGTAGTATATATACCCTCTCCCACCCAAGGGAGAGGGTTGGACCTTTCACTTGAAGCTAATACACTTTCATATTTCTCTCAAAAAGGCTCCCAACACTCTTACTCTCTCTCTCAATCTTCTCTCTAGATTTCTTCATCTATTCGATCCATTCTACACAAAACCATACGTGTTTATGTTTATGAATATTCTACATAGTGTATCACGACTAATACGACTAACCATGTGCAAATGGCATTCAGTCAAGTATTAGTGGGACAGGAGGTCAATCCTTAACAGGTTTCGAAGCTGTTTACTATATTCGCGCTCACATAACAGTGATTAATGGCTCATGATTGAGGGACTTTATGGCGATAAGGTAACTTAGGCAATATCAAGGTAATAATGGGATCATTCAGGCTAACATCATAAAATCAAGTATCATACCACAGTAATCAATTTGGAAACAGTATCATCTGAGTATCAGTAATTTGTTTAAGTATTTCGCCAGTAACATATATATATATATATATATATATATACCACAATAATCGAATTGAAAACATTATCATCAGAGTATCAGTATTTCAATTAAGTAATTCACCAGTAACATACATATATCACATGCCACAATAATCAAATTGGAAACATTATCATATGAGTATCAGTATTAAGTATTTCGTCAAGTATTGTATATATCACATATTAAATTATAAACCATATCAGATAATTATTAATAAGAAAATTGATTTGAATCATGCAATTTATTCATATACTTATCAAATTATCAAAGTATATGTAAGCATGTATCTCCCCCAATGAGTTAAAAATAATTATTGGAAATGGGGCTATGACTCACCTGGATTGATACGGAAATGATGAAAAGTAGAGTAGAATGAGATTATGAGAATGATTTGGAAACGTCTTTGATACGGAACCTGATAAATAAATTTATCTGAGAATTTGACCAAATACTATTTGGTAAATACGAGCGAATAACGAATAATATTTATTCGTTATGACGAATAGATGATGTGCAGTGTAATTATTATGTCATGCATGATATGATAAAATACTTTATTTAAAATATCCATCGAAGTTTTACCTTTTCAATCGTAAGTAAAAATATTAACTTTTGAAATATCGTTATATATATTATTAACGTTACGTTAACTATTATATATATATATATATATATATATATATATATATATATATATATATATATATATATATATATATATATATATATATATATATATATATATATATACTACATTATAAAGCATTTGAGACTTACTACAAAAAGAAGTCTTAAAATTTTAAGACCAAAAACATTACTATTAAAGGAAAAGTAGAAAATTAATTAAAAATATGAAAATTTAAGTCTAATTTAAACTATATGTAACCCCCCCCCCCCCCCCCCCCAATAATGATACATTTTAATGAAAGTGTTTATAAGAAAAACTCACTATTAACCATCAATTTAATGCTAATGTTTGAAAAATAAAAGTGTTAACCATTTACACTATTAATAATTTAGACGTTCTACGTTTGACAAACATATTTCTAATACTTTATACTATTTGGGACATGCTAGATAAGGAAATTTAAAATGAATAACATTTGCTCGTCACAAAAATAGTCATCGGGTACCCGCCGCCGCATTGCGCGGGTACCCTTCTAGTATATATATATAGGTGGTTATTGTAGGATAGCGATTAAAATAAGATAGTGTAGGAAGTAATAAGAGAATGACATGTGTAATGAAAGGTTCAAATAAGTTTTTAAAGGTTCATAGAGGTTCAAGGGTATTTAGGGTATCTCAAACATTAGTCTATATGTACGAGTAACTGTTAACATAGTTTACTTATTGCGATTATTAGGGAGTCGTCAAAACACTTTTCTTACGCAGGCCAATGATTAAATTTCAATGAATGAGAGTATCACAACTATTACAGTAATACATTTAGCATTAAGTTTATACACAATTATTGATACATTTAGTATTTAGTTGATACAACATTAATAACTAATTAATATGTAGTATACAATTAGACGTTCATGAATTTCTATAAACTACTGTAATAACAAAGATACATTCCATTCTTGGTCATTCATCCATGCATGTGCAAGACGTAGACATAAAAACATATCTAAAACCAATGATACACGAGCATCATTTATACATATAAATCGTAACAAACAACTAAGAAAAAAACACGATATGAAGTGACACATATCTGTAACAAGAATTATACACAAGCATAAATGATAGGTGTTGATCGTGGAAAGAAACTAACTCCGATACACACGAGCATAAATGATACGTGTTGATCGTGAAAAGAAACTAAGACTCCTATACGCACGAGCAGAAATGATACAAGTATATCATTTAAAGAAATCAAGACACCGAAACTAGTGTTAGTTAAAAAGGGGTTCATTTAGTTTGGCGGTTGATCGAGTATTCGAGTCTCCATTAATGTAAAAGAACAAGTGAAAGCTCATGAAGATGGCCTCGAGTTTTCGGCAATGTTAGAGTTTAGAGTTAAAGGATGATGGTTAAACGAGAAAGGAACGTCGTGATCCGGTTCTTGATCAATGATCGTCTGTCTTCACACAGTCCGATCGATTCAAATAGTTCCATATATCATTGATACGGTTACAGTTTAGAGGAAAAAGGAAGACGTTAAAGTCGTTCATACTTAAGGTTCTAACACAGTGTTGATCACCGTACATTGTTTATGGTTAAAAGAGGCAGGGTTAAGGCGGATGTGATGGTGGTTGCTTCCATGGTTTTGGCGTAGGAAGAAAAATAGGATGGACTGTTATGAAATTAAGAATGGGTTTCCTATAATTCCTATAAAAGAGGAGGATGATAGGGAGTTTCATACTACCTAAATTGCCCTTGAACAATCCTGGTTACTAGTAAACTCTTTAAAAATTATTTGAACCTTTCATGACACATGTCATCTTGTTATTGCTTCCTATACTTTCTTACTTTAACAACTATCCTACATGAACCTCATTCTCTCTCTCTCTCTCTCTCTATATATATATATATATATATATATATATATATATATATATATATATAAACGAAAGTTTAAATGCAATACGGAATAAATTTACGAAAATTTAAAATAAATAAGAATGTCAAATATATTATGTTTAGTCCTTGTCCTTTTCCTATTTTTACACTTTTTATACTAACGGCGTTAGCGTTACACCGTTAGTCCTTTTCGTATCTAATTTACAATTATAGTCCACTACTTGTCCAAAATAACATTCTAAGCTTGGAATATTAAATAATATCAAGTTTTATCCTATAGATTTTGTTTTTACAGTTTCAGTCCCTACTTTTCAGTCCTTGACAGTTTTAGTCCTCCTAAGTGTCGTCGCGTTACATTTTTAGTCCAAACGTGTAATAAAAAGTGGGAAAAATTATAGAAAAATTTTCGTAGCTTATTTAAGTTTATTAAAGCTTATTTCAACTGCTTATTTGATAAAAGAGCTTATTTTCCAGCTTATGGGCCTTAACGAGCCAAACCAAAAGCCCATTTAGAAATTTAGAGGCGAGGGCATGGAAATTGTTTTGGGCCTGGACTTGGGCTATTTTTATGATTCTAAAAATGTTTCATATGGGCCCAGTGGGCTTATGGTTCGTTATTTCTTGTTGAGCTCAGTATAAGCCCAAACAAAAATATTAGTTTTCTTAACTAAATTTGGATTTGAAAACCTTGTGAATGCCGATTCAAAATGAATCATTTTATGTGTCAAAACGTGAGTATTTTTACATGTTATCTAAATGAAATTGGTAGTTTTCTAGGTAGTCTATTGAGTCGTGTAAAAATATTGGGTGCTCGTTAAGTAATATTTCAATTTATACGTGTGTTTCTTGGGCCACATGGAACGTTTATATATTTGTGAAAAACTTAAAATATTTTCGAAGTGTTTAAATGAATTTTCATCCGATTAAGCATTGTTCAAAATGAGTTTGTAATATGCATGTGAAGTAAAAACTAACGTGAAATACGTGTGCTACGTGACTCCTAGGCCTTCCAAAATAGAGGCTAGTCACGTTTGGTTTTCTATATTATAATACGTACGTATAAATATACCTAAAGCTTATATAGGATCGAATAAAAATGAACATGGTGCATGGATTAAATTCAACGTGTGAAATGAATTGAAAGTAGTTTGAAACGACTTACTACACCCCTAGGGTGGTGAGGGTCGAGAGTGATTGAAGGAAACACAAGGAAATTCTCACGTTCGCTTATTAATCCAAGAAACGAGTTATATATATAACTCGATACAACTCAAAAATTCCTGAACTTGTGCATGAGTTGTTCCTGGTCTTTCAGAGAATATTTGAGAGTGAAATGAAGTGATATTGAGTGTATTGAATGAATGAAACAAGAGGAGGAAAATATAGTACATGCAGCATGAATATATAACACGTAAATATGCAAATAATCCATAGAAACATAATCGACCATTAATGTCAGTGAATTCATGAAATAGAGAATGAATCTAGAGTATTATATGAATATATAAGAGTATGTGAGAGCTAGAATGAAGGAACTTGTCTAGGTGATTCATGAAGATGTCGACCATATATTTATTCCATACACGATTTGATAAATCGTGTACCCCTTGGATATAATTGATCATCCTTGACATTTAAACATGAAATCATCTTAGAAATATTATTTGGAACTCATAGAAACAAACTAGAGTCGAAACGGTTAAGAAATGAATTTATTACAAATCGATTCGCTTGAATATTTGTCAATCACTTCGCCTCCTAAAAATGTATCAAACGTCGTCCTATGAACTTGGGATTTGACACACTAATAGTTGGCTAGGTGGTGAACGAGATGGTGCAAAAATATATATGAGTCGTGTGTAGAAATCGTGAATACGCGAGGCGTTTTGGAGGGCGTTTAGTCGATCAAAGAAAATATTAAGATTTGGAATTGGGCCTATTTGTATGGGCTGATGAATAGTAACCGGATGTTGGGCTGAAATTTATTAAGGGCCCGTTTGGTTTGTATTAGTTATTAATTAGGATTAGTGAATTTTTAATATTTTGTTAAACGTGTCGAGAATTTGTTTCGTCGTTTGGTGAATTTTGCAATATCGTAATCATGACCATTTTAATATAATAAGAAAATTTTAAATTTTCCCGTAAAAATGGTGATTACAATAATGACAGAGATTTAATATATAATTAAATGTTTTTAATTATATGGATTTTTGCGAGGTTTTACATTTATGCTCCAAAAACGTCCAAAATGCTTCCTTTTCCAGAATTCACTCCAAAAGTACCTAAAATGACAAAAGGGACGATTTAGGGCAATATTTGATTAAATAAATTCAAATCCGGGCTTAAATGACCCCCTAAAAACGGTTCATTTTTCGCCTCATCATATACGCTTACACTTAAATGACCCCCTAAAAACGGTTCATTAAATGACCAACCTTGCCGATTTATGTAACTAGGTCTAACAAATAGGTCAACCGTGGTCAACAACGATCATAGCGGTCAATGGTGGTCAAAAATTCCGGAAACCTACAAATCTTGCCGGAAGTACCCAAAACTCACCGTAAACTTATTTTGATCACTTATATTAACTGTTTAAATTTATTTTTGATGTTGTTTTTTTAGCAAAAATATTGCCAAAAATACCTAAAACTCGCCAAAAATACCTAAAACTTTCTAAAAATGCCCAAAAATTGCCAGAAATGCTAATCTGATTAATCACCGATTAATCCCGCCTAGACCAATTATAAGCTACAAGGTGGTCGACCGCCTCACTACCGATTCACGATTTTTGCAACCTTGATAATTACAAACAGAATGTAGACACTAATAAACGATAATTAAATAATACAATAAACTAATAAAAAGACTTATTAGATCACCAACGAAGATTAGCAATGAAGCACTAAAAGCCGAGACACGTGTTTGATATGCTTCTCTTAAAACAGATTCGCCGTCTGTTTTCTAGGTACAACAGCCAAAACAGTAAGTTGTACTGTCGGACTTAACTAAACTGCCAGGAATTTCATCTTAAGAGATGTGTATTCCTTATTGGAAATCAATAATACTTATTGATTTGATGTGTGTTAAACTTGTGGAATTAGGTCCTCTATTTATACACAATAGACTCCCTCTAAGTTTACGCATCCCACCGATGTGGGATTGAAAATAAACTACTTTTCCTCTTTAGTCACGGTACCGAATGACTAACTTTGAGACCCGATATCTTATTCACATCAACTTTATTTTGGACATATAAAGGCTTATTGCAAAGCTCTCTTCGAGGAGAACGCGAACCTACAAACTATTACTTATATATATGACACGCCTTTCTAAAAAAACTTATATATATGACACATACATATAGATAATTGTGTCCAAAGTTGGTCAAAAGTCACTTTTGCCAACCAATTTTCCAACAGGATTTTGGGTCTTATTCACCGTATTTCTCGAAAAGATGATCGTGCCAACATATCTCAAGAATCTAGCATTGTAGCTTTATACATTTAGTATGTTAGTCATTGCAATCTTTGGTTTCCTCTGCACCCCTTTTATCTATTGTTGCTCAAATTTATGGCATTTGCTTCTTGTAATTGCATCCGAGTGGGGTGCAGAATTTTATGACCTTCATTCTTCTATGTATTGTAACTATGTATTGTTTATGTGTGGGACAAAAACGTAATATGTATTCATTCTTCTTAGGTTTCCTCTGCAACCTTTTATCTATTGCCAGCATGGTTGTAATATGTATTGTTTATGTGTGGGACAAAAACATAATATGGTATGTAACTAAGTTTTGTTTCAGTTACTATTATTTTGCATATATCAAAGGTAAAAAAGTAGCATGATCTTTTTTTACGTTTGTTAAACCTCTTTTTTCTCATCTCAGTTAATTAATTTAGGGTATGAGGATGTATAAGGATATGATAATGAAAAAATCTACAAGGAAATCAAAATAGTAGCTAGATATAAAATGCCCCAGTCGATAATTAAGGTATTGGGCATCTCATATAGTTAGAGGTGCACAAACGTGCCTGGGCTGAGACTCTGGCCAGGCTTGAGCCTGAAATTTATAAACCATGTCCCAATTAGGACTGGAACACATATGCACATTTTTCAACCTCAAGGTGGATGGGCCTTTTTTTTTTCTTTTTTTCTTCCAGATAAACTGCTTGTTATATTTTAGTTATGAATGAAAGTTGTTATTTGGTACCATACGTAGAAGCAGTGGTATCGCGACTGAGAGTAGAACACATAAGTCTCGTGATTCTATTGAACTGCAATATGACCACAATCAGTAGCTTTTTAATAGGGAAAATTTTCGCTCTTGTCCTGGTCGCCTGGTTTTACCTTTTTATGTAGTAAAAGCTCTTGTCGTATTGGTTGTCATTGCTATCTTCATCACTTTCAGCTTAAAGGCAAGACAAGTTTGATAAACTTACCAACAAAATTGGTTACACCGTACACGCATCAATCACTCAAACTAGCTAAGATAATTATTTTTAAACATTATCAATACAACAAATCTCTCTTGTGTGGAAACAAAATGAGGAATATCGTGTACCTAGTTTTGAAAATAAGGTAAATTTGATATTAAATCATGTCATTATCTATTGCGGTCATCAATCAATCAAAATGAGATTTTCTTTTTATATTTTCTTTTAACAAAATATATAAGTACGTAAACGTTATCGAAAATCCATGAGTTTAACAAATCTGAGCACAATTTAAATGAACAAGTTGCCTTGACTTCCTAGTGTAAAGTTTTGTGAATCTACGGAATAACCTTCATAAATGGCATCATTTACTTGACCACCCGCAAGTCGTAACAAATTTTCTCCATTAAACGGTATTGTTATTTTTCTAAAATTTAATTCTACATGTTGCGGACTTTTTTTGTCTTTAATTATACTAGACGAGTACCCGTGCATAGCAACGGGATTTTATAGCGACAAATAGTTTATTGATAAAAAAAAGTTTATAGGTTATAAACGAAAAATAATAAAAGTTTGAAGATTTGAGAATTAAACATAATGTTTTGAAAACCCGGTTCGACCAGGGTGGTTCAACCGGTTGAACCATTCCGGTCGAAAAATGGGTCAATTTAAATTGGGTCAACTTGCTAGGTTGGGTCGACAACGGGTCAAATTAAACTGGGTCAACCCGCCGGATTTGAAGCGTCCCGGGTCAACCCGCCGGGTTTGAAGTGTCCCGGGTCAACCCGGTTTGTGTTTTAATTGGTTGTATTTAATTTGGTAGATATGTTTTTAATTGGTTGTACAATGTGAATAAATCATTGTACTTTTTTAAGTAATGGATAATGTTTTGAAACCCGGTTCGACCCGGTTGGTTCAACCGGTTGAACCGTTCCTGTCGAAAAATGAGTCGAGTTACACCGGGTCAACTTCCTAGGTTGAATCGAAAACGGGTCAAATTAAACTGGGTCAACCCGCCGGGTTTGAAGCGTCCCGGATCAACCCGATTTGTGTTTGATTTGTTGTATTTAATTTGGTAGATACGCTTTAATTTGGTTGTACAATGTGAATAAATAATTGTACTTATAAGTATTGGGGTGTTTTAATAAGAGTATCAAATATATTTCACTTTCTCTCTCATTTGACCATTGTTGAAAACTCAACATTTCACTTTTGACCATTTTTCTATTATAGATACTTAGATAGAGTAATCAAAGAGTTTATAAAATAATATCCACACAATACCTTTGCAAGTAATGATGTCTAATTATATTGCGTTATAATCTCTTTTTCTATTTCTTATCTTTCATATTTAGTTGTCAAGATCATTTTATAAGTATAATTTTGTAAAATTTTTATGAATGCTCAATTATATATCGCTCTTAAAATACAAATTCACATGTATCAAAATATACATTTAAATCATTATATACGGTATGTTTGGCACGAAGAAGTGCGGGGCTTTTGTAGCGTTAAACTATGAGCAATGAGTATTTTGTTGGCCTGGTCCGAAGGAAGAAGAAAGTCAACCTTGTAGAAAAGCATATAGAAGAGGTTTTTTAGTAGTCGTTTGGTAATGGAGCGGTGAACTTTAATATTTTTTAATAAATACTCATTTTTTCAATGATTTTGAGTGAGCAGCTTACAGCTGAACGATATTTAAAAAAAAAAAAAAAAAAAACCGTGTGCAATGAAAACTTGCAAGAAAAATATATGCGTGGACCGCGTGGTTAGTAAATAAATACAGAATCCCCCAATAAACAATTTACAACAAGATCTTAAAAATGGGACAATTTAACCCTTGGTTAACCCACTCTATTTACCCGCACAAATCCCAAAACCCAAAACAAATACACAATGGCATAAACGTAAATTACCTAAACACAAAGACCAATCCCAAAAACAAAACCAGTTTAAAAAACCAAACACAAATAACAACACTTCACTCACCGTAGGTTGTTAAACAACATGGACACCCAATCTAACATCCGATCAAACGTTGTACTACTACTTTTAATCATCACCATAGCAACCAATCTTGTACCATCAACAGCTGTGTCGCCAGTAGCAGTTACATCTGGAGAAAAAGTGTCGTTGACTTTATACTATGAAGCTTTGTGTCCATACTGTGAGAATTTTATAGTCAACTATTTGTACAAGATATTTGAAAATGGGTTGATTTCGATAGTTGATCTTAAGCTTAGTCCTTATGGTAATGCTAAGATTAGTTCCAATGGTACTATCATTTGTCAGGTTTGATCTTTAACTGTACTTTATTATAATTATTCTTTTTGTATTCGTTTTGAGTCTTTTTTAAAGCGATTCGTATAACATGAAGCTGTTTGGCCTGTGCCCGTTTCCCGTGCCCGTTTGGGCGCGAGCCCCTTTGAACCGTGGCCCGTGTCCCCGTTTTGCCACCTCTATTAGTATATCATATATGATCTATATTTTATTTTATTTGAGTTCTCATCCTTTGGTATATATATTTAAGTATGTTTGGCAAGATTGTTGTAGTTGTAGCTGGTTATTGTTCAATAGTTTTATCATTTAGTAATTAAAGTTGTTTGTAACTAAAAGTGTTTAAGTGTTGTGTGAAAATAGTTGGAATTAGTTTTGCTTAGGTGGTATCATTTGAGGGATGATGGAATCGCGCTTGAACTTGCCGTTTTTATAACTGTTTTTGACTTGAAGAAAAGTGCAAATAAGCAATTTATTTAGATGGTTTGCCAAACAACATTTTGTGATTATGTGCATTTTGTAAACGCTATAATACAAAGTGGAATCCCAAACACCCCTTTAGTCTTCTTCATTTAACGTTTTAGTCAATATGATCAAGTGTGTATTAGTTGAACATTGATTTTGATCAGGTAAATATTGAGTGTCTGAGTAAATACTGAATGGAGTATAAAATATGAATACGAATGATTGCAATGAGGAAATTTAGTGTAATTCCTTTTTCTATACACCGAAGATAACTAAAATGAATGTAATAAAAAGATATGCGGTTTGGTGTGGAAATTTGAAGGATCGTGAGTGTTCTGATTATTGATAAAGATGATATTCCATTTCTTTCGGTAATCTAGTTAATTATCATAGAAAAGAGTCATAGATGTAACAGTAAGTATGTAAAGTGGTTGAAAGCTTTTGAGTTTTGATCATCTCTGTTGGGACCAAATAATATAGCAGCCCCACACGATCTAAAATTCATAAATGGTTGACTACTAACTTACTAAGTACTACCACATTGTTATTAAACGGTGCTGGTTTACTACTTTCTTGTTGCTATTATACGTTATTGCTTACTATTCTATTATACAATCACGCTGATAAAAACTATATAACTCTGTAACTTGCTACTGTTAATATACACCGCGAAGTAATAATTCTGGATAAACAAAATAACACCTACCTATAAATCAGATGCCTCTTTGGTTGGTGAAGTGTTAGAGAAGCATTAAGAATGGTTAACTCATTAGCCCGCAAACACAACCTGCTGTAGCTTTGAAACTACAATGCAAATTGGTTGACACTTGTTCTTTGTGTTCCATAATTGGACTGTATGTAAATTTAGCAGTTTTGTGGGAATTTTGACTATGGGATTTTTACAGAAGTTTTTTAGTAGGAGATATAATCTGAGTTACATAACCATGTGTTTGAAGAACTTATCTAGTGCACAGTTTAACTCCACTTGAGAAACAGTAAATATTCCTCAAAAGTCATTTAAATGTACTAAGACCATTTCATTTTGTCTATTTTGCAGCATGGTGAATGGGAATGTATTCTCAATACCGTGGAGGCCTGTGCTATTCATACCTGGCCTGCTGTGGTAAGATTCGATGCATTCGCACGAATATGTTACAGATTCTTTGTCTATTTAAATAAGCACATAGTCTCAACAAAGTGTTTAACTATAATGAAATGTGAACCATCATTCATATTGTTCTATTTTGTAACAATTCACATGAGCAAATCAGAAAGCTCAGCTTCAACTATTTGCATAAATGATGTTGTTTCTTTTAATTACTTTGTGATATTGCTGCTTCTAACACAAGTTTTGATGCAGGGTGACTACTTTCCTTTTGTCTATTGTGTAGAAAAGTTAACTTTTGAAGGGAAGTACACTGAGTGGGAAACTTGTTTTGATAAATTGAATTTGGACTCAAAACCTGTTACTGATTGTATCAGCAGTGGCTTTGGAAACGAGGTTAGTTTTCTTGGCTACTCGCATGTTGCCCTTATACTGGTTATCTCGTGACTCGTACTTTCTAGACCTATGATACATTATGCATTTATTGTGCAGCTTAATCTCCAATACGCAGATGAAATAAACGCTCTTAAACCTCCTCATACTTATGTACCATGGGTCACCGTTAATGGACAACCAATCTATGATGTGAGTATTTTAAATATGCCTTAAAATCGTAAAAAACTCTTTTTTTCATTTTTGGGCAAATTCTGATGGTTTATTGTTTTCTTACTTGCAGGATTACATGGATTTCATAAGCATCATTTGTAAAGCATATAAAGGCTCTAACGTGCCCCAAGTTTGCCTTGACTTAACCCACCCCGTTACGGCTCCAAAAGACACTGCAAATGCTTTGAATCATGTATGCTACACAGAAGACAATACTATGTCAAAGTCAACTCTATCAAAAATCAGCTCATCAGCAGCAAATTCTCGGATATACCATGTTGGCTTGGCTGAATCAATGTAAGATAAATGGTAAGGTGACAACGCTTTTACTAGTAGCTTGTTTTTAAGTGGTTTTCCGGTAAAGAATCTTCAAACATGTATGATAATGAACTTCTGATATTATATTCATCCACGCGTAATCGTTACATGAGTAGTGTTGGATGTAATGTTATAAGCTTGTTGTAAATGGTTAAGTTCTCTTTATTGCATAATACAAGACATTATTATTAGTGTAAATTCCCATGTTGTGATGGTTGTAATTGTCATCTTTATTCATTTGGGGAAACGATTATCTTTGTGAACCATGAATCTAAAGTATCGTTTAAAAAACGAAGAAAATAAAAAGGCAACATTATGAACGATGGGAAACTTTAGAATGTTTGTTTGTTTGTTTGAGTTAATGTTTTAGTTCTTAGTGTATGAGTTTTTTTTTAGCATATATCAAGTCCAGTTTCGGTTCTAACTGGTTCGGATCCGTGCTCATCCATAGAATAACGTATTTGGATGGGAGACATGCGGTTACCTGACAAAAGGTTGTATAACTAATATTTTTTTTTAAAAGAAGGAGTGCGTCGGAGTAGAACTCTTGATGTCTAAGAATAGAACAATAGGCATTACCACTCCAAACAACACCTTCTTTACATCATTCTAATGCATTGTAAATTATATATTATATAAGTAGGCGCTGTGAATAGGATGCATCACAATAACAGTAAAGTTGAACTTGTTATGTTTTTTCAGTCTAATGAAACGTAATCTTTGTGTTTTTAAAAACATATTTAACCAGTAAATCAAAAATGCGTTTGAGAAGTATCAGGCAACCTTATTTATTTAAACTATTGAAAAATAAAAAATCAAAAATATTCATTGAACGTTAACTTTTTATTGTTATTATAATTTTTCTTTTCTTTATTTTTTTAATTTTTTTTTCAAGGTGCTTACATATATTTTGAGTAATAATCTTTGTTTATAAAATTTACATATACTTTTGTGAACAACAGCTTTTCAACAAGTGTACTGCGGATTAATTATTCACAATAAGCAATTGTTTGAGGCTTAGTGATCATAATATCGTTAATAAGAGAATGTTGACGGTTAGGGAGTCTATCTTAGCATTTTTACCTTGACCAGTAGTCGTTTAATATTAGATTTCGGAAATTCTTTTATTGGGTTATGTTTTTTATGCTTGGTGTAATGAAACATAAACGTTGGCATATTTGAAAATTCGATTATTGCTAGAACCGATTCTATCATGATTAATCACTTGTAATTACATATGGCTTGCTCAGTTAAATACTTGATATGTATATTTTCTTCAGGTGCTTTATCTCCTCTCTTTTTTCCTGTGTTCAACAAATGATTTTAGGCTACTCTTTTGGGTTCATAATCCGAAGTCTAAGAAAGAGGTTGGTTGCTTTGAACAAGAGTAAACTACACCGTTCGTCCTTGTGGTTTGCGTTGACCGACGGGTTTCGTCCTTTGACCAAAAAAAATGCACCATCCGTCCTTAACTGTGAAACGTTATGTATCGTTGGTCCTTCATTTTAACGGGCATATCTAACACCTGTTAAGTCTTGTCATGTGACATCCTCATGAGGATATTTTGGTCTTTTCATCACCTCTTTTTTAACATCATCTCCTCCTTCCTTCATCTTCATCCACACACTCAAACAACAACACTAACAATTACCACCATCATTATCTCACCAACATTATCACCATAAACCATCACCAAACACAAAATCCATTTCCAACCCTCAATATCTTCATCTACCCACTCAAAAATATAAATGAATTTAATCCAATTTAAATCAAATTAAAATCACATAATTTATAAGTAGTTATTTGAAAAAGAATATAACACAGGTATACACAAACATCATCCGTTCCTCCCTTACTTATTATATAGTTATATTCTTTTTCAAATAACTAAATTTATCATTTTTATTTTCTTATTGTTTTTTCAAATATCCATTACTGCAAATATTCACCAAAGATAGTTAAATCTGCATCTCATTAAATTAATATCAAACAATAAATGCATATACCAACAATCTGAAAACAACAATACACATCAAACAAAAAAATGATTGAGAAAAAAAAATCCTCGTGCGATCTGGTCGTGTTGTAGCTGTGGAGGCGTTGGCGTAGATGCAGACCATCGGCGATGGTGCAGATCTGGTCTAGTGTGATTGTGGAGGCGCGGCGGTCTGGGTTGATGGCGGACGACGATATTAGCGGCTGCCACCAGAGTTTGTGAGGTTGACCGGAATAGATGACAAGAGAAGATAAAATGTGTCTAGCCAAACTGCCAAAGTCACCAAGGAGAAAACTTCGGCCGTGTGGTGAAGGTGAGGGTTTCTGAACAAATTGTCAAATTTTGATATATCATTGTTTTGTTGTGAAGTACGGAGTATTTGTTATTGAATATGATTTAAAATTTTGAAGTAATGGTGGACCAGAGGTATATGGTTTTGTTGTAGATTATGATGGGGATTTTATTGATTATGATTGTGGTATATGATGTGTGAATTGGGTGATTTTGATTTGATTTGATTTGGATTAAAGTTATTTATATTGAGTGGGTGGATGAAGATATGTTCTTGAGTTTATATGTTTTTGAATTTATGTTGGTTTATGTATTTGAGTTTATATGCTTTTGAATTTATGTTTTTAAGTGGGTGGATAACTGGATATAGATATTAAGTGTGGTCGATGAAAATGGGATCTGGAAATGGGTTTTGTGTTTGGCGATGATGGTGATAATGGTGGTGGTGGTGGTGAGATAATGATGATGGTAATTGTTAGTGTTATTGTTTAGAGTGTGCGGATGAAGATGGGGTAGAAGGAGATGATGTTAAAAAAGAGGTGATGAAAAGACTAAAATACCCTCATGAGGATGTCACATGAGGAGACTTAACAGGTGTTAGATATACCCGTTAATGTGAAGGACCAACGATACATAACGTTTCACAGTTAAAGACGGATGGTGCATTTTTTTTGGTCAAAGGACGAAACTCGTCGGTCAACGCAAACCATAAGGACGAACGGTGTAGTTTACTCTTTGAACAAAGAAGAAGAAAAAGAAAAAACACAAGTAATGTCAGGGACCAATGGTGTTACAGGGTGTTTGGATATGAAATGACGAAAAAACAAAAAAACCCTGAAGTTTTTAATAAGCGTTAGGGTTTTGGACTATGCGGGAGTAAAAAAAGTAATGTTAAGGACTACGAGCACCCGATTTTAAAAATATATCTACAGTCCGCCTAAACTTTGAGGACCAACGGTGTAATTTAACGTTAATTATTTATAAAGTTCATTGAAAAGACGCGGATACATTTAGTAAATAACGTATTTGGATGCGTGACATGTGGCAGATGCGATACAAGAGGCTGAATAATCATTGAGGACTTTTCACTTAAAAAAATATATATATGTATTATTTCTTTATTCTTAGTATTTTTTTCAATTGGAATTTTATATTTAGATTTATAAAAACAATAAAAAAGCTAATTATTTCCGGCCAACAACTTTAAAACTAAAAAAAAAAAAAAAAAAAAAAAGCGCATTTTTGCACTTCGACATATAAAAAAGCTGAAAATACACATAGGCTTAAGTGTAATTTTTTTCATAATTTTAAACCAAAAATGTAAATTTAAAAATAAAACCGGAAGTATCAACCCCGGTCAAGGTTTGAGATCTTTTTCAAATTAGTTAAAATTAAAAAGTGTAAAAAGACATTCATAGTATAAAATGTGCCCCCAACTCTAAATTATACATAAAATGCCAAAAGTTATTTATAGATCCAATTTTTACCATAGAACCTATCAAGCAATCTTAGCCACTCATTTTTTTTTTTATCAAAATAAAAAAATAAACTTTCACCCTTTTTTTTAAACTTAAATATTTTGCAAACCGTAAATCGTCAAGCTACAAAAAAAATACAATCGCGACGAGAATTAAATTATCTTTCTATAGACATGCATTGTTATATACTTTCGACGAACTTTTTTTTCGCCCAGAAAAATCATATATGATTCGTAAGAATCATATATGATTCGTAAGAGTTGAATCATATATGATTTTTTACGAATCATATATGATTTTTACGAATCATATATGATTCTTTCTGGGCGGAAATTAAAAAAAAAAAAAAAAAAAAAAAAAAAAAAAATCGTCGAAAGTATATAACAATGCATATTTATAGAAAGATCATTTAATTCTCGTCGCGATGGTATTTTTTTTTTGTAGCTTGACGATTTACCGTTTGCAAGATATGGTGTTTTGAAAAAAAAGGTGGAAAATATAAATGGGTGGCTATGATTGGTTGATAGGTTCTATGACATGTATAGGTTCTTCATTGATCTCAACTCTACATAAAATACGCCTAGGGGTAATATTGTGTTTTGACCTATTTTTTCTTTTTCAACTCAAATTTCAAACGCACATATCTATTAAACGATAAACTTTTAGAAAAAATCGATTTCACCAAAATTTTTAAAATTTGATTCTCTTTAATTTGATACAAATCTTGTTAATTATTTCGATTTTTTTTTGACATATTCATTGAGGCATGATTTTCGTGATGTTTTTGCTATTTTTGACCTTATTTTTTTACCTTAAAAATTGCCGAATCATAAAATTCTTAAAACATAAATGTTTTAGATTTTGGTTCACTCTTTACCCAGAAATTTGAATCACTCAAATGCGATATGATATGAGTGAGATATCGCACGTTAAAGATGACGTTTTAGTCATATTTTTTGCACACAAGGTGTTTGATAAAATGTTTAGTTTAGATTTTTAGTGTTAAAATTGCGTTAATTACACTAATTTTTGTACCACAACGCATCATTAATCATTTTATTAATGTAAGATTCAAAAAGTGATATTTTTTTAATCATTGATTTTTTTGAAAAAAATGTATTTTTTATTTTTTATTATTTTTTTATTTTTTTATTTTATTATTTTTTTTACCAATTTAAATTCGCATTAGAAAAATTGTAAAACATAAAAATTATAGACTTTAGGTCAATCTTTACCCATGTTTTTTATTCACTCAAATCCGATGTCATACAAGTTAAATATCACATGTTAAAAATGACATTTTATTCATCAGTTACTTTGATTCATCCGTTACTTTGGTTCATCAATTTTTATGGTAACATTTTGTTCATCAATTACTTTGGTTCATCAATTTTTATGGTAACAACTGATGAACAAAGTTACGTTGGTTAATCAATTTTTATGGTAACATTTTGTTCATCAGTTAATTTGGTTTATCAATTTTTATGGTAACATTTTGTTCATCAGTTACTTTGGTTCATCAATTTTTATGGTAACAATTGATGAATCAAATTAACTGATGAACTGTTCATCAGTTACTTTGATTCATCAGTTACTTTGATTCATCAATTACTTTGGTTCATCAATTTTTATGGTAACAATTGATGAATCAAATTAACTGATGAACTGTTCATCAGTTACTTTGGTTCATCAATTTTTATAGTAACATTTTGTTCATCAGTTACTTTGGTTCATCAATTTTTATGATGACATTTTGTTCATCAGTTACTTTGGTTCATCAGTTACTTTGGTTTATCAATTTTTATTGTAACATTTCGTTCATCAGTTACTTTGGTTCATCAATTTTTATGGTAAAATTTGTTGAACCAAAGTAACTGATGAACAAAATGTTCATCAGTTACTTTGGTTCATCAGTTAATTTGGTTCATCAATTTTTATGGTAATATTTTGTTCATCGGTTACTTTAAAAAATTGATGAACCAAAGTAACCGATGACCAAAATGTCATTTTTAACATGTGATATCTAACTTGCGTGACATCGGATTTAAGTGAATAAAAAACATGGCAAAGATTGATCTAAAATCTATAACTATTACAGTATGTTTTACAATTTTTCTAATGCGAATTTATATTGGTCAAATTTATGGTAAAAAAAAAAGCAATAAAACACAATACGTACATTTTTTTTTAAATTAACGATTAAAAGTATCACTTATTGAATCTTACATTAATTAAATAATTAATGATGTGTTGTGGTACAAAAATTAGTGCATTTAACGCAATTTTAATACAAAATCTAAACTAAACATTTCATCAAACACCTTGTGTGCAACAAATATGACTAAAACGTCATCTTTAACGTGCAATATTTCACTCATATCATATCGGATTTGAGTGATTCAAATTTATGGGTAAAGAGTGAACCAAAATCTACAACTTTCGTGTTATACGTATTTTATGATTCGGCAATTATGAGGGTAAAAAATAAGGTTGAAAATGCCCAAAAAATAAAGAAAATCAAGACTCATTTGATATTAAAAAAAAATTGAAATTTTTAACAAAATTTATACCAAATTAAAGAGGATTAATAAAAATTATGGTGAAATCGGTTTTTTCTAAAAGTTTGTCGTTTAAGAGATATGTTCGTTTAAAATTTGAGGTGGAATATAAAAAACGGGTTTAATGACCAAATTACCCTCTAATCGAAAATATTAAAGGAAAAATGGAGGAAGTGAGTGGAGGACACGTGTCACTAGCTTATTGACTTTCTACACTTTTTAAATTGTTTCACTTTTCAATGATCGCAACCCCAAACGTCAATCCCATTGAAAGCTTTTCTCATCTCATAACATTTGATAAACAATCAAAAATTCATAAACATGGGATTTCCGATTGAATTCATCAAACACAACCAAGTGTTTACTTCCCAGAACCTTTTAAAATACATATTTTGTCATGATTTAGAGGCAGTGGTGAATTATATTGCTAATGGTGGGAATAAAAGTAGTATTTGGAATATTGTGAACAAACTCTTAACTGCATCCACAGATTATACATTATGGAATGAGAGGAACAAGAGAAAATTTCAAGATATTAGAAGAAATGAGATTGAGGTTATTGCTGGAATTTATAAGTATATGGAAGATGTTCTCCAAAACCTCAATGTCAAAAAATCCTCATCAGTTTTGATGGTGGCTAATATGTGGAATTTAAGATGGGAAAAAGGAAAACCGGTACCTTCACAATTACTACAAGCTGATTAGAGTTTTTATGGCTAAAGGGGTGTTTGGGAGATCTGGATTTGTGAGTTTGAAGTCTGAATAGAGGTGGGAGTGGAATGTAACAATTATGGTATATCTTATGAGTGTTTTGAAATCTGTTTTTGGTTGCCAAAAACAGGTGTGGATATTTTAGCACTTTCACTAAAGTGTGCTATTGTGCAAACCATTCAATGTTCAAGACCTTGTATCTTGGAGTCTTAATGGTGTAACTGTACCTATTTGTGACACATGTGATACTCAAATTTGGCCTTGGGAGGGAGTTTGATGTATCTATGTTGAAGCAATAGTGTTAAATGTTACGTATAACATTAATAGGTAAATGTCTAGTATCGAACCCGAGACCTCGGGATGGCACACATTACAAACGAGAATTAAAGATTACTAAATATTAATAGTTATGTATATTTATTAATAACACAAGTTAAAGGACTAATGATCGTTAGTTATTAAATGTATGGACTAACTATCGTTAAATAAGAAGGAAACGGACTAGAATGTAATTTGGAAGACAAGAAGGTTCCGGAACACCCCTTGTGGGTTGATGGCCGGTCGACAAGGGCTAGGGGAGACCCAACCCAACTCAAACTTGTCCTCCAAGATTTCTCTACTATATATACAAACCCAAGGGTATCTCATTCATATCTTTTGTGCACACACAATACCCTAAAAGTTTTCTTTTCTCCTTCTTGGTTTCCAGCCGATCGAACACCCCTATACATTAGGGTTTTCGATTTTTGTTTTTACAAAAACAAGTCTTGTGTTTAATCTTGCAATCACTTTAATTCGGTATTAGTTTGTGTGTACAAGAACGAGGTAATAACTCACTATATTTATTATCAAGAGATCGATAAACAAAACGGTAAGGGGTTTATCATTGATCTAATTTTTTTAAGTTTGAGACTTGCATACTTGATTCTTGTTTGGGCTAGAATCACTACGGTACGTTCCTATTATGTTTTGGTTAATAATTATGTGTTATACTTGATCTAGCTTTCGCAAATATGTGTACTTTGATTGTCATATTCTAACAAGTAGGAGGTCTAAACTATAAAGATGTACCATAAAGTAGGCTTGAGCATTGAGAAGGGTAATGGTTTGGCGGATGATGTATGATGGATAGAATTGAGAGGAGTGAAAGATGAACTTTCATGGTCTATCCTATACATCATCAAGGAGGTAATGGTTGGTCTTCTTTCAAGGTGTGTGTTCCCATACAATTGAAGCCATTTATGAGATGGAAATGTAGGTTGTATGTCATAGTCCTTGACTAGAAGGGAAATAGGTACCTAACGATGCCTCTTGTCTTTTCTGCCTTGATCATTGTGGGTGGCTGGATGAATGGTCTTGGTGGGAAGATATAGGGGAAATGTAGCTAGATGGTGGGTGCATAAAAGGTAAGAATCTTAGCTGCTTGATGATGTGCAGTAAAGTTGTGAATGCTCTGTTTCCTTTTGAGTTTTAGTGTATCAGAGTTATGATGTAGTTTTGTCTGATATTGGGAGTATGTAATTGTTTTGTGAATCTGTTATTGGGACATGTCCAATAGACAGTGTTTGATGTTATTTGTACCATTTGGTGATTAATATAATTTTATCTTTACAAAAAAAAAAAAAAAAAAAAAAAAAAAAAAAAAAAACTATTTTGTTGGATCATTCATTGGCATAAAAAAACGTCAACAATATTAATACATATAAAACCTCAGTGTAATTCGATTCCCCTTTTCCTCCAAATTAACTTTCAATGGCTTTGACGATCAAAGATAATATTTCGAACCCAACATCAGGTAATTCAGTTATAAAATATTTGTTTCTTAATAGGAATTCCTTATTCTTGGTATAGTTTTTTTAATAATAATTAAATCTTTCTCTTGAGTTCCTCTATTAATATAGTAGACATCAATCATCTCATATTCCTTTATGGGTTTTGTTTACTTACTGTAATTGAATATGTTTCTTTAGGTTTGAAAATTTGAGTGCGATATGGGTGTGATCTGATGTGTTTTTGTAGTTTTGTCACCAACTGTTGGTTGAATTGCTTAATCAAGTTTTATTTATTTATCATATTTGTAAATTGTGTGCTTAGTGTTTGATGATAGAGTTAGTGTTTTAAAATTAAAACCATTACAACAAAGCTCACCTTGTGTGAGAAGTATCTTACGGAGTGAATTCCTCAAGTAGAGGTGGCAATTGTGACCAATTACTAAAATATGGGTCAATTGGGGTTATGTGTTACTACATAGAACTGGACTATATATGATGAATCATTGCAATCACTACATAAACAATCATTCAAAAGTAGAGGTTACAAGACTATTTGTTTTAAAAGTTTGTTGTAGTTTTGCCGGATAACAATTATTTGCTATCTCTATAGTGGAATCTGTGGCCTCAATTTCTATTTGTGTATCTTTTACAGGGATTAGGCTGGGCTTCGTTGCAGCAACCAGAGGTTGCAGGCATCTGATGTATTTTTTTCTCCTGAACCCCATACGTCTCTTTTTTCTTCATCCTAATTACAACACGTCCACACTCAATCGGTTCTTCTTTCACCACATTCATCTACACACACAAGTAAAAAGAAAAAAAAACACTTTTTTTAATGGAGATCCAAGTTCATCTTTACAAACCCTAGCAGATCATCCACTCGTCGCAGACCCTTACAAGTCGACCATCATCAGGTCATATATAATTTAGTTCAAGTGTTTTGTGTTTTAATTCATCATATGACCTGAATTAATTCAATTATTTTTAGCTATTTGTTGTATGTTATGATACACGATAGCTGCTGCCATGATTTTTAGCTGAATTAATTAAATGTATAATATGTTTTTGTCTATGTTATTAATTGTTTTGCTATTTTTACATGTGATACTGGTTTAACTATGGGATTTTGATTAAAGAGTTATCTACTTATGTTTGATGTGTACGTTAATTCATATGTGTTTTCTTTTGTATTATCAAATTTATCTGGTTTATGCTTTTTTGGTTATGTTTTAGTGAATTTGTTCGGTTATGTAAGTGATAATATGTTTATACTGATTTAGCTGCCTGTTTGGGATTATATTTTTGGTTAATAGGAACAAGTTTCACGCTCTATGAATTCCTATTTAGTTATCCTATAAACTATTTCCACAAGCCCAAGCATGTCACTAAAATTCCCTTTCATCCATTTTTGTGATTCTCAAGGAAGATAAGCAGCCTGAACTTGGCTTAAACTTGATCTATGGGTTCATGTAATATGCTTCGAAATTGGAATGTACGTGGTTGTTGTAGGAATCAATGGGACTCTATTTCATTACTTGACAATACTTCAAACACACTCATAACTTATCAACATTCATTTGCATCTTCTTTTTAACATGATTAAATGTTAACTTAGGTGATAAGGAACAATCGATAGCTAGGGGGTTTGGTGGAACACGTGGAGGAAGAATACCTTGGGTTTTAGTAGACCTAACCTTATTGAATTCAAGAACTTTGAAAGAAATACATCAGATGTAATATAGCATGCTATTAACATAACTTTAATTTATTTATTCTGATACAAAAACTATAATGTCGGCATGTCACCATATTGGCCCACCTGATTCTCCGAACACATGTAGTAATGATCCAGACATGTATTTTGATGGAATTAAAGACTCCTTCAAGAACGTAGATCATACATGGCAAAAAAAAGTACATAGGTCCAAGACATGGTTCCCTTTCACAGATATTTGCCTAGCTAACGTCATTCTTCACGGCTCTACTAATTCGAAAGTGTTCTGATGTTAGCGGGGGTAGCTGTGATGTAGTTTTTATGACCGTTTATTGACTGTACAATGTAAGTGAGGTTGTTGTTATCTTCTTTTAGGGGACAAAAGCAACCTCCTTTCAGTTTGTGACTAATTCCAGCAACCATGTCCTCACTTCAACCACACCAGTGACACCACCTACCACCATACAGCTTTAAATTACCGGTAACGATTCTTGAAAAAAAGAAAAAAACTTTCTTATATGCTCTATCATTTTAATTACTAATATTTCTATGCTCATGATGAATCTTTTTGTGTCGACAGAGCTTATAACATTCAAGCTTAATGGACCAGCAACAATGTAGTAGTAATAACAGAGAAATGGTTAAAAGTAGTTGTTTTCATGGGTCAGATGAAATAGGTCCTATTGATGGGTTTTAGTTCAGCTGAATTTGCTTCAATCGAAAAATTAGTAGCTCAAAGGTTTATAATTTTTTATCAGCAGAATATGTTGCTAAAGTAGAATAGAAAACAACTCCAAAGCAATATAGAGGCTTCATGAGGAAGTGAAGATATCGTTCATCAAGGCCAAGAAAGCGACCATTGGGAAAATAACACCACCCCGGAGGCCACTACTTCCAAAACAAAAGCTCCTGATACAAAAGCGGAAGAAAAGGCATAATCCCAAACGCACAGGTAAGAGAATACAGTATGTATAATATTTTTGTTTGTGTGACTATTTATATATTTGTTTTTTTGGTGTTTGATCATTGTTCATGACTTCATGTTTGTTGCTTTGATATTGGATTGAATCAGTTTAGGAAGGATGCATACCGTGTTGTGTGGTGTATGATAGTTGGAGGTTTTGATTTATGTTTTTTTGGTCATTATATAGGTTCCTCTTATTCTTTTCAAATATATGCGAACTTAATAATTATTCATGTGTTGGTATATAATTAAAGAGAAAGATGATATTGAATGTGAATAGTGTTATTGTAATACTGCATTTTTTCTCTCTCTTTACTCTACCTTTTGAAGCTGGGGCCTGGGAAGACTGTTTTGTTTACTGTTAGAGGATGTCATTCCACACTAGACATGACTCATCCGAGTTGTTCCTCACATTTAATTTGTTGCAACTAATTTCTTTATGATTCAACGCATTTATATATTAGTGATGATATTATCTCCATGCACTGCGGCGGCGGACGTGTAATCAAATATTTTTATGCAAGAGAAATTTGTATTGCAGCAGGATGTGTGATCATATATTTTTATGCCAGAGAAATTTAAATACGTATACATGTATTTATTTTGTACGATAATATGAAGTTTTTGTACTCTCATGTGTTGTAATGGTTCCACACGTGCTTACACTTTATATTTTTCACATCTTTCTATATCTTTTTACCTTAATAATCACATTTGTTGTGTGTCGTCTTATGTACCATGGGTCACGGTTAATGGACAACCAATCTATGATGTGAGTATTTTAGATATGCCTTAAGATCGTAAAAGCTCGTTTTTTTTTTTTTTTTTTTTTTTTTTTTTTTTTTTTTTTTTTTTTCATTTTTGGTCAAATTCTGATGGTTTATTGTTTTCTTACTTGCAGGATCACATGGATTTCATTAGCATCATTTGTAAAGCATATAAAGGCTCTAACGTTCCCCAAGTTTGCCTTGACTTAACCCATTCCGTTACGGCTCCAAAAGACACTGCAAATGCTTTGAATCATGTCTGCTACACAAAAGACAATACTATGTCAACGCTAACTCTATAAAAAATCATCTCATCGTCAGCAAATTCTTGGATATACCATGTTGGCTTGGCTGAATCAATGTAAGATAAATGGTAAGGTGACCAACTCTTTTCTTAGTAGCTTGTTTTTAAGTGGTTTCCGGTAAAGTATCTGCAAACATGTATGATAATGAACTTCTGATATTATATTCATCCACGCTTAATCGTCACATGAGTAGTGTTGGATGTAATGTTATAAGCTTGTTGTAAATGGTTAAGTTCTCTTTATTACAGAATACAAGATTATTATTAGTGTAAATTCCCATGTTGTGATGGTTGTAATTGTTATCTTCATTCATTTGGGGAAAAGATTATCTTTGTGAGCCATAAATCTATTGTATTGTAAAAAAAAGAAGAAAATAAAAAGCAAAATTATGAAGAAGGTGAAATTTTAGAATGGTTGTTTGTTTGAGTTTATTCTTTAGTTGTTAAATGTTGTTGGGTTAAGTCTGAACCAGAACTCCAGAAGGGGAACCAAAAACTACATTCAATTTGGTTCTCGGTTTTTACTTTTCACAAAATTTGGTTCTCGGATTTATCAAATTTCGGACACGTCCTAATCCCTAGAATAAAGGATTTGGATGGGGACATGTGGCGTTACAAAAGGCTGAATAATTAATATTAAAATAATAATAGTAAATAAATAAAAAATAGAAAGGAAAAAAAAATAAAAAAAGAAGGAATTGACGGGCTATAAGAGCTCTAGGTGCAGATGGGGAAGAGGGGCTCGCCGTCCGACTTGGCAATGCCAACGGATAGCCGTTCCTCTTCACCACACCAAGAGGGGCTCGCCGTTCTTCACCATAGGCAAACTCCCCGTTGGGACGGCGAGATGGAAACTCTGACATGTTCTATTTTCGTTTCTTTCTTTTTTTTTTCTTCTTTTTTTTTTTTTTTTTTTTTGAACTTTGAATAGTGATATTGTAAAATGTATGTGTATATGTATGTTTTTATTTGTAAAATGTATATGTATATGTATATGTATGTTTTTATACGTATGTTTTTTTGAATAATACAACTATATTAAACATAGGATTAAAATAACTTGAAACAACATACAATTATTTTACAAATACGATAACAACATTAAACTTAGAAACGGAAATTAAAAATCATAAACTACCATACGATAATAAAAACTATGATTCAATGAAATGAATCATCCGACACGTATCCCTCCTGACTCGAGTAGGAGGCACTTGAGTCATCCTCACTGGATGGGACAGGTGGAAGTCCCTGAGCCCAACGCCATTCGGCTCTTCTGTTCCTGCGATCTTGTTTTCCTTTGAGGTACGCCTCACGCTCCCTTTCCTGACGGGCTTGTTCAGCTTCATACTCCCGTAGCACTTCCATATCCAGCTCATACTGTTCTTCCTCAGTAAATTGACGAATGATGGGCTGGTTTTCAGGTTGGTTGTTTGGTGGTTGGTTGTTTGGTGGTTGGTTGTTTGGCGGTTGGTTGTTTGGCGGTGGAAACATAACTTCTGGTAAAGTTGGAAGTGGTGGGTTGTCGTACTGAAACACCGGAAATATATCTTCCGGCGGTATGTTTTGTTGGGAATTGTCTTGAGGTGATGCGTTGTGAGACATTTTGCTGGAAGAAGAAAGGAGAATTGTTTGATGATTGTGGGAATTGTGTGTGTATTCAGATTTTGGATATGTATTTATAGAATGATTTTTAGAAGTATCCCGTTCTGCGGTTTGAATTCAAATTTTCAAATATCCCGCTATATGGTTTGAATTCAAATTTTGAAAAAATCCCGCTCTCTGGTTTGAATTCAAATTTTGCAATTAGCCCGTTTTGAATTTGAATTCAAATTTTAAAATTATCCCGCTTTCAATTTGAATTCAAATTTTGAAATTATCCCGCTTTTAAAAAACCCCTATTAATACCATATTATACCATTCAGTTTTGGACACACTTCAATATTTACCATTCAGTTTTACAATGGCTAATCGTTGGTCAATGGAAGAAGAACGGTTGCTAGCAACTGTATGGCTTGAAGTTCACGATTCTGAAGAACTTGTGAATGAACGTTCTTTTTGGAATGCAGTTACACAAAGGTTCAACAATCAGACAGAAGGTCAGGACCGTAATAAAAATAGTATTACGGCTCAATGGAATAGAATGAACCTTGAATGTCGTAGGTATAATTCTATTTACAAAGAGTTGGAGCGTACAAGTGCAGACCCTAATCGTCTCAGCAATGCAAACCGTATTTATCATGAACGATATGGGAAAGGGATTAAATATCAACATGTGTGGTTCGCTCTGAGAAACACGTTCGCATGGGACAGATTCGATGAGTAATGGTGGATTTCTTTTATGTATTTTATGTTAACTAATTATGTATCATGTGTACTTCTCTTTTGTATTTTAAACGTTTGAATTCAAATGTTAAACGTTTAACCGCCCATTTATTTGAATTTGAATTCAACAAGTTTGAATATTACATGTTTATTGCACACGTTTTATTTGTTTATTTTTTTGAAATTTTGAAATTTGAATATTATCCCGCTCAGGTTTTGAATCTTAAATGTTTATAGACTCCTATATAAACCATACATTATCATACAATTTTGCACACACTTCACTTTCAAAAAAATTCACAATGGCAACTCGTTGGTCTATTGATGAAGAATGCTGGCTAGCCGAGATGTGGCAAAACGTTCACGAATTCCATGCCAATGAAGGACCTTTCTGGCAAGTTGTAACCGAAAAGTTCAATGAACAATCTGACGGTCCAACTCGTAGCAAAAGCCAGCTAATGGGTAAGTGGGCAAGAATGAACTCAGATTGCCAAAAGTTTCATGAAATTTTCTTGAATTTGCAACCAACACGTGAGCCAGATAATCGTGTTGAAGATGCGTTGAATGTTTACAAAGAACGCCATGATGGGAGAGATTTCAAATATTTTCAAGTTTGGTTGATTTTGAAGAGCAACACTATCTGGAACCGATTTATCAATTAATCGCATTTGTATTATTGTATCGTTTGTTGGTTTATGTTAAGTATTTCCATTTCGTTTGTGACGTTATGTCAGTGTACGTTTCAGTTTGAATAAAATGCTTAACGGCTAGTTTCTCCAATAAAAATATCTAACGGCTAGTTTCAGTATAAATACCAGCTTTACTCAACTTCTTATTATCAAACAACTGAAACTAAATTCCACATATACACTATGGCTAACCAACCAGCTGAGGTGCAAAGAAGAATACTTACCCGATTGCGCAATGAACAAGAAAATGAACTTAAGTTGATTAACAACTTGTTGGGTGAGATAGCTCGAATTATTCGACAGAGGGAGTCTCGTGCTCCAGAGGTCGAAAGGTTACGTGAGCTACCTCAAGACCATCCAATAGTCATGGTCGGTGTACAAACCCTTTTAAGAAATGATGAAACAGATTTGGAACTTCAAGTCGCTTTGAGAATGGTTACGGAACAAGTATTGCAAGTTTGGGAAGAAAAGTCAGCACTCATCGATAATTATAAGGCTTTATAAATTATTGATGATGTTGCATATCGTATTTATCGGTTTATTTATTTTCATGCCGTATCGTATGTTTTTTTTCGCAAATCGTATGTTTTTTTTTTTTTTTTTTTTTTTTTTTTTTTTTTTTTTTTTTTTTTTTACGTATTGTAACTTTTTTTATTTGATGAAATAAAATTAGTATGTTTTGTTATTTTTTAGTATTTTTTAAATGAATTTAATTTATTTAATGAAATGAATAAAAAAATAAATGTGTAAGAGGTGGGGCTCTAATGGGGAAGTTGAGGTTTATTGTTTGGTGAGGGGGGGTTTGTTATGATTAGTTGAAGTTGAGGTGTTTGGTGATGTGGCAGAGGTGGGGCCCGAATGAAGAGGCTAAGCCTCAACTTTGCACCTAGAGCTCTAAGTCTTGACGTCTACGACGATAAGAATAGGCATTACCAACCAAACAACACCTTCCCCGGTCATTCTATTGCATTATTAATTATATATACTCCGTAATATAAGTAGGTGTTGTGAATAGGAAGCAACACAATAACAGTGAAGTTGAACTTATGTTTTTTCAGTCTAATGAAACGTAATCATATATATCTTTGTGTTTTTCAAAGACACATATTTAACCAACAAATCAAAAATGCATTTGAGAAGTATCATGCAACCTTATTTATTTACACTTTTGAAAACGTTAACTTTTTATTTTATTTTGTTATTATTTAAAAAAAAAAAAAAACTAAAGGACTATATATATAAGATAACATTTTCAAGGTGCTTGCATATATTTCGAGTTATAATCTTTGTTTATACACGTTAAACTCACCCACCGTTACACTCGTCACATACAATACACCGATCATTTATAGCAAAGGATAAGTTCACTGACTACCATTACTCTTTTTTGTAATCGAGCAACTAAATAATAACACAATACACATCTCTCAAGGAATAACCAACTAGACAACTTCACCCCTTTGTTACTAAACTCATCTATCAACACAAAGCACCTAAAATATGAAAAAATACATAATGCCAACAATGTAAATAAACATAACACTAGTGGCAATACCAACTTTTGTGCCAATATAAATAAACACCAACTTTTTCTTAACTACTAATACTATTAGCAACCATGAAGTCTCACCGTTGCAATGATCACCGATCAAGTGTTGTACAACTTTTTTTGATCGTGTTTTTTTTTACGAATTTGGTTTCGTCGTCTGTGGGGTCGCGAATTGTGGTTAATAAGGAGGAAAAAGTGAAGTTGGAACTATACTATGAAGCTTTGTGTCCGGATTGCGAGGATTTTGTGGTTAACTATCTATACAAGATATTTGAAAATGGGTTGATTTCGATAGTTGATCTTAAGCTTAGTCCTTATGGGAATGCTAAGATTAGTGCTGATGGATCCATCGTTTGCCAGGTTATATTTTTACCCTCCTAAATTTTTACCATATGTTATCCGTTTCAATATTATATATTGTCCATCTTTTTTGTTGTTGTGTGCCTAAAATAGTTGTTATCTTAAAAGTTACCCTATCAAAAAGATTTGAAAAGTTAAAGATTAATTTTTTTTATAGATGTTATGGTGTAGTAATCGCAGTTTTTTACCTTTTTAAGTGGTCTTCTTAGTAAATAGTTTGGTATGTATTTGAAAACGCTATGAAAACACTTTTTTTACTTTGTAGGGTAGATTATGATGTATTGTGTATGACCCCAAAAATGACGAAGAGATTGGTAAATACAGCATAGGGATGTACTATATTTTGAGAGTGTTTTCTTTTAATAAATAAATAAATAAATGAGAAAAGTCCAAAATACATCTCTGAAGTATGTCAAATGATACGTTTACATCCTTTTCCTTTTTTCGTCTCAAATATCATCCTCCGCTAGTAACTTTAAAACAAATACATCCCTAGGGACGAACGATGCAAAATTTTGCCCGTTAAGTACCCCACGTGTTAGTCACGTGAGGGGTATTTTTGTCATTTTACACACCCCCACCTACCATTATCATCCCCTAACGTCTGCAACCAAATCACCACCAAACCACAACTACCAAACCACATCACCACCAAACCAATTCATATTACACACCGGTTGCAACCAAATCACCACCAAACCACAACTACCCACCATGATCTGTGTACGTGTCTGTAGGGTGATTGGATGGGGTTTGTTGAAAACAAGATGAGATTATCAAACTTTTTTTACACAACCTCTTCACACAAAACATCATTCTTCTTCTCATATCTGGTGTTTGTTTGTATGGGATTTGCTTATTTACTTCTTCCAGTAGTTTTATTTTAAGAAAATAATAATACAGTAATAATGAAAGATGAAGGTGATAGATTTGTTTGAATTTAGGTTTTTGATGGATGAAAATGAATTGGGTTTGTTGTTGTTTGAATGACTTTGAAATAACATGAATTGGTATTATGATGCAAGATCTGGATGTACATCAGTACATGTGACAGTGGTTTTGGTTTTAGTTTTGGTTTTCTTTATTTATTTAGTGATTTGGTATTATGATGCAAGATCTGGATGATAATGGTAGGTGGGGGTGTGTAAAAAGACAAAAATACCTCTCATGTGACTAACACGTGGGGTACTTAACGGGCAAAATTTTGCATCGTTAGTCCCTATGGATGTATTTGTTCCAAAGTTACTAACGAAGGGATGATATTTGAGACGAAAAAAGAAAAAGGATGTAAACGTATCATTTGGCATATCTTAGGGATGTATTTTGGACTTTTCTCTAAATAAACACTGTATATATTTTGAGAGTGTTTATCTATGAAACAGAAAATATTTACGGTTTGGTGTACAAATTTTGAAGACTAAAGAAGTTTTACCTGGGTCGTATAGCCCGATCCAGTTTAGGACGAAACCCAAAGATAAAGCCACCTAAATCTGTAGCCCATCAAGTTAAGTCCGCTAACTATATGACACACAATTAAAAAAATCTCGAATTGCTAAACCCCAAGCACAAATAGTCGTTAAAATATTATACTTATCATTCCAGCCAACTAATTTTTAAGCTGCTAGATAGTTATGTTGTACATGTTTAAAAATATACAAAAGAAATGATTAGCATGCATAATTTCATGTTTAATAACCATTTATTTTACAATCATTTACAACCATTAAAACTTTCATTTTAAGTTGCGGGTACCTTGTAATTAAAACTTTCAGCAAGCATTATTTTACAATCATTTATAACCATTTATTTCATGCTCAAAGTACACTCTTATAGTCAAAAAGCTTGTGCAATCATTATTCATCTCACGTAGCGGCGACGGGTATCATGTTATAGATTCTATTGCCGTATTGACTATTTGAGTGTACTTTGAGCATGAAATAAATGGTTATAAATGATTGTACATTAAGCTTTTTTCATTGTACTGCTTGAATTCGAATTTAGAAATGTCTTGAATGTAATTATGACAAGTTGGGGAAGCTTATAAAAATTAAGAAATTATAATATGGCAGGATGGAAAGATTAAGTGGTAATTTCAATAATACATAATCAAGAGCAAATTAGTAATTTTTTCATGTGCTGAATATTTCAACATTTCAACAATATGGTTCTTGCATTATATGTAGTACAGATTGATATAGATATCACAAAACATGTACTGTAATAATCAGCGGCTGTCATAAAGAGAGTACATAAAATACATACTCCACTTGTCATACGTTGTATAGATTAGTTTCAAATTTAGGCGTATAAATTAGTCATACGCATAATTTTCCAAATTTAAGAAGTTGTTTGGATATTTGATTTGAGATGAAATAAGTTTCAGCAGTGAGTATAGAAACAAGTTTAACCTGAATGAAGGTGCTTGTACATGATGAGTTTCACTAACCAAACAAGGCTTGTTTGTATATTCGGGCCTTTTAAACACAAGTGTTTGATAAAAAAGATATCAATTGGAATTACTTAATTGAAGAGTGTAGCATGCCTCCTTCTGTTAAAAGTCATTCAAATGAACTAAGATGATTTAATTGTGTTTTATGTTGCAGCATGGTGAATGGGAATGTTTGCTTAATACTGTAGAAGCATGCGCAATTCGTGCCTGAGCTGCTGTGGTAAGATCCAAACTATAAATTCTTACACATATAGGTTATACCTCTCCATTTTACAAGGCACCAAGTACACAACCCTTCTATGGCTGAATATTTTTTAACTTCCATAAAGTTGACGAAAATAATCTTAATGACCATTAATTACTCAATTGGCAAATAAAGGATGGAGGGAGTAAAACGACTACTAGAATCGAGGTTAATGGCTGTCTCTTTGTGTCAGGGTGCAAATATCTTCAAGTGATTTTTATGACTTTTGATTCTTTGTTAAGGCATGTTGGTTTTCTATTATCTTGTAAACTGTAATATTGCTCCTTCTAACACATATATTTGATGCAGAATGACCACTTTCCTTTTGTGTATTGCGTGGAAAAGTTGAATTACGATGGGAAGTACAAAGAATGGGAGACTTGTTTTGAGAAATTAAATTTGGATCCAAAACCTGTTACTGATTGCATCAGTAGTGGAGCTGGACACAAGGTTAGTTATCGTGGATGATTGCACGATGTTTGAACCTCTAGTCTTATACTTCCTAAGTATGTCATAGTTTAATGAGAGCCTTAGGTTCATCAATGGTAATCTACTGAAAATCTTGATTGCGTGTTTTCACATATCAGCCTTACAACACGATGTTTATTGTATACTCTTTTGAGTATTCCATTGCTTTTTCAAATTGTTCTTGTCACAAGTCTTGTTTCTTTTTCTTTTAAACTCTTACTAACTATTATTGTGCGCATAACATGATTATGCAGCTTGAGCTGCAATATGGAGAAGAAATAAAGGCTCTTGAACCTGCTCATACTTATGTGCCATGGGTCGTCGTTGATGGACAACCACTTTATGATGTGAGTGTATCCTAAACATTTCAACTCTTTCATTATTGTCAATACCTTTTGAGCTCCATTAATTATTTCAAGTTTAATATGCCCAAACGACAAAAAAAGTAACTTACTGAACATCTGGAAGTTAATTAGTTAACACGATTCAAAAATAAAGTACACACTTTTTCAATAGCCTTTATGGCTATGTTTGAACTCTAAAAGTTCCACTGTATAAACTGGAAAGCGGAAAATGATTATGTATAGTTACCTAGTATCTGAGTAGCCACCGTCCCAGCTGAGATTGGCCACTTATTCACTTTCACCAAATTATGGGGGTGTTTAGGATTGATTATTAAAATTGCATATTTGCTTATTGTGTTTTAATACAGCTGTAAAACAGTTTTCACTCCTAGGATTGAAACAAACCACTTTTTTGATGGCGTAAAATCAGCGGTTTGTTCAGACTAGTTATCTGCTTCTCGTTATTTTGCCTACTTAAACCAATTTTTTATCTAACCACTGTCCTTCATTCAGGGACGGAACCAGGACTAAGTGTGACCGGGTGCACAAAAAAATTGAACACTAATACTAGAAACATATTTCGATGCACCGGGTGTATTTAAGATGACTTTAGGAAAAATCGATGTTTTTTTTTTCAAAAATTAACACTACATTGAAAAATCCATGGAGTGCCCGGGCACCCGTGTCCCTGCCTTCATTATAGCAGAAACAAACAGAAGCACTGTAAACACTTCTAGTGAGCAGTCCCGGTCCTCCCATTGTTAAGATTAATTATTTTAGTAAAAATGTTTTGTAAGGTTTATTTCTTAGGATATGGAGTTTATTTATCAAGTTTAAGTTCTTTGAGACCTATATCTCTTATTATAGTGTGTGAGACAAGGTGACGAATCTGTACTCTACAGAAATGACATTATTTCTGTCTTGCAGGATTACAATAATTTCATTACCTACATCTGTAAGGCTTATAAAGGCTCCAACGTTCCCCTAGCATGCCTTGGTTTATCCCACTCCGTTACCGCTCCAAAGGACAGTATTAGTCATGTCTGCCACAACGACGAAGAGACTGCAAAGTCAAAGTCAACGATTTCGAGAATCATCTTGTCAACTGTAGCTTCCTGGATGCACCATGTTGGCATGGCAGAATTGATGTAAGATAAATGGTATGTTTAAATATTTTGCTTCAAGTAACTAAACAAAATAAGTTATAGTCTAGTTATGATACTTGTCCACATGTATCGTTGTGTCAATGTGGTTTAAAATGTTATAAACCTATTCTAGACAATAAGATGTGGTTGTGTTATTCTAGACAATAAGATGTGGTTATGTTATAAACCTTCGGTCCAAATAACGCTTCTTATTCAAGAAATATGAAACAGTTGCGTAAAATATGAAATATGAACATAGATTGTCGCTCAAATAAATTTTGTAAAATTTATGGTTTCGGCCATTTACATTCTTGGCAGCGCATACATGTTTTCTCGTTTGTGTGTTCAATGAACGACTAAAAACTATGAGTTTTTAGTGTTTTTAACTTTTTATTGTCATAAGCGTGTCAACACGATATGAAATGATTTTTAGATAACTTTTTCTTCCTCTTCAATACAAACTCGTGTAGCCTGAAGAGACGTTGTCAAGTTCGTAGCATGATTCAAATCTATGTATGTTCACCTTAGAAGAGGTGGTTATACTGGTTAATCAAGCAACAGTTTAAAAAAAACGGCTACTTATTTCTATGTATCCGGTAGTCACTAATAACATCTTGGTATGCGACACATATTCCTTAGTCGCTAAAACCATCATGATGTGCGGTACTCACACGTGCTCCTAAGCCAAACGCACATCCTTCAGTATAATGAACATGTATATTGTAACAGACACGAAACTAACATTACAAAATGAAACACAATAAGGTAACGGAATGCGTATAAATTAACATTGACTGAAAACTAAAATTACAAAATAAAGCACAACAAGGTAACCGACTAACCGAGTCCCCTGAAAACTGAAAAGGGAAAGGTTTACATAGTTTAATCTGTATGATGGTGGGTTCAAACCCCGTAAATTAATTGGGCTAAAAGGTCCAAAACTTTGGTTACTTTAAAAAAATACTTTGCGCAATTATTTCTTTCTTATTACTATGATTCCAAGGTCTTAAGTTTCTACAAGCGTGTTCATATAAAAAAGTTCCAACATGTACAATGTAGAAAGATTTGTAATCTTTTTTTGGACTAAGAAAGATTTGTAATCTACCTAAGATGGTATTAGCGCATGTGGACAACTCTCAAAGCCCATGTAGTCCAAAATATCCATTAAACAAGATCACAAGGTTATATAACTACGAGTATATAAGTACACCAGTAAATTACATCATTCATCCTTGTGGTTTATCCTAAATCATTAGTTCAGCCCCTCAACTTTTGTTTTTGCATAAACAATCCTTAAAATAAAGTTGGGTAACATCATACATCCTTTATTATCATTAAAGATCGTTAAATATGTCTGCTAAAACTCTTCACATGCTTTGCACATGAGGGTTAAATAAGTATATCAATTCCATACAGTAAATGCAGAAGTAGATTTACCAAAACAATCCCAAACACGTTTTTCTGCTAGTATACCCACAGTTCATGAATTTTTCACATTCCTAAAAATTCACAGCTTAGAAAAATCTTCAACAAAATTTAACATATGTATAAACCACCATCAAGACCAACATCATCATCTTCACCACTTCCTAAACCTATCAACTTAAAAAAAATTATCAAAATCAATAACGTAAACTCAAAACATATAAACATCGACACCATTAAAACTAGCATCAACAATTTCACCACTGCCTACACCCACTACCTACACCTGACAACAACCATTGAAACACACCATGCATGAATCACATCATTCTATAAGGAAGAGAAACATTGTAAATGTATGTTGTGGATAAACCCATCACAAACTATACTATTTAATCTTCAAAAACTCTAAATCCGTTTTCTTCATATTTTCTTAGGTCTGTACTCGTTACTTAACAACATCAGATTAGTTCAAATCGATAGAGTAACAGTGGTAGCAGGGGTGGAGACCGGAAGTTGTAGAGGTGGTGGCTGACTAGTGATTTGCATATTTTAATATTTGATTGACATACTGATATGCCTGGGCCCGAGCCCATGGCTTATTTAGGTCTTAGGGTTTACTTTATCTTATAAATACTCTTGTAATCATTTATTATAATCAATCAATCAAAAGTTAATAAACAAATCTCTAGTTCTTCTCTTCTATTTCTTAAGGAGTCTGCGCCCGCTTGAAGTGGTGCCTTATCTCAATACAACCCCTAACCGGGTCGTATCAATTGTTGCTTTCATTAAGAGCTCTCGTTGAGAGGATTTTTTATTAGGGTTCCAAAAAAAAAAAAAAAAATTACTGTTCATCGCACTGTTCATCAGATCACTGTTCATCATAGTTACTTTTTGGTACTGTTCATCGAGGGTACTATTCATCAGGAAATATATATATATATATATATATATTGAGTTATTAATCGCTTGAGTATCATTCATGGCATCCGGCAGCAGCGATCGGGACGTGGAATACACACTCTCTAAACTCTTGCAAATGGGTATGGTGGCCGAATATGAGAGTGAGTTTGTGGTACTTGCAAATCGAGTAACAAGGATCTCTGAATCTTTACTTATATCGTTTTATATCTCCGGACTTAAGCTGGATCTACAATGTTTACTCTTACGGTCAAATCCCAAAACTTTAGACGAAGCTTTTTCATTGACCCGTGCAGCAGAAACACGCTTCGCGAACCTAGATATTTGGGAATTTTTGAGGTCCAATCCTTTAACTTTGGGAGAAGACTTCTTCAAAGCTCGTATCACCGAGGTTCGTTTTGAGACAATTGCAAAGGAAGAGAAAGAGCGCATCGTTGAAAAGAAAATAGATGTCATTCTACCATTCAAGGGTGAATTTGCTTCACCTAAGGTTGAAGGGTCATTGAATGCTGATGAGTATATTGGAGTTGAAGAGGTTGTGGGTGGTGGCGAAGTGCTTAAGGTTGGCGATGATGAGTTGAATAGAGTGATATCGACACTTAAGGATGAAGGTGGTGAATTTGATAGTCGTTTGGATGAAATAAATTTGAATTTAAGCGAGGAATTAGCGGACCCTCAATCTACATATTCTTCGTATCACCTTGAGGGCAAAGTGATTTTTGAAGGAGTGGGGAGTGTTGCGGCATGGGTAGCGAAAGACGGAAGAATGGTGTTGTGTTATGTCCAAGGTAGTGGAAGGAGGAAGAGGACAAAGGTGTTGGTTGCGGTAGCGGAAGGGGGGAAAACTACAGGAGTGGAAGACATGACTAGCATTAGGATATGGGATCCCAGAATCAAGAGAAATTTTTCAAGACCACACCTTGAGGACAAGGTGATTTCAAAGGAGTGGGGAATGATACGCCTTTGGATAACTATCTTTTATTTAGATGTATTCGAGTCATATTAGGAAAGAGTCATGTGAGTCATTCTAGGAAACTATCCCAAAACTCTAGACGAAGCTTTTTCATTGACCCGTGCGGCAGAAACACGCTTCGCGAACCTAGATATTTGGGAATTTTTGAGGTCACATCCTTTAACTTTGGGAGAAGACTTCTTCAAAGCTCGTATCACCGAGGTTCGTTTTGAGACAATTGCAAGGGAAGAGAAAGAGCATATCGTTGAAAAGAAAATAGATGCCATTCTACCATTAGAGGGTGAATTTGCTTCACCTAAAGCGGCTAAAGAGTCATTGAATGATGATGAGTATATTGGAGTTGAAGAGGTTGTGGGTGGTGGCGAAGTGATTAAGGTTGTCGAGGATGAGTTGAGTAGAGTGATATCGACACTTAAGGATAGAGGTGGTGAATTTAATAGCGGTTTGGATGAAATAAATTTAAATTTAAGCGAGGAATTAGCGGACTCTCAATCTGCATATTTTTCGTACCACCTTGAGGGCAAGGTGATTTTTGAAGGAGTAGGGAGTGTTATGGCATGTGTAGCGGAAGACGGAAGAATGATGTTGTGTTATGTCCAAGGCAAAGGAATACAAAAGAAGGAAAAGGTGAAGGCTGCAATTCAAAGAAGATTATGGGATCCCGGATTACACCATTGTTGCAGGAGGACGGACTGCCTAAACGACTCAAGAAGTCCAAACGTATGGCATAAAGATTATGTCATATAATCTATCTTTATTTACATGTCTTTGTTTAGGATTATTTTCATGTTTCTTTAGGAAAGTCGACTAAGAATGTTTTAAGACAACACCTTGAGGGTAAGGTGGTTTTGAAGGAGTGGGGAATGATACGCCTGGGCCCGAGCCCATAGCTTATTTAGGTCTTAGGGTTTACTTTGTCTTATAAATACTCTTGTAATCATTTATTATAATCAATCAATCAAAAGTTAATAAACAAATCTCTAGTTCTTCTCTTCTATTTCTTAAGGAGCCCGCGCCCGCTTGAAGTGGTGCCTTATCCCAATACAACCCTTAACCGGGTCGTATCACATACTTAAAAGTACAAGTACAGTATGCATTGTAACATATTTACAACTGTTTAAGGCATGAAGTTGAGTGTGTCAATCAAATTTTGAAGTGTACAAATCACCTAGCTAATTATTACTAGTATCATTAAAGAAGAGAAAGAAAAAGAAAAGAAATAAACATGAAGCTAAAAGACGAATGGTACTTCAAGGCACATATTAGTTTTAACGAAATTATTTAACGATTTTTAAAGATAAGGACGAATGGTGTTACCAAACTTCCTTATAAAGATTGTTCATGCAAAAGAAAAAGTCAAGGGACAGGACTAGTGATTTCGGCGAATACAAGGACAAATGATGTAATTTACTTTGAAGTACATTTAGAGCATCGAAATAGGTAAATTTTCAAAAGCTTTTTACTATGTCAAGTCTTTGAAGAGCTTTTTTAAATTGTAGTATAATGTCAATAGCTTTTTAAAATTTTAAAGAAGACTTAGCTAACTCTAAGCTATTCCAAAAATTATAAGTCATTAAATAGGTTATGCATTACAGATGCTCTTAGTAAACTCTAAATGGTTACCGACATAGTGGTAATAACTTCATATATTCAACTAGCAGTAACAACTCAAACTATTAATAGAGGTTTTATGTTCGGTTCATGATGATGTCATAAACCTTACGAGTGATCAGTGGAGGGTTAGATTTACCTTTTTCATCATACAAGGTGACTCGTGTGAATTTTCTCATACAAGTGAGATGAAGTAAATCGACAATGATGTGTACATCTCTATAACTCCATAAGATGCGAGTTTTCTTTGTCAAATTGTATAACGCTACGGTTTCTTTTATATGCAACTTTTATGTGAATCGTTTATAATGTTATTTAATTTGTTTGAGATTTGAGAAGGAGACTTTTAGTTACTCGATCACAAAAAAACATATGCATGGGTCCATGTAAAAGAGCAAAATGCGGAGAGTGCTTTGAAAAGTGAGGGGCCTATTTGTTAATGTCAGAAAGTGAAAGGTCAGACCACATTTTGTCTGTTTTGATTTATTACCATCTACTATTATTATTTCCATGTCGGGGTCTTCTACAACAATTTGTCAAATTTAACTTGTTATCGTTTTACCTATTTGTGTTTTCTTATTTTCTGCCATTAACTTCGTCTTTTAAATGAAGACAGAACCAAGTTGAGTTTGGAAGTAGGACATCCATGAATTTTTACAATGTAATGTTCATTTTTGTTAGTCTTGTCGACTAACAACCTAGTTACTAGAGCGGAATGAAAACGATCTTCAAAGAACTCTTAACTGTCGACAGTAACCTGCTGCACCTTCTTTGTTGTCGTTGAATCTGGTAGCCAAAACAAAAACACGAATAGGCTCCTTCCAAAACAAATGAAGCACCAAAGAATACCTTCTTGATCGATCCTAGTAAACCACAGAACCCGCAAACCCGAGCTCTGATACCACTTGTTAGTCTTGTCGACTAACAACCTGGTTACTAGAGCGGAATGAACACGGGATCTTTGAAGACAAACACACACCACAACAGTTAATATATTCGACAGGAAAGTAAATAACACACAAGATGGTTTAACCGATCGTTTGTATTAAACCTTGAAAGAATGACGTACAAGACCCCTCCCCCTCACCTCCTTTTATAGAGATGAGGGGGACGAAAAACCGACTCCAACTTAGACTTCTAAGTCGGTTGAAAAAAAACAGGAAAGAAAGAAATGGGCTGGTCTACAAGCCAAACTTATCGACACTTAACCCTCTAAACTTATCATAAGCTAATATAAAAACTAAAAACATAACAATTTTTATAATAATAATAAAAAAAAAAAAAAAAAAAAAAAAAAAAAAAAAAAACCTAATCTTGAAGATTGTGCTTTTAATATACCTAATCAATTTATGTCACGACTGTGTCCGAGACGTAAGATATTGCTCAATGATTGTTGAAGTAATTTTTCGTAACCGCTTCTTAAGTTCTTCGAGTTGAAATAAGATAGAACATTGTTACTCAGGGACGGAGTCAGGGGATTCCCGCGGGTGCCCATGCACCCCATGGATTTTTTTACTGTAGTGTTAGTTTTTGAAAAGAACATCGATTTTTCCTAAAGTCAACTTAAATTCCCCGGTCCATCAAAATATGTTTCTGTGTTCAATTTTTTTTGTGCACCCGGTCATAACTGTTAGCTCTCCCCATCTGAAACCAAGATCTAACGTAAGAATAAGTATATGCTTATTGTGAGATAAGCGATAATATAGGGAGAGGGGAGATAATCTATATCAGAGCATTAGAGTGTGTGTTGTTCAATTGAGTGAACAACTCTGTTTATACTACCTGGCTTTGGCTCCACGACACGAGTATTATGAAGTGAATAACACCAAATAATCTGAGTGAATATTGCTAATTAATCTTGTCGGTTATTAGTTTTTTTTTTGGCCGAACGGTTATTAGTTTAGTAGTAGTATGAAAGGTAGCAAATAAATTAATAACACCAATAAAATAAAATAAATCGTACATGGATAATAATTGTGCTAATTATGGAGTGAGCATTGAATACAAAGTTTGTATGGTTTTGATTGAAAATCTCGTGTGGGTCTTTCATATGATTCCTCATCACTCAAATTTGTTTATTTCAATTTCGCTTTCTTTTTCACCTTTTCCCGACTTTATTAATCGATATCAAACAAAAAAGAAAAATTCGCGTATTTCATATACTGCAGTAAGATCATATGCAGAAGAAGAAAAAAGATCATATGCTTAGATATATAGTAATTTAACGAGGAAACCTAGGGTGTGCATGCGCGTCCACCTAAATAAAATATGTAAATGAAAAAAAATATAGTTCAAACTTGACAAGGTCCTCTTATCAAATTAAATAAAAATAATAATAGCATGGGAGAAACGGTGGGCTATCGTCGATATAGGTGATTAGGTTCTCTCTTGTTGCCCACGTCACTATTATACTTATTTTAGTTTCACGAAAGAACATAAAATATAATTTGCATTACGGTCTTGCAATGCGTCACAAAATCTTTGTTAGACACGCTAGAAAATGTAAGTTTCAGAAAGTCGTTGTAAAATGCTGGTTTAAAAAGTCGTGTGATCACTGCAAAACTTAGGTATTAGAAACCAAATCCACGGTCCACGGACCTCCCATAGAAATGTAGGTTTTAAGAAGTCGTCACAAAATGTCGGTTAAAAAAGTCATGCGGCACTACGAAACCTAAGTATTAGAGCACAAGGTGTGGTGAAGAGCTCAACTTACTAATTTAGGGCTCACGGGATGCCACATTATTTAACAAACTTTCACAACTAACCCCCTCACTCACAACTAAATTCAACATACTCATTTGAAACCCACCAATCACAAATTTATTTATTTTATTCAAATTTTCAAATAAACTAAATTCATTTTTTTAAAAATAAAAATACATTATATTCAAATAATACAAATAATATTTTTTATATAAAAAAGTAAAAAAATATACAAAGCAATACAAAAACTAAAGCCAATGTCTAAGTGGGCCTTACTAAACCTACAATGTTATGATCGAATGACTTAAGCCCATTCCACTATGTTAGATAAAAAAAATACAATAAATAAATAAATAAATGAAAACTAAATAAATAAAAATCGCCTTCTTTTTTACCGATTGTACTACACACAACACACACACTTAAACCCAAAAACATAAATTGATTATAGATCGAAAAAACAAATAATAAAAAAAATGACAAGATTGTCAGAGAATAACCTCGCCGTGCAGACGACGAGGTCTTGAGTGGCGAAAAAAGAACGGGGGGCTGTGTCGTGGCGAGGCACAACGAGTGTGCCACGGTGGCACGGCGAGTACCACAGCGTGTGCTCTTAGAAATGTCTTGCACGCGCAGCCTAAATTCTACTCGTTGATTAAAAATAAAGATAGTCACTCCACTACTACATGACAGGTCTTTAGCGACAGCCGTTTCTGTCGGAAATCCGTCGCTGTTTGGTGTTTCCGACGGATTTGTAACAAAAATAGCCCGTCGCATTTTCTATGGTCGCTAATTAGCATCTGTAGGAATTCTCTCGGAAACAGCGACAAAGAGTATGCGTCGGAATTCTGTTGCTAATGTTTCCGTCGGAAATCAGTCGGAATAGTTTCTGTCAGAAATTCGTCGGTAAAAATTCCATCAGAAATCAGTTGGAAAACTATAGTCGGTAAAGGGTCACATTTCTGTCAGTATTAGTTGTCGGAATATCATCAGAAAGTAGGCAAATAACTGGACATAATAAAGCTGAAATTTATGTAATCCTAATATCTTAAATGAAACCATAAAATCAAATTAAATAATAAAACATTCAACCATTCAAATGATAGAAACGAGGTTTTAATACCCGCGCTCCACTGGAGGGTGTTTGTGTACAAAAGTATTATATGCATTGAGTTTACGACAACAAAGAACAACCTCAATATGAATCAATGTTTAGTAACCATGTACAGGGTCTTCTGGCTTCAACAGATCTTGAAGATCTTCAATGTGTTGTTTGAAACGACTTGCAGCATCTTTTTTTTTCTATCTGCCCAGATTTGTCTAGCACAATAGCCATCAAGTAATATGTTGCAGACGCTAATTCATGGAGCTGTGAATTTATTGAAAGAAAGAAGAAAGTCAGCAACAATTTAAAATATTCGGATAATATTCAAGTTTAATAAAAACGGATGTAGAAGTAAGCAATTAGTAACATTAGATGTATCCCAAATCATAACTAACACATATTCTTTGACTATCTTATCACAAATCAGATTTTCAAATAGCATATGTGCTTAACTGTTGATCTTATATATACGTATATTAGTAATAGTACATTTCATATGCCATTTAAACTGAAGTTACACCCCATTATTTATATGTAGTGCATACGTCCAAAGTTGCAATGTCATTTTAACAAACAATGCTAAGGTTAAAAGCCACCTAATACTTTGTGCAGTTGTCCTTCATTTAGTAACAAAAGCGAAACTTGATACCGTACTTTTTTAATGGTAATTGAGGTCACTTGGTATCTATGGGTGGTGAGGTAAATATATTTTGAAAACATGATATTAAGTAATTAGCTGTTTAGCTTACTCATAAAAGACGGCCTATTTGGCACAAACAAACTGCTATAGGCTTATAACAGCTTAAAAACATTAATTTGACGAACTCTGCTACAATAATAATACCTATAAATAGAAAGTCGCAAATAAATGCGATGACTCATGTATGCAATCTATAGAAAATAACAAAACCATATCATCCACCACAACATGCCACATGTTACAGGTCCCTAATAACTCATTAAACCAAAGATGCAAAAGCAAGATGGCTCGAAACATATAGCCAGTATCATTTGTATTGTATATTATAAGAAAAACAAGCTAATAAGACCAGATGCTAAAAAAGGCGTGTTTATCGGTTTTTTCAATTTTAATAAACCCATAAATAAGGTAATTGCAAACGGTCATTTTTTTTCTACAATTTTCATTTGACCAACTAATTATAAAACATGACTGCAATTGACCCGTTTATAAGGTAATGTGTCAAAATGGCGACCTCTACAGTAAACCTCAACAATGTAGAAGTTATTTGGGCAAGGAAAACACAATATAAAGACTTTCCAAAACCACCTCAAAGATTATGCATAAAGGAATAGCAATTTCAAAAGGAGGTATGAATAACCCGGATGTACCTGGCCAAGCCGGAGTTCCTTTAGGCGTGATCGCAGTCATCTTTCTTATAACTTTACGGTTATACACCGTGCATTTTCTCTATTTACACCATGCTGAGTCAGGTCACCATCATGTGGCCAACCCGTTTCTGCTCTAGCAATCATAACATCAAAGTATCCATATCTATCCATAGCAAAAAACACCGAGTCAAGCATCTTACGCCATTAATCCGTAGAGAGAAAATTCCGAAGCATGTGGAGATATTCTAAGAACTCGAGCCACCTGGTAAACATTGAAACAAAGATGAAACTCATGAAAGAGTCAATTTTAATTACTGATAATCCGATTTACATTGTGGATCACACCATTATATGTGCACATACAATTACTGCATCAGTAGCAGGGGTGACATGTTTCATATGGTATGTGTATATATGTAATTTTATGTCTCCAAAGGAAAATGCGATAAAATAGGAAAGTTATGGGTCACTTACAGATTCAGGATCCGCTTGGCAGACCCCCTCTCTAAGCATCATCACCTCTTCTTCGGATCGAGGCTTTAGGAAATATGCAACGCCTTTGCATGAGTCAAATTGTCTGGACTGATTGTATCCAGAAAACATCATTAGCAACACTAAAACTTTTTCAAATACTAACAACAATAAAACTTTTTCGCACACCGCCCTATATCACTCTTGAAAAATATTCTCAACCTATAATTATGTTATGCGATAGGAAAACAAAGGAGTTTTATAAGCGCCGAAAGTCCTTTTTAATCCCTCAAGTTCTTCTAATACCTTTGTTAACCACATCGCCCACTGCCGCCACTCCGACTATCACAAACGGTCCAAGTACAGTCCCACCCTCCAGGCCTCCACCAAAAAAAATGACACAGTGTAATATCGTACCTGGCTGAAGCATGGTGTCCATGTTTAATTTACCTTATAACCCGATAAGATTTCATACGCTAAAGGCTAAACCTTTATGCATTTGTGTACAATATTAAGGTATTTCAACGGAAGTAAAGTGTGATTCTGAGTGTCCAAAACGCGATTGTAAAACTTAGAGAAAAACATGTTCATAAGCTTAAAGAACCTAGTAATGTCCTTAACAGGTCCAAATAGATTTTTAAAACAGGCATTTTTTGGTGTAAGATCAGTGAACCCGCAAACATGCTTAAAAATTGTGAATAATAATTCTGTTCAAACAATAAACCAACACCGATTGACAGCACTAACTGAGTATGCATACCCCAAAACAACCACACTTCATTCAGCAACTAAATAAGTTAAACCAAATACTCCCTTAATCCTACACAACTATACGCCAGCGTCATATATATTTCACATTGTTTCATAATCAAAGCTGAGACAATGCATTATAGAATTTGAATAATAGAAGATTCAAAACACTAGTTGCATCTGCGGTACCTGAAACAGGGGCTTGTTGACACAATTCCATTAGCGGATCAGTGTATCATACTCAGAACCATCATTTCTCAAAACCTCAACTGTGAAAAAACATCATGCTGTTAGCGACCTATTTTTGTATCTATTTGATCAATTTATATGGTGCTTACGAAAAAATTTATATACGACCGTCCCGGCTTTTCTTAGCAACACAATATGAGGTTTTGAGCTGTTGCCAAACCGAAGTTTGAGCCACTATCTAATGTATTTGAAGTATAAAATTACCTCGAATACGAATACATTGGCCAGTTCCTTAATGTGGTAATAAATGGAAAAAGTGGGACGGGTTGTGAGTTTGTCTAACAACTTTTTTAGCAGCAAATGTGTGCTAGCCTATTACGGAGTAATATTAGGTATAATAGTAGCTTATAGAGTTATAGTAGTAAATGAAAATGTTAAAATAATTTATTTGTTAGTATTAAGCTCAACATTCAAAGTTTATCACTAACCTCAGTCAAACAAATACACAATGTTTTGAGATTTTTGAACAAAAATACACTATAGAAGCTAGATATCATATATAGACGAGAAGAATATTTCTAGATCCACTCATAGTTTACAAAAAAAAACCCACTCGCTGACGTGTCAGCGAGCTGATTGGTTGATTTTTTGTGGCCCACAAAAAACCAACCAATCAGCTCGCTGACACGTCAGCGAGTGGGTTTTTTTTTGTAAACTATGAGTGAGTGTAGCACACCTCAATACTTAAATGCATAAGGAATTATGTCTCAAATTTGGTCATTTTATATTATTTTGAAGAGCTATGTAAGATAATCCATATGCTGTAATAGATAAGCTACTATTATAGAATATAAATATATAAAGAGTTATGTTCAAAACTTGGTCATTTAGAATTATTTTGAAGTATTAACATGAAAACTTTATGTCAATATACGTTCATATTTTTTCATATATCAAAAATTACTTCGAAAGTTAGCAATAAAACAACAAACATGTTTTTAATATTTCTGTCAGAATTCCCTCGGAAATAGTATATAATTGTGACGGATTTCCGACGGAAATAAGAAATATTAAATATTAATAATAAATTAAAACATTTCTGACAGAATAGTGACGGATAACCATAGATGTCGGTACTACGTCGGAAAGTCGATGGTAAGTAAAGTAAATTAGTGACGGATTTATGACGGAAATCATATCCCTTGGAAATCCGTCGGAAATCAATCGCAAAAGCTTCGATTTAAGTCTGCTGCAACATTTGTTGGTAGTCTGCCGGAACATCGTCGGAAATTAGCGACGGAAAACTGTCCGTCGGAAAATCCGTCGCTGAAAGTCAATTTTCTAGTAGTGCTCACTTTTTCTTAAAATCATATGCAAGTTTGTCAACGGTCATATATATATATATATATAAAGAATGAGTTCCCCCTATTCAATGTGAGTATTAATGTCATTAGTCAAGAAACTCTATTATTATGTAAAAGATAACCAATGCATAAACCAAGTAGTAATTTCATAAATAATAATAATAATAATAATAATAATAATAATAATAATAATAATAATAATAATAATCTATATATAAAGAATGAGTTCCCCCTATTGAATGTGAGCATTAATGTCATTAGTCAAGAAACTCTATTATGCAAAAGATAACTAATGCATAAACCAAGTAGTAATTTCGTAAAGCTTCTTTTAGCACTTATTATGATTAAATTAAACGCAAGATATTAACCAACCATGTGAATGTCTAAAGTCTCAATAGGTGTAAATTCTCATATTTTCAGTTGCTCACAAATAATTAACAACAAGTCTATAAATGTGACTTTTCATATGAGTTTTGATGAGTATAAATAACAACCTATCTTAGTCCATCTCCATCTCCATTTCCGTTCAACCTCATTCAACACCCAAACAAAAAGCCACAAACAAACCGACAGTAACATAACCCATTAACCCACCCATCATCAGTCAAAAGCACAAATGAAATAAAACAAATAAACAACTCGACTTATGTGTATTGAATCAACCACTGCCACGAAATCAGTCTAAAAACCTTAACCAAATTCTAACCTAGGCAAAACCAAGACCCTCACTTTTCACTCCCCAACACTTAATAAAAACCGAAAAGCAATAATTAAAGATATATGTTTTTCTTTCGTGTCTACAACATAAATATCAGACCTTGAAGGTCCAGTTAACGAAAGAATAAAACCATCATCGATCCCTTTTGAAGCTTTGCTTCTTTAAATATCAGAAAATATAAAAAGATAGATTGAAACGAATTTCTTTCATCTCCTTTTTCTTTCGATTAAACAAAACATTAAACACAACATACACTACAAAGCTTATCATAAGTTTTCTTTTTGAGCCCAAAAATGTGAATCCTATTACAGGAACTACTAGATCTCAAAGAACATCGGTTAAATCAATCAAGATGGAGTGCAAATACAAGAAGTTTGGATGCACAGAATTGATAACTAACCATATGATCAAAAGTGATATGTAAGAAGAGTAGTTGGTGACTGCATATCTTAGGGATGAAGGCGTGGGATTAGGTTATTTGTGTGTGAGAAATTTTAGGGTAAAATGACTTTTGTATAAAGCAAATGTGGTGCTTAGTTTGTTTAATTTACTGGAACTTTTGGTTAGTGGACTACTGGGCCGAGCAGTTTAGTTGTAAATTATTGTATACACTTGCTAATGATTAACTGGTAAATATGCTTTTGTTTTGGATCACCTTTTTTTAAATGGTATATGCGATGTGAATAACAGGTGCTTGAAAACTATTCAATTAAATAGAATTGTTTGATGAAAAAGGTATAAAATGCATGAGAACCGCTAATTAAGCAAATCAAACGTGCACTACTACTTACAACCACATGTACTAATGCTCAAACATATCTTTGAGTATATTTCATATGAAACATTTCTATTTGTAAAAGCTTAATAAAGCGAATTTTTTAGTTTAACACTTTAAGTTTCACGACTTATATTAACACACCTAATTAACCGTTGCTAGACTAATGATATTTCATGATAATCGAAGCCCGTGCATCGCACGGGCCATGCTGTCTTGTATATTGAAATAATACCACTAGGCTTATCTTTAAATGCATTAATCATACAAGAGATTCATTTCGCATACATGTGGTTTAGTTCAGGAAGTTGGGCGGAGATGGTCGAGCATGTGTAATCAACGATTTCAATTGCTTTAATGTTTGGTTCTACAATTCTTAGTGACTCTTGTTACATATCATATTGGATAGACGCCCTGAAGGAAGGTTAAGTGATTTATTGGTTACCATTGTTTGGAACACCATAATAGACTGAGAGCTCAAAAGGTGAGATGACATTCTTTTTTCTTATCCACGCAAGTGTTCCTGGACATCCACTTCTTGTTTTACAAGTGATCATGGTTCGGTTTAGCTTGGTTGTAGGCTAAATTGAAAACCGATACGAAATTTTTTGAATAACCGGCCATTAGGTTTTTTGTTTTATCTAGGTTCGGTTTGATTTTCTTGTTCCATTTGATTTATCACGGTGTATTATTTTCAAGATCGAATTTGTAATGCATCATAAATTAGCATGGCTGTCCCGCGAAATTTGGAAGCCCTACGCCATAATTTCAAAATAGGCTCTTAAACCATGTATGTCTAAGTAATAAAACTGGCAAACAATAGTTTCACTAGGGGTGGCAATTCGGGTCGGGTTCGGGTTAGCGGGTTCGGGTTGTCAGGTTGGCGGGTCAGAAAACCCCAACCTGAACCTGACCCATTTAAATCATCGGGTCAGCTACGTCAACCCTAACCTGTTTACACGTAGCCTGAATCTGACCCATTTAACCCGTATATATACCTGGGTTGACGGGTTAAATAGGTTACACGGGTTGAATATGTTAAACGGGTTTCGGGTTGACCCATTTAACCTATTATACATACAAAAGTTAGCACATTACACGAGTTAAACGGATTAAATGGGTTAGCGGGTCGACCCGTTTAACCTATTTAACCCGTATTATTAAATATAAATAATTTTTATTTAAGAAAACAAAAATCTTAAATGGGTTGGCGGGTCGACCCGTTTATTTTATTACCAACCCGAACCTGACCTGTTTAATAAATGGGTTAGATATATTGACCCAAACCTGACCCGAAATATATTTAACTCAACCCGAACCTGTTAAGTTTCGTGTCAGTTTCAAATCGAGTTTCGTGTTGGGTCAGAAATTGACACCCCTAAGTTTCACTATGCATTAGTATCGAAAATAGATCAACTGACAACTTGCTAATCTTATTCTAGTTTAAATATATACTTTTTTTTCCCCTAGATATAACCATTAACCTCCAAATTCTAGACATTCTAAAGTGTTCAACATTTTTATAAAGTATGATCCCTCGCATATTTATTTCGAATACATATAGTAGCTAAAAACGTTTTTTTCTAATACATATTTCAAATTGGAAATATAGTATTTTCAATGAAGGTTTAATTGCATAAACCGCCTTGTAAGAGTTTTTGAACAAAAAAATATCACATAAAATATACGGGTTATAATTAAAACTTTATAAAGAAAAGGGTTATAATTTGTAACGTAATGAAGTTAAAAGACCGATCAAAAACATAAGGCCTCACACACAATCAATATGCGTGAAATCTTCCATTTCCATCCTAAATCTTCCTTGAACAATACTACAACCTCCAAAAATGATTTCATACATATATTGAAGGTTTTGAAATTGGAGACCCTTTAAAAAATAGGCTCTATGCGGTCGCTTATCCCGCACATACTCAAATACGGGCTTGTAAATTAACACCAACAAGTTTCAAAAATAAATAAACACGCAATAACGATGATAAGAAACTAATTTCATGAAAAAAAAAAAATCTAGAAGATGACTTTTATGTCATAAATTGATATATTAGCAATACTAAAAAACTAATTACCACCAAAAATCATAGACGAAATTGCTTAAGCATTTTAAAGGACAACTTTTTTAAGTAATCAAAACAAAGTGTTTTAAGGTTATATGTATTTTGTCGATTCTGTTTTTTCGGTTTGATTTCTATACTAAAACCAAATCAAACCGTAAAATTCAGTTTTCCAACCCTTCTTGGTTTTCAAGGGTTTTTTTTTTTTTTTTTTTTTTTTTTTTTTTTTTTTTTAAATTCATTTTTCTGCGCAACCTTTCCTAGTTTGGCTTCTGACCAGCGAGAGATTAAAAACACAAGATAAGCTGAAACATTGGGAGGTGCATGAAGGTATATAAAAGTGGGTGCTTTCCTATGCCCATCGGGTAAAACAAGACCATTTGTTCATCAAGTGTCCATATTAGTTATAAGAGCATTCGGTATCGTAACACAAGTTAACTCAGTGCTATGTCAGCTTCACGTCAACTTTAACCTTTTCACCTTAACTGCAAAAAAAAAAAAAAAAAAAAAAAAAAAAGGCCCCCTTATAATCACTTAATCTTAATTCAACTTTAACTAAACTATTTTCAAATTCAACCCCTAAACTAAAACTAATACTTCATTTATTAAAAAACATAACATTAATTCTTAAAACATATTACAATACGAAATTAAAAAAATAATAATAATAAAAAATAAAGAAAACAACGTTACAACGAAAAAAACGAAATAAAAAAACACAACACAAAGCAAACTACGACATAACGGAAATTACGAAATACAATTAAATCTAGTTACGAGCTTGCAAGTTATATTTGGCTTTGATTCGGCCTTTTCTTCATTGATCCAAAACACCACGTCGGGATCCTTGCCGTCAGTTTCAATCATCAAAAATTTCATCTCTTCCAACCTTGTTATCGTTTCATCTTTTTCTGCGGCCGCCTGATACACCTTAGATGCCTCTTTCAGTTTTAAACGATACTCGTGTTGCATAACCTCGCCGAATTTTTGTGAAAAAAAAGATCCTCCGGTACTCTCCCCCTGGTACTTGTCGTACTCTTGGATTTGCCTTTCTTCGAAGTACGCTTTTTGCCCATCGGAAGTGCTTGTGCATCATGACTAAACAACGCTTCGTTTGTTTGGCTTGGGACGTCATCGGTTAAATCAATCAAATCCGGTGCGTCCCATTTTTGATGAGCACGCAAAACATCCCAAGCCTCCTCGTTATTAAATGGCGCTATTTTGTGCTCGTCACGATACATTTGTTTCACCTGTTTAAGGACATCCATCTCATTTTCCCCACTTTTTATTTCCTGATTCGCACGTTTGTAATACGCATTGAACTTTGTGCAATCATGGTTCAATGTTTTCCACTTGCCTTGTATCATATCTTTGTTGCGTTTTTGAAAGTTGAGTTTATTGAACTCATTTTGTACTCGTTGCCAAAACCTATCGCGAGCTTATGCATGCCTGAATTATGAATCATCGGTAGTGGCCATAACACTTTGCAAGTATTTTTTCCTCACTTGATTGCCAACGTGTATTGGCGAAGTCGTCCTTTTCTTCATCCTCATCGATTGGCTCGGGGTCTTTGGATTTTTTGAACTTTCGTTTACCACGACTTTTAGGTTTTGGTGGAGGTGTAGGTGTTTCGGGAACTTCATTTATTTCGGTTTGTGATTGTTGTGAATTTTGTGAGAATTGTAGATTTTGGAAATTGGTGTTTAGTGTGTTTTGTTGGCTTTGTTCCCAATATAGAAATCGTTGATGTTGTAGGTAAAGTTCTTGGCTTGACAACCCGAGTAGGTTAGGGAAAGATGAACTCGCGTTCGGGTTTGAAGATGAACCCGCGTTTGAGTTATTCCACCCACCGATGAGATTCATGAACGAATCATCGTTGTTGTTGCCTCCCGACATTTTTTTAGCAAATAGAAGTATATGATAGATTAGATTGAGTATAGTGGAAGTGTGAAAAAAAAGTTGTTTGTTTATTGGGTATTTATAGTTGTGTCAAAATGGATTTGAATTATTTTTTAATCAACATAGCCGTTTGTTAACGTTAAGGGGCTTAAAGTGAAAACTTTTTATTAACATAATGGATATATAGCCTTTTCGGGGGGGGGGGGGGGGGGAGTGATTTTTATTTTATTTTATTTTTTTATTGCTTCTTGCCCTTAACGATGCGTTACCTAGTTAACGTGCAAAGGTTAACACCCCCGCCACTTGGATCCTCAGTGTGGTTAACGCCCCTTTAACACGAACAAGTTAAGGTTTCACTCGGGTGTCATGTTAAGACACCGAGTGCTCTAAGTTTGATCAAAAGTTAAACAGTGTGTTCATATTCTCTGTATTTGCAATAAGTGAAATGATATTGTTTGTTCTATCCTTTTTGGCCCGTAAAAGGATGATGCTAGGAGAGGTTGCTAAACTGAGCTTTGGAGCTGTCATTTACTTTATGCTCGACAGTGAAGCTTAAAATGATGACTTTGAAGTTTAAAAGTTCACAATATGTGAATTATATGAAGTCGATTTGGAAGATTCTATAGTAGTTTGATACTACTGCTAGTTTTTGTGCTTGTTGAGCCATTGATCTTGTGGGTTTGTTTTGTGTTGGGTCAGTTGATGTGTAAAATCTCGTTTTAATATTTATAAACTGAATTCAATTGAGATTTATCAACATTCTCGGGTAGTGTACTTGATCGCGTATACTATAGACTCATTAAAACCGAGTTGTTCATTGGATCGAGAGAAATTAGCAATAATTAAAATTAAATTAACTTAAATGACAACTATGTTTAAAATCCACACGATTATGAAAATATTAAATAACTAATAAACGAAAATAAAATGACGACAAATTGAAAACAAGGAGAAACTCAATAGGTAAAAGCGTGATCGCCTTGCTAATCCTCTATCATACATAAACGGTCGTGCAATGTTCACCTAGCAATGTCCCAGTGAGTCTTTTGTAGTGTAGGCCTAATACGAGTTGTTAGTCCCTACACACTTCGTCTAAGAACCATCTATCAAGTCTGGGCGAGGGTGATAAACTAGTTAATGTCTAAGCATTAAGTTCCTCAACTACCTTATATGACACTGTTTTTGTTGTGTTTGACATGCACTTAATTACTAAGTAAACTTCTAGATTGACATTCATTAAGTCTTAAACTCTAACGTCTACCACTTCTAATGCCGTTAGTTCAATTGATGATCCCTAACGACTAAGAGGTACCGGTCAATATATTAATGATTTGAGTGCTTTAACTTTCAGATTGCAACTTACTAATAAACTACTCGCAAAAGGTAGTCATGGTAAACTCAAAGACGTAAGTCTATAACCGTTAAATAATCCAAAACAAAGCTAGATAAACATAACAATCATGTCATTAATGAGATAGATTCATAATAAGGCAATCACTGAGAGGCTTAGCCTTCTGATGAGTGTGTAAATACTCATCATTTTTAGTCAAATCTGAGCTGCAAAACGATCAAAAACACTCAAAAACGCACCAAAATGCGAAGAAAATCCCAAAGATCGTATTTTATATGTTTCTGATGCAAAACGAGTGAAAACAAATGAAAAACGAACAAAATTTGCATATATGACAGTTTCAGTCCCCCAACTTTCAAAGTTTTACAAAACTAGTCCCTAGTCAGTCATTTTCAAAGAAAAGTCAACCCTTGCTCTTTAAAAGTCAAAATAAATCACAAATGATCTTTTGGTAAAAACTTTTGGAAAAATTACAAGTTTGGTCCCTCAACTTTGGCAAATTGGCAATTTTGGTCCCTGGTGTTTCATATGTGGAAAAATTATATTTTTGGTCCTTTGGTTTCTCTAACTTGACAGAATTGAACCTTGGTTGAAGTTTGAAAGATGTGCAAAGATGGTCCCTCAATTTTCAGCTTTGTTACAAATTTGGTCCTTGTGGTTTTACAATAATAAACCAAACGGATCCACAATACTAAACCAAATATTAACACCAATCCAATCACCAGCCCACCATTAAAATTTGCCCAAGCCCATGGCCTCCCAGCCCAAACCACAACACGGTTTATTAATAAAACCTAAAAGAGGTGGGTCAAAATGTCAAACCCCCACAACAGCCCTATCTTCTTCCCCAAAATATTTTCCCACCCAGTGACCTGCTAACTTCCAACACCCCATCACCATCTCAACCATCACCATCTTCCCCCTTGTCCTACACTTCATTCCCCAATCCCACTAATCCCCCTCCAAACCATACCTAACTCCCATATCCACTCACAGAAAAACAAGCTGGCAATCCACCACTCTTTTGGGTGCCAAAGCAGTAATTAAAGGGCTGGGATGAGTTGTGATTAATCCAAAGGCCAAGATTCATTGTGAAGAAGCACAAAGGGTTCACAAATTTTTTCTGCCTCAGCAAACAAACACACCAAGGATGAAGACAAGTAAGAAGCTTGGTGTGTACCTACCACCTTAGTTTTAGTATAAATATGTAGTGTTGTAAGCCCAGAGAGGCATCTCAGTTTTATGTTTTTATCTTTTCAAGTTTTTAAAAGTTTTATTGTAATTCAACATTTTCCAAGTTTAATGAAAGTATTCTGAAGTTATTTTAAGTTTGTGTTCCCAGTTAAGGTTTAAAAGTTTATTTATTTCACTGAGAAGTTTGTTATTTATTATACTGCTTAGTTGGGTTTGAAAGAAAAGAAAAAGAATATATATATATAAAAAAAGAGAAAGAGGTAATGAAGAAGAAGCTAGAAGGAGCAGTTATGGAGATTGGGTTAGAGCTCAGGTGAGCATTTAGGTTTTTCCTTTGGTTCCTAAATCTCAGCTCCTAGCTTTGATGTCAAGTAAGATTTTACCCCAGATTTTCTCACATCTTGAGGTAAGCATGATTGGTTGTTATTGACTGTTGTTTACTGCTTAATTTTAGCTTATTATAAAGTGATTAGATTAGGTTTAGTTTTGGTTTGTTGAATTTCTTTGCAATCTTTAGTTCAGCCCATAAAGGGGTGTTTGGTTCACTGCAATTTGCTTGTATAATCAGTGTTTCATAGTTGGTGGTTAGTTTAGACATGTCACCTGGGTTGTAGTAGGCTGTTACAAACAACAAAAATTGGTAGACTATTCAAACTTGCATTTCTTACAATTTGGCATTGAACCAGTATAGTCTTTGTTGTTTTTGATAAGTGAATTAAACTTAGAGAATGCTTTCATAGCTTAGATTTGGGATATCATAGTTTAGCACAACAATCTTAGGGATTAGTAGCAGCTGTAATCTCAGAAAAGTCAAACAAAATTCATAATCTAAGGTCAAAACAAGAGGTGCAAACTGCAGTTGTGGGACAATGTTTCAAGTGATTTGTAGGATTTGTTTCCTTATGAAAATAAAAGAAGCTTGTTAATTTGAGTGGTTTTCCAGCCTATTAACTCATATCAAAAAGAAGATTGTAATTTGGAGTTCATTTAATCACCAAACTTGAGCCATGAAGTTGGCTGTCTAACACAAACCTCCCCTGTAACTCAGTTTTTGCAAAATTTCAAGAGATCTTAGATTGCTAATTTGTAGGTGTTAGAGTGTGATCTTTGGCGATTCAGAAAGCCTCCTAGGTGTAGTTTCTAGGATTACTTTTAGTTTGGACTAGAATGTTTATCTAGTGATTATTTATAAGTCATCTTTTGGGCCATTTAGAGACTAAATACTGAGTTTGTTTGATCCTGACAGAAGCTTGATTATTGTTGTTGCTACTATTCCAAATGTTGTTTCTAGTTGTTTTAAGTATTGCTGATTAGTTTGTATAAGCTTTTTATGCTTACCTGCTTATTGGAGCTTATTGCCCTTTGTGGCTGCTGCTACTTTGTGTTGTTGTTCTTGAGATTTTGTTCATCCCTGCTCTTGTTTTTGTTGTGGTCATTGTTATAATTGTTGTTTAATGTTGTCATTGATACAAGTAGTAAGCTTGTTTAAAGTTTATTTGATTTAGTAGTTGAATTTGGCAGTCACATTGAAAATGGAACAACAAAACTTTGTTTGAACCAAATATATTTCAAACCTTTAATCCATTTGATCTTTGAAAACTGAATCGAGATTGTTGAAGTTTTTGTTGTTATAGTTTGATTTTCAAAAGAAGAACTGAGTGAGTAATTGTGGTTGTGTTAAAAGGAAACAGATATCAAAAGAAAAAGTCAAAGAAAAAATAAATAAATAAGCCTTTTGCAAAAAGTGGGTTTCGAACCCAGGACCTCTAGCCTGCATACGACACAAGCATACACTCCATTGCCAGTAGCTCTGGGGCACCAGTTCCACCCTTTGTTGCGCAATCAAATTGTTTATAGTGGTCTTAGATAATAAGCTTAACCAACTGTCTAGCTTATTCCCAGCTTATTTGTTTAGCTTTTTCAAATCTTTTAATTTTCCTTTGATTTTTATTAGTAAAGTTAATTTTCCAAAAAGTTTCAGAATTTTCTAACATCGTTTAGTATTTCTTATAATTTAATTTAGTAAAAATGAATTTTAATCAATATTAATTAAATAAAAAGTGAAAAAAAAATAATTTTCTTTTTCCTAAAGAATTCTTTTGTCTTTTAGTACGTTAGAAAATTAATTAGAACCCCGTAGGGCGTTTGGAAATTAAAATTCGCGTTTTATCTTGCGCTCTCGCGTAATTTTTAAATAACTTTCTCGTTTTTAATTTAGTTAACGTTTTAGGATTCCCGATACCTAATTATGTTTTCCCGTAGTGTTTTAGGTATTTCTTAGATTGTTAGTTGCCTTAGGTTAATTTATTTTTACTTTCGTTAGTTAATTTTCCAATTTCGTTAATTTAACGTATCGCAAAACCAAATAACCTTTCCAATCATACAAGATTTTAATCTCAATCTCATTCGAAGCTTTCCATTCACACCTCGTTGGGGTACGACCCGGGAAATCACTTCCCGGTCTCACAATTTGAATATCACTTTCACAAGTTTTGCGAGGTAATCATTTTCCTAAACGGTTTACTCGTATTGCTTCACGTTTATTTGTCTCACGACAAATTAAACCTCACGTTTGTGATATTTTGATAAATTGTTGTTTGCCCACACCAAAACACAACGAATCAAATGGCGCCGCTGCCGGGGAGGCTGTGTGTCGAAAGTCTCGATAAGGTTTAGACGATTAGTCTTGTAGAATCTTCGCAAGAAGTTACGCTTTTATAAATTGTATAAAAAACCAAAAATATTTTTCTTTTGTTTCTAGTATATGTATTATATCTATAAAAGTTAAAGAAAAACACAAAAAGATTTTCCTGTTTCATTGTTTAATAATTACAACGTTAAAATCTTACCACCGCAAACCAAGGCAGAACACTTACCAACTGGGGTTGTGACCATAATAAGTTCTCAAACCAAAGATCAAAACTTGCCTTTGTATCACTTGCGTTTTGGAAAACTTTTAAACGAGAAACACAATTTAAGAGGAGTCGAAACGGTATGTGGCGATCCAACGAACTTCACCCAGTGAGAGATCCATTCTTCTCTCCCGCTCCTTTGTGCGTTTTTCTTTAGAAGTTAACCTTGCGTTCTTGATTATTGGTTTAAGTTCCCTTGTCGTTAAAGTGGTATTGTTTTAATTGATATTTTTTGTGGTGCATGCGCACACGTTCGTCTACGTCAACAAGTCCTTTGCAATCGCTTAATAACATTCCAAGAAGAAGGCGTAATCGACGACGTACCAATCGAATAGTCGAACCCGAACTTCGTACTATTCCCATCATGGCGGCCGAGCCCACTATGAATGAGCTTCTCCAAGCACCCATCGAGGGTTACGGAGATGCTATCATCATTCCAGCCATCGTGGCTGACAATTTCGAGCTTAAGACGGGGTTGATAAACTTAGTCACCTCGCGTCAATTCTATGGTTTCGAGAGGGACGATCCTCAAGATCACATTCGATGGTTCAACAAAATCACGTCTACCATCAAATGCAAAAATGTCCCTGAGGAAGCTATCAAACTTCTTCTCTTCCCATTTTCCCTCGATGGGGCTGCCAAAAATTGGCTAGACAAACAACCCCCTTGATCGATTGAAACGTAGGAAGATTTGGTCAAGAAGTTTGTCAATGAGTTCTTTCCTCCATCTAAAACCACCGCCCTCAAGAATGAGATCATGAAATTCACTCAAAATTTCGATGAATCATTCGGTGAGGCATGGGATCGTTACAAGGACATGCTTCGTAAGTGTCCTCATCATGGTTTCTCTGAGTTAATGCAACTCGACACTTTCTATAATGGTGTGAGCCAAGTCGATCAAGACTCTCTTAATGCCTCCTCGGGAGGTAATTTCTTGAATCGCACCACCAAAGATGCTTTGATGATCATTGAAAATAAGTCTAAGGTCCGCATTCCACGAAGCAAATCGGTTGTTTCACAAGTTAATGTTGGTCCTTCTTCCTCATCACCCGTGGCTCAATCTAGCACCGATGCTAGACTTGATAAGCTCACGGAAGCTATTCATGCTTTAGTTCTCACCAAAACAAAGAAAGTTTCTTCTCAACCTGCTGAAGTCAAAAAGGTTGACACTTGTGTTACTTGTGGTGGTCCACACGGTAACTACAATTGTACTGCCACCGATGGCAATCCATTTGAAGTCAATGCAATAGTCGGTAGTTCTAGTCAAGGAGGTAACCAATACCGTCCTCAAATGGAACCAAATTACCGTGCTAACAATCAAAGTGGTCCACCCGGTTTTTCTCAACCTAATAATCCAAATCGATTCAATCAAAATCAACAACAAAGAAACCCGAATGTTCAAAACCAATTTCTGGCCCCTATGAACCAATTTCAAAATCAAGGGGGAAATTACAACCAAGATTCTCAAAATCAAGGAAACTTGAATAGAAACCAAGGTTATGGTAATTTCAATCAAGGAAACAATTTTCATGGTAATCAAAACCGAAATTTTCAAAATCAAGGTTTCAATAAAAACAACCGAGCTCAAAATTTTTCTCATCAAAACCAAGCCGTTGTTCAAACTCCATCACCCACTGATGAGTTATTGAAACAATTTATGAAAGCTCAAGAAGAAACAAACAGGTTGTTGATCAGTCAAAATTTTGAACTAAAGAAGTCTTTATATGATCGACCTTCGGGATCGGGAACGCTACCAAGCAACACGATCGCCAACCCGAAGGGCGATGTAAAGGCGATCACAACCCGTAGTGGAGTTTCTTATGATGGACCCACGATTCCTACTACCTCATCCTCTTCTCCTCCCGAGGTAGTGGAACGTGAACATGAAGCAACAAAGGACAAGGTGCAAACTACTAGCACACGAAGTACCACACACGTCCAACCTCATGTTGTCCCAAAAACCAAATCCAAACCGGGAATTGTTTTTGAACCCTCGGAAAATCCCGTTCAACCAAAAGCTTCAATACCATATCCTTCGCGGTTAAATGATCGAAGACTCCGTGAGAAAACTAATGATCAAATGAAAAAGTTTCTTGAAATTTTTCAAAAATTACACTTCGACATTAGTTTCGCGGATGCTCTTCTCTATATGCCCAAGTTTGCTTCCACTTTCAAGAGTCTTCTAAGTAACAAAGAGAAACTATTTGAACTCACCAAAACTCGTTTGAATGAGAATTGTTCGGCGGTCCTTCTAAAGAAACTTCCTGAAAAATTAGGAGACCCCGGAAAATTTCTCATTCCATGTGATTTCCAAAAGCTTGAGGAATGCTTTGCCTTGGCCGATCTTGGCGCTAGCATAAACCTCATGCCTTTCTCTATTTGGCAAAAACTTTCACTTCCCGAACTTACACCAACACGAATGACTCTAGAGTTAGCAACCCGTTCGGTTACGATTTCGAAGGGTATTGCTGAAGATGTCTTTGTGAAGGTTGGCAAGTTCCATTTTCCTGCCGACTTCGTAGTCGTTGATTTTGATGCCGATCCTCGAGTCCACCTTATTTTGGGAAGACCATTCTTAAAAATGGCTCTTGCATTAATCGACGTCTTCGAAGGAGAAATGACTCTAAGAGTTGGCGATGAAAAATTGGTCATTAACATTGAAAACACTTCTAAAGATATTCTCGACCTTGAACGAGAAGAAATTAACCGACTTGATGTCATCGATTTTGCATGTGATGACCATTTTGAAGAAGTGTTAAATGTGCAAGGATCAATCAATTCTTCCATTGATGTCCCTTCCCCCTCTCTTACTCCATTTCTGGGAGGTGACTTCATTTTGGAAGAAATTGAAGCTTGTTTGTCATGTGATTCTCATGTTGATAATGATTCAATCAATCCCGAGGAAGACATACTTGTACTTGAGAAGTTGCTCAATGATGATCCATCATCTCTTCCTCCAAAAGAACTTCATAACTTGGAAGTCAAAAATGTTGAAAAAACTGATGACTTTCCTGAGGTCGAACTCAAGGAACTTCCGCCTCATCTCGAGTACGCATTTTTGGAGGGTGACGATAAGTTTCCTGTCATAATTGCTAAGGACTTGAATGAGGAAAACAAAACCGCTATTCTCAAGGTTTTAAAGTCATACAAGCGAGCCATTTCTTGGAGACTTTCCGACATCAAGGGTATTAACCCGGAATTTTGTATGCACAAAATTTTGATGGAGGATGACATTAAACCAGCGGTTCAACAACAAAGAAGGGTAAATCCTAAGATTCATGAGGTTATCAAGCAAGAGGTCATTAAATTTCTTGATGCCGGTTTAATCTACCCTATTTCGGATAGTCCTTGGGTGAGTCCCGTTCATTGTGTGCCCAATAAAGGTGGCACAACAGTTGTCAAAAATGATGATAACGAGTTAATTCCTACTCGATTGGTAACGGGTTGGCGCGTTTGCATTGATTATCGAAAATTAAACGACGCCACCCGTAAAGACCACTTTCCATTACCTTTCATGGATCAAATGCTCGAAAGATTGGCAGGAAACGAATACTATTGTTTCCTTGACGGTTTTTCGGGTTATTTCCAAATTCCCATCGATCCTCAAGATCAAGAAAAAACGACTTTTACGTGCCCATACGGAATATTTGCTTATCGACGCATGCCTTTTGGCTTATGCAATGCTCTGGGCACGTTTCAAAGATGCATGATGGCCATTTTTCACGACATGATCGAGAAAACAATGGAGGTCTTCATGGATGATTTTTTGGTCATTGGGAATTCATTCGAATCATGTCTCTCCAATTTAGACAAAATGCTTCAAAGGTGTGAAGACACCAATCTTAGTCTAAATTAGGAGAAAAGTCATTTCATGGTCAAGGAAGGAATTGTCCTTGGCCATAAGATTTCCAAGAGTGGGATTGAGGTTGATAAGGCTAAAATCGATGTCATTGCTAAGCTTCATCCTCCCACTACTGTTAAAGGTGTTCGGAGTTTCCTGGGTCATGTCTGCTTCTATCGTAGATTCATCCAAGATTTCTCGAAGATAGCTAGGCCTATGACCCGACTTCTTGAAAAAGAGACTCCATTTGTCTTCTCCGATGAGTGCATCGAAGCTTTTCAAACTCTCAAGAAAAAGCTTACCGAGGCACCCATTCTAGTTGCCCCCGATTGGGACCTACCTTTCGAACTCATGTGTGATACAAGTGATTTTGCAATGGGTGCAGTCTTGGGGCAACGAAAAACCAAACATTTTCAGCCGATTCATTATGCAAGCAAAACCTTGACCGAAGCTCAAGCTCATTACACCACAACGGAAAAAGAATTACTTGCCGTGGTGTATGCGTTTGAGAAGTTTCGGCCATATTTGATCTTGAGTAAATGCATAGTGTACACCGATCACTTGGCTCTAAATTATCTCTTTGCCAAGCAAGACGCAAAGCCGAGATTGCTCCGTTGGGTTCTCCTCCTACAAGAATTTGATATCATCATTCATGATAAAAAAGGAGCCGAGAACCTCACTGCTGACCATCTTTCCCGATTGGAGAATCCTCATCAAGGTGCTCTCGAGAAAAAGGAAGTAAATGAAACGTTTCTTCTCGAGACACTTAATGTGATTTCCTCTCGTGGTGATTCTAGTACCCCATGGTTTGCCGACTTTGCAAACTACCATGCGGGGAACTTCGTTGTTAATGGGATGTCGTCCCACCAAAAGAGAAAGTTTTTCAAAGATGTTAATCACTACTTTTGGGACGATCCCTATCTGTTTAAAATTTGTGCGGATCAGGTTATTCGAAGGTGTGTCCATGGCCAAGAAGCCATGGAAATCCTTAAGGCTTGTCATAATGGTTCCACCGGGGGACATCATGGCCCAAACTACACCGCTCGAAAAGTATTTGAGTCCGGTTTTTATTGGCCCGCCATTTACAAAGATGCCCATGACCTGGTCAAATCTTGCAACTCGTGTCAACGTCAAGGAATGATCACACAACGGGATGAGATGCCACAAAATGTCATCCAAGTGTGTGAGATCTTTGATGTTTGGGGCATAGACTTTATGGGGCCGTTCCCGTCTTCACGAGGGAACAAGTACATACTCGTGGCCGTTGACTACTTGTCAAAATGGGTCGAAGCAAAAGCTCTCCCAACCAACGATGCCCGAGTAGTTGTAAAATTTTTGAAATCGTTATTCTCAAGGTTTGGAACTCCCCGCGCTATCATAAGCGATCGCGGTACTCACTTTTACAACGAACAATTTGCAAAAGTCATGCTCAAGTACGGTGTCACTCACTGACTTGCTACCGCTTATCACCCACAAACAAGTGGGCAAGTGGAGGTTTCAAACCGTGGTTTGAAAAGGATTCTTGAAAGAACCGTAGGCAAAAACCGTGCCTCTTGGTCGGATAAATTAGATGACGCTTTATGGGCTTTTCGCACGGCTTATAAAACACCCATCGGGTGTACTCCTTATAAGCTCGTGTATGGAAACGCGTGTCATTTACCGATTGAGCTCGAGCACAAGGCTTATTGGGCTTTGAAGAATGCTAATTTCGATCTTAAGTCTGCGGGTGATCACAGGAAAGTTCAACTCAATGAACTCAATGAACTTCGTGATCAAGCTTACGAAAACTCTTTAATCTATAAAGAGAAAACAAAGAAGATTCATGACTCCAAAATCAAGAACCGCGTTTTCAACGTTGGTGACCGAGTCCTTCTTTTTAACTCTCGATTAAAGATCTTTTCGGGTAAGCTTAAAACCCGCTGGTCTAGACCTTTCATCGTTGCTAAAGTTTATCCTTATGGTACCGTCGAGTTATCTCAAGACGACGGTCCAAATTTCAAAGTAAATGGGCATCGGTTGAAACAGTATTTTGGAGGGGACATACCACCCATTGTCCCGGACCTCCAAACTTTCCCCATGGACCAATGAATTCGGTGATCGAGTCAAGCTAGCGACTCGATAAACAAAAACAGTAGCAACAACATGGGTTTTCACCCGTGTATCTGATTTCCTTCTACTTTCTAACACCCTAGTGTGGGGGAATGGCCACCCCCCACAGCTACTTGAGATGTATATATCTTTCCAAAAAAAAAAATAATAAAAAAAAAATGTGTGTTTACATAAATAAAGTGAAAAATAACAAATGAAATTCCCACAGTAGTTTTTTATATTCTCGTCTTTCATTCAAAATTTCGGCATAATAGCCGGGACTTTGAATATTGAGGACAATATTCAACTCTAAGTGTGGGGGAGGGGAAAATTCTAGCGAATTTTATCAAACTATACCATCTAGTACCCCCGTTTTTGGCCAAAATTTAAAAAAAAAATTTCACTTTATTTCAAAAAATTTTGTGGTTATCAATTCGCCGTGTCTAAACGGCTAAAGGATTGGCTAATCCAGGAGCAAACAGCTCTTGGTAAAGATAACTCAAACCCGTTGATGGCTTACAATTTGCCAAAAATTGTATGGTTCCTCAACGCCCCATATCCTCAAAAGCTAATGAGTTGGCTAGCCCGCAAGATTATGGCTTGTGGTAAAGGTAGTGGAAAAACCATAATTGGTAATCAACTCACCAAGATGTTGACTGTTCCATCAAGAGTTGGCTAGTCCAGGAGCAAACGGCTTCTGGTAAAGACAAATCAAAACCGTTGAAAGCTGGTGGTTTGCAAAAAATCACATGGTCATCGGATGGATCATAACTCTTACTTGAACCCAAAGCGTCCGACTACTCCAGAAGTAATGGATTTTGGTATAGAGACTTCAAATCCATTAATTTTTCTCAAAAATATTGCTAGGGACTAGCAATAGTTTAGTGTGGGGGATTGATGAGTGTGTAAATACTCATCATTTTTAGTCAAATCTGAGCTGCAAAACGATCAAAAACACTCAAAAACGCACCAAAATGCGAAGAAAATCTCAAAGATCATATTTTAAATGTTTCTGATGCAAAACGAGTGAAAACAAACGAAAAACGAATAAAATTTGCATATATGGCAGTTTCAGTCCCCCAACTTTCAAAGTTTTACAAAACTAGTCCCTAGTCAGCCATTTTCAAAGAAAAGTCAACCCTTGCTCTTTAAAAGTCAAAATAAATCACAAATGATCTTTGGGTAAAAACTTTTGGAAAAATTACAAGTTTGGTCCCTCAACTTTGGCAAATTGGCAATTTTGGTCCCTGGTGTTTCATATGTGGAAAAATTGTATTTTTGGTCCTTTGGTTTCTCTAACTTGACAGAATTGAACCTTGGTTAAAGTTTGAAAGATGTGCAAAGATGGTCCCTTAATTATCAGCTTTGTTACAAATTTGGTCCTTGTGGTTTTACAATAATAAACCAAACGGATCCACAATACTAAACCAAATATTAACACCAATCTAATCACCAGCCCACCATTAAAATTTGCCCAAGCCCATGACCTCCCAGCCCAAACCACAACACGGTTTATTAATAAAACCTAAAAGAGGTGGGTCAAAATGTCAAACCCCCACAACAGCCCTATCTTCTTCCCCAAAATATTTTCCCACCCCGTGACCTGCTAACTTCCAACACCCCATCACCATCTCAACCATCACCATCTTCCCCCTTGTCCTACACTCCATTCCCTAATCTCACTAATCTCCCTCCAAACCATACCTAACTCCCATATCCACTCACAGAAAGACAAGCTGGCAATCCACCACTCTTTTGGGTGCCAAAGTAGTAATTAAAGGGCTGGGATGAGTTGTGATTAATCCAAAGGCCAAGATTCATTGTGAAGAAGCACAAAGGGTTCACAAGTTTTTTCTGCCTCAGCAAACAAACACACCAAGGATGAAGACAAGTAAGAAGCTTGGTGTGTACCTACCACCTTAGTTTTAGTATAAATATGTAGTGTTGTAAGCCCAGAGAGGCATCTCAGTTTTATGTTTTTATCTTTTCAAGTTTTTAAAAGTTTTATTGTAATTCAACATTTTCCAAGTTTAATGAAAGTATTCTGAAGTTATTTTAAGTTTGTGTTCCCAGTTAAGGTTTAAAAGTTTATTTATTTCACTGAGAAGTTTGTTATTTATTATACTGCTTAGTTGGGTTTGAAAGAAAAGAAAAAGAATATATATATATAAAAAAAGAAAAAAAAAGAGAAAGAGGTAATGAAGAACAAGCCAGAAGGATCAGTTATGGAGATTGGGTTAGAGCTCAAGTGAGCATTTAGGTTGTTCCTTTGGTTCCTAAATCTCAGCTCCTAGCTTTGAAGTCAAGTAAGATTTTACCCCATATTTTCTCACATCTTGAGTTAAGCATGATTGGTTGTTATTGACTATTGTTTACTGCTTAATTTTAGCTTATTATAAAGTGATTAGATTAGGTTTAGTTTTGGTTTGTTGAATTTCTTTGCAATCTTTAGTTCAGCCCATAAAGGGGTGTTTGGTTCACTGCAATTTGCTTGTATAATCAGTGTTTCATAGTTGGTGGTTAGTTTAGACATGTCACCTGGGTTGTAGTAGGCTGTTACAAACAACAAAAATTGGTAGACTATTCAAACTTGCATTTCTTACAATTTGGCATTGAACCAGTATAGTCTTTGTTGTTTTTGATAAGTGAATTAGACTTAGAGAATGCTTTCATAGCTCAGATTTGGGATATCATAGTTTAGCACAACAATCTTAGGGATTAGTAGCAGCTGTAATCTCAGAAAAGTCAAACAAAATTCATAATCTAAGGTCAAAACAAGAGGTGCAAACTGCAGTTGTGGGACAATGTTTCAAGTGATTTGTAGGATTTGTTTCCTTATGAAAATAAAAGAAGCTTGTTAATTTGAGTGGTTTTCCAGCCTATTAACTCATATCAAAAAGAAGATTGTAATTTGGAGTTCATTTAATCACCAAACTTGAGCCATGAAGTTGGCTGTCTGACACAAACCTCCCCTGCAAGTCAGTTTTTGCAAAATTTTAAGAGATCTTAGATTGCTAATTTGTAGGTGTTAGAGTGTGATCGTTGGTGATTCAGAAAGCCTCCTAGGTGTAGTTTCTAGGATTACTTTTAGTTTGGACTAGAATACTTATCTAGTGATTATTTATAAGTCATCTTTTGGGCCATTTAGAGACTAAATACTGAGTTTGTTTGATCCTGACGGAAGCTTGATTATTGTTGTTGCTACTATTCCAAATGTTGTTTCTAGTTGTTTTAAGTATTGCTGATTAGTTTGTATAAGCTTTCTATGCTTACCTGCTTATTGGAGCTTATTGCCCTTTGAGGCTGCTGCTACTTTGTGTTGTTGTTCTTGAGATTTTGTTCATCCCTGCTCTTGTTTTTGTTGTGGTCATTGTTATAATTGTTGTTTACTATTGTCATTGATACAAGTAGTAAGCTTGTTTAAAGTTTATTTGATTTAGTAGTTGAATTTGGCAGTCACATTGAAAATGGAACAACTAAACTTTGTTTGAACTAAATATATTTCAAACCTTTAATCCATTTGATCTTTGAAAACTGAATCGAGATTGTTGAAGTTTTTATTGTTATAGTTTGATTTTCAAAAGAAGAACTGAGTGAGTAATTGTGGTTGTGTTAAAAGGAAACAGATATCAAAAGAAAAAGTCAAAGAAAAAAAAAAAAAAACCTTTTGTAAAAAGTGGGTTTCGAACCCAGGACCTCTAGCCTACATACGACACAAGCATACACTCCATTGCCAGTAGCTCTGGGGCACCAGTTCCACCCTTTGTTGCACAATAAAATTGTTTATAGTGGTCTTAGATAATAAGCTTAACCAACTGTCTAGCTTATTCCCAGCTTATTTGTTTAGCTTTTTCAAATCTTTTAATTTTCCTTTGATTTTGATTAGTAAAGTTAATTTTCCAAAAAGTTTCAGAATTTTCTAACATCGTTTAGTATTTCTTATAATTTAATTTAGTAAAAATGAATTTTAATCAATATTAATTAAATAAAAAGTAAAAAAAAAATAATTTTCTTTTTCCTGAAAAATTCTTTTGTCTTTTAGTACATTAAAAAATTAATTAGAACCCCGTAGGGCGTTTGGAAATTAAAATTCGCGTTTTATCTTGCGCTCTCGCGTAATTTTTAAATAACTTTCGTGTTTTTAATTTAGTTAACGTTTTAGGATTCCCGATACCTAATTATGATTTCCCGTAGTGTTTTAGGTATTTCTTAGATTGTTAGTTGCCTTAGGTTAATTTATTATTACTTTCGTTAGTTAATTTTCCAATTTCGTTAATTTAACGTATCGCAAAACCAAATAACCTTTCCAATCATACAAGATTTTAATCTCAATCTCATTCGAAGCTTTTCATTCACACCTCGTTGGGGTACGACCCGGGAAATCACTTCCCGGTCTCACAATTTGAATATCACTTTCACAAGTTTTGCGAGGTAATCGTTTTCCTAAACGGTTTACTCGTATTGCTTCACGTTTATTTGTCTCACGACAAATTAAACCTCACGTTTGTGATATTTTGATAAATTATTGTTTGCACACACCAAAACACAACGAATCACCTTCCATAACAGAAAATAAATAAACAATAGTCGAGTTTAAAAAGTTAAACAAAGTCTTAAAGAGCAAACCGATTTAAACAAATGTTATGATGTGTTAATCTTCAATATTGATGATGTTGTGTGAAATTCGGCTTTTAAGTTGAATAAAGCCCAGGCCCGTCGGTGTATATGACATATACACATATAGGTATATGTTGTATACCCTTTTGTGTATGGCCACGTCATTAGGTCTCCAGGCGTATAAAAGGCAAGGAGTATACGTCGTATACTCTTCAATAATTAACTTTTTTTTCACCAGATATCAATATGTATACGACGTATACATAAGATGTGGTATACGCCGTATACTTTTCCTGAAACTTGTATTTCTTCACTTTTAGCTCAAATTTCTGTCATTTTCCGATCTTTTTCACGAGAATTGGTCCATAGCTCCGAATTAATACTAAAATGCAATTTATAACAATTCAATACCAAATATTATATAAATGTTATAAAAATGAGCGATAATCGTGAGAGTTTGATAACAAAAATATTTTATAATTTGATGTTATCATCAGTTCAGTTCCCTTCAATCTCTGAATATGATTTGAACATAAAATAGCCTAAGTATAAATTAGTCACTGAAGAAAAGTTCAACACCAACTTCTTTAGAGTTCTTGAAGACAAAGAGTCTTTACTTCAACGATGAGGTGATTGAGCTACAAAAGCACAAGATTTAAAGAAGAAGTTCAGTTAAGTGAGGATGACAATGCCTCGCTGAATGATGTTTGATCTCCTCGTTTCAAAAGATACTGAGCAAATATTCTCAAGTATCTAAAAGGTCAAAGGCGGGAAAAAGATTTTTTTTTCAATTTTTTTATACAAAAGAATAAAGCAAATCTTCTTCGGAATGACTACCTTCCAAAGTAGTTAAGAGAGTACTAACCGTGTCGATAATTATCCCCTAAAGAAGAGTTTATTCTTTACCTAGTATGGCTGCATTCAATGTGATCTCAGTCACCCATTAGATGCTCAACATATGTAAAGTAGGAACCTTTTAAAACACTAATTCTTAGCTAAAGGAGTAAATCTATCTCTTGCAATAAATGTGAAACACACTTAGGAGCATTTACTCCTCGAGTTGAGCTAAGGCCACTGAACATTCAGCGAGTAAGTATTAGTTCATACTTAAACCGAGTATTGGTTTTGTGTTTAAGTTAGACAGGAGATCAACTCAAATAGTCATTCAACTTAGATTGTTATCCGCAAACAATCATAAGTAAATTCTTTGATTCACTTCTAATAAGAAGTTAAAGCGTTGAAAATATTTGTATTCTTAATACTCGTTTATTTATCTTGTTAGAACTTTTAAACTTATGTTATTAGACATGAGAGTTGGTTAGTTAGTTTAGTTAAAATTTTGTAACAAACTAAACAGGAACATTTGCCGATTAGTTAGTTTATGTCGCAAGGGCCAAGACATATCTGTGATAGATATAGGGCTGTCCCATGAATTTATGAAACTTTTAGGGGCCCTGGACGAAATTAAACGATGAGGCCTAGGGGTGTAAACGATCCGAGCCGAGTCGAGTTTTGGCCTAAACGAGCTAGGCTCGTTTATTAACTGCTCGGCTCGAACTCAAATAAACTTTTATAAATTGGCTCGAGCTCGAGCTCGAAGATTTTGTTGTTGTTCGAGCTCGAGCTCGAAGCTCATTTAAAATTTTTAACTTTTTTTTGTAATCCTCTAATAAAATAACTTTCAAGATTAATATGCTCGTATAGAAGATCGAACTTGAAAGGCTCGTTTATTAACTCAAGCTCGAGCTCGAAAGCTCGTTTACGATGATAAAAATTGTTCTAATGTTAAATTAAAGTTTATGTAACTTATAATAAACACTAGTTTGCATTTGAAGCAAAAGAGTGTATAACAATCATACTTATAATTTTTATAATTTCAAGTAGATGTAGTTGTTTATGAAAAATGAAATGGATTTTTGTTTTATAGTATCCATCTCTCTTCACTTTTCTTATTATTTTCAATGTGGGATACTTTTCATCTTGTTTCTTTGATTAGGCAATATACAACTGCTTCACATAATTTTCAAAACATAAATTTTATATTGTTACATTTTCTATTATAATTATATTTCTTAATTAAAAATATGATATTTTTTTCATTAACTTATGCTAACAAATGTACTAATTAAACTAAATAACAAAGTTAATACGCTTGATCTAATAATAGAAAAGAACAAAAAATTGATGCTAAAAGAATAAAATAAATGATTAATTAAGGTTCATAAAGAACATATAATTGATATACTTGTATCATATATGATTCCCTAGTATATGTTTTACCTCCTTTTATATACATGATTTTCGAGTGAGTATAGCAAAGTATATAATTTTGTAGGCTCGATTCATGAAATTGGTCGAGGAACTTTTGTTATTCGAGCTAGAGTCAAGATCATAAATTATTTAATGAGCTCAAGTAAATTATGAATTGTTTGGGTCGTGAACCAAGTCAGTTATGTGTATGTGTATGTGTATTGTGTATTTATGTATCTTCATGTGTCTCTTGTAAATGTATGTGTGTATCATATGTAAGAATGTATGTGCGTGTTTGTATGTATAAATGCTCATATGAGAGACATTATATGTGTATACATAAACATGTTTGTATTCACATGTAATGAATTATAATCAATAAACTATTATCATAAATATCTCAACTAGTTAACATGAATTTACGAGTGTAAGAGTTAGTCACTTCATAACTAAAATCAGAAAGAGTTTCTACAAAAATATTACCAACAACAATCTCCGTGTTTCATCATCAGATTGATCGAAGATGATAACGTTGTTTATGTTCTATTGTCTAAGAACTATGGATGACGTTGTTTATGTTATATCGTTTAAGAACCATGAACCAACTGCTTTTAGCAACCTCACAATGAGTTTATGCATATGTATATATATCAAATATGTGTCTTTATATGCAAATATTGGTCGGATTTATGTATTTCATATGTGTGTGTCCATACATATTTGGCTTTCATACGTACGTGTCTATGTGTCTATACATATTTGAGTATCATATATATGTGTCACATGTGATACACATATCTGAATTTCATCGTATGTATCTTTTATGTGCGTAAGCGTGAAAATCATAGAAAGGGATCGTTTATATATAATGTACATACATATATTGTAATTATAATCACAAAAACCTCAGTATAACTCTCAACATCACGTGAGCCATACGAGCGAGATTCGTTGAAATCATCTAATGATTCATAATTCTTATTTAGTGGTATTTATGATTGAATTTAATTCATTTATATATTTGATAAAGAGTTTATTAAACATATTAGTTACTTCTTTATAAAACTCTTAACTAGCATAAAACTAATATTAACCATTATATGATCAATGAATATATATGGGTAACAATTTATTTATCATATTTAACTTATTCATATATATTAAGAATCCAAGTAATACTTGTAAGTTTGAATGAAAAAAGAAAAGAAAAAGGATTTCATTTCACATTCCACATTGTAAGAGTGAAACAAAAGAAAGGCAATGTGTGGTCTATAAAAATAAAAGCCCAAGCTTACTAGTTTGTATGTATATTTTACATATAAACTAAAGTCTAGATCTTTTATGTGATTGAAGATTAACATCTTGCTAGTTTTGGTTTTATGTTTAACCTAATACTTCTGTAATTAAAAATTTAAAATTAAAATATTTTGAAACTACATATTTAGCTTGATTAGCTCGTTCGGCTCATTTAGCTCGAGTAACTCGTTTGGCTCGTTCGGCTCGAATAACTAAACGAGCTTTCGAACGAGCCGAGCTAAATATAAGTTTTAAAAGCTCGGATTGTTTAATTATTCGAGCTCTAAATTTTGTTTGAGCTCGACTCGAGCTCGAAAATTATCAAGCTCGACTCGAGTTAAACAAGCTCGAACTCGAGTAGCTCGTTAAAAGCTCGACTCGTTTACACCCCTAAATTGAGGCCTTTCAATAAGTAATACTATATATAAAGTGTCACAATTTATAAGATATAATGCAATTAGTTAGCTAAACGTTCTAACATATTACTCATATAAGATACTTTCTCATCTAAATATTTTTTTCTTTGTGAAAAATATGCGTACACATGCATATAATTATTAACGGGACATATTTTGAGATATTTGAAAATTTTGGGGCTCTATACAGTCACTCACCTTACACACTATCAAAGTCGGCCCTGGATATATAAACTCTAGTGTCTAATTATAGTTTTTGTTGTTTATAATATTCACGAGATATAACAACTTTATCTATCGGAAAGATAACACCTTTATTGAATAAATCATTTCGCATGCAAAGACTAATATTATAGATTTTTACAATCGACTGACGATTATGCAATAAGAGTACATGTTAGTAAACTGTTAACAAAACGATGTATACCCACACACAAAAACTAATGAGGATTAAGTTAATATAATTTCCTAAATAGTGAGTTATTAGCAAGAAATTTACAAATTGCAAACTTTAACAAAATGCAACATATTTAGCTATGTATGTACGAATTTTTATAGGATTTACGTAATTTTTATTTTTTCTATATTATATATATATGGAGTGAAAGAGAGATGGGGAACGTGTGGAAATAAAGGAGATGCAAGCACCTGAGAATGAAAACACAGATGATCAGGTGATTTTTTCTTACACCCACGTGTGTGTGACCCGAACCCCAAAAATTCTACTGGACCATCGCTCGATATATCCAACTTATGAATGTGGTCCATGCTTCAACCCTAATCATAATAAATTCATGATATCTCAATTCTTTTGAAATATAAAAGATAAAGTGATGTGATATTCAGAATTTGTTGAAAATTGAGCTTCATTTAGAAAATGATTTCTGTTTTTATGTTCAATATTTTTATTTTATATTCACATTTATAATAATTAATTGTGTGGAGTCATTTTCGTGTATACAATAAAATCATATCTAGACAGTGACAATTAATTATTGTTGTAATATATACTATTTCGTACATCCATAGATAATATAAGATCACTAGGAAATAGTTCACGAGAACACCAACAGGACTCATTCAAGTGCACAATTCTACGAGAACCCTGGGTATAATACGTGGAGCTCGGCGTTATGCCGACGTGGAAGCAACGTTGGTACATCAACGCGTTGGGGCTTGCGTTAATACACCAACGTGCGTTTGAATTTTTATTTATTTATTTATTTTTTATTTGATTTAAATGTGTGTATGTGTTGATTGAAGTGTGTGCATTTAGTGTCTTGTGAGGATAAAGATGATATAGCGTGTTTTGTGAGAATGGACATGATATATATTTTATTTAATTATTATTATTAATTCTTTAACCTTTTAGATATTTAAAAGTTTCACTTTTATACCCTTAATATATAGAAAGTATGTTTAAACTTTATTTAATGTTTTTTACTTTCTTAAACTTTATTTTTAGTTTAATATAATTTATATTTATTTCATAAATGAAAAAATAAGTTTGTTTAAAAAAATGAAAAAATAAAATAAAAATGATGGGTCTCAAAAAAATTGATTTTAATGATGTTATGAGAGTAAAAGGTACCATGGCGAGAAGCAACGCCAAATCTCACATGGCACACCAAATGGCGCAGCCATCCTCAATCCAGGGTATCCAACCCCACCCCTTCCCCTCGTGCCAATTGTTCAACCAATTTATTGGAGTGCGTTAGATGTGTGAAAAAATATATATATATCCCCCTTACACACTTATAAATAATACCCTATTTTAACCATTTTTTCACACAATTTTCTCTATTAAAAACACATACTCTCTACCAAAAATCTTATGGATTATTCTCTTTCACATACCATCGATGAAATTAAAGATAGTATTCATAAATAAATTGATGAAGATAACAGTCGTCAAAAAGCGATTATCGACTTATATGTGTAGTTTGACAAAGCGATCACAACTAAAGATGATATTAGGAAAGCATACAAGTAATGCAAAAAGATTCCACAAGAAAAACGTGCTTTGATTGACACTTTTCTAAAAGAATAATAATATTGTAAAATTAAAGAGTTGTTTAGAATAGCGGGACAAATACAAGATTAAACCAGTGCTAAAATTGTTTGGATGCATATAAAAAACAAATAGGATGATTGTGTATTTCTTTTCGTGTAATATTTTTTAATTTTCATATGTTATTTAAATTTCATACCCGTTTTTCAAATTTTGTAATTTTTTTTATTATTTAAATGAATTAAAATTTAGTTTATTTGACGACGACAAAAAAAAAAAAAAAAAAAAAAAAGGAAAAAGGAAAAAGGGAAAAGGGAAAAAAAAGTGGGTGGGGTCTAAATAGCATGTGAAATGATTGACATGTTTATGAGAGAGGGTGTATCTTTGAGTGTTAAAAATGAGATGTTGAAATGATGCTTAAATGAAATTGAAAAAGTGAAAATGACATGTTATGGCACTCAAAGCTCTGAGTGAGGGATTATTTTGTTGTGTTAGTGTTAAAAGTGAGAATGCTGACATGATAACACTTTTTAGTGTTAATGATTTTATGACACCTAAAGCTCTTATGTTTGTGATGGAAATAATAATAACTATGAACCCCGAGAGTGGTTAACGAAAGATACCCATCCCCTTTGGTTTAGATATATAATACTAGTTGGTATCATAGTTTAACAATAACACTTTAACCAAACATTTTAAGAAATGACTATGAATATCGTTGTTTGATTCATATACTCTTCAAACAAACACCTAGTTAATTGAAGGGATAATGTATATGGATGACACCCAAGTTTTTAACTTTTAACATATAAGCCACCCATTTATTGAAATGAACTTATAAGTCGGCAAAGTATATGTTTGTTTTCATTTACACCAATTTTGGCCAAATTTATGCCCGAAAGCTATAAAATATAAATAAGGAACCAACCTCTAACTTATCCAAAAAATATGAATGAAACGTTTGATGTGAAATACTGATTATGCCCTTAATTAATGTGTGAATTTAAATTATTAAAAGTACTTTTGAAGCATAAAACTGAAATTTCGCGACTTGTTTTTTATTCGTATTAGTTTAATATTTAAATATTAGGTTCATTCTTGCCGTTTGATAATTACCCAAATTAAACATGTCAGAAATACGTTTAAATGAAGATAAATACATAGTTTGCTTATGTATAAGTTACTTTCAAAATGATAACAGAACCTCATCATTATGGATTTTGTTTTGGTTTTTTGCATGTACATGTTTGATTTACCTTAATATCATTTATCCAGTCACTTTTTGCACATGTTAAATCTATATATGTTGTACTAACTTTAATTTTTTTAATTTATTTTTATTTTTATTTTTATTTTTGCAAAAGGGTGAACATTATATTAATATCAACACTGACAAATTACAAAAGATTCACAAACCGGATTGAAACACACTTCAACCAGAAAAATACTAAAAGAAGCAAAACACGGTACAATTCTATCTATCAAAACATACAAACTACCATATGATATCTTGCATTTTAGGTCCTCAGATATTTAAGAGGTCCTCGATTTTCTAACGGTCTTTATGTATATACAGTCGGTCACATCTTTTCTTGAGTATTATCTTTAGGTCTTGATATATTAAAGCCTCAATTACTAAAACTGCTAAAAACATTAGGAATTACATAGTTTTTGTTTACATTTTTGTTACAAAAATTGTAAAAGACTTAAAGTCTTTATTTGAGTTTAAAAAAAAAAAAAAAAAAAAAAACAAAAAAACAAAAAAACACGGACTAAATCCATCTTTTATTATTACAAAATAATGCGTTACTTATTTAGGGCCCGTTTGGTTTATAAGTGGTATTAGGATTTGGGAAAGGTTTGAAAGATTTAGAATGGATTTGATAAAGATTAGGAGAGAGAATATATATTATTTTATATAAAAAAGTTTAATTTATAAACTTATAAAAAATTAAAAATGTTATTTAGAATAAAATAAAAATAAAAAACAAGCTAGTAAATGAGGCAAAGTCAAAGTTGGGTGGATGAGTTAATAAAAAATAAAAGTTGATTGGCTGAAATGTTTTTTGTGTCAGGAATCCCACTTGATTTGTCAGAATACCCACCAAAATGTACCGATATGGGTTTTAATATTCCAATCATGCATACTATTCCAAAAGTACTATACCAAACAAATGATTTTAGAAATGATTCAACACCAACAGTGGGATACCCCTGTAACAAACACGTACTTAATGCTATAAGTTTTAATGACTTTGAGCAAACAGTATAAATAAATTAAACATTTAAAGAATCACTAATGAACAATATTTGAATGAACAAACATGAATAAGCTATTTTTCGATGAACAAATACGAACAATAATGTTTGTTTATTTAATTGTTCATATTAGTTCGTTTGTCTGGTTAAATCTAGGGGTGGCAATTCTCGATACGACACGAACCCGACACAAAGTTAAACAGGTTTGGCTGAAACAGATTTGGATAAAAAAAACAAGTCAACCCGTCTAACCCGTTTAATAAATGGGTCGTGTTTGGGTTGAGTGAGTATTAAACAGGTCAACCCGTGAACTCGTTTAAGTATATAGGCTTCTAAAAACAAAATATATATCTTGGATTTTATGTTAGATTTGAATTAAATGTATTTTATTATGTACTTAATATGAATGAATTATAATTATATCTCACATATCATTGAAATTGTCGTATAGTTATTTATATGTTATTTTTATCAATTTTTAAATCCTTATATATGTTTTGCTTTTAAATCAGTTAAATCGACAAACCACAAACCCTATTCGCCATTTGACCTATTTACTTAAATAGGTTAAACGGGTCACAAACATATTACACGTGTTATGCGGGTCTGGCTTAGGGTTGAGTTTCTTGACACGATTAATAAATGGGTCGTGTTTGGGTATAGGTTATAATAACCCGCGAACCCGAATAAGTTAACCCAGACACGACTCGATTGCCACCCCTAGTTAAACCTAACCTAATGAACATGAACAAGCCTCCTTCGTGTATGTGCGGTTCTTCAGCTCTATTTTAGATTATCATGAATTGATTTTCTTTTTTCTTTCTTGTATTATTAATTTTCTATCTTCAATCAACTATTAAATTCTGATAATAGTTTTTTGGGGCATTTACATATATATCCTTGGAAATTTTAAAAATTACACATATATCCCTTTAATACATTAAAAGCATTGTACTTTATGCATTAAAAACTAGTAAAAAAGATATATATGTAATTTTTAAAATTTTCAAGGATATACATCTAATTATGCCTAGTTTTATTTTGATAGTTGGATGTTATATTGTTAAAATGGATCGAACATCTAATATTTTGTAAAACGAAAAACATAATAAAAAGCCTCATTTTTGCATTTCGTTTTAGGCCTACATAACGTTCAAGCCACCCCAGTAAATGGTTTAAAGTCGGGCAAATGTTTTAAAAAGGTATCAAACTTGCCATAATTTGTTTTTATTAGTAGCGAACAATTTCTTTACTTATATGTGTACTTTTCTTTCAAATTCGGTTTTTTAAGCTATTTTGTGACATTTTTGCCTTTCTCAACTAATAGAAATTTTCTTTCTCGAAGTGTAACAGTGTCAAAAAGTACCTTAGAAATGATGTATTTGAAAAATAAATACCCCTATAAGCAAAAAATATTGTTCGCTATCAAAAAAGAAAATGATATCAAGTATAATACTTTTTAAAAATATTTATCCTTTAAAGTTATAATGTGGGAAGTGATATGTACACCACTAAAAGTGGTATGCACACCACTAAATTACACTGATGATGCACACAGTACAACATCGAAATGCAGGATTAGTCGTGTGCACACCACTTTTAGTGGTTTACATATCACCTTAGTAGTGAAAAAAATAAACGATGATACATCAATCGATGGATGACCAAGTTCTCAACCACCGTGTATAAGGGATCTTTTTACGAAAGGGCAAATGATATTAAAAGGTAATATACTTGCCACAAATTCATCGAATAGGTAGTGAACTATTTTTTTTTCTTCATTTTGATGGTAATTTTCTTTCAAATTCATCATCTTTAGGGTATTTTGCAAAATTTTTGAACAATTTTGCCCTTCGGGAAATTTTTTTTGTATTAGCTATGAGGGGCAAAATTGTCCAAATTTTTTACAAAATACCCTAAAGATGATGATTTTGAAAGAAAATTACACTCAAAATAAAAAAAATAGTTACTACCCATTCGATGAAATTGTGACAAGTATATTACATTTTTTTATTATTTGCCCTTTTACAAAACGTAACAGTTGTGTTGATTGTTGTTGTACTAGTAAAAGATTTTTGTCTTGGCATCACGAAATTATTCAAGCGGCAAATGTACCTATTGCTACCATCATTTTTGGTCTGCCTATCGTACTTTTTTGTACAAGAAAGAAAATGATCGATCAACCTGGCCGTACAAGATAATGTTATGTAAATGTTCGAATAAATGTGTAAGGTCACGTAAGCTGAAAAACTGAACCACCAAACAAAAATGCTGTCCAAATTAAATAGGGTACTTTAAGAGAAAACAAAGATAAATCTATACTAAGATATAGCTGCAATAATTAAACTTACTATAAAAAAAATCCAGGTAGCTAGATTTCAGATTGAAAACGGAAGTATCCTAAAAAGGTACGTTGGGTTGCATAGATATGCAAGATTTGCTATTCAATCAAAGTATTAGAACGAAGCTTGCTAGATGTATAAGAGATCCATGTTCAAATAACATGCTTTATCTTTTTTTATATACTAGCAATCACTAAACAACGTATAAACTTGAAAAGTGTTATAATGCCAAATAATGTGATCAAATGACTTGATATAATTATCTAAAACACACATTTACATAAAACGTTATTTTACGAAGACTTGGTGCAAAAAATCAGTAAAAGTGATTCCGAGATTGGCGTGCCTAGCTATATGAAGTGTTGAGCTTGGAGCATAAATAGTAACTAGACATTTAGGGTTTATCAATTGTAAATATAAATTTGATTACACTTTGAACTAGAAAAGGCAATGATTAATGCAAAAATGTAATAGTACGTTTAACCGAAGCAAAGTGTGGAAATAAAGAGGAATGCATCTATACAATTAACAATTATTTAGTCTTGTCATATTCAATAAACTTACGTTCTACAGTAATTAAATGATTCGAAAATTGCCTACAAATAATTCTCAATATATAATATAAAATTTTATTTATGAATAATATACTATAATGTTGGAGTAACAGGAGAAGGCTCACTGTTGGAAATAATGCCACTAGTTCCACCCTCCCCACCACCACTACCACCACCATCATCCGCCACCGACGTTGTATTTGCTGCCACCGCGATGGCGGTGGACGTACTACCACCACCACCACCACTTCTTTTTCTTTTTTTCTTCTCATATGGAATACCTCTAGCTTTTGCTTGACTATCTTTAACTTCCCTTAAATATATCCTCACGGCTCATGCACCAAAAGGGTTTGATTCGGGCTGCCCACCGTTCTCTTCGTAGGCAGCCCGTAGGCGCCCGATCAGCGCGTCAAGGCTCCCCCATGCTTGCTTAAGTGAGCAAGCACAGGGAGCTGGAGGGTTCGGGAAGCCAAAGTACGGACATCCTGTAACGTGTACTTTTGTCTTCCCGAACTGGTCTAGGTATTTTAGGAACTCAATCACGTGAGCCCCGCTGCACCTAGCAAGCGTCAACGGTGGCTTGTGATTCTTTAAGTATTGTAAGAAAGTATTCCAGTCACGGCGTTTTTGTGACTCGTATCTACTTAGCGGTGGAACAGCTGCTAGAGTTCTTGATTTCCCTGCAGCTAGTTCCACCTGATCATCAGGATTTGGCGGACCAGAAGGCCCGCCAGATCCTGATGCTAAATCCATAATAAACAAGATTTTGAGTGTTGTGTGCTTTTGGATTATTTGGATTGAATTTGATTGATTGATTGTGGAAAGAGGGTTGTGGCGTAGAGAGTGGAAGAAGAAAGATAGAGAGAGAGAGATTATGATGGGACGTAATATAGAAAAGAAATATGAATGAAGGCTCCTTCTTCTCGCCAAGGGCAAAAAACTAATTATTCTTGTAGGATCCACGGTTTCTTTTAAATATTTTGAAGGCCATATTTGCTTGGTTTACCTTCCATTTCCACATAAAATACAAAATAAATATAAATATATATTTATATGAAATTTTATGACTAGAAATAAATACGCCGTACAAGTTGTGTAACATGTTTAAACGACGATAGTTTTTTAGCATGGATGAAATGAGTTTAGCTTATAAATACTTTATTTTATATAAGTATCTTATAAGTTTATAAGCCTAATGATAGTGTTTGAATTAGTTTTATGTTCAATAAGCTAATAAGCTTAACTATTTGGATTAGGTTATGTTAATTGGTAAATGACCTAAAGGACAACGGTTAAGAAAATATAAAACCTAGATCAAGTATAATTGAGGGTAAAGTGTTAATTTGTAGTGGATCAAGTTATATAACCAACACCCTAAAAAACCATAATTTTGAGGCTTATCAAAAGTTCAAAACCTCTGCCAACTCATATAAGTTTCGCCAAACACATTTGAGCTTATTTGAGTAATGTATTATTACACTTAAGTATTGCTTATTTAAAATTACTTTTTAGAAAGAAGAAACAGGCTAATAATTGACCAATTCTCGTTTAGGAAAACTCCTCGGTATTGTTAACTTAAACTAAAGGTGGGCACATTTAGGTTTAGATCAGCCAATTTTTTTTTTTTTTTTTTTTTTTTTTTTTATATATATATATATATATATATATATATATATATATATATATATATATATATATATATATATATATATATATATATATTTTTTTTTTTTTTTTTATTTATTATTATTATTTTTTGACAAAATGATCATAACCGAGCAGAAGATTTCGGTCTTTATAAATCAAACTGGAACCGTTCGGTTTCATTAGTATTGTTAATTGGTTCTTTATCGGTTTCAGTCTAATTTTTTAGTTAACCATTTTATATTGAAGATTATGCCATGTCGGTCCAACAATAACTTTTTGGCTAACAAAATGTGTTTTACTTTTATTTCTGATCTTAATGCAACCGGAACAACATTATAAACTATAACCTAACAAAACATATCACAAGCTTAGTAACCAAAAAGATTATAAGATTATAAGTCGAACTTCAAATTCCACTTTACAAACATCAAATTACTTCACGAACCAATTTTAAGGTATAAGATGGTGATGGTTGATTCGTTTGGTAAGTTAGTAATATTAAATTACATACGTATTTATATTGGATGATACCGTTTGTGGGTTTAGGATTTCTAGGTTTCCTTTCATGTAACCTCTATATATTGTGGATGAATAAACATCAAAACCTACGGGGTTTCATTATTCAACATGGTATCAGAGCTCTAGGTCTCATCCTCGGACATTGTCGGCTACCTTAAGCCACCGCCTCAATGCCAACTCGTCAAATCCTAACCACCGACGTTTATCCGTACCTGTTGACGTATAGTCCGGAATGGGCCAGACCCAATGGGCCGAAACCAATAAAAGGGTGGCCCACATCCTACGTAACCCTAATCCATACACTATAAATACAAGGGTAGGATCCTCCTACCTAGACAGGTTATTCTCTACCACCTCTTTACCATATACTTATACTATTCTGATTTGACCGTCGGAGGGTGGATCCCGGGGCTCCGCCCTCGAGTCCCCTTATCACTGGTTCTTCCTTGTGTGTAGCATTATGCAAGGCTTGGGAGGATGATGAACGGCACCAGAAGAGTCGTCAAGACTGGCCCAACAAAAATTATGCTTCAACAAGTGGCGCCATCCGTAGGAACGAAATGCTTCGTGTTCCTGTCAAAAAGCAAACACGAATCCAGGAAGTGGTTGCGCCCTGTTGGGTTCGCAGGCTTCCTTACTTGGTTTTGGGGTCTATAGCAAAACTGGGTTCGCGAATTTTCATGCTCTAAATGGGTTTGGATTTACATTGTCTCCTGACTCGATTTTCTAAAGCTAGATTTGTTCGCGTCAACCTCTCTTTTCTTTAGGTCCGGATATCCGAGCCTTTCTTCGGATTGCCGTCATCCCAACAGCGGCTCATTCCATTCCGCTGACCGAGCAAAACGTTTGGAGATGAACCTCCAGATCACTACTCAGCCAAAAGGTCTTTTACAAAAAGAAAATTGGAGTCACGTAACCCTCTTACACTCCCAGTAAGTTTTGTACTTATCTTAAAAAAGAAAAGAAAAAGGCACATGGACTATAGTACATGCAAAATATTTGGTCTTTCGGCACGTCTTTTTTGCCTCGAACTTCATAAGTTTGATGTTCTGTCAAGCTATGGACGGGACACTACACAAGATCCGGTCTTAGATATGAGCACCAATCTTTATGTGCTCCGGTTTTCGTCCCAATCGATCTGGTGGAAAACTAGAAGGGGGTTGAATAGTTTACCGTTTAAAATCTTTTTAAGTTGTTTAATTATCTTTTGAAACTTTTCGTTTAATCAAAGATATATACACAAACACAATATATAACATGTAAGTATAAAGAAAGAAACGATCAAACCACAACACGAGTATTTATCGTGGTTCGGCTACAAGGACTCTTTTTCCTTGCCCTACGTCCACGCCTCGAGTATCCAACTCGAGAGTTTCTTTCACTAGTCAACAAGCTCCTTTCACCGGCGGAGAAAACCTTACACGGCGCTTATACACGTTTACCGACATTAAGCTAGATGTCGAGTTCTTTTACAAGGGTACAACCACTCCCGTTAGTTCTTTTACAAGGGTACAACAACTCCCATCACACTTTGTATTTTGAGGACTAAAATACTAACCGATCACTACTGAAAATACACAATCAAATGAAGTGTAAACTACACAAGTCTACACAATGCTAAGCTAACAAGTCTTGCAACGTTGTGTTGAATACTTGTAACTTTTTATGAACTCGTGAACTTCTTTGCTACAAAAAGAAACTTCACATATGAAATGAGATGTTAAAGGGTTAGATGAAAGAATGAATGAATGTGTGTGAAAATATGATGTAGAGTGATTAGCCAAAATTCAAACATATGGCTTGGTATTTATAGCAAAACCTTCTGCAGGTCTGGCGGATACGACGGATCAGATGGGTTCCACCCGTGTACCCCCAGGGTTCCGACAGGCTTGCAGTTGGTTTTGCAATAAATCATACAAACCAAACAAGGTCACATCTCATAAAAGCTAGTCAAACACAAACTTGTGCAAGAAGACTTATGGTTAGTCAAACACACTTTCTTTCCATAAAAAACTTATCATAAATGTGATGTGGCATTTCTATTTTAAGAAATAAAAGTGTTGTGTTTTATGTGAGATGTAAAATGTAGCAAATGTCTAATTATGCAAGTCTTAAAACTAAGATTATGATTTGCTTAGAAACTAAAGTTTGCATTTTTTCGTTAACAAAACTTAGCAAAGATCGTAAAATATAAATAACGTTTTTAGGCGATATTTGTATTAACAATCTTCCCCTTTTTGTTGATGACAAAACATAAACTTTGTTTTTAAGTAACTCACAAAATTTTAGTGTTTAAGACTTAAAAAAAAATTATATTAAACTTGTTTTACTTAAGTGATGAAAATCATTTTAAGTTTAAAGGTTTAATATATGTTTCTCCCCCTTTTTGTCGAAACAAAAAGTAGAGTAGCGAAGCGGAATAATGCACGTGCTCCCCCTTGGTCGATACTCCCCCTAAAAGGAGTGCCAAGATGGGAAACATGGATTTTGATCCTACAAAAAAATGATTAGTTGGTGATATATAATCAAGCTTGTAGTTACCACACATAATGCAACCACAATGACAACTCAAAAATGATCAACTAACAATGCAAGTAAGTAAGTAGTAAAAGATATCATTTCAAGTAAAATTTGACTTGTAAAAGTCAAAGACAAGAAATGAAAATGATCCTCCTACTTCTAAAAAAAATGAAAAATAACCAAGAAATAAAAGAAAAATCAAATTCTACTTTCCTAAATGGGGCAAAAGGCCTCCAAATGTTGTCTAGGATTTGTTTGGGTGGGAAAGAGCATCCAAACGTTCTATTACGTGTTGGAATGCAAAACGGGTTTCGTCTTGAAATTGGTGAAACAACAATTTGATGCTTTCACCCATTTTCAACATTTGCTCACAATGTGAGCAAACATGGGGATGAGTGGGTGGAAATGGGTTGGTTTGGGGTTCTTGGGTGGAGGATGGGTGGTATGTGTTAATTCACATACCTTTTCATAGTCAAATATCGACCCAAATAGACTAATTATGCTAACAAATGCCAAAGAATTGTGTGTTTTATGTTCGTGAATGTGCAGGTACGGATATTTCACAAAATAACGAAAAACAAGCAAAAACCCGACAATAACGAGCATGAGAGTAGAAAGAGTCAGAAAGTCAAGCTGGAAATCACTTTTGAGCTTATAAAAGTCCACAGAGATTGATATTTGTGCAAAAGTGATCCTTGTGTGAAGTTTGAAGATAGTGCAGATTTGGTCCCTATACTTTCCAGAGTTTACACATCTAGTCCCTCATGGAAATTTATGAAGAAAAGTCAGATTCAACCTTTAAATTTCCAAAGATGGCAACTTATACCCTTGGAGTTCAGTTTTTGAACAATGGCAGAAAAGGTCCTTAAAATTCTAATAATTACATAATTGGTCCTTGAATTTACTTATTACAAAAGCTGAATTCACCAAGCCTTATATCAAGTCCAATGAATATCAAAGCCCAAATCATTTTCCAAAAGCCCAACCATCATTACCCATAGCTCATACCCGGTCTAATGATATTACACCAGGTCAACAAAAAGGGTCAAGTGGTCAACGAACAGGTCAAAATAATAAAACCTTACCCCGCTTCATAATTTTCCCCCAATTCCAAAATTACTTAGGTATCCATAAACCATAGTTACTGTTCCGGTCAAGAGTTACCATAATTAAGGGTACAGACGTCAATTCAAGTACGTTTCTAGAAGCTCAGTGATGTCAGGAGTGTGTCAGGATATCAAAGAAGCACATTTGAGCTACGTGGCAAGATATAATTGGAGGAAACGCGTCATCAATTCTGATCCAATGGCTAATATCAATCAAGCAATGATTGGGGAAGTGATCAAGGGCTCTTATATGCTTCAAAGAAACACAGAGCACACGGATTGCCAGCTTGGCAATCCGTGACCCTTATTCCTCACCTCTCCTATAAATAGAACCTTCTTCTGGCTTATTCTGTGCTTTTCTGCTTAAAACTTGGCTTATATCAACTGCTTATTTGATACTCTGTTGTGATTCTGTGCATTAATTGATCTTAATTGAGTTCAATTGAGCTTATTTGAGTAAATTGGTTCTGTATTAAAAGTTTTATTCCAATTTGTTCACAAGTGCTTATTAATAAGCACTTGTGAATAAGCAGTTGAGCTAAATAAGCACTAAATCAGTTTCTTTTCATTCAAAACTTTTTCTCTAAGTTCTATTTATTATTTTTGATTTTCTGGAATTTTTCCAGATTTTTCCTAGTAGTTTTAGTATTTTTCTTAATTTCTTTTTGATTTTAATCATTTTTAAATAGTTTTTAATTAGCAAAAATCCATAAAAATTCAGAAAAAGTTGTGAAAAATACAAAAATATTTTTAGAGATTCTTTTATAATATTTTAGAATTTTCAGAATTAAATTTTCATTTTTCCACTTTATTTTTCTAATTTTTTACATTTTTAATTCATTTAAAATTACAAAAATCAATATAAATACATAGAAAATAATAGAAAAGTCAAAAAAATATTTTTCTTTCTTAGAAAATTCTTTTTGTTAGTTTAATATTTTTAGAAAATAATTTCAAGTTTGTAGGATCATTTTTCGTTAAAAGTTACGTTTTAAATAACGCGGTTGCATTTCCCTTTTTACGTTTTAAACTTTTGTGCATAATTAGCTTGAACTCTTTGCATAATTCATCTTTGTTTGTGAATAATTGAATTACCTGATCTCTATTTTCTCTTTTACACTTCTCAATTCACGATTTTTACGAATCAATATTCCTGATTCCATTCACCTTCACTCGGATACGACTCGGGTGATCCGTATTTCACGCGGATCATTTCGATTAAATACTACTATACTATAATAGATTGACTTTTACACAATCAATTTTTGGCGCCGCTGCCGGGGAATGTTGAAGTGAGTTTTTGAGTATTGTTTTGAAAAAAAATCGTGTTTTGTTAAGCCTTCCTTTACTTTGTATATATATTTCTATAAAAATTGAAAAATTCAAAACACTTTTCCTAAAGTGTTTACAAAAATACCAAAAAAATAATAAAGTTACAGCCTCGACTCTCCCGTGGAAGGGAGGCGTTGTAAACCAAAAAAGTCTCACAATATAAATAAAACGTGAAATTAGTTGTTTATCGGATTACTTCAATTTCTACGACCGATTAAGCCGGAAATACGGAAGCTAAGACATTAAATTGCTAGCTGAAGAGAGACCCATTCTTCTCTCCCGTTCCGTCACGAGTGGTTTTTGAAGGAAACGGTTTCAATTAACGTTACGTTTTATAAAAAGAAAAACAAAAGAAATAAAAAATTTTTGAGATAAAAATAAAAAAATAAAAAGATTTTCCTTTCTCTTTTCTTTTTCAGTTTCTTTTTGAATTTGCTTGTGGTGTAAGCACACCCGTTCTTCTTTTGAGAGTCTTACGTCTCCATTTTCAAACCCCGAGCGGGTTCTACGACATACTAGTCGGGTTCATTTCCTTGACGACGAGGAGATGAACCAAAACGAACAACACAACGGACCCCCGCAGATGAGTGGTCCGCAGCACAATGTTATCCCGCCGATGGGACAACAACCGGCATTTGATCCACGTCCAATGGAGGAACAACTCCGATCACCATTTAATGGTGTGAGGAGAGCAATTGTGATTCCGGACATCAATGCCAACTTTGAGATCTGTTAGGTACCCATATTGATTTCACACAAACAAGAATGAGATAGATATAAGGATTTGGGTGATTAAATGAATGAGAGAATTGTAAATGCAAGAGTTTCCTTAATATTGCAAATAACCAACCAAGTTTACAAATGGCCTAAGCTTACTATTTATAGGGAAGGAGCTAGGGCAACACACCCTCTCCTTACTCTTACCAAATCATGGGCTTTGGAGGCCCATGGGTTACATTCTTAAGCATAGTAAACTTAATACAAATAGTAAATAAATGTAAATAATAACTAAGCAACCTAATATTATTACAAATGACCGAGACTTGATAAAATAGTAAAACTTTGATCCTAACAATCTCCCCCTAAGGGTCGGACATCACGGTTGCTTGACGTCTTTGTCATTTCTTCATCTTTGACTTTCATAGCTTTAGACGTCTTTCAAAAATCATGAGATAAATCTTTCATCGTTCTTTGTTCTTTGTTCATTGTTGTGGTGATAGTGATCAAGTTATGAAGTTTTCTGCCTTTCGTCACTTCCGCTTCTGTGGTGGTAGTCTGCCATTCCAACATGCTCATACATCTTTGAATTCTGACTTATACATGCATGTAGTTCCCTTTCTTTCACTTTTGATCTTTAGTCTTTATACTTTGTAGATTCTTCTTTTTGGCGTAGAATCTTTCTTTGAACTTTGTGTTGCTTTGATCTTTGAGGGAGCTTTTGATGACTTCAAGATGCATGTATGAGCATGTAGAATCCGTCGCCATGGAGATGATGTATACCTGCGGGTAAACAGTTAGCAATAAAACATCCGATACTTACAGATAAGGAATTAGAGATCGTCAACAACATAGTATGAAGACTCCTTTTAACCCTTATCAAGGCCGTTCCCATGTCAGATACTCCCGAAGGATCTTACAAGACCTACTAAGTAGCTCAATGACTGGGTGAGTCGCTGGGGATCACTCCACGACTGTAGACCGCTAAGAAACCACCGCAAACACTAAGCGTAACCCATAAGGAGTTACCGAAGTGACCTGCTGTCAGGGCTGTTTGATGTTGACCCTGGTAGGATTTCTATTCAATCATTGAGAAATACTTATGTAAATTCTCTCATAAACTTTCTCAGCAGTTTGCTGAGATCTACGAAGGACTCAATAATTTACAACTGGTGTCCATTGATGTAGAACACCAGTTGTAGAAATACTAAGTGTTCCTAAGAGATCTTTGATGTATCTCATGGCTCTAGACTCGAAAAGTGCACACTTAGGTTTCCTATGCGGAGACTAGGGAGGGGTCTCCTGCTTCAATATCAACCATCTCTAAGAGATAAGTCGATAGATTACACCGGTTCCCCGTGAGAATGAAACAAGATCTTTTAAGAGAACTTGAGTGGCTAGAAGGTTTAGTGCATTGCGTCACTGGGTCCATGACAACTTTATCTTCAATACCGGCATCGCTTAGCAACAACCAGTAGCATACGAATTGAACCCGGTGTCTGCTCTAAGGTTGAACATATGGAGGGCTATTTCTTTTCACCCTTTTCTTTACTTTTCTTTTTAATTCTTCAACTCCTTCTTTCCCTTGTCATTCTATTCTCCTTTTTTCGTATCATACCTAACGACTTCTAATTCTAACTATTGGTGATGTCCTTGGGTAGATCCCTCCGGCTCTGGCGGATCATAGGACGGTTTTTTTCCTATCTTAATCACCTTATAACTCCATGATTATCCGACAATAGCCAAGAAACCTTTGATTGAAAATCTCTCAAAGTGTTTGTGATTATCAAACATTTTGTTTAACACTTTGAGAGTTTTGTGTTTACTTTTGAAGGGCTCCCCCTTCACATGTGCTTATAGGTATTTAATAAATTTGCACATGTGGGAGGAACAAGCACTTTTTGAATTGATCCGCTTTCAATGAACCCGACCGATTCGAGACACGCTTAAATCACTAGTTAAACTAGCTTAAAGTTATTACCCGGCCTGGTCAAATTCACAGAAAGTTTCTCAAAGCGGTACATTTCTACTAAGACAAATCCTTTTCGAGACACACTTACGTGGCTAGTTAAAGAGTTCCATTGTTAGCTTTTAGGTGACAACTAGCTCTAGTAACTAACTTGATGTTATTACCCGTTGAGGATAAGTCTTTTCGAAATTACTAACTTTTATGTTTCGTCAATTCTTGGGTGAAACTGAGTCTAGCTCGCATGAGATTTGACTTTTAAGCAACTTAGAACTTTCATATTTTAATCACATTCACTTTTTCTTCTCCCCCTCAAAAATAGCATATGAGATGCTGTTTTTGTTAAACTTTTGATTAAAATATGTTTTTTGAGTCTTATGGGGAGATATTAACAAGAACTTTTGTTTTCAAGAACGATGATTTTGTTTCAAGTGCTCCCCCTCAACAAGTGATTACTTATTGAGGTGAAATACTTGTCTTTTGAGCAGAGTTATGAAAATCAGAAAATGTTTGATTAACTCTACTCAAAAGTAAGAAGCCTTCGCTCCTTATATCAGGATTGAGGCACTGATGCGTACCTCAGGGTCCTTTCTTTTCAAGAACGGGTTGTACACTGTAATGTATGCACAAGCCATTGTGATAACAAATCAATCAAATGAAACAGTTAATATTCAAAAGTTAATACCCATGTGTACCAGTTTAAGATTCATCAGTGATTGGTGCATCGAAGTCTGTGAACTGTGGATCTGGTCTTTTGAAGAGTCTGATGGGAAATGAAGGTCTGACACCGATATAACTTTCCAGTCGTCTGATCTGCTCCCGACGGGATAACCTTTCTTCAATTTTCACAACAAAGTTACAAACTTGTCTTCTGGCACTGGATTTCCACCTTGGAGTTTCACCTTTTGACATCTTTATCCAATCATCATTCAACCGTTTGACTAGCCCATCGCGAACAGTTTTGAGCGTGACATCACAGAACTTGTGTAACTCATCGAGCCTCATAAAACTTATCAACTTTTTGCTGTTGAGGTAGGTGAAGCCAAAAGATGGTGTTTGGATGAGCGAGTACTGCGACATCTGATTAATTCCAGGAAATGAAACTTGTGGCTTAGTCAAATTGAGCTTCTGTTGGTAACTTTCCACTCCAAGCTGAAGATCTTCCACTCTTTCTTGAACTATCAATCGTCGGATGAAGAGAAGTAGAGATGACATGAAGTTGTATTGTGTTTCAGTGTCGAATCCACGCATTCTTCCTTGAACCTTTTCTAGGTACATGTCTTCAATGTCATTAAGATAAAGGTCAGGAAAGTCTGCTTTGGAGAATTTTTACTTCTTTTCATCTTGTCTTTTAACCACAATCTCATTCATGAACATGTAGTTAAACCGTTTTGACTCTTGAATCTCCAAGATACCAATGATCTTTGACTTATGCTTCACATTCTCCAATGACTTGGTGTCTAATCTGTGAGTGTAACCGAGACGACGACGTTCTGGCCAGTGCTGAATCCCGTGTAAAGCATCTCTGTCATAAGCTACGATAGAGTCGCTGAATACTGGAGTAGATTCTTCAATTGCAGGAACTTCGTATCTTGCGGCTGGTACTGAGATAGTTAATGAGGAAGCATATTTCTTCTTTGATTTCTCTTGGGTGAGTTGGAGGTTACGAAGATCTTTGTTGAAGAAGAAGCGATAAGGTATCTTAGGTTTTTTGGGAAATCCTTGCAGGGGTAACGGTTTAGTCCAATCGGTGAAGTAAGGTTTGTCTTGTCTTTTAGAATAGTTGTCAAGATTCGCCTCAGGATTTAGCCAGTCAAACTTGCTAGACATTGCACTAGCTATATTCTGCATATGAAACTCGAGTTCCATCTTGTTACCAGGTCTAGACTTGAGGAATTCTTGTGCATCCCGATTGATTCTTCTGAGCTCCACCTTTGTAAGTTTCTCAATTTGAAGCTCCTTCATCATAACCTGAGTATATTGCAGTGTATTACCTGGAAGAGGTTATTCATCTTCGAGAGGAGGTTGAGCTTTGACCAATTTTGTCAACCAATCATTTTCAGGTGTGTCATCATTGTCGAGCCATGAATGACGTCTTCTTTTCTTTGATTTCTTAGACTTGGACGTAGTATCCTTGTCTTGAGCTTTTGATGGTGACGATGGTCCAGGTTGAGAATCGGGAATTGGGGAGGCACAGTAATCGGTATCGGGTTGTCCTTCATAATCATCAGATGGGTGCATAAGAGTTTCTTCCTCATTTGTAGGACCTTGACCGGTAGTTGAAGTGTGTTGATGATTTCCAGGAGGAGTAGAATCCTTTTGTGGTTGGTGAGAAGATGATGGACTGGTCCCAGACTTGTGTTTCTTACCTTTAGAGTTAGGGTCCGGGTCGTCATCTTTCCTTGTCCTCTTAAGGGTTCCAGCAGCATCTTTGCACGACTCTTTAGACAAGTTGGCAGAAATGGCATCGACAAGTGCTTTTTCTTCAGGAGTCTGTATGGTAGCTTCTTCCTGTATCCCATTATAAGCATCATCGTAGAATTTGTAGTTCAAGCTTTTCTTGATATTATCATCAAGAAGGTGCTCGGGAAGCCTCATTCCCTTTTGCTTAGTAGAAGAGGTGGTCATTTTGATAAAAGAAATGGTGAAGTCGTCCTTGGAGAGATTCTTAGGCTCATTAGGATCTCCCATTCTTTTGATGAATTCTGGTGCATCTTTGCAGAAATATTCAATGAGAAGCTTTGTGAATCTTTTAAACGCGATCATAGTCTTTTCACGTCCGGTTTGAATGCTGTAGACTATATCGTTCATTATTGGAACTGCAAAGTCAATAGGTGACATGCTCACCATTCCCCAAAATGCTTGTAAATGCTCAAGTTTGGGATGTTCGTGACCACTTTTTCTTCCTGATATAGATCGTACGACTAGCAAACAGAATGTTCTCCAAGGCTGAGGTATGTTCGTCGCATTGAATCTGGAATGCTTAATCAGAGGTAAGTCGTCTTGAACATCGTATCCTAGGTCAATGAAGAAATCCAGGAGATCCAATTCAGGCAGTATTGGAGCAAATTCATTGTCAGGTTGAGGCAGAAGGAAGACTGTACGAAGGACATCGTGATCTACAGTGTAGACTTGTCGATCCAGCGTAACAGTGAAAGACTCATCATCTAAGTTAACCTTTGCCGTAAGCCAGAACTGATGAAGGTAGAACACAGGAACTGAAGTAGATTTGTTGAGCAGATGCTTGCATGGATGTGCAAGGAGAATATCTTTGACAATCTTGCACGAGTTCTCAGGAATTCTCAATTTGTCAAAGTCAACTCGAGGATTGTTATTGCCAATGGTAATATTGTAGTCATCGGGAGTGATGTCATCCATGGTGAGTAGTGGAAGAGTTTGTTCAGGGACATTCTCGTTGTTTTCAGCCATGTTAATCTGAAAAACATTATCATAAACCAAACATCCAGATTTTTTACTCGTTAGCACGATTACGAAGTTTGATTACAGATAAGCATTTAGAATCATTTAAGCACGATTGGTTCAATTACATGTGAAGTGTTGAATGAAATATACTTAGATAATGTTTGAATCATGAAGCATTTATACATTCACACATGCACAAAGATCATCCAAGATTTATAATAACATCACAAGTTACATTTAATAAAGATCATTATCACAATAAACATGTTTTCGAAATTATTACAACAATGTTCTCGAAATAATACATAAGTGCCAAGATTATCGCAAACTTTTAAGGAATTACATGATCTCGAAAAATAACACATGGCATGATTTCGAAAATTAGTCATAAGAGAATATTTTCGCAAACCTACATTATGAATATTTTCGAAAACATTTCCAGATGTGTTTTCGATAAATAATTTATCGAGAACAAACCTTCTGAAAATATTTTCGCAAATATACATAATGTGAGATTGCGAAAAAATTGTCTTAAGAGGTGATTTCGAAAAGATGACCAGGGATGACAATTTTTTTGCAAACACATAAAACACACGTTTTCGAAAAGATAACAAAGTGGATTTTTTCTTTTCGAGAAAAAATACTACTCTTTGAGAACTTTTCGAAAATACATGTTTAAGTGTGTTTTCGAAAACATTTTCACCAGGGCAGATAATTGCGAAAAACATGTTCTCGAAAATTCTTATACAAGAATTTAGAAAATAGGCCAACATACGTTTCTTTGTGAATATAAGTGATCCAAATGTAGTAACCTGTTGTAAATGATGGGAAACATCAATGAGAATCATGGAATTATCATATATGCACTGATTTCGAAACTAGACAAGAACATGATTTCGAAAAAACACAAGAAGATGCATTCACTTATCATATCAAGGTCTAGTGAATCATTTATCATGCATATGAACTAGTTAGGCACAAATAACAAACCATATTATCACACTACGAGAAAGACCCAACATGAGCGAAAAACCCTAGTTGTCGAGAATCAAGCAAACATGAATATGGGTCAAATTAAAGTGCATAACAATGATATTCATACACATTACAACAAATCCCATCAATAATAATAACAAAAACATTAACAAAACAACAAAACCTAAATCGTACCAAAACCCTAGGTATCGAGAATCACACAAACACGTATTTGAGAGAGATTAAATGTTATAGGAAAGTTAGAAACATGTTTTGGCACAAAACCCCTATCAAAAGTTAACCCCCCAAACACGATATGTATAATTCCGAAATTATAGAAACCCTAGTTTTTCAAATCGAAAAATCATGAAATCTAACCGTTAATTTTGCGATTAAACGAAAACCATAGTTAGAAATCATCTAAAGATCACGTAGAAACTTACGGTTTGAAGATTGCTAGCTTGGATTTCGCGTTTGAATTAGAGCCGTGGATTTGCAAAGAGTTTTTGTTTATTTGATGTTTTGAGAATAAAATAAAAATGGGTTTGTGTTTGTTTTGATGTTTTGTTTTTGAAAGTTTGCCATATTGACACCTTTAGTCCCCTAACTACAAGTTTTGCAACATAAGTCCTAAAGTTAGATACAAGTAAATGACTAGTGGCAATATTCTAAAATATACTCCTTATGACATCTTTTTGAGAAATGAAAATGATATGAGATATCTTATAAAGTCCTGAAACAAAGCATCTAAAGGAAATATGCAAGTATACCGTTTTGGAAAATATGAGAAAAGTGTGAGCGTGTCTCCCCCTCAACACTTGTAAAATAACAAGGTGTTGATAGGAAGCGATATACTTGCGTTTTTTTTTTTTTTTTTTTTTTTTTTTTTTTTTTTTAATTTCTTTTTTAATTTTTAAACAAGATAATAGAGAAAATCTTTTGTGTTTTTGAGGTTTATGAAAAATATGAGAAAAAAATTATTTTACAAAGATAGTTTGTTTTTGATGTTTGACATTTTACTTTTGTTTTAGAAACTTTTCCAGATCCTCTGGTGTCAAACATCACATAGCAATTTGGTGAACCAAACTAGCAAACCTTGATGGAGCTAAGGTTTTTGTAACTAAGTCCGTCAATTGGTACTCAGTGCCCACAAAATATAATTCAACTGTACCCTTTTCGACATGCTCCTTGATGAAATGATATCGGAGATCAATGTGTTTGGATTTGCAGTGATGGACTGTGTTGCAGGAGATTGCAATGGCACTTTTGGAATCGCAGTAGATCGGCATCTTATTGAATAGGTAGCCATAGTCTTTAAGTTGTGATCTCATCCAAATGACTTGAGCACAACAAGCAGACATAGCTACGTATTCAGATTCTGTTGATGACAGTGAAGTGCAGTCCTGCTTCTTTGATTGCCAAGGCACAAGTTTATCTCCAAGAAACTGTAATCCACCTGATGTACTTTTTCGCGTGTCTAAGCATCCTGCATGGTCAGCGTCTGAAAAGGCTATTAGTTCGAAACCAGAATCCTTTGGATACCAGATTCCCAAATGGATGGTTCCCTTTATGTATCGAAGGATTCTTTTTGCCTCATTGAGGTGTTTCTCAGTTGGTTTAGACTGATATCGCGAACACATATAGACAGCAAATACAATATCAGGTGTACTAGATGTGAGATACATGAGGGACCCAATAATACTTTGGTATTTGGTAGGGTCAACAGGAGTCCCATGTATATCAGCATCTAGTTTTGTGGAATTGGCCATAGGTGTATTCATTGTATCACAGCTTTGCATTCCATGATTCTTTAAAATCTCAAGAGCATATTTGGACTGATTTAGAAAAATTCCACGGGGTGATTGATGAACTTGTAGTCCTAGAAAGAACGTCACCCATCATGGACATTTCAAAATTATCTGTCATTAATTTTGCAAAATCCATTGAGTAATTTTTGTTGGTTGAAGCAAAAATAATGTCATTGACATAAATTTGAACGATTAATAAATCCATCCCGTATGTTTTTGTAAACAGTGTTGGATCCACCGAGCCTAGAGTAAAATCATTAGCCAATAGGAATTTAGAAAGCTTATCATACCACGCCCTGGGGGCTTGCTTGAGACTGTAGAGAGACTTCATAAGCTTGTAGACATGATTGGGACGTTCTGGATCAACGAAGCCTTTAGGTTGACTGACATAAACCACTTCACGGAGTTGACCATTCAGAAAAGCCGTTTTCACGTCCATTTGGTAAACAATCATGTTCCGATGAGCAGCAAATGCTAAGAAGATCCGTACAGCTTCAAGTCTAGCTACTGGAGCAAATGATTCTTCAAAATCGATTCCTTCTTCTTGAGAGTATCCTTTTGCTACCAAGCGTGATTTGTTGTGTATGACAGTGCCTTCTGCATCCAGTTTGTTTTTCCAGATCCATTTTAATCCAATGACAATGATTCCTTCTGGTTTTTCAACCATTTCCCAGACTTCTAATCTTTGAAAGGATTCGAATTCTTCTTGCATAGAATCAATCCAGTTTTCATAAGTGATAGTTTCTTTGACGTTTTTAGGCACGGTTTCACAAACTATGAGTGCATAAATGCAAGTTTCACCGTCTGTATGAAGGCGTTGTCTTGTACATAATAGGTGCATCTGGATGGCCAATAATTTGAACTAAGGGGTGATCTCTAGTCCATTTGTGTGTCGAAGGATGAAGTTGATAAGTATCTCGCAAGTGAGCAGGACCTAAATTGCGTGTAGAGGACTCAGCAATGTCGGGGACAGGTTGAGCCTGTGCAAATGGGTTAATGAATGGTTCTGGGTCATGCTCTGTGGTTTGTGGAACTGATAAAGGTATGGAGTCTACAGCTGATTGTCATGAGTTGGACCCCGGTTTGTTCTGTTGTTGTAGGTGATATGATTGGAGGACCGTCTCTTCCAACAGTTGTTGTTGTTTGTTAAGGTGTATCAGGTACTTGATGTTGATCAAGATGTGCAGCGGAATTTGGTGTGGCCTCAGATGGACGGTTAACAAGCGTATCATCAAACAATGGAGCAAACAAGGTTTCCACTTCTTTACGGGAGGGTGACAACGGTTCAGCCGAAGATTCCAGAAAGTGTAGACGGTTGGATGCGGATCCTAAGCTGTTATGCTCAGAAGCTATTTGAGTGAGTTCATCAAAATTAGCATGAATTGTTTCTTGAATTTCCCTTGTACGACGATTCCATATCCGAAAGCCTTTTGAATTTTCACAGTATCCAACAAATATTCCAATGTCAACCTTTGCTTTAAGTTTACCTAGATCATCATGATCATTGACTGGGTAACATAGAGCTCCAAATACATGAAAGTAGCTAATGTTCGGTTTCCTTTTGTGAACAATCTGATATGGGGTTTTGTGATGGCATTTTGTGATCATACAACGGTTTTGAGTGTAGCAAGCGGTTGAAACAGCTTCCGCCCATAAGTAATTTGGTAATTGAGCATTGATTAACATTGTTCGAGCAGCTTCCACTAATGTTCTGTTGCGTCTTTCGACTACTCCATTCTGTTCGGGTGTTCGTGGAATGGATGTTTGATGTTCAATTCCCACTTTCTCAAAATACGACCTTAGAGTCTGATTTTTAAATTCTGTGCCATTGTCTGTTCTTACAATTCTGACTGTGTTGCATAGCTGAACTTGTATTTTTGGTGAGAAAGGTGATGATCATTTGAGGAGCTTGATCTTTACTTCGAAGAAAATAAACCCAAGTCCAACGGGAGTAATCATCAACAATTACTAAAATGTAGCGTTTACCGTTGATCGTTTGAACACGCATCGGACCACACAAATCCATATGAAGCAGTTGTAAAATATGATTAGTACTGTGTTTAGGTTTTGAGGGAAAATGAGCACGGGTACTTTTTCCTTGTTCACAGGCTGGACATAGGTGATCTTTGGCATAGCGGAATCTTGGAAAACCTTCAACTAATTTGTGATGAGCGAGATCAGTCATCGTTTTGAAATTCAAGTGAGAAAGGCGTTTGTGCCATAACCAGGATTTAGTCGTTTCAGCTTTGGATAGAAGACTGATAGGAGATGAAGCGATCATGTCAGACATTTAAATTGTGTAAAGATTGGTGCCACGTTTGCCTGACATCAAATCATTTCCTTGTAGATCACGAACAAAACAAATTTTCTCTCGAAATGCTACTTCTAAATCCCCATCACAGAATTGACCGACTGAAAAGTGGTTGTGACCCAAGCTTTCAACATAGTAGACTCTGCTAATTTCAATATTCCCATTCACATAGTCTCCGTAACCCATGATTAAAGCGTATTGATCATTCCCGAATCTGACAGTTCCGATAAACTTTGAGACAAAGTTTGCTAACAGTTTGAGATTGCCTGTCATATGTCGGGTGCAACCGCTATCAACAATCCAGAGAACGATCTGAACCACCTGTATCACAAATAGACGACAAAGATGGAACAGAAGTAAGGGTGGAACCCGAAGAAATGGTGGGTTCCTGTTGGTTAGAAACACAAGTATTCAACAGTTTAGGAATCCATTTAAAATTTGGTTTGTATTGTAACCAATGTTGCCAGTTCCAACTAGTTTTAGCTTTGTTTTTGGTAAATGCACTAGCTTTTGACGTGTTCCTAGATTTGTTGATTTCTGCTCTTGGGTTGACTACAACATCATTCGAAACGGTAGTAGGCGTTTTTCCTAAGGTAGACCTAGAGGCAGTAGTGGGCCTAGAAGGAAAGCGTGATCTCCGTTTCTTGTGATGATGTAAGAGATTATTAGCTACACATTTAGTATGATTACCAGATAGCACACTTTGAAGACAAAACACACAAGATGCGTTAACATTTAAAGGTTCAACATTCGTTACATTAAGATTTTGATTACAATTTGCCAGATTAGAATCTAAATCAGATGCAACATGAGTTTTATTCAAGTTCCTAAGGTGAGCTTCTACTTCTTGCACTTCTAGTGTTCCTCTTCTACGTTGCCAGAGTCTAGTCTTTTTAGTCTTCTTAACGCTTTTTGGCTTTGGGCTGCTAACGCTCTTAGGGGAAACTAGTCCTGTAGAAGTGGAAGAACTAACATTAGAACTCTTAGCAGGATTACCCTTATCTGTTTTATCTATTTGAAACATTCCTGGTGCTATCACTGTGGTGTCAACAAACTTTCCTTTTTGAAGTAGCATAATTTTCACTTTCAAATCAATGATGATGTGATTTTTGTCCTGAATATCAGACTCAAGTAAACCATTGCAATAACGAATATCATCGAGGTTTTGTTGCCATTCGACATTTTCAATTTTTAACTCCGCAATTTCTTTTTCGTATTGAAGACATTTATTTTGGAGAAAAACATTGTCTTTGCAACGTTGACAGCTTTTTGAAAGATTTTGACTTTGTAGTTGCAATTCAGTTTCAAGACTTTGAGCTTGACACCATTCAAGCCTTTGTTTGAGTTGACGATTTTCGTTTGAAAGTTTGTTTTTCACATCATCACTGTTTTGACGCAACGTTTCATATTTATGTTTCAATGTTTCAGTTTCCTTATTCAGCAAATCAATATCAGCACAGTAATTTTCAAACACCGTAGCATTACTAGAATAATAGAGATCATTCATAGTGTGAGAGTAAATATCAGCTGTGAGGATTTGTACCAAGAGTCGATCAGAATCTGTTTTCAAAAATCGATTTTTGCGTTGTTGAATCAAGATTGCATTTTCATTTAGAGCAAAAATGTTTTGCATTTCTTTAACTTCTTTTTGGAGTTCCCGTTCCCAACAAGTAGCACAATGACGCAAATTTTGAACTAAAGGCAGAAATTGTTTTTGAAAAATGTCTCGCTTTTCGCGCTCGTAAGCTGATTGAAAAGTAGCAATTTTTATTTCCGAATGATGTTCAATTACGTTTTCCAAGTTTTCGATGCCTTTCATGAACATTTTAAAATAGTCTAAAACTCGACAACGTGTTGGTAAAGGTGTCACAGTACCAGAAGATGGTAATGGACCATTTACTTGTGCCACGGGTTTGACAGGAGCCCCATTGGAAGATGAAACATAAGACTCAGTTACATACCATGATTTCTCAGGTATTTCTCTTGATGGAACAAAAGATTTTGAAATGTGAGGAACTTTTGAATAATCATATGGTTTGCAATATTCAACTTGACTCATTTTTGATTGACTCTTTTCTTCAAGTTCATATTCTTCCTCAGTATTATATACAATAACACGCACAACATTATTATCCATCAATTGATCCATACTGTAGAGCTTAGGAATTGTTTTGAACGCATTGTGAAGAAAAGTTGATCTGTAATCGCCAATGGCAAAACCTTTATCGGGTCTTGGTTTTAAAGTAAACTTTTGAATTGTCGTTACAGATTCTCCATGTTTGTAAACAATATTTTGAAATTCTTTTATTTGACGTTCGAGAGTGATGTTTTCTTCAAGTAAAGAATTTTCTTTTTCTCTTTTTTGCACTTTGTGTTCATGAAATTCCTGTTTACAATTTGACAATCCAGTTTGTGTTTTTGAAAGATCTTTTTGAAGTTGTGCAATTTGTTTATGAAGATCATGTTTATCATTTTCCAGTTTGGAAACCAATTTACCGTTAGACTCGATTATGTCATGCATTTGTTTTTGAAGATTTTGATGACATACGATTCCTGAAATGACTTTTCAAAGCACTTTTCACGTTGAATTGCATTTTGAAAATGTGAAAGTTGTATTTTATAACATTCAATGTCCTTTTTCAAAACTGCATTAGTTTCTTCCAAAACTTTATTTTGCTTGTCCAGTGTGTGAGTAGTAAGAATGTGTTCTTGAAGTTGTTTGGCCATGACAATACAGTTAGGATCTGGATCAGAAGAAGGTTCATGTTGTTCTACATGATCATGTTTGTCTTGCTCAATAGGATCATCAAATGAAACGACAGTGTCATCATCAAATATAACAACTGTGTCTAATTGTTCATCCTCTTGAGAAGATAAAAATGATTTAGATGGAACAACTTGCGCCTTATCTTATTCAGAAACAGAGGATGATGCATTAACTTGTATGAGTAAGTGGTTAGGTCATGTACCTGAGACAAACCATCAGTGTTGAACACTGGGCCTGAATCATTCAACTGATGTTCCTGCATGTTGGCCATAAGCATCATAGCTGTATTGGCTTCAAGATCTTCCATATCGTCATCGTTGTAAGTATTAGCGAAGAAACTGTTCTCTTGATCATTGAAAGTTCCTTCATTTTCATCTTTGAGAGCCATTAGTAATGCCTGCTTGTGAAACTAACTGCCACGGGTTCTCGGCTTTGGACATGCTGTTGCAATATGACCTTTTTCGTTGCAGTTGTATCACCATATCGCATTCCCAGATTCTATATTGCCATTTGTCACATTGTCATTTCTTCTCTGAGGAGCACCTGAATTGTTTCTGAATCCCCCATTGTTGTTGAATCTTTGTCCATACCCAGAGTTTCCAGAATACCCTCCTGATCCTGAACGTCCAGGATTACGGTTCTGAATCTCAACTCGACCATCTTGAATGACAGCTTGATTCCTTGTATTTGATGAAGAACGAAGACGGTTGTTGGTTTTGTTAGAGAATTTGCTAAAAGCACGAGTGATAAGAGCAAGTCCTTGATTCAACGTATTGACGTCTTCATCATCATCTTCAATCTGATTAGAGTAATACATGCTATCATGGTTGTCATATGGAGCAGGTTGAGGAGAAGCGTGTTGCGAAGATGATTCATATGGGACCATTTTGTGTGAGGTAGCAGGTTGCTGGTGACTGAAATAATTATGTTCCTGAACATAAGCATGATTAGACATCGGAGGATGTGCAGCATGAGATTGAGCAACGAGTGCTAGGGGATTAGAAGTAGGTGGTGGTGTATATCCTCCTCGAGCGGCTCTATCCTTTTCAACTTCAGATTCATAGTGCTTGAGATAGTCAAAAAACAAACCATACGGATCTTCATGAAGATTCTTAGCTTGTCTCACAAATGTCACATACTTTTGCCACTCGGAACCCAGACTGCTAATAAACTTTGTATTGACAGCGATCCTTGGAAGGTGTACTGCATGTCTCTCTAAGTCGTTGACGACATTGGTGAAACGATGATAGTAAGATTCAAGTGATTCCCCTGGTTCAATCATGAAATTACCGTATTCCAAGTAAAGTTTAGATTCCATGTCTTCTTTGTTCAGTTGTGTGCCTTGCATAAGTAGATGGACGTGTTCCCACATAGCTTTTGCAGTTGTCTGAGCATCAACACTTCTGAATATGATATTTGGTATTCCCTTGTCACAACTCATAATTTCATGTCATTTTCAAAACTTCGACAATTTACTATTCATCAGTTACTATTCACCGATTACTATTCATCATTTTACTATTCATCATTTTTTGAGGTCAATTTGATATACTAAGAAGCGTTCAAAAATTTTACTATTCACCAAACACTATTCATTCCAGAAAGAAAATACTATTCACGTGCATTGCTCATTTCATCGTAAATTTAGTTTACGAGTATTTAAATTTGCGTAACCGGATCGGTTCAGGTGCGAATTCATGCATTATCATTAGTGACATTTCATATAGACTAGAAATAGTCTACATATCATCATAATAGCATTTGCATACTATACCACTCGTAGAATATTCATATTAATATTTTTGGTATATTTAACGTTTTACGTATATTTATTTTAATTAAACGTTAATACGCGATTAATAAACATAACTAACATATCTAAAAATCCCCAGAATGGTTCCGATATATTTTTAAACTCCTTACAACATCATAAAAATTATAAAATTCATTTACCCGGTATTTTGGGAATTTATTAAATTTATAACGTAAGTTTAATATAATTACGACGGTTTTCGTGAAAACTAAACGATAATTATCGAAACACTCAATACTTGTACCCAACATATTTTTATCATTTTTATGAATTTATTAAGTCCCGGTTAGCTTCGTTAAAATTTATTTCTAGCAAACCCGGTACCCGATTATAACTAAACTAACTAAAACTACAGCTAATATACATTTACACTACACTAAATCCTAATTAATCCTAGCTAGTTTTTGCCCTATTTTTCCTCTTTGTCAACCGGCCACATGCCCCCTAGACACCATGTGCTTTCTTTTTTACCTTATGACTTAATTTATTATAGTAATATAAACACAAGTAAATATCTATCTACACTTATCCCATTTTCATCTATAATTTCAAGAATCAAAAAGGCTACTTTTCCTCTCTTTCTCTTTGTGGTGCACGGCCAACAACAAGAACACAAGCAAGAAAAATATTTTTTCCAAGATCAAGCTCTATTCTAGTTCATTTGATTATCCTTGTTAGGGTTTTGTAATAAAAACTCAAGGATCCTTAGGTTTTCATCATCCAAGCTTCATAATCATTCAAAGTAAGTTTATAAAATTTATTTTCATCATTTCTTCAAGTATTTACTATAATCATATGGTTTTCATACTATATTTCATGCATATGTTAGCTTGCACCACTCACAATATATACTTATGTCTTTGAAACCCTAGAAATGGAAACCCTTGTTAGATCTACTAGATTGATGATGTTTAAGAACCCATGACACCTTAAGGAGGTGTATGGTAGGATTAGACTAGATTTGTGGTGATTGGAAGTGATTTGGGTGGATTAGAAACTAGTTTAGAACATTAGAAATGGATTTGGAACATAATTACAAACCTACTGTCCCAAAATTGAAATCCTGAAAAACTCAGTAACTCATGGGAGATTTTCAACCAAAGATTTAGAAAATACTTTTAAAAACGAAGCCGTAGGCGAAAGAATGGACTAAAACGAGTTTATAACGAAGGAGATATGATTTTTGCAAGTTTATTGACGAAAACTATTTTTCTGAAAATTGTATGCTGTTGGACGATTTTTGGTGGACAAACCGAGGTGTTAGACGTAACCTATAGAAGCCGAGTTATAAAAAATATATTAGTACATACTAAGACGAATCCGTAGATATAAAGAACGAAGAAAATGAACTTAAAACGACCAAGTTATTCACGTTTCAATATTGGCAAAACCCTATATAATTTGACCGCTTGTTAACTAGAAATAATAATAATACTACTTCTACGTACTAAATCCTAGATTTTCTAGAAATACTACCAGAGTGCCAAATCCTTAACCATTGAAATACTTATGATTACAAGCTTATTTATACGGCTATTAGACGTTATTTCAAGGTTTTTAAGGCAATGAATATAACACTAACGTTTTATATACGATATACTACGACTAGTTTTTATAAGTCTAGTTAGACTTATTTTTCCTAAGTATGGAAAATATTTTATTTTGACAATAACTAGCATTTCCAAGTTACGAGTGGTATAGGTATCATGTGCATGTATATTCATTACATCATTTCGTGATCTAAAGTAGATCATTATCATTCATATTAGGTTGCGGCTAGTGTTTGCGCCTTATTGTCCCGATCATTTTACCATCATTGTACCATCATTGTACCATCATATCAGGTGAGTTTTCATAGCCCCGTTTTCAATTCAATATTTTGATTTCAAATTCCACGGGGGAGAATACATTGCATCACTTATTTTTGTACATGCCAAAGTAGCTAAACTTTCATACATTGCTTAAGTTGCTATCATACCACATTAAGTCCCCTTTATATTATCATGGACCGTTAATTTGCCTTTAAGCGAGAGTGAGTGAATAGATCTATTGAGGGTGACTCCTCCATTCGTGTTTGGGTTGCTCCAATGAAATTACGAATGCATTTCATGTCTAACATTATTAGAGTGGCTGGTAACCACTCATTTGGGGCGAAATTCTTATTATGTCTAGCTTCGGGGTCATGAGCTTAAGAGCCAATGTAACTTCATTTTGACATCAAGTCACCTTACTTTCTACTTATGGCAATTGTACATACATTTTAACTTATAACTCTATGGAATTCACCAACTTTATGTTGACCGTTTTAGCGATGTATTTTCAGGTTGTTAAGGTAGTTCATGCTGCATACATTTGGACCTTCATGGAGTCGCGGAGTCGACGCGCCTTACCATACATTTATGCACTTATGAAATGTTTGATCTTGTTGAACTTATTTTACCTAAATTGGCAACATCTTTTGGGACCTATGTTTTGTAAACTCTGAATGTCTTTAATGATCAAACGACGTATTTTTCAAATGACACTTTAGGTCGTTCAATGTAACTGTAACTGTGATGCTATGATAGTCACCCCCAGGTATTCCATTCCACTGCCATACATGTATTTTGGGGGTGTGAGAGATTGGCATAAGAGCTAAGGTTATAGCGAACTAGGATGTATCTTGGACCCTAGACTATAACCACATCATCATAGCATCTTAACATTTCATCATAAGTGCATATTTACTACACATGTTGTTTCATGCACACCCTGTGCGAGTTATTTATACCCATATTCATATATAATTATATTGACCTGGTTGACAAGTGACATGTCTTCAGATACCTACCCTGTCATCCTTTGATTGGATTCCGACATTGAAGATGCCTTGTCATCTTCCACTACTATTATACCACCAGTTGCACTTACACCACCATTAGCACCATTGATTTGTTATAGGAACAGGGTTTTCCTATCATTTAGCCCATACTTACATTGCCGATGGGCAGAGTATTCAGACTTAATCTTAATGGACCTATTAGGATGCTTATTGCAAAAGATAGTATGTTTTCTTTCCTTCACTAGTAGGGCGCTTACTACTCAGGTACTACCACCACCGACAGCCACTTATTACACTATTAGTCGTCCCATATTGCGTACTTCAGTTTTACCTCTTAGATGTCGCGAGATAGCGCGAAAGAGGGTATTATTCCATTTACTATTATCACCATCACATCTCAGCGACCCTACACCCATATATGACGGGCCACTTAAGAAGCAACCACTATTTGACATACCATTACCATCTACCACACGTTACACCACCTTATAGGTTTGAGGTTGGTGAGAGTTTGAGAGCCTCTACTGCTTGACAACCTACTACTCCTCATCGTTAAACGATGATCTCTAATTATTTGAGATTACCCATGAGTGTTTGGACGATACACTCTGAATAATACCACAAGCCTCACAGACACAATAAGAATTGCAACAAATCGCCCAAGGGTGGCATCTATCACAAGAACTCTATATTATCTTAGATATGATCGACTCATACCTCCATAACACAATAAACCAACAAGATGCTTCAAACGGTATTATACCATCATAATGGAACTCATCACAAGTCTCCCTTCATTATCAAGTTTGATTTTACCACATTCTAAGTCGATAATTACATCATTAGTCGCTCTAGCAACACTCCACCGACCAATGTGGTCACATTAGTAAATTGACATATAATTACAACTTTAGGAAGATGCGAGTAAGTCAGTAAGATTTATAAAGATGAAGGTGTCTTTACAATTAAATGGTCATGTTGACCAAGATAAAAGTGACTACCCTAGTTTTCGTGTTTCGGAGATAATAACAATTCAAGTAAGTCAAAGCCAAATTAAATTTTTGTACAAATAAAAAGATTTCTTGCAAACCTTACGAAGTACGACAAATTATTGATTTTCAATGGTTGGATTAAAAACTCATTTTTGTTTAAGCAACAATCTTCTTGGATTCCCTTTTTCCAAAGACATATACAGACACACACACACACACACACACACACACACACACACACACACACACACACACATATATATATATATATATATATATATATATATGAGATATCGTTTTTATCAAAATACAAAATATTTCGTAGTCACTTCTTTTACATAACTATATTCATTACAAACTTCAAATAAAGTCACTCCAAAATACATTTATGACCAAATTTCACAATGTTTCACTCAATAAATGTTGTAAATTTTAGAAACTATATCTTCAAGAAGGAACACGCATAACTCATGAACGAATCTCGAAAGCAACCACTATACCTACTTACTATTTGACCTTAGATGCGAAAGAAACCCCTCTACCAGAGATTGCCAATATTGATACACCATGCCTTAACACCACTACTTCAAATTACGACTTTTTCGCTCATTCCATATTATAAGACCCTCACGCTAGTATGAGCTCGTTGGATTGAAAGATCAAGGTACAATTACTCAACAAAATTTATATTCTTTTCGGAGATCGATATAGCTTAGTCACATTGGGACAAGACCTCATTTTCATGAAAGGACATCGGGAAGTTTCACCTGACCATAAGACATTTAACTGGCATTCATGGAAAATCAAACATCATTCGATGTGGTACATACTTGACTTAGATCACCCGTACAACAATTTCCATCCTTATACATTTTAGTCATGCCTAGAGGGATTAAGCATTTGAACCTGCGAACTTTACCTAGTATAAATTCTCGAATACTTCAAATCATTGGCACCAAGTTTCTGCCCTATATCCTTTCACACATAAATTATCCCCTTCAGTTGATTGTAGATGCCTTAATGACACGTTCATCCTTCACGCTCTCAATATCACTACCGTATTCTCGACCACTTCATAATCATAAACCACTGCCCTGTATTGAACTAAGATATTTACATTCTTTAAATAAGTGGATTAGTAGACTATTACCATTCCATAAGATTCACCTACGTATCCAATACACCATTCAACGAATTTTGTTTCAAGCTATTTTACTACCCTATGGGGAAATTGTTTTACAGAATTTCTACAGTATTCTATTTTGTTACCACTCTATAAATTGATTTTCTGTCATTACGTCAATTATTTACTATTATTAAACGAAACAATTTTTAGGCTATCTTGAAAAGAAATATCTAGAATACCATTTTTAATAACAATGCGTTATACACCATCTAAAACTTTTAAGAAAAGTAATACTATTTTGACTAAATCAAGCATCGCATCATTAGTCCTCAATTATACATAGCCTGATCACCTATGTATAATTCAGGAAGGATTATGCCATGAAGTAAATAATTTTTTTTAAAAGTATTGCTAATAACAATCTTCATGTAAAAGCATTTTAAACAAGTAAACTCTTTTATAAATGTCTCTTTCTCACAAACTTTTCCCTGGATACTTACCCCACCTGTCATTCACTCAGCCATTAAGTTAGAACCTTCCAATGACTTCTCTAGGAGAGACTTTTCATATCAAGTACTAGGAGGATTCCTCGATACAAGAAAAACAATAAAAGGATTACGGAACTACTAAACCTGGACTAAGAAAATTCATAATCCAACAACAATCCTAAGATACCACGATACCATCCGAATCACCATCTCTGACCTAGTTGTCAAGTTTTATCATTCAAAAGTACTAGCGAGACTGAGCTACAGGATCGAATACATTGGGAAGGTACGCTAAGCAACACTATAGAAATAAACCAAGCCTCCTAACCGATATTGTGGAGTGTTTCATTTAAACATGGCCTCATCCAAACGCAAACTTCCCTGTAATGAGTTTTTACCAAGGATAATTGTTTAAATTAAGAATATCGATATGGATTACCCTAAGGAGTTGTGTTCTCTAGAAATTTTAGATAACCTCATTTTCATACCAAGAAAGGGATCCGACCTGAATATATATTCTACCAACATGATGATAATTTCAACGATAAACCATATCAGGACTTAAGATAGTTTGAATTCCTATGCTTGTAGTTTTGCCTAAATAGCACCAATAGGCATTATCAAACCTTAGGAACTAAACGTTAGACATCTATGCATTTATGCGAACATTATCTATCCTACTATTTTATCCTTGTTAATACTTTCACCTTTTAAGTGAAGTTGATTCAAAAATTGCGTTTACATAAATCACGTACCTTGCATAAAATGATTTCTGAAATTACTATTTTGAACAAGTACGATATATATATATATATATATATATATATATATATATATATATATATATATATATATATTTTTGGGTCAATATTTAGCAAAACCATCGTACAAAGAGAAAAATATAAACATCAAACTTTGGTAAACATTCCTATTCACAACATGTTTGGAAACAGTTTCACATTTCATAACTACTAAATTTTGAATCATCAAGAAAGATATTACTTAGTAAATCATTTGCTTCATTTTCTAAATTCGTTTATTCAGAAAAGGATTTCAACCAAAACTCACAATCTTGAGACAAATTTCCAAAAACTAATCACCATACTACATCGCTTATGCATTTAGGATTTTTGCAACTTGACAACAAAGAACCTTGGAATATTTGACGAAGGAAATTAGGAAGGACACCATAAATTAAGTACAAACGTCAGTAATGGAGACCTAACCCAATAGGCATAGAAATACACATGTCTTAGCATCCGTTGGAACGAAACACAAGGAATTAAAATTGTTACCCATATTCTATCCCCTTCAGGTAATGCCAAGTTCGAAAAACAGAACGTTTTGGAATTAGTCACAAAAATTTATTGTACCCATTTCAATTATTCCTGATAAAGGTAATCGAATCACCTCAGACTTCTAGCAATCATTTTAAGATTTCCTTCGGAACCCCATTTAGATGTAAACATCGCCTACCATCCTCAGGCCAATGGTCGAAGCGAAAGGACAATTCAAACATAAGAAAGATATGCTCAGAGCGTGAGTGATTGAATCTAGAAATGGTTGGACTAACCATTTACCATAAATCAAATTCAGTTGCAACCATAGTTATTGCGCGAGCGTAGAGACTACACCATTTGAAGCACTCTATGGTCGAAGTGCCAACATCCATTGACGAATCGAAATTGGAAAAGCCCAACTCACTAGTCCAGTAGGCATTCATGAAATAACCAGGAATTTCCTACAAGTCAAGAATCAGTTACAAGTTCAGTAAGTGTAAACCATTACAACTTCAAGTTGGTAGCCAGATCATGTTAAAAGTTCTGCCTAGGAAAGGCATGATACCATTCAGAAAAATCTGGGAAGTTAAACTCGATGTACACTGGACCATTTAATATTTCAGACAGAGTAGGCCTGGTGGCCGTCAAACTTGAGCCTTGTTAGAGAATAGAAGGTTATACAAACATGTTTCACAATTTTCAAATCCCAAGAAATGACTTACAGATTAGTCACTCATAATCCCATTTGAAAAGGAATCCAACCCAAGGACAAATGTAAACCTGGTAAGAGAACCAATAGAAATCATGGACTGTTAGGTCGAACGGTTGAAGCAGAGTCGAATTCCTATCGTGAAAGTTCGCTGGAATTCTCAAATATTATCATCTTTTGACCAATACCACTTCAGAGACCAACACAAACTGAACTTCGGGACGAAGTTCCTTTTTGAGGGGAAGACTGTCACAACTCATAATTTCATGTCATTTTCCAAACTTCGACAATTTACTATTCATCAGTTACTATTCACCGATTACTATTCATCATTTTACTATTCATTGTTTTTCGAGGTCAATTTGATATTCTGAGAAGCGTTAAAAAATTTTACTATTCATCAAACACTATTCATTCCGGAAAGAAAATAATATTCACGTGCATTGCTCATTTCATCGTAAATTTAGTTTACGAGTATTTAAATTCGCGTAACCGGATCGGTTCAGGTGCGAATTCATGCATTATCATTAGTGACATTTCATATGGACTAGAAATAGTCTACATATCATCATAATAGCATTTTTTATACTATACCACTCGTAGAATATTCATATTAATATTTTTGGTATATTTAACGTTTTACGTATATTTATTTTAATTAAACGTTAATACGCGATTAATAAATATAACTAACATATCTAAAAATCCCCACAATGGTTCCGATATATTTTTAAACTCTTTACAACATCATAAAAATAAAATTCATTTACCCGGTATTTTGGGAATTTATTAAATTTATAACGTAAGTTTAATATAATTACGACGGTTTTCGTGAAAACTAAACGATAATTATCCAAACACTCAATACTTGTACCCAACATATTTTTATCATTTTTATGACTTTATTAAGACTCGGTTAACTTCGTTAAAATTTATTTCTAGCAAACCCGGTACCCGATTATAACTAAACTAACTAAAACTACAACTAAACTACATTTACACTACACTAAATCCTAATTAATCCTAGCTAGTTTTTGCCCTATATTTCCTCTTTGTCAACCGGCCACATTCCCCCCCCCTAGACACCATGTGCTTTCTTTTTACCTTATGACTTAATTACTTATTATAGTAATATAAACACAAGTAAATATCTATCTACGCTTATCCCATTTTCATCCATAATTTCAAGAATCAAAAAGGCTACTTTTCCTCTCTTTCTCTTTGTGGTGCACGGCCAACAACAAGAACACAAGCAAGAAAAATATTTTTTCCAAGATCAAGCTCTATTCTAGTTCATTTGATTATCCTTGTTAGGGTTTTGCAATAAAAACTCAAGGATCCTTAGGTTTTCATCATCCAAGCTTCATAATCATTCAAAGTAAGTTTACAAAATTTATTTTCATCATTTCTTCAAGTATTTACTATAATCATATGGTTTTCATACTATATTTCATGCATATGTTAGCTTGTACCACTCATAATATATACTTATGTCTTTGAAACCCTAGAAACGGAAACCCTTGTTAATTAGATCTACTAGATTGATGATGTTTAAGAACCCATGACACCTTAAGGAGGTGTATAGTAGGATTAGACTAGATTTTTGGTGATTGGAAGTGATTTGGGTGGATTAGAAACTAGTTTAGAACATTAGAAATGGATTTGGAACATAATTACAAACCTACTGTCCCAAAATTGAAATCCTGGAAAACTCAGTAACTCGTGGGAGATTTTCAACCAAAGATTTAGAAAGTACTTTTAAAAACGAAGCCGTAGGCGAAAGAATGGACTAAAACGAGTTTATAACGAAGAAGATATGATTTTTGCAAGTTTATTGACGAAAACTATTTTTCTGAAAATTGTATGCTGTTGGACGATTTTTGGTGGACAAACCGAGGCATTAGACGTAACCTAGAGAAGCCGAGTTATCAAAAATATATTAGTACATACTAAGTCGAATCCGTGGATATAAAGAACGAAGAAAATAAACTTAAAACGACCAAGTTATTCACGTTTCTATACCGGCAAAACCCTATATAATTTGACCGCTTTTTAACTAGAAATAATAATAATACTACTTCTACGTACTAAATCCTAGATTTTCTAGAAATACTACCAAAGTGCCAAATCCTTAACCATTGAAGTACTTATGATTACAAGATTATTTATACGGCTATTTGACGTTATTTCAAGGTTTTCAAGGCAATGAATATAACACTAACGTTTTATATACGATATACTACGACTAGTTTTTATAAGTCTAGTTAGACTTATTTTTCCTAAGTATGGAAAATATTTTATTTTGACAATAACTAGTATTTTCAATTTACGAGTGGTATAGGTATCATGTGCATGTATATTCATTACATCATTTCGTGATCTAAAGTAGATCATTATCATTCATATTAGGTTGCGGCTAGTGTTCGTACCTTATTGTCCCGATCATTTTACCATCATTGTACCATCATATCAGGTGAGTTTTCATAGCCCCGTTTTCAATTCAATATTTTGATTTCAAATTCCACGGGGGAGAATACATTGCATCACTTATTTTTGTACATGCCAAAGTAGCTAAACTTTCATACATTGCTTAAGTTGCTATCATACCACATTAAGTCCCCTTTATATTATCATGGACCGTTAATTTGCCTTTAAGCGAGAGTGAGTGAATAGATCTATTGAAGGTGACTCCTTCATTCGTGTTTGGGTTGCTCCAATGGAATTACGAATGCATTTCATGTCTAACATTATTAGAGTGGCTGGTAACCACTCATTTGGGGCGAAATTCTTATTATGTCTAGCTTCGGGGTCATGAGCTTAAGAGCCAATGTAACTTCATTTTGACATCAAGTCACCTTACTTTCTACTTATGGCAATTGTACATACATTTTAACTTATAACTCTATGGAATTCACCAACTTTATGTTGACCGTTTTAGCGATGTATTTTCAGGTTATTAAGGTAGTTCATGCTGCATACATTTGGACCTTCATGGAGTCGCGGGGTCAACGCGCCTCACCATACATTTCTGCACTTATGAAACGTTTGATCTTGTTGAACTTATTTTACCTAAATTGGCAACATCTTTTGGGACCTATGTTTTGTAAACTCTGAATGTCTTTAATGATCAAACGACGTATTTTTCAAACAACACTTTAGGTCGTTCAATGTAACTGTAACTTTGATGCTATGACAGTCACCCCCAGGTATTCCATTCCGCTGCCATACAGGTATTTTGGGGGTGTGACATCCCTGAAGTATGTAAGACATAGCATACTCATCTGCTTCACGATGATGATGTTGTTCAGTAGTGAGTGCGGACTCAGGAACTTGTACAGCAGTTGGAGCTACTAGAGGATCAGCAAATGGGTCACCTCCAACATAGTTAACATGCCACTGAAACGGTCGTTCAAGGATGACTTGTTTCATGTACTTACCATTGGGTTTCTTGAGTTCTATAAACCTTAAGAATCGACTTGCCCACTGAACATAATTACCTGGTGTGAGCATTGGTGGAGTGTCAATAGATCCTGCTTCATGTCTGGATTGTTGATTTGAAATGACTTCGCACATCCTGTTAAACCAGTGAGTCTGTTTTGATGGGAGTTATACTTGTTGTTGTGACATTGGATAAGATTGTTGCATTGGAACCATATTATGTTGTTGCATGAGAAGATGTTGTTGTAAGTAAACCGGTTGTTGATAATATTGTGGTGAATGTTGATACTGTTGCTGTTGCCGATGATACTGCTAATTCTGATGTTGTTGAGGATGGTTAAAGTTGTAGTATAGTGGTTGAGACATAATGAAACACTTGTGTGAAAAGATGGATCTTGTAGAAGGTATAGGATTTAGCCAATTTTAAAAAACTTGTCCACTGTGATTGCGAAACTTAGTTACTTAGGTGATCTCGAAAAACTTGCACACGTGTAGAAGTTTGCGAAACTTTGTGACTAGTCGAAGTTTGCGAAACTTTGTGACAAGATGATGTTTGCGAAAAAGCCTTGAGATTTCGAAATTATAGTGAGGTTGAGTATTTTTGCGAAACTTGAGAGTTTTTGTGAAAAATGTGATTTTGAAAATTTGAAAAATTTCGAAAACACAAACTCAGGTACAAAGTTTCGAAATTATCCAATTTCGAAACTTATCCAAAAGTCGAAGTAATTTTCTTTCTTGTACAAGAAAGGAAATATTGAGTCCAAAAAAAGTAAGTCGATGGAGAGCACTTATCAAGGGATTTCGAAACTAGGTATGTGAAAGATTGCGAAATGTTGGTAGAATTTTGTTTTCTAAGAAAGTTAACCAAAGACTCGTTTTTATTTAAAGATTCTTGTACTTTTAGGTATAAAAAGATGATTTCTTTAAGAAAGTTGTAAACTTGATAAACTTTTACCACAAGTAAAGAAATTTCAAAACCAAGTACAAAAATCAAAGACGTGTATTTTGATAAAAAGATTGGAACTTTTTGTTTGTAATGTTTTGTAACACAAGTTTGTAAGCAAAGATGTGATAGAAAACAAGAAACAAACAAAAAAGTTTAAAAATTTAACAAAATAACGAAATAAAAAAGAGGTTTTGGATCGATTTCATAAGAAAACAAGAACTATACCTTCATATGGCGAATGATACCACTTGTTAGGTACCCATATTGATTTCACACAAACAAGAATGAGATAGATATAAGGATTTGGGTGATTAAATGAATGAGAGAATTTTAAATGCAAGAGTTTCCTTAATATTCCAAATAACTAACCAAGTTTACAAATGGCCTAAGCTTACTATTTATAGGGAAGGAGCTAGGGCAACACACCCTCTCCTTCCTCTTACCAAATCGTGGCTTTGGAGGCCCATGGGTTACATTCTTAAGCCTAGTAAACTTAATACAAATAGTAAATGAAAGTAAATAATAACTCAGCAACCTAATATTATTACAAATGACCGAGACTTGATAAAATTGTAAAACTTTGATCCCAACAAGATCAATCACGGATTACTCAATTTGATCACGGGTATATACTTTCACGGGTTTGATAATGAAGACCCCTATGCTCACATCAGAAATTTCACCGACATCGCTGAGACCATAAGAATGAACCAGGTTCCTCACGATGTGGTGAAATTGAAGTTATTTCCTTTCTCCTTAAAAGGACAAGCCCAGACTTGGCTGGAAAAGGAACCGCCTAATTCGATTCACACTTGGAATGATCTTGCTTCCAAGTTTGTGAACTATTTCTGTCCTCCCTCTAAAACTTCTAACCTACGTTCCCAAATCTTTCGGTTCCAACAAGCTTTTGATGAGTCGTTTAGTGAAGCCTGGGAGCGATTCAAAGATTTGTTGGAAAAATGTCCTAACCATAGGTTCACTGACCTTCAGCAGATTGACACTTTCTATAATGGGTTATGTCATGTTGACCAAGACTCACTCAACTCTGCTGCGGGTGGGAACTTATTGGCTCGAAACACGAATGATGCATTCATGATAATTGAGAATAAGGCTCGTGTAAGAATGTCTAGGAATAAACCTCAAGTGTCTAATAATGGTAAAAGTAATGATGAAATGATGAGTATGCTATTGGCTCTTACAAAGAAAGTTGATACAATTTCAATTGAAAAATCAAACCATCAAGTCAATGTGGTTAGTCATGGTTGTGAGACTTGTGGTGGTCCACATTTGTATTATGAATGTCCGGCCACCAGTGCCTTTTCTCGAGAGAACGCGTATGCTGCAAACACGGGTAACAACGGTTACCCACATCCTCAAGGAGACCGTAATCTACTCAGCTACCGTTCTATTCATTATCTTGGACCACCCGTTCTCGAACAACCAAACCAAGTCAATCAAGTCAACCAGAATCATAATGTTGTGAATCGTAATAATCAAGGAAATCAAAATCAGAGTCGAGCTAATAACAGTTTTCAAAATCATAATCAAGGATTTAATCAAAACCGGGGTTTTCAAGGTAATTACAACCAAGGCCCGCCTCAAGGGAATTTTCAAAACCAAGGAAACTATGGAAACCCTGGGAATTTTCAGAACGCTAATCATGGAAATCAAAATCATGGTAATTTCCAAAATCGTGGGCAGAATTTCAATAATAATCAAAATCAAGGTGTTATTCAAAATCCGTCGCCCACGGATGATTTGATTAAGCAATTGCTTCAAAACCAAAAATCTTTTATGGTAAAATATGAAGAAACAACTCGGTTGTTTTCTAATCAAATCAGTGATATTAACAAACGTTTAAATGATTGACCCTCAGGTTCGGGTAATACTTCTTTACCAAGCAACACGATCGTAAACCCGAGGGGTGAAGTTAAGGCGATCACGACTCGCAGTGGTGCTAAATATGATGGACCCACAGCTCCTACTACCTCTTCTTCTTCGTCTCCGCCTAAGGCAGTGGACTGTGAGACCGAGGCGACAAAGGGCTCAGTTCCTCCTCTTAATAATAGAGGATCTGAAAACGTCCAACCTCCGGTTGTCCAAGTTTCAAAAGATAAAGAAAAAGTCGTTCCTGAAAACAATGTGAAATACAAGTCAAAATTGCCATATACATCACGATTTAATGATGAAGAGCTCCATGCAAAGTCTAAAAAACAAATGGAAAAGTTTCTGGATATTTTTCAAAAATTGCACTTTGATATAAGTTTTATGGATGCTCTCGTGTACATGCCAAAATTTGCTTCAACGTTCAAAAACCTCATAAGTAATAAAGAGAAAATGCTTGAATTAGCCGAAACGCCGATAAATGCTCAATGCTCCACGATTCTTCTTAAGAAGCTTCCCCGAAAAGATTGAGCTTATAATTGACGATCCTCTGAAGCCCGAGCTCGAGGAATTATTACCCGACTTTGAGAGTTTTACCTTTGATACGACTGAGGAGATGAGTGGCAATCCCACTTATCGTCCTGATTTTTCTTATACGACTTATGAAGCTTTTCATTTTGATATTGATCACTCGGAAGAGACGAGTCGTGGCAGTACCACTTCTCATGCTTTTTTCTCTCTTCCGGAGTATGAGTCATTTTGTTTTGATAAAATTGAATGTGAAATTGAAAATTTTTCTAATCCAGAGTATGAAAGTTTCAGTTTTGATCTTTGATGAGGCGAAAAATGAACCACTTTTAGGGGGTCATTTAAGCCCGGAATTGAAATTATTTGATCAAATATTACCCTAAATCGTTCCTTTTGTGATTTTAGGTACTTTGGGAGAGAAATCTGGAAAAGGAAGCAATTCGGACGTTTTTGGAGCATAAAAGTGAAGAAAACGCCAAAGTCTTAATTTTCCTTGCTGGGAATAGTAGGTGACGGCGTCAAGAAGAAAATCTTGACGGCGTCAAGAGTAATTTCCATGATGACCCAATACAGAATTGAGGGCGTCACGAAGTAGGGCGTCAAGAGTAAAATGCATGACGGCCTGGAAAATGCTAACACATGACGGCGTCAAAAGTAGATCAAGGCAGTCCGAGAAGTATTTTGGTGGCGAGATGACAACGTCACAAATTTGTTCTTGACGCCGTCAGACCCTATTTCCTATATATAGTTTTCTAATTTTCACATTAAAAAAAGAGATGTTTTGGAGAAACCCTAAGTACGAACTTGGTACGAATTTTACAGGTTTTTCAAGAGTTCTAAGCCCTTGATCCCTTTCATGTGTAATTGAGATAAGTATTCTTTTAATTCAATCAATATGTCTATGTGTTGGTTGTCTATATCTTGTTCTTGTCTTAATTCTACCATGCTAGGCTAGATCTATCTTGTGTTTGCTTGGATCTAATGAAACCTAGATGTTAATTATGTGTTGATTACTTGTTTATGGTTGTTTTGGATGAATGATTTCGATGTTAGGCTTAAGAAAACTGGCAGATCTCCAATTGGTAACATGCTTGAACGTCTTAGGAAACATGAACTGACGTGCACTAGGTTTTATTGGTTGTATTTAATGCATGAGTATATTCTAATGATCCCATGTTAGGAGCTTCTTAGCCGGCTCGACATAGGAGTGAAGTAGGCACTCATAGGATTGGGGAATTAAGTGCGCCACCCCATGAATGGTATTAAGGAATACAATCCGTCATCCACGCAACTATAACAGGTAATTAACGTGTAAAAGATATCTAGGGAGTAGTGAAATCTAAGTAAACACATTTTCTCCACTTATTGCTCACAACCTTAGTATAATTTAGTTTATTTTCATTTTTAGTATTTTATTTTGATTGCATCTTTAGTATTGGGTTAGTTGACTAGCAACTAATTCCGCCCAAATCCTTCATACCCGAGATTTTTACTTGCTTTCTAAAAAATATAAAAATACAAAAATTATCATCCCTCACCTTTAGAACTAGTATTTAGGTTTTCTAATCCTAGCGACACTATTCCTAGCTGAACGATCAATCCCCCGGTACTTGTCACTATACTATACTACAACGATCAGGTACACTGCTTGGTGGGGGTTGTAAACTTCTCAAGATCCCTTGAGAGGTAAAGTCTGGTGCGATCCCTACGTATCAAGTTTTTGGCGCCGCAGCCCGGGGAATAGTTATTGTCTAGGTTAGAATCTCTTTTTATTAGGTCTACTTGCTAGATTCCTTTCTAGTAAGATTTTATTTTTATTTTTAGGTTTTCTTTAGTCTATCTTATTTCTTTGTGTCTTTGTTCGTAACTCTTCACCACCTGCCATCATGGCAAACGATGAATCCTTTAACTTTAGGATCACTAGGAGTCATAGTTCCACTAGAAACCTTGTCTTGCCTTATGCGGAACCCGAAAGAGAAATGCATAGATTGAGACAATATCACTCAACTTCTGAACCATCTAGCGTTGCCATCGATTTTGATGCACCCCTTTCTGAAGAAAATTCAGAAAATCATGTCACAACCCCTAGCTCCCAACCCAACGACGAGATGAGTACCCCCGCAACTCCCATTCCTAAGCGCCTTAAGGACTACTCCTCCCCAACCCCTCGTGGCTTCTCAAACGCCATTGTCTACCCAAACGAACACACCAACGAGGTCTTGCATGCAAATGATGTTTGGCTTGTCCAAAGTGTGTGTAAGTTTTGTGGATTAGATGAGGAAGATCCAATCCAACACATTAAAGACTTCTTGAAAATAGTAGACACCCTCCATACGGATGGGGCTACTAGAGACACGTCCCGATTGCGATTCTTTCCTTTCACCCTATATGAAAAAGCCCAAGAATGGTATGATAAACTCCCTTCTGAATCTATTTTCACATGGGAGCAACTCATATCCAAGTTCTATGAGAAGTTCTTTCCACCTGGAAAAACCTCAGCGTTTAGAGATAGGATCATCCGTTTACGAAAAGGGAAGGACGAACCCTTCCATAAATCGTGGATTAGATTCAAAGATTTAATAAGACAATTTCCCCATCATGGCATTGAGCTTTGGCTCTTGGTCCAAATCTTCTACGATAATATCTCCTCTAACGATCGAAACGGAATTAACCAATCTAGAAAAGGGAGATTGGCCAATCTTAGTGCCGAAGAAGGATGGGATAGGATTGAAGAATATGCTCAAGACCAGGATGACACTTGGAATGAACCTGAGTCGACTGTCAGCATTTCTGAAATCACTTCAGATTGGTTGAGAAAAATTCACAAAAGAGTGGAATACCTAGCTGGATCGCAGTTACCTAAACAACTGTCGAATCCTTACTTAATCTGCGATTACTATGGGGGCCCGCATGAGGTAGAAGAATGCGGAGGAGCAGCCACAACTGAACATGCATGCTTTTCAGGAGGGGACATTTATGCTGATCCCTCCCTTTTGCCCTTTTACCAAAATGACGATTACACCCTCTGGGGAAATCTGGTAAAGAGAAAAGAAGGAGAGGAAGGCCCTGAATTCAAAATCTGGAGCACTTTTGAAGATGACCTTGGTCACTTCACTCAAGAAAAAGGCTTGCAAATGAAAGGTCTTAATGAGCTTTTCGACGAGCAGTAGGATGACATTGGAGAATTTTTCAACAAGCTTAACTCAGCCCTAGATCATCTTGAAATGCCATCAGTAAGCAAAAAAGACCCCATGCTCACGATAACCACTCGAGCTGGAACAACAACCAAGGACCCGCCTTACCCAAGCTCGTCCCCCATTGCCCCCGATCCAAACAAACCTGGCGAGGAGGAGGAGGATGTAGGCGGCAAGACCCCCGACCAACCGCCCTTGACGACCCCTTCCCCATCAACCCTACCTAACCAACCTGTGAGAATCCCGTTTCCATCCCGATTAAGGAACCAGAAAACTGAGAATGTTAACAAGAGATTCTTGTCATACCTAAAAGACTCGGTTGTCACCATACCCCTCCTTGATGCTTGCTATCACATGCCAAAGTATAGCGCATACTTTAAAAAACTACTTGCTAACTGGAAGAAACTCAAGGGTCTTGTGACCCTGGGGGAAGAATGCTCAGTGGTGACCCATCGAGGGCTACCAAAAAAGGTAGACGATCCGGGCAGCTTCACCCTGCCTTGCTCCATAGGATCTCTATCAATCAAGAATGCTCTTGCCGATTTGGGAGCGAGTATCAATCTCATGCCTCACTCTATGTTCCTTAAACTAGGATACTCTGGATTAAAGTCTACCCGTATGAACATCCAACTAGCCGATAGATCGATCAAGTACCCCGTAGGGATATGCGAGAATGTGCTAGTCAAAGTTGGGAAATTCAAATTCCCGGTCGACTTCGTAATCCTGGATATGGAGGAGGATGACTTGGTACCCATCATCTTAGGGAGACCATTTCTTGCTACCGCTCGTGCAGTCATTGATGTTTATGACGGCAAATTAACCTTACGAGTGGGAACCGATAGCACAACCTTCGACATTAAGGATTCTATGGACCTCTCCCTCGAAGCAGCCAACCGGCTCTATTTCATCGGGGAGGTCGATGAACTCACAGATGTCATTGATAGTTGTGTCGATGAACAGATCGATGAAGGCTGGCTACGGGACGAGAGTTTTCTGCCTTTGCTAGAGGTAGAAAAGATGGAGGATGTTGGTGCAGTCTCCTTCTACCCCAGACATGAGGCAACGGAGCATCTCGAGCTCTGAAAGCCCAAAAACAAGCTCAAACCTTCTATTATCGAACCTCCTGAGTTAGATCTTAAAGAGCTTTCTAACCATTTAGAGTATGCCTTCCTTCAGGGAGAGGACCAACTACCAGTAATCATAAACTCTTCCTTGGAACATGAACAAAAAGGTAAACTCTTAGAGGTCCTAAAGAAATATAAAGGGGTGCTCGCATGGAGTGTAGCCGACATTAAGGGGATTGACTCAACTTTTTGCACACATAAGATTCTCATGGAAGAAGATTATAAACCTACCGTGCAACCCCAGAGGTGGGTGAACCCTAACATTAAGGAAGTAGTAAAGAAAGAAGTTATCAAACTTCTGGATGCAGGATTGATTTACCCGATCTCGGATATCCCACGGGTCAGTCCTGTGCAGGTTGTACCTAAGAAGGGTGGAATGACTGTAGTTAAGAATGACAAGGGTGAAATGGTGCCCCAGAGAACGGTCACTGGATGGCGGGTATGCATTGACTATCGAAAACTCAATGATGCCACGAGGAAAGAATACTTTCCCTTACCATTCATTGATCAAATGTTAGAGAGATTGTCTGGACACGAGTACTATTGCTTCTTGGATGGATTCTCTGGGTATTTTCAAATTCCCATAGCACCTGAGGACCAAGAAAAGACCACGTTTACTTGCCCTTATAGAACATTTGCCTACAAAAGGATGCCTTTTGGGCTATGTAATGCCCCCGCCACTTTCCAGCGATGCATGACCGCAATCTTTCACGAACTCATGGAAGACAGCATGGAAGTGTTCATGGATGACTTTTCGGTCTTCGGGAACTCCTTCGACCGCTGTCTTGCTAATCTAGAAAAGATGCTTAAACGTTGTGAGGAAACCAACTTGGTGCTAAACTGGGAAAAGTGTCATTTCATGGTAAAAGAAGGGATTGTGTTAGGGCATAAGATCTCAGGGAACGGAATAGAGGTGGGCCAAGCTAAAGTTGAAGCTATATCTAAGTTACCATACCCCACGACTGTTAAAGCAATATGCAGCTTCTTGGGGCATGCCGGGTTTTATCGGAGATTCATCAAAGACTTCTCCAAAATTGCTCGGCCAATGACTCAATTACTTGTGAAAGATGCTCTGTTCGATTTTTCCCAAGAATGCAAGGATGCATTCAATCTCCTAAAAAAGGAACTCACACAAGCTCCAATCATGATCACACCCAACTGGGAGTTACCATTTGAAATCATGTGTGACGCTAGCGACTTCGCTGTCGGGGCTGTATTAGGCCAACGGCGTGAGAAGCTTTTCCAACCTATTTACTACGCTAGCAAAACCATGAATCCCGCTCAAGAGAATTACTCCACCACCGAGAAAGAATTATTAGCCGTAGTGTTTGCGTTCGACAAATTCCGACAATATCTTGTCCTTTCAAAGACAGTCGTCTTCACTGATCACTCGGCTCTTCGATATCTTTTTGCGAAGCAGGATGCTAAGCCACGACTAATTCGGTGGATCTTGTTGCTACAAGAATTCGATGTTGAGATTCGCGATAAGAGGGGGGCAGAAAATCTGGCCGCAGATCATCTATCTCATCTCGAAAACCCCTTGGATAAGCACGATAGAAGTGAGATTAGGGATTCATTTCCTGACGAACAACTCATGTTAATGATTGATTTGGAGCCGTGGTACGCCGATTTTGCTAATTACCTCGCAAGTAGACTTGTTCCTGAACACCTGACTAGATACGAAAGGAAAAGGTTCTTTTCTCAACTAAAATACTACTTTTGGGATGAACCATTTTTATTCCGAAGGTGTCCAGACCAAATTATAAGACGCTGTGTTTTGGAAAGTGAGGCAGTAAAGATTATGAGGGAATGTCACTCTGGTCCCTCTGGCGGGCATCATGGGATAAACACTACCGCCCGAAAGATTTTCGATGCGGGATTCTATTGGCCAACAATTTTCCGTGATGTAAAAGAAATGGTGCAGGCATGCGATGCATGTCAACGGGCCGGGAACATATCACATAGGGATGAAGCACCTCAGAACTTTATACATGTATGTGAGGTCTTCGATGTTTGGGGAATTGACTTCATGGGACCCTTTCCATCTTCAGGGGGGAACGAATACATTTTAGTCGCCATCGATTATGTTTCAAAATGGGTTGAGGCACTAGCCCTTAGGACCAATGACGCCAGAGTAGTTATTCATTTCCTGAAAAAGCTTTTCGCTAGATTCGGGATTTCTAAAGCTCTCATCAGTGATAGGGGGACCCATTTTTGCAATGCACAAATGGAAAAGGTCATGAAGAGGTATGGAGTATCCCATCGGTTCTCCACTGCCTATCATCCACAAACCAATGGCCAGGTCGAAAACACCAATAGGGCTATTAAAAGAATACTTGAAAAGACGGTTAGTCAAAATAGAAAAGACTGGTCATTTAAACTCGACGAAGCCTTATGGGCATTCTGAACCCCCTACAAAACTCCTATTGGAAGACCCCGTTTCGCATGGTGTATGGTAAGGCATGTCACTTACCAGTGGAATTAGAATATAAGGCTTATTGAGCGCTTAAGACATGTAACTTAGATTACACAATTGCTGGAACTAATAGGTTCTTGCAATTACACGAGCTTGATGAGCTTAGGTTAGAAGCCTACGAATCTTCCATCACATATAAAGAGAGAGCAAAAAGATGGCATGACCAGAGAATTAAGAAACCCAAAGAATTTTCAGAGGGAGACAAAGTCCTATTGTACAATTCTCGGTTGAGATTATTTCTGGGAAAACGTAAATCTAGATGGTATGGACCGTTTACGGTGAAGAATTCCTCTAAAACTGGAGCCGTGGTGTTATTAGACGATGAAGGTAGGGAATTTACTGTTAACATACAACGTGTAAAACATTATCAAGAAAATAACAATGAAATGATTAGTGAGGAGGATGTGACATTTGATGATGAGGTCATGTAGTAACCCATGACCTTGAGTCTAGCTACAAGACTCGTAAATAAAGAAAAGCGCTTCTTGGGAGGCAACCCATGTTTTGTGTGATTTTATTTTGTTTGTTTGTTATTTGCTTCCGTATGCATGCTTTATTTCTATTGTTGGTAGATCATGTTTCTAAACTAAATAGTGGAAATACTTTACTTTGTCGTTTGGCCTAGTCTTAACTCCACCTAGAAGTATTTTTGCAAAAGATAAGTGTAATGGGAAACCTCAAATATGTTTTTAAGAAACAAACCGATCATGATTCTCCACAATATTAAATGAACATGTATATTCGTATTTGTTAGAGTCAAATGCTTGTATTGAGTCATAATGAAGTTTTGCAGGATTTTCCAGGAAGTAGGACCAAGTTTTTCCAGAAATTTTCCGGAAACTTAACATAAGAATTTCTGCAGGTCACTTCTGACGGCGTCACGAGTTAACTCTTGACGGCGTCACGTGTAAAAATCTGGAAATTTTACCGGTTTTGTTTTTCTAACGGAGTCTTATGGTTTTTGTGAATTATTGAGTTTTATAATCTCCAGGAAATCTGCAAACTTCATTCCACAAGCATTATATCTTATTTTGTTTTCTAGGATTTAGTAACTTATATAGGATGCCGTCGATTTTATGCGAGGTTGTCTTGTCTATTTTCTCAGGATTTACAGGTTATGTATGACAAGAAGATGATTTATATTCTGGAAGGGAAGCTTTGATTGTTCATTTTCTTGGAGGAAGATTTAACCTGGTCACTTTATTATCCATACCGAGCGAATCAGGGGAGTATTTGATTTCATTCTTTTTACTTTTTCACTTTTACATTCTTTACTTTAACAATGAGGACAATGTTCATCTTAAGTGTAAGGGGAGGGTAAAATGATGATACCTTACAGATACACTTTCGCTTGAGTTTATTTTGTTTGATGGTAGATGTGTAATAAAACTATGAGAAATACTTGTTAGTGCAATTTTAGCGCCAAATTTAAATTTTTTTACAACATTTAGGAGTGAAACTTTAGCCATAGCAAGCGTCTCATGGATAGGAGATTGTATGACTAGCACATAACCGTATATTCAGAAAAATTTTCCACCCAAATATGTGAGGTTCGCCTTTAGATTTGATAGGAAAAGCATTTACTATTAGTGCTTATGAGTGTACCGGTAGCATTTAGATTCTAGAACTTGCGTTAGTGATGCATCCCGAGACCGCTAGTGAGACTACATTCGTGTGGTAGGATTTACTACATGATAAGAGGCATTAGGATCACCCTTGTGTTAAACCCGTATCATAATTACTTGACCATTTATGTCATATTACTTGGCTAGTTAAGTCAACTAATTTTTCCCACACCTTAGCGTTGTACTCATTTTTAGTACACGAAACCCCTAGTACACCCCTCCGAGCCTATCTTTTCGTTTCTAACTTTAAGCATCTTACTTAATGGAAGAATTTGTTACACCCCATTTAAATGTACACCCAAATCGCCTTAGCCTTCCGTGTATGCGCTCATTTTTAGTGCATTATTGTTATTTGTTAAACCCTAAGTTAACTTTCTAATTAATTACATGGTTGCTAAGTCGAGTCATATCCTTGTACATATTGTTTTGGGACGATTGGGACTCATGGGTAAAGTACTTATTTTATGGAGTAATGGGGAAGAACATCATTTATTACCCCCATATGTGTGTTAATCTTAAAAGTGCTCCAAGTGTTTTGATTTTCTTAATTCGAGTCATTAGATTAGTTTATTGTAAAGTATGTAAAAATTCAAGTGTAAGGGGAATGTTCATTCCCTATGATGTATTATTTTGGATGGTAGGGTAAGAGTGTATGTCTAAAAAAAAAAAGAAAAAAAGAAAAAAAAAATCGAAAAAAAATAGAAAAATCAAGAAAAAGAAAAGAGAAAAAACATACGGACTACCATCCCTTTTTTATGTTTTTGTTATTTTTCATTTATTAGCTTAAGTCGAGTCTAGTCTTGGCTTAGCAACGCCACATTATAAATGTAATTAACCAAGATTGTTAACTCGCCACCAGTAAAAACTTCCTTTATCCAACAAAATCGTGTATTTCATATCCCTACACCTAACGTTACAACCCTTTAAAAGACCTCTTTGATAGTTTATCCTAGGTGCTTACGCCATGTGGTGGAGGTTTGATAATTTCCCAAGCCTATGGTAATCTATTTTGCTATGACAGGTAGTGAGAGATATCTTCCGTTTCCATATTGTAATTTATACTTTATTACACCCGAGAGATGTGAGTATCTAAACATTATTTGTGAGGTGCTAGTATATGACCTCCGTGCTTGTCTATTGGTCTTTAGTGGAACGATTTTTTGTTGTAATTACTTTTATATTAGTGTTAAATGACCCCTAACTTGTATTTTGACTAGAATAAAAGCGCAGTTGCTTGAGGACAAGCAAATCTCAAGTGTAAGGGTATTTTAGGGGGTCATTTAAGCCCGAAATTGAATTTATTTGATCAAATATTGCCCTAAATCGTTCCTTTTGTGATTTTAGGTACTTTGGGAGAGAAATCTGGAAAAGGAAGCAATTCGGACGTTTTTGGAGCATAAAAGTGAAGAAAACGCCAAAGTCTTAATTTTCCTTGCTGGGAACTGTAGGTGACGGCGTCAAGAAGAAAATCTTGACGGCGTCAAGAGTAATTTCCATGACGACCCAGTACAGAATTGACGGTGTCACGAAGTAGGGCGTCAAGAGTAAAATGCATGACGGCCTGGAAAATGCTAACACATGACGGCGTCAAAAGTAGATCAAGGCAGTCCGAGAAGTATTTTGGCGTCACAAATTTGTTCTTGACGCCGTCAGACCCTATTTCCTATATATAGTTTTCTAATTTTCACATTAAAAAAAGAGAAGTTTTGGAGAAACCCTAAGCACGAACTTGGTATGAATTTTACAGGTTTTTCAAGGGTTCTAAGCCCTTGATCCCTTTCATGTGTAATTGAGATAAGTATTCTTTTAATTCAATCAATATGTCTATGTGTTGGTTGTCTATATCTTGTTCTTGTCTTAATTCTACCATGCTAGGCTAGATCTATCTTGTGTTTGCTTGGATCTAATGAAACCTAGATGTTAATTATGTGTTGATTACTTGTTTATGGTTGTTTTGAATGAATGATTTCGATGTTAGGCTTAAGAAAACTGGCAGATCTCCAATTGGTAACATGCTTGAACGTCTTAGGAAACATGAACTGACGTGCACTAGGTTTTATTGGTTGTATTTAATGCATGAGTATATTCAAATGATCCCATGTTAGGAGCTTCTTAGCCGGCTCGACATAGGAGTGAAGTAGGCACTCATAGGATTGGGGAATTAAGTGCGCCATCCCATGAATGGTATTAAGGAATACAATCCGTCATCCACGCAACTATAACAAGTAATTAACATGTAAAAAATATCTAGGGAGTATTGAAATCTACGTAAACACATTTTCTTCACTTATTGCTCACAACCTTAGTATAATTTAGTTTATTTTCATTTTTAGTATTTTATTTTGATTGCATCTTTAGTATTGGGTTAGTTGACTAGCAACTAATTCCGCCCAAATCCTTCAAACCCGAGATTTTTACTTGCTTTCTAAAAAATATAAAAATACAAAAATAATCATCCCTCACCTTTAGAACTAGTTGTGGAAGGATTCTGTATTGATTTGTGCAAACACTTGGGATGTTAATCTCAGTAATGTGTTTAGGATATTTATGAATGAATGTGAGTTAGCACGCGGAATTTACTAAAACACACTAATGGAACAAAGGTGGTGAATAAGTAAATGAGTATGAACACAACATGAATAACACAAAACGATTCAATATTATTGATGAAATAATACGGGTGATCTTACTATCACCAGGATTACAAATGTAACCTTGAATCTTTGATACGTGAAAAGGTTAAAGATAGAAGTTATGCATGGGAAAGCTATGAAAGTTGTATGAAAAGATATATCTAAGATGGTGTCTTAAGGGTTCCTTTTATAGTATAAGGAGCCCTTATTACAAGTGGTCAAGTTGCTTAATATAATATACTAGAGGTTTATCTTATCCTAATATTACACCTTTCAAGGTAAAACACTCCATTATATCTACTGAGACTTCTGTACTACTTCTACTTAACGTATAACTTTGTACAAAGACTAATAATACAAGTAAATATCTCTAATTAAAATATAGCAACTTGTCGTGAAAACTGGCAGGACCTTCTTTAACTAGCAGTACCTTCTTACCCAGAAGGTACTGTTAGTATATCTTCAACATCAGCAAAACTGAAGAGGCAGGCTTAACTATCACTAGCAGGCTCTTCTGGCAGACTCTTTACTTTGTGCATTTTATTCCCAACAATCCTTCCCTAAACTTGTTATTCCCATATAAAATAACCAAGTTTCTTTGTGAATAAAATTCATACCTTGAGGTTTTGAGGGAACTCTTCCAAAAACCTTATCTTTTTCTTCTTAGGCTTTCATACTGATCAAGTATGCTCTCCTTCAATCTTTTGACTGCACCAGTCTCTTCTTTACACAAAAGCTTATTGGAGATCAGGACTGATAATACTTCATAGCTTAAAGGATACTCTTTCTCTCCTAGCATAAAGAGCTCTATTCCACTCTGAGTGGAAAGATGATGAACATGACTCATGCTGAAGTATTCCCATGTAACAGATAAATCATAGTAAGGAAATTTCCAGTGAGTATCAGTTGGATTTGGATCATATAATCTGCTGAACTCCACCCATAGCTCTTGCTCCTTTGCATCTGGCTTATACTTGGTTTTCAGCTTCTCTTGAACTAATACCCATAATTCATCTAAATCCATTCTGCTACATGCTCTAAGTAGATTTTCAAAGTTCTTGAAAATCTCAACCTTGTTTCCAACTCTTGTTATCTTCCATGCTTTGCCAAACTTGTCATTGAAGATTTCCCAATCTATGACTGGATGCCTTGCATGTAAGGGTTCAGCAAAAACAACTTGTGAAACATGGACAACCATTTCTCTTGATTGAACAGGAGGCAATTCTGCTTTCTCTTTTTGTTCCTTCTGATCATCTTCTCTTCCTTTGGAAGACCTTTCTTGAGTATCCATGAGAAAGCTGGTTTTGTTTCTTCTGTAAGCCTCTAAGTATAGAAGCTTCAATTCATCAAAAGATTTACCTTTGAGTTGATGATCTTTCATATTCACTTCTCTTTTAAGATATATCTTGAAGAACTTCTTCTGATCTGCTTCAGAATGTGGCATTTTGAATCCTTTCTTCTGATTCTTCTGAATCTGCTAATAGACATCATCCAATGCCGCTTGATTGTATTTCTTGGTGATGAAATCATTGAGCTTGATTGTCATTTCATCTAAGCTAAGAGATTCATCACAAATCAGGGTATAAGCTTCACCTCTTACAATTGGGTCAACGGAGATGATGTATTGCAGCTGAGCATCAAACTTTTCTTGCAGCATTCTTGATTCTTCTTCAGCCCTCAATACTTCTTCTTCATGAAGCTTTTTGGACAACTCTTCATCTACAGCCAATTGTACTTGTTCTTTCTGCTTCATCTTTTTAGGCTTTGGTTCATCTTCAACCACAATTTTCTTGCCCTTGTCTTTTGGTGATGATACTGGACTTGGAGCAGCAGATTGTTCATCAGAAACAAGAAACCTCCCCTGAGGCTGTGATCCTCTCTTTCTTTTGTAAGACACTTGATCAGATCCTTTTAAATTCATAGCTAATAGCCTCTGAATCCCATCAGGCTCTTGCTCTGCTTCAGCAGTATCTTGCTTTGCTTTAGCAGTATCTGTAGCAGCAGTATCTTTCAAGCTAACAGGCTCTTGTTCTTGAGTAGCAGGCTCTTCATCAATCACTGGAGTTCCTTCATGAAACTGAAATTGAATATTTTCTTCATTTTTAGAACTACCCATCCTCCCCTTTTTGGAAGAGAGACCCAAACCCTCTGCATCTGAACTTGAGGAACTAGAAACAACCAACTGAGTAGACTTTTTACCCTTCAGCAACTTCACTTTCAACTCTAATTTCTCAACCCTCTTAACTAACTTGGTGTTGATCTCTGTAAAATGTTTGTTTTGACTTTCAAGAGAAGTTTGTAAGTACTGCACTTGCTCCTTTAATTCCCTGATAGTCTGAGCATCTACACTTTGTTGTGGAGGAGATTGAGGTGGTGAGGTATGATGTGATAATGATGGTGATGTTGCAGATGGTGTTTGTGTTTGTTGATGAGATGGTAATGGTACTGATGATGGTGGTGTGACTGATGGTACTGTTGGTGTGGGTGATGGTACTGGTGATGGATGTGGTGATGAATGATCAGGTTCTTCAGAATGTTGTGGTAACATTTCCTCAAAAAGTGGTACTTCTTCTCTTTGAAAACCAATTTTCATGTTTGAAAACACCTTGTGTGTAAGTTTGGGAGTCTTAAAAGGTTTGTTTGGGGGAAGTAACAAATGTTTGGATTTGTTTATGAGGCATTGAATGAACCTTGGGTACATTAAAAACTTTGTTTCACTGTCCACATTTTTAACCAATCCTTCAAAAATATATTTTGAAAAGTTGAATTTCTTGTTTGTTGCCAGGCAAATGAGAGCTGCTGCCATGTTACCACTAAATTGCTCCCATGAGGTTTTCTTTTGGCTTAAACAATGAAGGATGGTATGAATCAAAAATCTCCATTGAGGGGTAAAATGCTTTTTAAGAAATGTAAGCTTTGTAGAAGTTACATTATACCCCATTTTTGTCATATTTTCAAAAAAATTAGTATCAGGTAGTTGACTAATGCCATCTGAATCATCTAAATGAAGATGTCTTCTAATGGATGATTCGGTAAAAGTCAAGGTTCTACCATCCACTTTGACCTCTAATTCTTGAATCCCATTCCTAAGAGTGTTAACTCTAGCAGTTTGCCAAAATTATGAAATTTGAGATTCAAAAATAGTGGGATTCACGAGTAAAGCAAACCTGACATAAGAATTGTTTAGAAAATCCACTGCTTGATGAAAAGTTTCATTGTCATCAGACTTTTCCAAAAATGCTAATTGGTTGTGACGTTTGACAAAACTTAGACGAGCCATGGTGAAAGGTTCGATGAAAATTTTGATTTCAATGGTGGGATTTTATTGTTGTACTGGTAGAAGATGAAAGGTGAGTGTGAATTATGACAAGGATTGATTATGAGAAAAATGACTTTTGACCGACTATAAAAGTTATGGATAAGTAATTGAAGAGGCGGTCAAAAAGATCTTTTATTATAATAACTATATCCTTAATTCGAGGAAAACATGAATAATTCACAAAAATACCCTTTTAAAAACAACGGCTATAATTTAGCCTGACAGACTCAACGACTATGTAGCAGTACCATTTTACTCTACCGGTACTAAAATTTGAACTACCAGTACCTTGTTTTGAAATAAAACTTGGCAGTCTCTTTGAAATTTTAGAAAATATCCCTTATAGTTTTTAGCAAACTACCAGCTATCAACGGATTTGATAAGTCTTTACCAAGAGCCGTTTGCTTTGGACTAGTCAGTTCGTTTAAGTTTTTGAAACTGGGTGAACTGATTACCTTATAGTTTTTAGCAAACTATCAGCTATCAACGGATTTGAGAAGTCTTTACCAAGAGCCGTTTGCTTTGGACTAGTCAGCTCTTAAAGTTTTGAACAACTTGGTGAACTGATTACCATTTCCATATCCTGATTGTGTTAGCAAGCTTTGAGTAACCTGAAATGGTTAGTTGTAAACCAAAAGAACAGAGTGCAAAGCACTTGTTTTATAGCATTGTTAACATTTAAACATCAAGATGAGCAAAAACAGAGCAAACTTTGAGCTACCAGTACCAATTTTGTACTGACAGTACCTTATGACTAACTAGCAGTACCATGATTAGAGGCCAGAACTTGTTTATTTATATACAAAACACATGTTTTTCAAAGATTTATCATACCAATATCTGCTACCAGGTATTTAAACCTACCTAAATCAAAAGCTTTGGTGAGAAGGTCTGCAAAATTATTTTCAGAATCAATTTTGACAACTTGAATTAACCTTTTCTCATTGCAATCTCTTATGAAATGGTGTCTGATTTCAATGTGTTTTGTTTTTGAATGTTGAACTGGATTTTTAATGATACAAATAGTACTGCTATTGTCAATGTAAATAATGGAGTTAAGAAAATTGTACCCATAGTCAAGCAATTGATTCTGGATCCAAAGAACTTGGCCACAACAACTTGCACTTGCAACATATTCTGCTTCAGTTGTAGAGTTGGCCACCATTGTTTACTTCTTACATTGCCATGATATGAGTCTGCAGCCAAGAAATTGACAACCACCAGTTGTGGATTTTCTGTCTAGGGTTGCACCAGCATAGTCACTATCTGAGTAAGCTACCAAATCAAAAGATGATTCCCTTGGATACTATAGACCCAACTTAGGCTGACCCTTGAGGTATCTGAAGATTCTTTTGACTGCTGTGAGATGAGAAACTTTTGGATTGACTTGAAACCTTGCACATACACATATTGAGAACATGATATCTGGTCTTGATGAAGTAAGGTACATTAGGGACCCAATCATTGATCTGTAGTTGTGCACATCAACATCTTCACCCTCAGCATCTTTGTGTAACCCCTTTTCTGGATCCATTGGTGTACTTGCAACCTTTGAATCTGCAAACCAAAATTTCCTTAGGATCTCTGCTACATACTTATCTTGGCTAATAAATATGCCTTCATTAGATTGTTTCACTTGGAGACCCAAAAAGAAAGTAAGTTCCCCCATGGAACTCATTTCAAACTTACTATGCATAAGTTTTTCAAACTCTACACACAATTCCTGATTTGTGGATCCAAAGATAATGTCATCAACATAAATTTGCACCAGCAAGATGTCTTTCTTGGTTCTTTTGATGAACAAAGTTGGATCAATCTTGCCTCTTTGAAATCCATTTTCCAATAAATAGAAAGCCAATGTTTCATACCATGCTCTAGGAGCTTGGTGTAGACCATAAAGAGCTTTGGTAACCTTGTACACCTTGTCTGGATATTCTGCATCAATGAAGCCTGGAGGTTGAGAAACATACACCTCTTCTTCAATAGTACCATATAAAAAGGCACTTTTGACATCCATTTGGTAGACAGTGAAACCTATGAAAGAAGCATAGGCCAAGAATAGCCTAATTGCTTCAATTCTTACAACTGGAGCAAAAACTTCTTCATAATCACTCCTTCTTCTTGAGTATACCCTTGGGCCACCAATCTGGCTTTGTTTTTTTTTATCACTATTCCCCTTTCATCTTTCTTATTTCTGAAAACCCATTTGGTTCCAATTGCCCTGTAACCTTTGGGCAAATCAACCAGTACCCAAACCTTCTGCAGTTTGAATTGAAGTAGTTCTTCTTGCATTGCTTCAACCCAGCTTGAATCATCTAAGGCTTTTGTAATGTTTTTGGGTTCTACTTGAGAGAGAAAGCATGAAAATAGGCATATGTGGGCAACTTCATGGTTCTTTTCTTCATACACGGCTAGGACAAACCCATCTTTGTCTGAAGATAAGACTTGAGTTCTTGTTTTAACACCAGAATCAATGCTGCTAATCACATTTTCAATGGAGTGATCTTTGAGAATTCTTGTGTTGTGTGTTGTAGGAACATCATAGGAAATTGGAAGGTTTCCAATTCCTATATCTTCTGGTAAGGAATCATCTGATAGAACATTTAATGGTTCAGCAGGACCAATTTGTGAACTGGCAGTACCATCTGTTGAACTGGCAGTACCATCTTGAGAATTGACAGTACCATTTCCATTTTCAGAATTTTCTAGATTCCCTTGATCTTGAGTTCCATGATCATCTTCAACACCTTCATTTGTAGTATTTGAAGACTCTCCATGACTTGAAGATGAATCCAATCCTGTCCAAATTGGCATCAAGATGTAATCTTGATCCTCAGATGCTTCATCATTGTCTTCAAAACCTGCATTATCATTAGTATTTGTACCTGTGACAGGCACATAATTCATAGATTCTGAAAGCTTATCAATGTCAAAACACCAATCTGGTCCAGTGCCTGCAACATTTGGTAGTTTCTCTTGGAACTCTATGTGCAGGTTTTCTTCCACTAGCCTAGTGCATTTATTATACACCCTATAGGCCTTACTTTGCAAAGAATACCCTATCATGTAGCCTTAATCAGCTTTTCCTTCAAACTTTCCTAGATGATCTTTGGTATTGAGAATTGTGACATGACATCCAAAAGGTCTCATAAAACTTAGAGATGGTGTTCTACCAAACAAAAGTTCATAAGGAGTCTTTCTATGAGGTTTAATCACAAGAACCCTATTCTGTACATAACAAGCAGTACCTACTGCTTCAGCCCAAAATGAAATAGGCAACTTAGAATCTACTAGCATTGTTCTAGCAGCCTCAATAAGTGTTCTATTTTTCCTTTCTGCTACTCCATTTTGCTGTGGGGTTCTAGCTACACTATATTCTCTTTTTATTCCTTTTTCTTTGCAAAATTCATCCATAACTCTATTCTTGAATTCTGTCCCATTGTTACATCTAATTACTTTTACTTTCTTATCAATTTGGTTTTCTATCCCTGTAATGTAAGACTTAAGGATCTCACTTGTTTCATCCTTAGTACTTAAAAAGAAAACCCAAGAGAATCTGCTGTAATCATCAGTAACTACAAGATAATATCTTTTACCATTCACGCTATTCATAGAAGTAGGACCAAAGAGATCCATATGAAGCATGTATAAAGCTTGAGAAATTGAGTTATGGGTCTTGGGCTTACAAGAAGCTCTATGTTGTTTGCCTTTTAGACAATCAACACAGGTTTGGTCATTTTGAAAAATCTTTTTGGGTAAACCTCTAACCAAATCATATTTTGCAATTGTATTGATTGTTTTAAAGTTTACATGACCAAGTCTTCTATGCCAAAGCATAGATTCATCCAATGAGGCTTTTGCTACTAGACAGGTTAAACTTTCTTTAGGAACAATGTTCTTTAAATCAACAATGTACATATTGTTCTTTCTAGGGATTTTAAGAAGAATCTGACTTTCATCAGGGATTTTAAAATCAGGAGAAAGCACAATGCATTCAGTTTCAGTAAAAAGAACATTGTTCTTTGTGTCACACATTTGTGAGACACTTAAGAGATTAAACTGTAGTTCTTTCACAAAATACACATTTTCAAAATCTAATTTACTGGTTTTAATTGTACCTTTACCAGTAATCTTTCCTTTGATTCCTCCCCCAAAGGTAACATATCCTCCATCAAATGATTTGAAGTCTGTGAGGTAAGACATGTTGCCTGTCATGTGCCTTGAACATCCACTATCTACATATCCTTGATCTGCAATATCATTTGAATGTTCCTCAGGATTGGAGAGAGCCATTAAAGCTAATTCATTTGAGGATGACTCTTCTTCACCCATAAAGCTCCAATCAAAACCCAACCCATCAATAGCTACCATAGCTTTTGTTTCAGTGATGTCCACTTCCTTGCTCTTGTTTTCATTGTCTCCCCTGTTCTTGTTCTCAAAACCTCTTCCCTTATCACCCTGCTTCTTTGGTCTTCTACATTCTCTTGAGTAGTGACCCTTCATGTGGCAGTTGTAACACTCCACTTTAGATTTGTCATACCCAGCAGGTTCATTGCTATTGATGACAATCTTCTTTCCAGTCCTCATCAAATATTTCTTAGCCCTCATGCTAAGAAGTGAAAGCTGCCATTTTATGTCCATTTCTTCAAGATCATCATCACTGATCTCTTGAAGATCTTCAAAGGTCAATGTGGAACCATTGTGTTGTGATGTTAGGAAAGCACAACCAATTGTTTCATCTAAAATGGTTTTGGTACTGCTGGAAGTACTGGCAGTACCAAAATTTGTGTTGGCAGTAACTTCTTCTCTACCATCTTTTTCTTCATCAACTTTCTTGGAAGTACCATGAGATGACATAAATGCCATATTTCCTGGGCTTGAACTAGTAGACTTCTTTAGTTCATGCTCTACTATCTTGAAGTTGCTATAAAGATCATTGAGACTCATGGAATCAATATCTGGTTTGTTTTTCCAGACAATGACATGCATGGCCCATTCAGAGGGTAGACTTCTAAGGAATTTGGAGTTTAAGTCTTCTTGAGATATTATCACTTCATGAATGGCTAACTGAACATGCTGTCCAAAGACTCATTTGGTGTGGCTGAAAAGTTTTCAAACTGTTGTTTTAAAAGTGTTTTCTGGGTTTTCTTGGTAGCATCATTACCACCAAATCTAGCCACAATAGCTTGAAAAAGGGTTTTAGCACACTTGTACTTGTTAAAGATTAAAAGCTGGTCATTTGGAATAGACATGAGAAGCATACTCCTGGCTTTAAGATCATTTCTCTTTTGAATTCTTTCTTCAGCGGTTATTGGGTTTACTTGCACGGTTGTGACAAGTGCATCATTTACTGTGGAGGTGGTGGTTACTGGTTTAAAAGAGTTTCCTTCTTCAATAATCTCCCAAAGTGCATAGTCTTGCACTTGGAAGTATTGTTCAACCCTCAGTCTCCACATCTCAAACTCATTCTGTTTGAGTAATGGAAGTTTTGCAGCCACATTGGTTTGAATGTGCTCAACATCCATTTTTGCTTTGTTCTTTTATGTCGTAAATATCAGCCTTGCTCTGATACCACTTGTGGAAGGATTCTGTATTGATTTGTGCAAACACTTGGGATGTAAATCTCAGTAATGTGTTTAGGATATTTATGAATGAATGTGAGTTAGCACGCGGAATTTACTAAAACACACTAAAGGAACAAAGGTGGTGAATAAGTAAATGAGTATGAACACAACATGAATAACACAAGACGATTCAATATTATTGATGAAATAATACGGGTGATCTTAACTATCACCAGGATTACAAATGTAACCTTGAATCTTTGATACGTGAAAAGGTTAAAGATAGAAGTTATGCATGGGAAAGCTATGAAAGTTGTATGAAAAGATATATCTAAGATGGTGTCTTAAGGGTTCCTTTTATAGTATAAGGAGCCCTTATTACAAGTGGTCAAGTTGCTTAATATAATATACTAGAGGTTTATCTTATCCTAATATTACACCTTTCAAGGTAAAACACTCCATTATATCTACTGAGACTTCTGTACTACTTCTACTTAACGTATAACTTTGTACAAAGACTAATAATACAAGTAAATATCTCTAATTAAAATATAGCAACTTGTCGTGAAAACTGGCAGGACCTTCTTTAACTAGCAGTACCTTCTTACCCAGAAGGTACTGTTAGTATATCTTCAACATCAGCAAAACTGAAGAGGCAGGCTTAACTATCACTAGCAGGCTCTTCTGGCAGACTCTTTACTTTGTGCATTTTATTCCCAACACTAGTATTTAGGTTTTCTAATCCTAGCGACACTATTCCTAGCTGAACGATCAATCCCCCGGTACTTGTCACTATACTATACTACAACGATCAGGTACACTGCCTGGTGGGGGTTGTAAACTTCTCAAGATCCCTTGAGAGGTAAAGCCTGGTGCGATCCCTACGTATCAATCTTGAAATTGATCATGATCCGGGTGGTGTTCTTAAAAATGAGAGTTTTAATGAAAATTTTATCCCATCCCTCCCACCCGAGAAAGTTTTTAAAATGAGCGTGAATGATAAAATTCATAATTCCACAATTATGAAGTCTTCTTTTAATGATGATGAGTTTTTCATGATGGTTATCCTGACCTTCTTGCCATTTGTAACATTTGGTGTGATTTCTCTTATCCTTTATTCCGTGGGGAGTGAGGATGTTGTTTTTGACCCTGGTATCGTTTCTAATAGTTTTCACTATTAGAATACCATCGGTTATCTCTTCGGGGTGGAACTTTCAAATAATTCATATGTTCTTCCAAATATTTTGAATGAAAGCCCGAGTGAGATTATTTTTCTACGGATTTTTCCCCAAGGACAAATTAATTCGGGGATCGAGTCAAGCTCATGTGACTCGGTGATAAAAAACAAGCGCTTCGTGGGTGGCAACCCATGCTTATCCAATTTCATCTTCTTATTTTCTATTTTCTAACAAATAACATGAGGAGGGGGTGCCTCTTCTACTCTTGTGTTCCGTGGTTGTTTGTGATATTTGTTTAGGATTGTCTGCGATTTATGATGTCTCTCGTGCTCGTTATTTTCTCTTCACTCGAGTTTCATTCATCGGTGCTTATTGGAAATCCTATATCTCTAAATCTTATCGACTAACGTTTTCTTTGGCATAATTAATAAACGGCCCTAGAATTTTGTTAAGATTGCCTTAATCCATAAAACATTGAGGACAATGTTTCATTCTAGTCTGGGGGAGGGTGAATCTTCGATTCGATTTGACCTTGCATTCTTCACCAAGTCGTGCACTCTTGCAACTCCGTTTTTCCACCAAAAATGAAAAAAAAATTGAAAATTAAAAAAAAAAAAAAATTTTGAAGAAAAATCAATGAAAAAATCATGTAAAAGCACAAAAAAATGAGAAAAATTAAAAATTGTGCAAAAATATAATAAAGTTTTGAATAAGTGTTTTGACACCTTGTTGACTTTCTTGCTGGCGAGAGTAGGAATAAATATTTTGACTTGACCGGGCGTGTTGAGCCCTAGCTTGTTCCCTTAACCAATAATAATCACATAAGCTTGTGCTAGTTTTGTACACTAGGAGCTATAAAATGCGAATTCTTTCTTAAGAATCTGCAAGTTCCCGTACTTGACTTTATACATGTGCAGCTTAAAAGCTTTCGCTAGTCTTTTACATCAGGAGCTAGAAAATGCGAATTCTTCTTCTAGAATTTGCAAGTTTCCATAACTGACTTTATATATGCGTGGCTGATTATCGGCTAAGTATTCGCTGGTTTCATTATTTGAGATCTTAAATTGTGAAGAGCGAGAAATGATAGAGTTTATTTAGAAGTTAGATGTTAAACGTGGAGTAGTGGTTCTCTTTATAGCTCATGAGAGGTACTTGTGGTTTTTTACTCCCATAAAATACGTCACCCATATATAATAGATGTTCTAGGTTAATTAGTGGTATTTGGGTTTGGATAATATTTAGTTCTTTATTTTCTTCAGAGAATTTTTGCTTTAGAAGTTGGGTACATATCAAGGAACATTAAAAATAAGAGCAAAAAAGTGAAAAATCAAAAGTCAAAAGTTGATTATCTATGTGGTTTTGGAGCTACCCGATAAGCTTCCATTGATGTTATGAGAAAAGTCAAGAAAGAAAAAAGTGAAAAGTATGAAAAAAATATGAGAAAAGTGAAAAAAGTGAAAAATGAAAAAAGTGAAAGTCGAAAGTTATGTTGAATAAGAGTTTGAATGTAAATAAGTTGTTGGCGCGTGAGTTGCATGTGTGTAATTTTGAATTGGACACATGAGGTGTACGTGTAGTACTACGCAAATTATATTTATGATATTGTATGTACCAAAATTCCTTGATGTGGACCGAGTTTCTATTGCAATGGTTCTTAAGAGAAAATGAATAACTATTTATCGTTTAAACTTAGGTGTCACTATCGGACTAAAAAATAGTGAAACGAGAAAATATGAAGCAATTCATTTCTCAACAAAAATAAAATATTGAGATACAAAACTTAGGACATGGGAGTAAGGAGTTTCCACAAGTAACTGTTATGAGTAGTGTTAGCATCTAATTTGTAAATAAGCTGTGATCTCGTTTGTACGCTTAGTTTGGGAGCTTGTGAAAAACCAAGGATGACGATTTTTATCCGTATGGTCACCTCTTAAATAGAAGTGTTTCTACTCGTTGACCCTAAAAATTATTGCAAAATAATGAAAGTTCAATAAACCGTCACAAGTATAAAGTATGAAATGTACAAAAATAGAAGTGAAAGTGGAATAAAGGAATAAAGGAAAAATTTTGGAAAACGGAGCGTTTTCGGGAATAAATGATTTTATTACTTCTTTCGAACCTCCTTGTTACTTTACAAAGTTAGTAGGAAGAGTTTTGAAATTATTTATCCCAAAAGCGTGAATTGATCACATTGCGTGAGGACACGATACCTTAGTCTGGGGTATTTTGGTATGTGTTAATTCACATACCTTTTCATAGCCAAATATCGACCCAAATAGACTAATTATGCTAAAAAATGCCAAAGAATTGTGTGTTTTATGTTCGTGAATGTGCAGGTACGGATATTTCACAAAATGACGAAAAACAAGCAAAAACCCGGCAATAACGAGCATGAGAGTAGAAAGAGTCAGAAAGTCAAGCTGGAAATCACTTTTGAGCTTATAAAAGTCCTTAGAGATTGATATTTGTGCAAAAGTGATCCTTGTGTGAAGTTTGAAGATAGTGCAGATTTGGTCCCTATACTTTCCAGAGTTTACACGTCTAGTCCCTCATGGAAATTTATGAAGAAAAGTCAGATTCAACCTTTAAATTTCCAAAGATGGCAACTTATACCCTTGGAGTTCAGTTTTTGAACAATGGCAGAAAAGGTCCTTAAAATTCTAATAATTACATAATTGGTCCTTGAATTTACTTATTACAAAAGCTGAATTCATCAAGCCTTATATCAAGTCCAATGAATATCAAAGCCCAAATCATTGTCCAAAAGCCCAACCATCATTACCCATAGCCCATACCTGTTCTAATGACATTACACCAGGTCAACAAAAAAGGTCAAGTGGTCAACGAACAGGTCAAAATAATAAAACCTTACCCCACTTCATAATTTACCCCAAATTCCAAAATTACTCAGGTATCCTTGAACCCTAGTTACTGTTCCGGTCAAGAGTTACCATAATTAAGGGTACGAACGTCAATTCAAGTACATTTCTAGAAGCTCAGTGATGTCAGGAGTGTGTCAAGATATCAAAGAAGCACATTTGAGCTATGTGGCAAGATATAATTGGAGGAAACGCGTCATCAATTCTGATCCAAGGGCTAATATCAATCAAGCAATGATTAGGGAAGTGATCAAGGGCTCTCATATGCTTCAAAGAAACACAGAGTGTTGAAAACTAGAAGGGGGGGGGGGTTGAATAGTTTTACGTCCGTTTTAATTTTATGAAAACTTAGTTTGTTTTAAAAACTTCGATTCTAGTTTATATAATCTCAATACTTGCACTATATGAACAATTATATAGTTACTAACTAACTAAGCTAATATTGTATAAGTAAATGAGTAAGTAATGAAAATAGTCGGAAAGATCAAACCACAACACAAGGATTTATAGTGGTTCGGCTACAAGGTCACCTTCCTTGCTCCTACTCCACTCCCCGAGTCACCTACTCGAGAGTTTTCTTCAGTATGTCAACAAACTCCCTTATGGCGGAGAAAACCTTACACACCAATGTACACACCACAACTTCGTCACAACTTAATCACAACTTCTACACAACCTCTTCACGCCAATCTACTTCACCACTTACTACTTCACACCTATCTACTTCACACCAATCTTTTTCACACCAATCTTCTTCACAACTACACTACTTCACTACAAACAACTTCTTCTCCCTACACAACTTCTATTTCTCCTAAACTACTTATTACAAGCACAACACAACTTCATAAATAATATACACAATATACACAACTACTCTACAATACTTCTTGAACTTAGTTGTAGAAGGAGTATTCTTCTTTTGCACTTTGGATGAGAATGGATGGGAAGGGATTGAATCACTTGAAACAAGGATTAGTAATCTAATGATCAATGGATTTTGGAAGATATTTAGAGAGTTTTAGATCTAAAATTTTTCGTGCAAAAGGTGGGTAAAATACCAGATTTAAGGTGGTATTTATAGGAGAATAATTCTGACAGATTCTGACACAGGAGCCTGGCCGGTCCCCTTAATTTTAAGGGGACCGCCCCTTATAATTAAGGGGGAGGCCCTGCTGTAACGGCCAGAAAATCTGTCTTTTAGTGGGGAAAGTTTATTTGGTGAAAAACTAATTGATTTTGGTTAAAAATTTGAATTCATATATTTAATATGATTAAAATATTTTTCTTTATTACCAAAAGTGTTTTTCAAAAGTATATAATATGTTTATATAATTAAATAAACTTTGTAATAATAAATTAAATACCCCTTTAATCATGAGATGTATTAAGCACTTGTTTATCCATACCTTAGTGATTAAGTTGGATATAATGATATAAAATGGCTTAATACTTGTTTACGTTGTAATCTTATGTTTGATGATTTTACAATTTGTGATCGTCAAAACATAGAGATATCGAAAAATATAAATAACGTTTTTATGCATTATTTATGTCAACAATCTCCCCCTTTTTGATGATTACAAAATCTAAACTCATTAAGCAAAAATTTGTATATATACAAGTATTATTGTGAGTTTATATCAATTCTCCCCCTTTTTGTTAGCATCAAAAAGGTTAACCTGACTTTATTGGAGCTCCCCCTCGATGTATACTCCCCCTCTTTTAGAGGCCATAAAGTAATTGAGATATGGAATTCTTGCAAAAAATATTTAGCGGACAAGCAACACATATATATAGCACGCAAGAATAGAAACTAAACATAACCATAATCATTGATAGAATAAAGGGTTACAACAAGCATTACATCAACAAACTAAATGATTAAATAAGTAGTGCAAATAATAAAAGCCTTGAAGGCTTACAATCATAACTAAAATAAACAAAAGCTCTAACATGAAGGTCCTCTCTAGAGCTTGCCATCCAAAATGGTTTAAGACAATTTTATTTGCAAAATACGAAACATGTTTAATTAGGTGGAATTGATGGTGAACATGGAGATGGTGATGGTGGAGGAGTGTTTGTTGACGGTGGTGGAGGAGATGTGTTTGTTGTTGGTGGTTGATGCAACAAGTTTTCAATGTGCGAAAACATGTATTGTATCTCATCTCTTAGTCCGAACACAATTGTTCGGTTGTGGATGCAACAAAGGCAAGTGTCACCATGAGCTTCAAGTAAGCTCCATGGACGGGGTTATAGGTTGGTGGATTTATAGGGGATGATGAGAAGTGTGCATCAAGAGGTGCTAATGGTGATAATGAGAGGGTTAATGCAAGAGTAGTGTTTTCAATGGTAGGTTGTGATGGTTGAACTATTGGTGGAGGAGACAAGTGGGTGTTTATGTAGTCATTTATGGATGAAGTGGATGGTATGGAAGAAGTGGAGGTTCCATTTGTTGAGGGTGTTTTAGAAGGTGCATTTGGTGCACTAGGAGATGAGCATTGAGGTGGTGGTGATGGAGTGGTGTTGTCTTCATTGGTGAGATCAATGAAAAGTTGTTTTGGTGGAATAATGACAAGTTTTTGTTTCTTGGCATTGTTTTAGTAGGTGGTTCTTGGTGATGACATGATGAAAGGATGAGGTTTGATGAAGGTTGAGGATGATGGAATGTAAATTAAACATGCATGGGGATTATATAGTATGAAAACATGTTTAGAAATGGAATTAATTTGAAAATAGATGGTCAGATACAAAAAGCAGTTTAGATATAAAGGGAAATGGTAGCTGAGACTAGCAAAAGAAGTTACAAGATGCAAAAGAAAACAGTAAAAATTACTGTATGGGTGGCCGGTCCTCTTAAATTTAAGGGGGCCGCCCATCTGACGACCCAGAAATCAAAATTTTTCAAAATTTTTCTAGAAAAACGTTATATTCTGTTTTGTTTTTGCAGCAAGCTATATTAGGACATTTCACATTTGTTTTGGTCTATTTGAAAGCATACATGTTATATAAATATACATAAACTAATCATGCAAGCATATATATATATATATAGATTAAGTGATAAAACATGCAATTATAAGCATATATAAACGTAAATAAGCAAGTTATCATCCTAATCAAATATCCAAACAATTATCCAAGAGAATAACAAGTACTTCCGAATATAATTCGGACAAATAGCACATAAATATCCATGATCAAAGTCATAAAAATAAATATTGTTAAACAATCATAAGCTAATCTCCATCATCTTCTTTTCTTCCCGAAGATGCCCTTCAACATCTTCCCGATGGAGTTGAAGCCACCTCTAACTTCTTCATGCAAAATCTTTTGTCGTCTAAGCACCTCGGTTGTGCGTTCATGAAGTACTTCGTCGGTTTGATCGCTAGGAGATGGGGTTGTATACATGAGATAGTCGAGATCCTCTAGATTATCAACGAACTTGGAGAACGAAGGGGTACTAGCACCATGGGCGTTTTCCTCCTCATCGTCATCGTCTTGTCGAGAAGATGAACCGTGAAAGCTATGACGACGAGATTTTCCCTTGTCACTTCGAGTTCGTCGAGCTTGTTTTAGAGCGAGAGGATGTAAGGTGGGATAGATGGACTGGTAGATGCTATTGTCAAGATCGGGGTAGTACTCGATAACATGACGACAGAGACGAGTTAGAAACATTCCATATGGAAGATTGGCTTTGGGAGTTTTTCTAGCACACTCAATCCGTTTGATAAAGAAGTAGGCCAAATTGTAGGGCTTTTCAACAGCGATACAATACAACATGTGAGCAAGGCACGCCGGGAGATGGTCCCGGTGACCTCCGGTACCGAACGCATTCTCACGAATGAGTTCTTCCCAACGTTTCATGTGGGGGCCTAATTCCTTGAGGAGAATTTGGTATGAGGAGATTTGGACATTTTTGGATTTTATTTTTCGTGTTGTAGTGTCACGCTCTACACCAAGGACTTGACGAATTTCGTCGGGGATGAGGGATGTCGGAGAGATATGGACCAAAGGTTGGTCGACAACGATGTAGAGATTTGAGGTCCCACTTATTTGTGAAAACGGCTTGACCTCTAAAAGGAATTTGGAGGATTTGACCGAATTGGTCGAGAGTTAAGGTGATAAATTCATTTTGGATCATGAAGGAAATGGTGATGGCACCAAGATCATCGGTTTGAACCATGACTTGGCTATAGAAATCAACTATGAAACGAGGAACGATGGGTTCATTGATTTCAAAGAGGCAATTGAAGTTGATGCTTCTAAACAAGCGATCAATGTAGTCGGATTGAGCATAAGCTAGATCAACTACACGTCCCTCATGAACGTTTCTATCTTCAATTTGACGATATATGCGTCCAATGGAAGGAGATGTAGTAGGGATTTGAGAAACTTTAGGAATGTAGTTTTTAGTGAGGGAAAGATCTTCGGTAGTCACTTTTGGCATTTTCACCTAAACACAACAACAATACAAAAGACCAAAATAAATATAAAGAAAAATAAAAATGTAAATATTGTTAAGGCTTATGTTGGAACGTAAACATACTTCGACTCTAAGACGATAATCCTAAGAAGTAGTTTTCCATGTTCCTTATTTTTATTTTTAACTCGTTCTAGATATATTTTACGATGTTTAGCAAGTAGTTATGGACAAATCCAAACGCCCTTGTTAAACATCTTAATATATAATGAAATTTACTAGATTTACTTTAGGTTGTAAAACTAGTCATTTCTTACGAGTTTCTTATGCATGTGATTTGTTTTAAAAAAAGATGGTTTATGTTTTGACTCAAAAATGCCATTTTTCTTACTAAACCAAACGCTTCCTTAACTAGACACTTACACTACTAGTATGTCAATATACATATGAATTATATATCTTGACAAGTCCGAATTACTAGTTTTAGGTTTATAATCTTGACAATGTTTTATAAAAATTACAACGACTAAATTTCAACATTATTTGGACATAATCCAAATACCCTCTTATCGTTTACACAAATATTTTTACTTAGTCGAAAAATATAGTTTCATGTTTTACAAGTTATAAAAAAAACATAGTATGATTAGTTTTAACAAGTTTTTATAGCATAATTCAACAATGTGTTTACCAAAAATTTTGAAAAGGAGTGTATGAAATTTTTCAAAAATTTTTCGACAAGAGGGTTTGTAATTATTAGTTTCTAGTGTTAATTAAGCATCCTAATCCTAATGGAAGCATTTAGTTATGGAAATTTTAGACCCAATTCGAAAGAAATTATGAATTTGAAAAAATTATTAAAACATGCATAATCTTGAGTTTGACCAAATTAGAAGGAATTAGATGAAATGTGTTATGAAAAACTTACAATATGTAATGGTGATCGTGTTAGATGAATTTGCCCTTTGTGAAATAACCCGAATTTTGTGATTTGGAAGTGGTTTTAGATATTTTGGGGTTTGGAATTTCGTCACAGCAGCAGCAGAAAATGGGGGTAATGAGAAAGAGGAGTGTTTGGCAAAAGAAATAATAGAGAAAATGATTTGGGACAATCAGATGGCTGGCCCCCTTAAACATTAAGGGGGCCGCCCTTTATTTGGCTGCCGGTCCCCTTAAACATTAAGGGGACCGCCCTCCAAAACTTGATTTTTCGTGGTTTTGGTTTCTGGAAAGAGCAAGAAAATATATATATATATATATATATATATATATATATTAGATTTATATTTAATCAAAAATACGTTGGAGAGTATTCGCACGAAATGAATTACTTGACATTTCGTCAATTAAAATTTCTTGATCATTTCGGATGAAATTTATCAAGTTGTCAAGTGGACGAGAGAGTTATGGAAGGCTTATAAGTATATATATATATATATATATATATATATATATATATATATATATATATATATATATAGTATGGGCTTATAAGACGAGAATATAGGAGGGAGACGTATGCAACGGAAGACGGGAGTTTGTTTCATCCATAGATTATTCGACTCATTTCTCTACATCAACATGAGTGTCGTTGAACATTGAAGTTCAAGAAGGCAAGTGGGGGGAAAGAAAAGGTTCATAAATGAACAATTTCTAGTTCTAGAAAGTCAACAAATGAGTTTTCTAGGTTATAAGATCCTAAATATAGCTAAGTGTATATATATATATATATATATATATATATATATATATATATATATATATATATATATATATATATATATATATATATAAGTATATATATGTGTAGATATAAAATCTAGAGGAAACTATAAGCCAAACAAAATCACATAAAAACTAGAGACTAAACTAAGCATGCATTTCTTGACAAGGAAATAAAAGGAAACGTGTACCTTTCGTCTTCAATGCGTTTTTTGTGGAAAACTAGAAGGGGGGGGGGTTGAATAGTTTTACGTCATTTTTAAAATTGTTATAAAAGTTTGTTTAAAAGTTTTCTTTGTTTTATAAAATATAGATTCGATGTTATATGAAATCAAGTCGTGCACAATATGAACTACACCAAGTATGTACGATAAAGCAATAATGACGTAAGTAAGGAAATAGATAAGGGTTGGAAAGATCGAACCGAGAGACAAGAGATTTATAGTGGTTCGGCTACAAGGTCACCTTCCTTGCCCTACTCCACTCCCCGAGCACCTAACTCGAGAGTTTTCTTCACTATATCAACAAGCTCCCTTATGGCGGAGAAAACCTTACACACCAATTTACACACCACAATAACTTCACAACTTAATCACAACTTCTACACAACTAGATCACACCTATTCACTACTTAATCACACCACTTCTTCACACCAATCTTCTACACACCAATCTTCTTCACACCTATTCTTCTACACACCAATCTTCTTCCTAACTTATCTTCTACACAACTATTCTTCTAACCAATCACACTATATATCAAACTACACTATCTTCTAACAAATATTCACAACTAATCACACAATGAAATAATAACAATGATGATTCACTAAGAACTTAGATGTGGAGATCACAACAAGTTGTAATACTTCTTGTCTTGAGGGATAGAAGTATTCTTTTCTTGCACTTGATGGGATGATGTTTGGATCACTTTGAAACAAAGATTTAAGAATGTATGATCAAAGGATTTATAGATTGGAAATGGGGATCTAGAACAGAAAGTTCTGTAGTGCAAAAGGTGGGGGAAAAATCCAGGTTTGAGGTGGTATTTATAGGCAAAAGATTCTGACAGAGGAGCGTGGCCGGTCCCCTTAAATCAAGGCCGGTCCCCTTAATTTTAAGGGGACCGCCCCTTATAATTAAGGGGGCCGCCCAGCTGAAACGGCCAGAATCTTTGTCTTTTAGTGGGGAAAGTTTATTTGGTGAAAAACTAACTGATTTTGGTTAAAAATTTGAATTCATATATTTAGTATGAATAAAACATTTTTCTTTATTACCAAAAGTATTTTTCAAAAATATATAATATGTTTATATAATTAAATAAACTTTGTATTAGTTAATTAAATACCCCTTTGATCATAAATTGCACTAAACACTTTGTTTATTCATACCTTAAGTGATTTGGATATAAAGAGAAATATTAATCACTAAATACTTGTTTATGTCACAAGTTTTAGTTCTATGAGTTTATATTTTGTTATAATTAAAACATAGAGATATTGATAACATGTTAATAATGTGTTTAGGCATTATTTATGTCAACAATCTCCCCCTTTTTGATTATTACAAAACCTTAAACTCAATATATCTAAAACTTGTTTTTAAACAAGTATTATAGTGTTTACATTTCTCTTCTCCCCCTTTTTGTAAAATTAAAAAGGTTAAGCCGAGTAAGCTTCGCGAGGGAAGTTTAAACGGGTAGAGAGCTCCCCCTTGATGTATGCTCTCCCTCATTTGAGAGCACTAAGGGAACGAGCTATGGAGATCTTTGCTACAAAAATATTTAAAGAGAGCAAGCTACACATATATGCAAGGCAACAATTATGCAACTAAACATAGATTCATTCAAGCATTATAGAAATGATAAGCATTACAACATTCAATATGCTTGAAGCATATTGATAAAAATAGCACAAAAGAAAATACATAGTCCTATATTGCGTAAGAGAGCACTTGGACTTGCTTGCAACCCATGGTTGATTGTTTTATTTGCTTGAAGAGAAACATAAGCATAAAGCTTAGATGTTTGATTGAGAGGGATATGGAGTGGAGTGTGGAGCGGAAGAAGTGGATCTCACGATGTTGTATCGTGTTAAGGGTGGTATTGGATGATTGCGAGTGAGAAGATATTCAATCCAAGAGATATCTTCACTCAAGTGGAGGATTTGTTTTTGAAGGAATATGCAACAAGGGCAAAAGTGAGTGTGGCTTGTAACTTGATCCAAGTTGAGAGAGTGGGGAAGGCAATTTGCATAGGGTGATAATGGAGGTTGCCCGTTGTTGCGTTGTGCAAGATGCATAGCAAGGAGATCACTAAGATCATGGATTTGGTTTATTTCATCACGGAACTTTTATTTTTCTGTGGCAATGTGGAGAGGATCATAGGTTTGATATGGATGAGTTGGGTTTGTGTAGTTGGAATTGTAGTTTGATGGTTGATCAAACTTGTATGGATCATTATAAGTGGTTGGAGGTTGAGATGTGTAGTTTGGCTTGAAGGAAGAAGTTTGGCCAATGTTGTATGGTTTGTAAAGAGGATCAAATGAATGACCTTGTTGGTTTGATGCAAAGTTTGGGAAGTAAGAAGTTGGGGGTGTGGAATGACTTCCAACTTCATTTATGATGATGGATTTGTTTCGAGGGCTTTTTCTTCGCCAAACGGGTTTTTCCGTCATCCTTGCTAGCCTTGAGGCTTTTGATTTTGGTTCGTTTGGAGAGTTCATGATGGGATGAATGGAGAGTTTTGAGGATTGGGGATATTTATAGTGTAAGATTTGTGTGTTTAAGGATGGATAAGGTTTGTTTGGGGGATTAGGACAAAATGTGTTGGTGAAAAATGGGAAATGTAGGTTGAAATGGGCTAAAAAGCATAAAAGATTATGTAAACCCGTCCATCAGATGGCCGGTCCACTTAATTAGGGGGCGGTCCCCTTAAAATTAAAGGGGTCGCCTTACATAATTAAGGGGGCCGCCCATCTGGTGATTTCCAGATTGCCAGAATTGGGTTTTTGGCAGAAAATTTGTAGAAAGGTTGTGTTTTTGGACTTGGATTCAAGCAAGTTCAATTCCTTTAGGCAATATAGCATCTAATCTAATCATTAAATATCATGCATGCAAAAATACATAGGCACAAGAGCAAATAATCAACACATAATAAGCAATAGGAGGTAAGTAAAGGCAAGCACACTTAAGCTTCCTAAGGCACCTATCTTCGATTAAAGGCAAATGCAATTAGTGAGTGAAAAACTAATGATGGATCAAGATGACACCATTACTAGTGAATTTGTCCTAGTGAGTGTTTATATGCAACAAATGTGGAGTTGTGATTGTTTCGACTCCTAAAAGCAAAAAGAAATAACGATCCTAAGAAACAATCCAAATGATCTCCTTGATTCAATTTTTGCTCGATCATGAATGTCAAAGACATATATTAGATTATATACCTTGACAATTTTATGTGAGAGTTTATGCATGATTTTGAAATACAATGTTTTTAGAATTAGTCAACAATGCAAGGAAAATGATCTTCATGTGATTCCTAGATTGTGAGAATAATTTTTAGAGAAAATTGATTGAGTTTTACAAAAAAAAAAAAAAAAAAAAAAAAAAAATTATGCAAAGAAAATAAATCTTCTCAATCTTTAGTTTTGTGCGAAATAGATTCCTAGACTCAGAAAAGGTGGAATGAATTTTTTTTTTCATGCAAGTATAAATTTGAATTAATTCAATGTAATTTAGTCAACTTGTTCCATCATTCCCAATCCTAAACGCAAGTGGTTGAATAATTCACGCTTAAGGGGTTTTGTGAATATATCCGCAATGTTGTCTTCCGATGCAACCTTTTCTATAGATATATTTCCTTTTTTGTACATTATCCCTAAGAAAATGGTGACGTATTTCTATGTGTTTAGTCCTAGAGTGTTGCACCGTATTTTTACTTAAATCTATCGCACCTTTGTTATCGCACATAATGGGGACATTTTCTAACCTAATGCCATAGTCTACGAGAGCTTGTTTCATCCATAGTGCTTGTTGACATGCCTTTCCGGCACTTACATATTCGGCTTCGGTGGTAGAAATAGCAAGAGCGGTTTGCTTCTTTGAAAACCAAGACGTTAGACAACATCCCATAAACGTGCAAATACCGCTAGTACTCTTTCTATCTACGTAGTCTCCCGCATGATCCGAATCCGCATAGACAATGGTTTCTATACCGGATTCCTTAGGATACCATAATCCTAAGTGTATAGTGCCTTTAACGTATCGGAAGATACGCTTAACCGCTTCTAGGTGAGGTTTTGGGATCCTCTTGAAAACGGGCACAAAGGCAGACACTAAACATGATATCGGGTCTACTTGCCGTCAAGTATAGTAAACTACCTATCATTCCTCTATACTTGGTGTTATCTACGGACTCACCTTCATCGTCCTTTGTGAGCTTTACCTCGGTAGACATGGGAGTTTTCATGGGTTTTGAGTCTTCTAGGCCAAATTTCTTAAGCATTTCCTTAATGTACTTAGATTGGTTAAAGAATATTCCATCTTTTAATTGTTTTATTTGTAATCCTAGGAAGAAGTTAAGTTCACCCATCATACTCATCTCAAACTCATCATGCATGATTTTGGCAAATTCATCACACATGTCTTGACAAGTCGATCCAAATATAATGTCGTCAACATATATTTGGACAATGATGAGATTTGGGTCTTTCCTTTTAGTGAAAAGAGTGTTATCTACCATTCCCATGGAATAATCATGTTTAATAAGAAAAGCTTTTAATCGATCATACCAAGCTTTGGGAGCTTGTTTGAGTCCATACAAAGCTTTCTTTAACTTATAAACATAATCAGGTTTTGCGAAGTCAATGAATCCTGGAGGTTGTGCCACATATACCTCCTCATTGATAAAACCGTTAAGGAATGCACTTTTCACATCCATTTGGAATAACTTAAAATCTAGGGTGCAAGCATAGGAAAGTAATATCCTAATCGATTCTAGTCTAGCTACGGGGACATAAGTTTCGTCATAATCAATTCCTTCTTGTTGATTATAACCTTGGGCAACTAACCTAGCTTTATTCCTAGTGACTATTCCATTCTCGTCTAATAAGAAAAGCTTTTAATCGATCATACCAAGCTTTGGGAGCTTGTTTGAGTCCATACAAAGCTTTCTTTAACTTATAAACATAATCAGGTTTTGCGAAGTCAATGAATCCTGGAGGTTGTGCCACATATACCTCCTCATTGATAAAACCGTTAAGGAATGCACTTTTCACATCCATTTGGAATAACTTAAAATCTAGGGTGCAAGCATAGGAAAGTAATATCCTAATCGATTCTAGTCTAGCTACGGGGACATAAGTTTCGTCATAATCAATTCCTTCTTGTTGATTATAACCTTGGGCAACTAACCTAGCTTTATTCCTAGTGACTATTCCATTCTCGTCTAACTTATTCCTATATACCCATTTGGTTCCTATGATGGTCATATCCTTTGGATTTGGGACTAATTCCCAAACATCATTCGCCTTAAATTGATTTAATTCTTCTTGCATAGCTATAACCCAACTTTCATCCTTTAAAGCCTCATTAATATTCTTAGGTTCTATTGCTGAGAGGAAACAAAAGAAATTGTTTTTATCTTGGGCTTGTGATCTAAGGGTTCTTTGGTTAAGATGTCCTATTATATTATCTAATGGATGTGATCTAGATTCTTTAATATTAACAATTTCGTTATTTTCTAAGTGAATGTTTTCATTATCATTTCCTATGGGTTTTGTTTTACTAACCTCAATAGCTTCATCTTCGACTAAATCATCATCTTCTAAGGGTAATGTTTTAGGAGGTGGTGGTGTTTCATCAAATGTTACATTTAGTGATTCCTCTACTTTCATAGAGTGTTTGTTAAGTATTATATATGCTTTGCTATTTTGTGAGTATCCTAAAAATATTCCTTCATATGATTTTGGATCAAACTTAGTGAGATAGTCCTTAGTGTTTAAAATATAGCCTTTACTTCCAAATACCCTAAAGTAGCTTAAGTTTGGTTTTCTACCTGTTAATAACTCATAAGGAGTTTTTCCTAGAATTCTTCTAATTGATACCCTATTTAAAATATAAGTTGATGTATCTACGGCGTGACACCAAAATTTTTGTGGGATGCATTGTTCATTTAACATAGTTCTACTCATTTCTTGTAGTGACCTATTTTTTCTTTCTACTACGCCATTTGATTGAGGAGTACGAGGAGCGGAGAAATTGTGAGATATTCCATTTAACTCGCAATATTTTCCGAATTGTACTTCGTTATCAAATTCTCTACCATGGTCCGTCCTAATGGCAACTATTGAGCATCCTAATTTATTTTGAATCATTTTACTAAATATTTTGAATTTTTCAAAGGCTTGGGTTTTGTCACTTAAAAACCTAGTCCACGTGTATCGTGAGTAGTCATCTACTATTACTAAGGTATATTTGTTTCCTCCATAGCTCCGCACAGCGGATGGACCAAAAAGATCCATATGTAATAATTCTAGGCACCTGGTAGTGGATACTATATTCTTGGCTTTGTGACTAGCATGAGTTTGTTTCCCAATTTTACATGCATCACAAAAATGCTTGTCATATTTTAGATTAGACAAATTTCTAACTAATTCCTTAGAGGCCAAAGATTGTATTTGTTGCATGTTAGCATGTCCTAATCTCCTATGCCATAGTGTAGAGTTTTCATCTAGGGTCATTAGGCATATCCCATCCTCAGGTTTGTTTCCTAGTTTCATAACATATATACCACCTTTTTTAATTCCTCTACCTATAATTTTTCCATTCTTAACTATTTCGCTATCATCTTCGGTAAATGTGACTCTACATTTATTATCACATATTTGTCCTACACTAAGCAAGTTATATGTTAATTTATCTACATGCTCTACATTTTCAATAGTAAGTGAGTCTTGAGAGATCCTACCTTTGCCAATGATTTTTCCACGTAAGTCACTACCAAAAATAACGTTACCTCTATTGTATGCCTTGTATGTAGAGAATAGATTGCGATTCCCCGTCATGTGCCTCGAACATCCGCTATCTTTAATCCATTCGTCAGGTTCCAAGTCAATTCCTAAACATATTTCGTCGGTTTCTTTTGCCATAAAACACTTTTCGTCTCTTGGCTTTTCAACTTCTTCTTTGTCATTATCACTCCATGTTCCACTAACAAAAGCACCTTGACTTTCATAACCCGGTGGCTTTAGACATTCGCCAATGAGATGATTTAGATTTCCACATCTAAAGCACTTTCTTTTCCCGTAGTTGTCACTTCTATTCCTTTGGAATGCTCTTCTTTCGTCTCGTGATGATCTAGTGAATCTTCCTCGTCTCTTGAAGAACTTCTTGAATTCTCTTACGGCCATTGCATATTCTTCGTCTTCACTTTCGTCACTTGAATCATCATCATCACTAGATTCCTTTTTGGCTTTTAGAGCAATGGATTTGGTTTGTTCTTTCTTGACTTTGACCGTTTCCGAATCTCTTCTTATGATTTCTTCATGAACCTTCAAGTTGCCAATTAGTTCATCTAGTGATAACGTCATCAAGTTCTTTGATTCTTCGATTGCCGTGACCTTAGCTCGCCATTTTGGATGCAATGCCCTAAGAAATTTCCTAACACAATTTTTACTAGAAAGTGTCTCATCAAGTGCTTTTAAACTTGTGATGATAGTGTTAAACTTAGCAAAAGCATTATCAATTGATTCCTCTTCCGGAATCGTAAATTGTTCATATTGTTGTACAAGAAGATCTATTTTATTATCTTTGACTTGGCTATTACCCTGGTGAGTAATTAGTAAAGACTCCCAAATTTCTTTGGCGGTTTTACACATAAAAATTCTTTCATATTCTTTGCGCGGTAACGCATTATAAATTACCATTTTAGCCTCCTTATTTTTTGCTAATTTCTTTTTCAAATCATCATTTTGTTCTTCAAAAGATACAATTTCATTCATTTTAGTTTCAACATTATATTGAATAGGAGGAAAATCACCAAAGGTAATAATATGCCAAAGATCAAGATCTTTTGATTTCACATACGTTTCGAATCTATTTTTCCAATATAAAAATCCATCACTTTCAAATAGTGGTGGTCTTTGCATAGATTGCCTTTCTAAATATTTTTCAGATTCCGTAGATCGTTGCAAGTTTTAAAATACAATATATTTTAAAAATCTTGCTAGACGTGGCTCTGATACCAATTGTTGAAAACTAGAAGGGGGGGTTGAATAGTTTTACGTCGTTTTTAAAATTGTTATAAAAGTTTGTTTAAAAGTTTTCTTTGTTTTATAAAATATAGATTCGATGTTATATGAAATCAAGTCGTGCACAATATGAACTACACCAAATATGTACGATAAAGCAATAATGACGTAAGTAAGGAAATAGATAAGGGTTGGAAAGATCGAACCGAGAGACAAGAGATTTATAGTGGTTCAGCTACAAGGTCACCTTCCTTGCCCTACTCCACTCCCCGAGCACCTAACTCGAGAGTTTTCTTCACTATATCAACAAGCTCCCTTATGGCGGAGAAAACCTTACACACCAATTTACACGCCACAATAACTTCACAACTTAATCACAACTTCTACACAACTAGATCACACCTATTTACTACTTAATCACACCACTTCTTCACACCAATCTTCTACACACCAATCTTCTTCACACCTATTCTTCTACACACCAATCTTCTTCCTAACTTATCTTCTACACAACTATTCTTCTAACCAATCACACTATATATCAAACTACACTATCTTCTAACAAATATTCACAACTAATCACACAATGAAATAATAACAATGATGATTCACTAAGAACTTAGATGTGGAGATCACAACAAGTTGTAATACTTCTTGTCTTGAGGGATAGAAGTATTCTTCTCTTGCACTTGATGGGATGATGTTTGGATTACTTTGAAACAAATATTTAAGAATGTATGATCAAAGGATTTATAGATTGGAAATGGGGATCTAGAACAGAAAGTTCTGTAGTGCAAAAGGTGGGGGAAAAATCCAGGTTTGAGGTGGTATTTATAGGCAAAAGATTCTGACAGAGGAGCGTGGCCGGTCCCCTTAAATCAAGGCCGGTCCCTTTAATTTTAAGGGGACCGCCCCTTATAATTAAGGGGGCCGCCCAGCTGAAATGGCCAGAATCTTTGTCTTTTATGGGGAAAGTTTATTTGGTGAAAAACTAACTGATTTTGGTTAAAAATTTGAATTCATATATTTAGTATGAATAAAACATTTTTCTTTATTACCAAAAGTGTTTTTAAAAAATATATAATATGTTTATATAATTAAATAAACTTTGTATTAGTTAATTAAATACCCCTTTGATCATAAATTGCACTAAACACTTTGTTTATTCATACCTTAAGTGATTTGGATATAAAGAGAAATATTAATCACTAAATACTTGTTTATGTCACAAGTTTTAGTTCTATGAGTTTATATTTTGTGATAATTAAAACATAGAGATATTAATAACATGTTAATAATGTTTTTAGGCGTTATTTATGTCAACATTTTTCTTCAAAGTCTTCGAGGAATAGAACGAACTAGAGGTGACAACTAAAATTTCCATGTTTGAATGGCGAATATTCTACGTTGGTCCCCATTGTCTCACTTGACCAAAGTTATTTGATCCGAACATGTTTAACATTTGGCTAGGATGCATGAAGGGTGGTAGTATTCCCCAAGGATTGTATCTTTGTTGATAATTCCACATTTGATTACTAGTGTTATTGTAGTTTTGCCTATTTTAGTTTCTTCTTGGTTGAGGTGTTTTAGACCTAGGATGAAAGTTATTTGGTTTTCTAGGTGGTGGAGTTTTAGATCTTGTCTTAGGTTTAGAGGATCCTACTTTGGTTTTTAAAGACGGTTTATAAAAATCTTTTACTTGTTCATTGTTTGCAAGAGGTATTTTTCTATCATTAATAAGTATATACCTAGGATTAGATTTTAGAGGTTTTAGTTCATTAAGTTCACTTTCAAATTTGACATTTTTGATTTCGCTTGTTGAAGCTTCGGTTGAGTTAAATCCTAAACCGGTTTTATCTCCGGATACTCTTTGAATACTTATTATTTTACCAAGTAATTGACTACTATTTTCTAATTTATCAAGTTTGCGAATTTCTTCCCTTAGTATTTTGTTTTCACCTTTAAGCTCTTGACATGATTTACATTCTTCAAAAATCTCCTTACATTTTTCAAGTTGATGTATTTTAATTTTTAGTTCTAGTACTTCATTTTCCAATTGGTTGTTATGTATTTTAGTGATTTGTTTTTAGCCATTACTTGTTGTCCTAGTTTGCATGATCTATTATATTCACTATCTAAATCTTTTTCATCTAATGATAAATTTTCATCACTAAAGTATTCGGTTTCGGAACGTACCTCACTTGATGTCTTAGCCGTGAGACACTTTTCTTCCATTGTCGTTTCTTTCTCATCTTCATCGCTATCACTCCAAGCTCCTCCAAAAAATGCTCTTTGATTTTGGTCTCTTGTCATCATTGGACATTTTCCAATGAGGTGATTCGGATCACCACATTTGAAACGCTTTCTCTCATTCTTGTTATACTTGTCATCTTTATTCTTTTGAGATGCTCTCCTTTCATCGTGTGGTTGTCTAACGAATCTTCCTCGCCTTTTAAAGAATTTCTTGAAATCTCTTACGGCCATGGCATATTCTTCGTCATCACTTTCGGAAGATGAGCTATCTTCGTTGTTGGATTCCTTTCTAGCTTTCAAGGCGATTGACTTGCTGTGCTCTCGTTTTCCTTTGACCATTTTGGAGTCCTTCTTTATAATTGCTTCGTAAACTTTCAAATTTCCAATTAATTCATCAAGTTGCAACGTTGACAAATTCTTTGATTCTTCAATAGCCGTCACTTTAGCTCGCCATTTTGGGTGAAGAGCTCTAAGAAACTTCCTAACAAAATTCTTACTAAAAAAATTCTAATTAAGTGCTTTTAAACTTGTGATGATAGTGTTAAATCTAGCGAAAGCATTATCAATTGATTCCTCTTCCGGAATCGTGAATTGCTCATATTGTTGAACAAGTAGATCTATTTTATTATCTTTGACTTGAATATTACCTTGGTGAGTTATTAATAAAGAGTTCCAAATTTCTTTTGCGGTTTCACACATACAGATCCTTTCGTACTCTTTACGTGGTAGCGCATTATAAATAACCATTTTCGCTTCATTATTTTTAGCAAGTTTTCTTTTGAAATCATCATTTTGTTTTTCAAAAGGTACGATTTCATCTTTCTTTGTTTCGGGGTTATTTTGAATAGGTAAAAAATCACCATTGGTAATAACATGCCAAAGATCTAGATCTTTTGATTTCACATAAGTTTCGAATCGATTTTTCCAATATAAAAATCCATCACTTTCAAATAGTGGTGGTCTTTGCATAGATTGCCCTTCTAAATATTTTTCAGATTCATATATCGTTACAAGTTTTAAAATACAATATATTTTAAAGATCTTGCAATACGTGGCTCTTAATACCAATTGTGGAAAACTAGAAGGGGGGGGGGGGGGGTTGAATAGTTTTACGTCCGTTTTAATTTTATGAAAACTTAGTTTGTTTTAAAAACTTCAATTCTAGTTTATGTGATCTCAATACTTGCACTATATGAACAATTATATAGTTACTAACTAACTAAGCTAATATTGTATAAGTAAATGAGTAAGTAATGAAAATAGTTGGAGAGATCAAACCACAACACAAGGATTTATAGTGGTTCGGCTACAAGGTCACCTTCCTTGGTCCTACTCCACTCCCCGAGTCACCTACTCGAGAGTTTTCTTCACTATGTTAACAAACTCCCCGAGTCACCTATCTACTTCACACCAATCTTCTTCACAACTACACTACTTCACTACAAACAACTTCTTCTCCCTACACAACTTCTATTTCTCCTAAACAACTTATTACAAGCACAACACAACTTCACAAATAATATACACAATATACACAACTACTCTACAATACTTCTTGAACTTAGTTGTAGAAGGAGTATTCTTCTTTTGCACTTTGGATGAGAATGGATGAGAAGGGATTGAATCGCTTGAAACAAGGATTAGTAATCTAATGATCAAAGGATTTTGGAAGATGTTTAGAGAGTTTTAGATCTGAAATTTTTCGTGCAAAAGGTGGGTAAAATACCAGATTTAAGGTGGTATTTATAGGAGAAAAATTCTGACAGATTCTGACACAGGAGCCTGGCCGGTCCCTTTAATTCATGGCCGGTCCCCTTAATTTTAAAGGGACCGCCCCTTATAATTAAGGGAGCCGCCCAACTGTAACGGCCAGAAAATCTGTCTTTTAGTGGGGAAAGTTTATTTGGTGAAAAACTAACTGATTTTGGTTAAAAATTTGAATTCATATATTTAGTATGATTAAAACATTTTTTTTTTATTACCAAAAGTGTTTTTCAAAAGTATATATAATTAAATAAACTTTGTAATAATACATTAAATACCCCTTTGATCATGAGATGTATTAAGCACTTGTTTATCCATACCTTAGTGATTAAGTTGGATATAATGATATAAACTAGCTTAATACTTGTTTACGTAGTAATCTTACGTTTGATGATTTTACATTTTTTGATCGTCAAAATATAGAGATATAGATGCGTGGGAATTGCACCAGGCTTTACCTCTCGAGGGATCTCGAGAAGCTTACAACCCCCACCAGGCAGTGTACCTGATCGTTGTAGTATAGTATAGTGACAAGTACTGGGGGATTGATCGTTCAACTCAGGAATAGTGTCGCTAGGATTAGAAAACCTAAAAACTAGGTCTAGAGGTGAGGGATGATTCTTTTTGTGTTTTTATATTTTTATAAAAGCAAATAAAATCTCGGTTTTTGGAAGAGTGGGCGGAATTAGTTGCTAGTAAACTAACCCAATAACTAAGATACAATCAAAATAAAATAATAAAAATGAAAATAAACTAATTTAAACTAGTGGTGTGAGCAATATGTGGGAGAATTGTGTTTACTTAGATTTCACTACTCCCTAAATATCTTTTACAAGTTAATTACTTGTTACAGTTGCGTGGATGACGGATTTTATTCCTTAATACCATTCATGGGGTGGCGTACTTACTTCCCCAATCCTATAAGCTCCTACTTCACTCCTATGTCGAGCCGGCTAAGAAGCTCCTAATATGGGATCACTAGAATTCGCTCATGCATTAAATACAACCATAAAAACCTAGTACACATCGGTTCATGTTTCTTAAGACGTTCAAGCAAGTTACACAATGGAGATCTACCAGTTTTCTTAAGCCTAACATTGAAATCATTCATCCATTACAACTATAAACAAGCAATCAACCTATAATTAACATCTAGGTTTCATTACATCTAAGCAAACACATGAAAGATTTATCCTAGAATGTTATAATCAAGACAAGCATAAGATATATTCAAACAACACATAGACATATTGAATGAATTGAAAGAAAACTTATCTTAATTGAACATGAAGGGTTTCAAGGGGTGAAAACCCTTGAAAATACTGTTACAAACGACCTAGGGTTTATTAGGTTCGGCCCTAGTATTCTCCACACAAGTTCCTCTCCTAATGAATGAAAAATAGAAAAGTATATATAGATTCTGTGAGGTGACGGCGCCAAGAGGAAATTTCTGACACCGTCATCTCGCCGCCAATAAAGTTCTCGGATTGCCTAGATATGGGTCTGACGCCGTCATGTGTAATTCTGCTCTAGGCCGTCACCAAAATAACTCTTGACGCCCTACTTCTGACGCCGTCACGTTTTCTCTGGGTTGTCATCCATTTTGCTCTTGACACCGTCAAAAAATCCTTTTTGACGCCGTCAGGTACTGTTCCCAGCAAAGAAAATTATGTCTTTGTCGTTTTCTTCACTTTTATGCTCAAAAAACGTCCAAAATGCTTCCTTTTCCAGAATTCACTCCCAAAGTACCTAAAATCACAAAAGGAACGATTTAGGGTAATATTTGATCAAATAAATTCCAATTCCGGCTTAAATGACCCCCTAAAAACGGTTCATTTTTCGCCTCATCATATACCCTTACACTTGAGATTTGCTTGTCCTCAAGCAAATGCGCTTTTATTCTAATCAAAATACAAGTTAGGGGTCATTTAACACTAACATAAAAGTAATTACAACAAATAATCGTTCCACTAAATACCAAAGACAAGCATGGAGGTCATACACTAGCACCTTACAAATAGTGTTTAGATACTCACATCTCTCGAGTGTAATAAAGTATATATCACAATATGGAAATGGAAAACATCTCTCACTACCTGTCATAGCAAAATAGATTACCATAGGCTTGGGAAAGGATCAAACCTCCACCACATGGCGTAAGCACCTAGGATAAACTATCAAAGAGGTCTTTTAAAGGGTTGTAATGTTAGGTGTAGGGATATGGGATACACGGTTTTGTTGGATATAGGCAATCTTTACTGGTGGCGAGTTAATAATCTTGGTTAATTACATGTACAATATGGCATTGCTAAGCCAAGACTAGACTCGACTTAAGCTAATAAATGAAAATAACAAAAACATAAAATAAACATAGAATGAAACAGGATGGTAGTCCGTATGTTTTTTCTCTTTTCTTTTTTTCTCTTTTATTTTCTTTTTTCTTGATTTTTTTTTTGCATACACTTTTACCCTACCATCCAAAGTAATACATCATAGGGAATGAACATTCTCCTTACACTTGAATTTTTACATACATTACAATAAACTAATCTATTGACTCGAATCATGATAATCAAAACACTTGGAGTACTTTTAAGATTAACGTACATATGGGGGTAATAATATGATGTTCTTCTCCATTACTCCATAACAATAGTACTTTATCCATGAGTCCCAATCGTCCCAAAACAATATGTACAAGGATATGACTCGACTTAGCAACCATGTAATCAATTAGATAATTAACTAAGGGTTTAAACAAATAACAATAATGCACTAAAGATGAGTGCATACACGGAAGGCTAAGGCGATTTGGGTGTCCATTTAAGTGGGGTGTAACAAATTCTTCCTTTAAGTAAGATGCTTAAAGTTAGAAACGAAAAGATAGGCTCGGAGGGGTGTACTAGGGGTTTCGTGTACTAGAAATGAGTACAACGCTAAGGGTGTGGGAAAAATTAGTTGACTTTACTAGCCAAGTAATATGACTTAAATGGTCAAGTAATTATGATACGGGTTTAACACAAGGGTGATCCTAATGCCTCTTATCATGTAGTAAATCCTACTACACGAATGTAGTCTCACTAGCAGTCTCGGGATGCATCACTAACGCAAGTTCTTGAATCTAAATGCTACCGGTACACACATAAGCACTAATAATAAATGCTTTTCCTATCAAATCTAAAGGTGAACCTCATATATTTGGGTGGAAAATTTTTCTGAACGATACGGTTTTGTGCTAGTCATACAATCTCCTATCCATGAGATGCTTGCTATGGCTAAAGTTTCACTCCTAAATGCTGTAAAAAATTTTAAATTTGATGCTAAAATTACACTAACAAGTATTTCTCATAGTTTTATTACACATCTACCATCAAACAAACAAACTCTAGCGCAAGTGTTTCCTATGAGGTATCATCATTTTACCCTCCCCTTACACTTAGGATGAACAGTGTCCCCAATGTTCAAGTAAAGAATGTAAAAGTAAAATAGGTAAAATAATGAAATCAAATACTCCCCTGATTCGCTCGGTATGGATAATAAGGTAATAAGGTTAGATCTTCCTCCAAGAAAATGAACAATCCAAGCTTCCCTTCCCGAATATAAATCATCTTCTTGTCAAACATAACCTGTTAAACCTGAGAAAACAAACAAGGCAACCTCGCGTAAAATCGGCGGCAATCTATATATGCTAACAAATCCTAGAAACAAAACAAGATATAATGCTTGTGGAATGATGTTTGCAGATTTCCTGGAGATTATAAAACTAAATATTCAACAAAAACTTTAAGATTCCGTTAGAAAAACAAAACTGGTAAAATTTCCAGAATTTTACACGTGACGCCGTCAGGAATTTCTTCCTGACGCCGTCAGAAGTGACCTGCAGAAATTCTTATGTTAAGTTTCCGGAAAATTTCTGGAAAAACTTTGTCCTACTTCCTGGAAAATCCTGCAAAACATCATTATGACTCGATACAAGTATTTGACTCTAACAAATACGAATATACATGTTCATTTAATATTGTGGAGAACCATGATCGAGTTTGTTTCTTAAAAACATATTTGGGGTTTCCCCTTACACTTATCTTTTGTGAAATACCTTTGGATAAAGTTAAGACTAAGCCAAACAACAAAATAAAGTATTTTCACCATTTTAGTTTGAAACATGATCTGCCAACAATAAAAAAAATGAAGCATGCATACGGAAACAAATAACAAAATAAAAATCACACAAAATATGGGTTGCCTCCCAAGAAGCACTTTTCTTTATTTACGAGTCTTGTAGCTAGACTCAAGGTCATGGGTTACCGTGTGTCGCTTATTCTTACATAACCGAGGGTGAGCCATCTAATAGTCGCCTCATCTTTCTTATAATCATCACTTAACTCTAAACATCTACGATAATAGCTTTTATTTTTCTCATGAGTATATTTAAGTCCTTTTCTTTTATCATTCTCACTTAGCATTTCTAGGGGTGGATACCTACTACACTTCTCCATGGAGAAATCCTTGAACCTAGGGTGTGCACGGGGCATTTGGTAAACAAAATCTTCATCCCCATTTGAGAATGTAATTAACCCTTCCATGAGTTTTTCATTAAGGTTGGTTAACCTTTTGAAAGGTCTCCCAAACAAAACTTGAGTTAACTTACTATCGATAAATTCTCCTAGATTCTCCATAACCATGAACTCAACAAGGTAAACAAAGCTTCCTACAAACACATGCAATGACATTGCCCTTGCTACAATATTATCTCCCTTATATTCTAACTCATCTACCATGATTTTATTGTATTCACTACGCGAGATTATGTTCATTGGTAGAGATGAGTTAAGGTAGGCATCAAAGCTCCTAAATCCAATCTTACAAGGGAATTGCATATTGAATGAGCTATCACTCTCAATCCTTGTTCTAGGGTCGACATACCTAAGAGGGTTCACTTCCTCTTCTATCCTATCCTCATTAATCACATCACCATCATCTAGATCCTCATCGGAGTCTGAATAGTAAAAAGGACTAGCCCTATGGTCATCATTGTTAGACTCCTCCAATTCAGAATTATTGTCAAAGTGGTGGTTAGGCGAGAGGTTAGGTGGGTTCTCATTTTCCACTAAAGGGATTGGGGCGGGCATTTGGAAAATACTACGACGAAAAACACGAATAACAGGAATCAAACGATCAATGTTATTGTTATCCATCGAGATAGTTTACGAACAAAGGAAACAAAGAAATAAGATAGACTAAAGAAAACCTAAAAATAAAAATAAAATCTTACTAGAAAGGAATCTAGCAAGTAGACCTAATAAAAAGAAATTCTAACCTAGAAAACAACTATTCCCCAGGCTGCGGCGCCAAAAACTTGATGCGTGGGAATTGCACCAGGCTTTACCTCTCGAGGGATCTCGAGAAGCTTACAACCCCCACCAGGCAGTGTACCTGATCGTTGTAGTATAGTATAGTGACAAGTACCAGGGGATTGATTGTTCAACTCAGGAATAGTGTCGCTAGGATTAGAGAACCTAAAAACTAGGTCTAGAGGTGAGGGATGATTCTTTTTGTGTTTTTATATTTTTATGAGAGAAAATAAAATCTCGGTTTTTGGAAGAGTGGGAGGAATTAGTTGCTAGTCAACTAACCCAATAACTAAGATACAATCAAAATAAAATAATAAAAATGAAAATAAACTAATTTAAACTAGTGGTGTGAGCAATATGTGGGAGAATTGTGTTTGCTTAGATTTCACTACTCCCTAGATATCTTTTATAGGTTAATTACTTGTTACAGTTGCGTGGATGACGGATTGTATTCCTTAATACCATTCATGGGGTGGCGTACATACTTCCCCAATCCTATAAGCTCCTACTTCACTCCTATGTCGAGCCGGCTAAGAAGCTCCTAACATGGGATCACTAGAATTCGCTCATGCATTAAATATAACTATAAAAACCTAGTACACATCGGTTCATGTTTCTTAAGACGTTCAAGCAAGTTACACAATGGAGATCTGCCAGTTTTCTTAAGCCTAACATTGAAATCATTCATCCATTACAACTATAAATAAGCAATCAACCTATAATTAACATCTAGGTTTCATTACATCTAAGCAAACACATGAAAGATCTAGCCTAGCATGTTATAATCAAGACAAGCATAAGATATATTCAAACAACACATAGACATATTGAATGAATTGAAAGAAAACTTATCTTAATTGAACATGAAGGGTTTCAAGGGGTGAAAACCCTTGAAAATACTGTTACAAACGACTTAGGGTTTATTAGGTTCGGCCCTACTATTCTCCACACAAGTTCCTCTCCTAATGAATGAAAAATAGAAAAGTATATATAGATTCTGTGAGGTGACGGCGTCAAGAGGAAATTTCTGACGCTGTCATCTCGCCGCCAATAAAGTTCTCGGATTGCCTAGATCTGGGTCTGACGCCGTCATGTGTAATTCTGCTCTAGGTCGTTACCAAAATAACTCTTGACGTCCTACTTCTGACGCCGTCATGTTTTCTCTGGGTCGTCATCCATTTTGCTCTTGACGCCGTCAAAAAATCCTTTTTGACGCCGTCAGGTACTGTTCCCAGCAAGGAAAATTAAGTCTTTGTCGTTTTCTTCACTTTTATGCTCCAAAAAGGTCCAAAATGCTCCCTTTTTCAGAATTCACTCCCAAAGTACCTAAAATCACAAAAGGAATGATTTAGGGTAATATTTGATCAAATAAATTCCAATTCCGGCTTAAATGACCCCTTAAAAAAGGTTATTTTTTCGCCTCATCAGATATCGAAAAATATAAATAACATTTTTATGCATTATTTATGTCAACACAGAGCACACGGATTGCCAGCTTGGCAATCCGTGACCCTCATTCCTCACCTCTCCTATAAATAGAACCTCTTGGTAGCTCATTGAGGTGTGTAGTTTTTAGGCAGCGAAGCTCTGCCAATTTAGCTTTTTCAAATTGTATTTAGATTAGTCTTTTGTAATTGTACTCAAATTAGTTTTAATAAAATTTCTGTTTTACTCTTATAATTGTTGATTAATTGTTCATCTCTTATTGCTTTAAGCTTTTATATCTTTAATTCTTAGTTAAATTTCAGTTACTTTATAGCTTAAATTTCAATCATCTCTAAATTCAGTCATAGCTTTACTAAAAAAAACATAAAAAAAAAATTTAGAAAATTATAAAAATAAAAAAATAAGTTCTCATTTTGGTAGATAAGCTTACAAATAAGCTGTTTAGATTTTTATTCAATTCATTCAAGCTCTATAGCTTGATGTGGAATCTTATTTCATTTCAAGTTTCACCAGTGAAATTGCTCAGTCAACTTAAGTCAAAGGTTTGGATCATTGGATTATGAGGTGTTTATGACAAGTTGAGATAAGTTTTGGAAGATCTCAGCCTGTCCAAAGACAGGCTAGCAAGACAGGCTAGCATAGGGAACTCCCTCTGTTCATGTTAAGGGAGAGTTCATTGGTAATCTTCTTATTTTAGAAATTAATAAAAGTAACTATTGAGATTTCAAGGTTTAATTCATTTAGTTACTGTTACATTGTTTTAGAATTGTTGTTATAGCTGTAGAATTTGTTGTAGTATAGCTTTATTGATAGTTTAAGTCTACTGTTTGAATGATCAATGTAGTTTAGTCATATTAGAGTTACTGTTTCATAAATTGTTCTGTACTATTGTTTAGCTTATAGATCTGATAGTTGTAGCTTTAGATTTTTTGATAACAAGTGATTGGGAATAAAGTTAGATAGAGTTTATTGATCATTTGAATCCTACTGTTTTGAATCTATGTTCATAAGCCTAATTTGAGTTTCTGATTTTACATTGGATCTGAGTTCTATTATATCTGTGGGACCTTATTGTGTATGACTGTTGAATTTGAATCTAGTGATGATTAGTGATTGCTATTGATACAACAATCTAAGTTTCATAATCTGTTTCACTCATTTGATGAGATAGCTGTCACATTTAGGAGTGTTTGGTATAAGTTGTTTGAATTAGCATTAGTGTATCTTCTGTAGTTTCTCTTGCATCAATAGTTGATAGAATCTATTATAAGTTAGACATAGCTTTAGTTTGGTAATCTAAGCTTCATAAGTCAATTTAGTCTTGCAAAATTTCATTACAGTTAGTATATTGAAAACAGCTAGGTGGTAATCTTAAGAAGTAGTTGCATTATTAGGTTAATTAGCTTAATATGGGTTTCTAGAAGTCTAATACAACATTAGTAGTGATTTAAGGTCAAAGTAAGTTCATATCAGTTAAAGCAAATTGCAAATTTAAAAGTGAAAAAGAAAGTTGAACTCAGATTTTGGTTATATCTTTGTAAGCATTGGTAGGATTTGATATTGGATTGAGATAAGTTTGTTTTGATGATTTTTAGAGTATAACAGTTAGGGAATAATAATCAAAAAAGAAAATTCAGTTTTGAATCATATTTGCTAATTAAAAATTTGTACCCAAGTTTGTCTGCTGAGTTTCATTATCCCCTGCACATTAGTTTTTACTCCACTTTCTAGGTACCATTTAGGTGAATAAATTAGCTTTTTAGTAGGTACTTTTGGTATTTTTGGAAATTCAGTAGTATAATTTTGCTTTTGCCCCTATTTCTTGGCATCTCTGTGCTTTTTGGACTGCTTTTTGGAAGCTTACTTATTAAGCCTTTAGTACTAGTTTCTGAATTGATAGTAAGACTGCTAGTGCTAATTATAGCTTGAACCTGTGCTTAATTGGAATTTCCTGAGTTCATTTGTAGTTGTATAACTGTTTTTCATGATAACCTTCTTCCTGGCTTATTCTGTGCTTTTCTGCTTAAAACTTGGCTTATATCAAGTTCTTATTTGATACTCTATTGTGATTATGTGCATTACTTGATCTTAATTGAGTTCAATTGAGCTTATTTGAGTAAATAGGTTCTGTATTAAAAGTTTTATTCCAATTTGTTCACAAGTGCTTATTAATAAGCACTTGTGAATAAGCAGTTGAGCTAAATAAGCACTAAATAAGTTTCTTTTCATTCAAAACTTTTTCTCTAAGTTCTTTTTATTATTTTTGATTTTCTGGAATTTTTCCAGATTTTTCCTAGTAGTTTTAGTATTTTTCTTAATTACTTTTTGATTTTAATCATTTTTAAATAGTTTTTAATTAGCAAAAATCCATAAAAATTCAGAAAAAGTTGTGAAAAATACAAAAATGTTTTTAGAGATTCTTTTATAATATTTTAGAATTTTAGAAATTAAATTTTCATTTTTCCACTTTATTTTTCTAATTTTTTACATTTTTAATTCATTTAAAATTACAAAAATCAATATAAATACATAGAAAAGAATTGAAAAGTCTAAAAATTAATTTTCTTTCTTTGAAAATTCTTTTTATTAGTTTTAGATTTTTAGAAAATAATTTCAAGTTTGTAGGATCATTTTTCGTTAAAAGTTACGTTTTAAATAACGCGGTTGCATATCCGTTTTTATGTTTTAAACTTTTGTGCATAATTAGATTGAACTCTTTGCATAATTCATCTTTGTTTGTGAATAATTGAATTACTTGATCTCTATTTTCTCTTTTACACTTCTCAATTCACGATTTTCATGAATCAATATTCTAGATTCCATTCACCTTCACTCGGATACGACTCGGGTGATCCGTATTTCACGCGGATCATTTCGATTAAATACTACTATACTATAATAGATTGATTTTCACACAATCAATGGGTTTGGTATAGAGTCAAGCAAGGTGGTTTGAAATTCCATAGCTTGATGGAGGTGATTCTCGACCATGCTTTGAATTTCCTCATAGGAAGGAAAGAAAGACTCAAAGGTTTGAGCTTGAGAATGTGGTGGAGTTGGGTGATCATGGTTTTCAATGTTTGGTTCTCCATAAAGAAGACCATGGATGTCATGGTAGATAGGGTGAAACAACAATGGTTTGGGTTGGTGGTACACTTGTTGTGGTGGTTGGTTGTGGTGAAAATACTCATTTTGGTCAAGAAATGACCTTGATGTTTCATTTTTAAAAGGTGGTGGTTGTGTTGGTCTTAGTGGAAGACCATTGAGATCTTGGACAAAAGGATGTGGTGATGTTGGAGGAGACCCAAATAACTCCATAGGTTCAAGTATAGGTAATGATGTTGGTGATGGAGTTTTGGATGGTTGGGTTGGAGCACTTGGTGGAGTTGGGTCAATGGGTGATTTTGTTGGTGATGGAGTGGTAAGCTCATTGGGTTCATTGGGTGATGGAGATGGAGATGCAAGGTTTAGAAAATGTTCATTTTTGATTGGTGAGGTGAATTCATCCGAGGATGAGGAGCTTATGTTGATGGATTGGTTAGACCAAAGTGGTTTGACACTTATCCGGGCTGTTTTCCGAATGGGTCTTGATGGTTGAGAGGTGATAGTTGACTTAGTCATTGTTAAAATGGTTTAAAGATCAGAGATTGTGATGGGGAAGGTGTGATTTGATAATGTTCTAAGATGGTTCAATTTATAGTGATGAAGAAGTATGGGAAGGAGTGTTTGGATTTGATGTTTAGCCATACAAAAATGGAGGTTCCTAATGATTTGGAAGACTAATGTGGGTTGTCAAATCATGGAAGTCAATCCAATGAAAATGGTGAAGTAATAATACAAAGATTTGCACTAAATGCTTAATGGTTATGGCAAATTGGTTGAAGGTATATGTCTCAGGGATTTCAAAGAACCTTTGGAAGGGTTCCTTCCTTTATGTGTGAAGGTTCCTTGAGGTGGTTATTGCTAGTTTTGAAATTTGGCGGAAATGGTTTTCTTTGAGTTGTAAGGAATGAGAACTACCCTATTGTGCTTAACAAATTGCAGGAAATTGGTTTCTATCTAAAAGGATGGTTTGTTGTTGAGTGGATGTTGTAATGTCGAAAGCAAAAAAAAAAATTGCAGGAAAACTGGCAGAACCCTCAAATTACACAGCCGGAACCCGTGTGAGGGTTCTGTCAGATCCGTTGGGCCATTTCTGGGTTGCCCAGAAAATACACTGGCGGAACCCATTCTAGGGTGCCGCCAGATCCGCTAGGCCTGAAAAAGTAGGTAGTCCGCTATTTTGACCTGCGAGACGATTTTCAAATTTTTCGAAAACTCCTAAAACTAAAAATATAATTCATATCTGGTTAGGAAATGCAAAAAATGGACATGTAAACACGCATACCATTGGACTTTGACCGGAGGCTAGCGAATTTCACTATACTTAGTGAAAATTTCATAAACATGAAAATTTGACAACATGCCAAATGTTGTCTACCTGCATCATAGTTAGTTAATACATGTTCCAAATATTATCACATATTGTACCAACACACAAATTCATGACAAACATTGTTTAGACGACCAAATTGTTCAAATAGCACCTTGTGCCAAACACTCCTACACACCCGCTCTCATTGACGGTCCACCTTCTTCTTGAGCTTTCCAAGGAATCTCCCAAGATTCTTGAACATCCCCTTTGTTTGCTTGAACTCCGCCGACTCATTCGGAATATCTAGAAGTTGGGAAAGGTATTCTAGAGGTGGGAGCCTAGAGTTGGGCAAAGTGTCATCTTCACTCATTGAGGATGATGATGAGGAGGTAGGAGGATGAGGATGTTTTCCTTGGGCTTTGTAAACTCTCTTATCACTTAGTTGGACAAAGGTGTGTGGAATGAGAGAGTAGTCAAGGCGAAGACCGTTAGGAGTTGGTGGAATGGGAGAGATGAACCCAAAGAGACGGGTCAAGAGCATTCCAGACGGCATAGACGTTGTGCCATGCACGGGAATGTCGGCCATTCTCTTGGCCATGTAGTAGGCAAGGTTGAAGGGTTGCCTAACGGACAAGGAGTAGAGCATGTAGCAAAGGCAAAGATTTATATGATCTCGGTTTCCTATGGTGCTATTGACATTGGCTCTAAGGACTTCCTCCCATTTCTTGAATTGGGGCTTGAGTTCATTAAGTTCCATTCCATATGGGTCCTTATCGACCTCATTTCCCGAACGGGTTCTCCTAGTGTTGGTTGTCCTAATGAAGAGGTGGTCACGAAGTTCATCTTTGGACACAAGAGGGGTGTCATAGGGATGGATGCGGTCAAAGAGTGTGTCAAGAGTTGAGAGGGAGTGCAAGTCGGAGTATATGCAAGTACCACGGTTTGGGACACCTAGGATTTGAGCAAACTCCTTGAGAGTGAAGGAGTATTGATGACTACTAGCCCTAAAGTTAATAGTTATGCGACCATACTCATCCGTGGAGAGGGTGACGAATGCATAGAATTCTAAAATGAACCTAGGACAAATAGGCTCGTCGATTTCTAAGAGACACTCAAAGTTGATTGTGGAAAATTCCATGTAGAGGTTTGTGCCTTCAAGGAAGGACGGGTCAATGGTTCTACCCTCATGGACATAACATTTTTCTAAGGCTTTGAAAACGTCGATTTGAGTTGGAGTAAGACCTTTGGTTTTGTAGTAATTGGGTAGGTACTTAATGGTGTCCTTATGGTCGTAGTGGGTTAGAGGAGGCATGATGATTCCTAGAAAAACAAAATTTCACATTTTAGTCTAAGTAAACGACTATTGTATTGTGGGTGTTCTAGTGTGTGCCTATATGAAAACAATGTGGAGGTGCGGTTATCTTGACTCATTTTGATGATTCAAAAATGTTTTATAATGCAAGTTTTGTTATAAAACAAAAGATAACCCAAGCGCTCCTAGTTCAATGTAGCTTCGTTTGAATGTACCCGAAAATACATATTGGTTATGTATTCCCTTTAGCATTCAAGAGACATTATGCAAGTGATGTTTTAAACATAACATTTTGATTTTGTATTCACAATGTGAGACGAAAAAAATATTTATCCTATTTGTGAGAAATTTTTGGAAGAATTTGACATGGGGTGTTTTAGCAAACATGTTTACACTTAGTAAGAATGCAATTCCTAACTATGGGGAACATGATTAGTTTTGTTAAACACCTAATTTCATGCATGAGTTTCTCAAGTTAATGCATAACCCTAAGTTTTTGTTTTTGTGCAAAAATAGAATTCCTAGACTCAGATCAGGATTGTAATCAAGTTTAGAATACTTACAATGATGATTGATTAGCAATGTGAATGAAAGGAAGACCAAATTTTCGTGGGTATGAATGATTGGTAAAGTGAATAGTAGCAGTTTGGAAGTGGTGGTATGGGATAGTGGGTGTTTGGTTTAATATAAACAAAGAAAATGGTTCTGCAGGTCGGCGGATACGACGGAACCTAAAAATGGGTTCCGTCCGTTGTGGCTGAGGGTTCCGCCGACCCTGCTGAGAAAAAGAGTTATGGATTTATTTTGATTTTTGTGATTTTTTTGTCTAATGTCTAGAACTACAATGTAGGTTCCATGAGTCCTAAGCCTAGCCTAAGAAGGTTAAAAGGTTCTCGTTTAAGGGGTTTTGTGAGAATGTCGGCTATGTTGTTTTCGGAAGAAACTTTCTCAATTGAGATATTTCCTTTTTGAACGTTGTCATGAAGGAAATGATGACGGATTTCAATATGTTTGGTACGAGCATGTTGAACCGGGTTTTTGCTAAGATCAATAGCTCCTTTGTTGTCCCAAAGAATAGTGATGTCGTTAAGTTTAATTCCGTAGTCGACAAGAGCTTGCTTCATCCAAAGAGCTTGTTGACACGCCTTTCCGGCCGAAACGTACTAGGCTTCCTTTGTTGAGATAGCAAGAGTCGTTTGCTTCTTAGAGAACCATGAGGTGAGACAATGTCCAACAAAAGTACAAATACCACTTGTGAGTTTTCTATCAACATATTCACCGGCATGATCCGAGTCGGCATACACTATGGTGTCTATTCCCGTTCCTTTGGGATACCATAAACCTAAATGTGTAGTGCCCTTAATATACCTAAAAATCCTTTTAACGGCTTTGAGATGAGTTGTCTTAGGATCTTTTTGAAAACGAGCACATAGACAAACACTAAACATAATGTCGGGTCTACTAGCCGTTAGGTAAAGTAGACTTCCAATCATACCTCTATATTTAGTGCTATCTACGGATTCACTTTCCTCATCCTTGGTGAGTTTAGTTTCCGTGGACATGGGTGTTTTGATTGGTTTCGAATCTTCTAATACAAATTTCTTAAGCATGTCCTTAATATATTTAGATTAGGTAAAGAAGATACCATCTTCTAGTTGTTTAATTTGGAGTCCGAGGAAAAAGTTGAGTTCTCCGATCATACTCATTTCAAACTCGTCATGCATGATTTTTGAGAAATCCACACATAATTCTTGACAAGTTGATCCGAATATAATGTCATCAACATAGATTTGGACTATTATAATATGTGAATCTTTTTTTCTTAGTGAAGAGAGTATTATCAACTAAGCCCATGGTATACTTATGGTCAACTAGGAAGGTTTTAAGTCGATCATACCATGCTTTTGGAGCTTGCTTAAGTCCGTAAAGAGCCTTTTTAAGTTTGTAAACATGATTTGGTTTTTCAAAATCGATGAAGCCCGGTGGTTGAGCAACATACACTTCTTCATTTATGACTCCGTTTAGAAATGCACTTTTGACGTCCATTTGAAATAGTTTAAAATTGTGTGCACATGCATATGCAAGTAAGATTCTAATTGACTCGAGCCTAGCAACCGGAGCAAAATTTTCATCGTAGTCAATGCCTTCTTGTTGATTATATCCTTGAGCAACTAGCCTAGCTTTGTTTCTAGACACAATTCCATTTTCATCCATTTTATTACGAAAGACCCATTTTGTTCCAATTATTGTTTGACTCTTTGGTTGAGGAACTAATGTCCATACATCATTCCTAACAAATTGGTTTAACTCTTCTTGCATTGCAATTACCCAAGACTCATCTTTAATGGCTTCATTAATGTTTTTCGGTTCTATGGTTGACACAAAGCAAAAGTAGTTGCTTTCATTTTGAACTTTTGATCTTAGTGTTCTTTCGTTAATGTTGCCTATGACACCATCTAATGGATGACTTTTAGATTCTTTGACATTGACAAGTTCTTTGTTTAATAGTTCATCTTCCTTGTCATTACTTAAGATCTCTTGACTTTCTATAGCTTGGCTTTCTGATGAGGCGAAAAATGAACCGTTTTTAGGGGGTCATTTAAGCCCGGAATTGAATTTATTTGATCAAATATTGCCCTAAATCGTTCCTTTTGTGATTTTAGGTAATTTAGGTGTGAATTCTGGAAAAGGAAGCATTTTGGACGTTTTTGGAGCATAAAAGTGAAGAAAACGACAAAGACTTAATTTTCCATGCTGGGAACAGTACCTGACGGAGTCAAGGAAAATTTGACGGCGTCAGGAGTAAAATCCATGACAACCCAGAGAAAACCTGAAGGCGTCTAAAGAAGGGCGTCAAGAGTTATTTTGATGACTACCTGAAGAAGGATTACACATGACGGCATCAGACCCAGATCTAGGCAGTCCGAGAACTTTATTGGCGGCGAGATGACGGCGTCAGAAGTTTACTCTTGACGCCGTCACCTCACAAAATCTAAATATCCTTTTCTATTTTTCATTCATTAAATAGAGGAACTTGTGTGGAGAATACTAGGGCCGAACCTAATAAACCCTAGGTCATTTGTAACAGTATTTTCAAGGGTTTTCAGCCTTTGAAACCTTTCATGTTCAATTAAGATAAGTCTTCTTTCAATTCATTCAATATGTCTATGTGTTGTTTGAATATATCTTATGCTTGTCTTGATTATAACATGCTAGGCTAGATCTTTCATGTGTTTGGTTTGATGTAATGAAACCTAGATGTTGATTATAGGTTGATTGCTTGTTTATAGTTGTAATGGATGAATGATTTCAATGTTAGGCTTAAGAAAACGGGCAGATCTCCATTGTGTAACTTGCTTGACCGTCTTAAGAAACATGAACCAATGTGTATTAGGTTTTTATGATTGTATTTAATGCATGAGCGAATTCTAGTGATTCCATGTTAGGAGCTTCTTAGCTGGCTCGACATAGGAGTGAAGTAGGAGCTTATAGGATTAGGGAAGTAAGTACGCCACCCCATGAATGGTATTAAGGAATACAATCCGTCATCCATACAACTGTAACAAGTAATTAACCTATAAAAGATATCTAGGGAGTAGTGAAATCTACGTAAACACAATTCTCCCATATATTGCTCACACCACTATCTTAATTTAGTTTATTTTCATTTTTGTTATTTTATTTTGATTGCATTTTAGTAATTGGGTTAGTTGACTAGCAACTAATTCCGCCCACTCCTCTAAAAACCGAGATTTTATTTGCTTTTCTAAAAACATAAAAATACAAAAAGAATCATCCCTCATCTCTAGACCTAGTCTTTAGGCTTTCTAATTCTAGCGACACTATTCCTAAGTTGAACGATCAATCCCCCGGTACTTGTCACTATACTATACTAGAACGATCAGGTACACTTCCTGGTGGGGGTTGTAAGCTTCTCGAGATCCCTCGAGAGGTAAAGCCTGGTGCAATTCCCATGCATCAAGTTTTTGGTGCCGCAGCCTGGGGAATAGTTATTGTCTAGGTTAGGATTTCTTTTTATTAGGTCTACTTGCTAGATTCCTTTCTAGTAAGATTTTATTTTTATTTTTAGGTTTTCTTTAGTCTATCTTATTTCTTCGTGCCTTTGTTCATAATCTCCACCATTCGCCATCATGGCAACCGACGAATTCTCTAACCTTAGAATCATTAGGATTCGTAGTTCCGCTAGAAACCTTGTTTTGCCCTATGCAGAACCTGATAGGAAAATGCGTAGGTTAAGACAATCTTACTCAACACCTTAACCATCCAGCATAGCCATCGATTTTGATGCACCCTTTTCTGAAGAAAATTCAGAAAATCACGTTACAACCCCTAGCTCCCAATCCAACAACGAGATGAGTACCCCCGCAACTCCCACTCCTAAGCGCCTTAAGGACTAATCCTCCCCAAACCCTCATGGCTTCTCAAACGTCATTGTCTACCCAAACGAACACACCAATAAGGTCTTACATGCGACCGATGTTTGGCTTCTCCAAAGTGTGTGCAAGTTTTGTGGGTTAGATGATGATGACCTGATTCAACACATCAAGGACTTCTTAAAAATAGTAGACACCCTCCATACGGATGGGGCTACTAGAAACACGTCCCGATTACGATTCTTCCCTTTCACCCTCTACGAAATAGCCAAAGAGTGGTATGATAAGCTTCCGTCCAAATCTATTTTCACATGGGAGCAACTCATATCCAAATTTTATGAGAAGTTCTTTCCAGCTGGGAAAACTTCAGCATTTAGAGATAGAATCCTCTGCTTCCGAAAAGAGAAGGACGAACCCTTCCATAAATCGTGGATTAGATTCAAGGATTTAATAAGACAAGTTCCCCATCATGGCATCAAACTCTGGCTTTTGGTCAAAATCTTCTACGACAATGTTTCCTTAAATGACCGGAACGGGATCATCAATTCTAGAAAAGGGAGATTAGCTAATCTTAGTGGCGAGGAACGATGGAATAGGATTGAGGAATATGCTCAACACCAGGATGACACTTGGGATGAACCTGAGTCGACTGTTAGCATGACCGAAAACACCTCAACATCTTCAGATCGGCTAAGAAAAATTCACAAAAGAATGGAACGCCTAGCTGGGTCGCAATTACCAAAACAACTTTCAAATCCTTACTTAATATGCGACTACTGTGGGGGCCCGCACGAGGTAGAGGAGTGCGGAGGAGAACCAATAACTGAACATGCGTCCTTGTCAGGAGGTGACATCTATGCTGATCCCTCCCTTTTGCCTTTTTACCAAAACGACGATTATACCCTCTGGGGGAAATCTGGTGAAGAGAAAAGAAAGAGAGGAAGGCCCTGAATTTGAAATCAGGAGCACTTTTGAAGATGACCTTGGTCACTTCACTCAAGAAAAAGGCTTACAATTAAAAGGTCTTGATGAACTTGTCGATGAGCAACAGAATGATATCGGAGAATGGTTCAACAAGCTTAACTCCACCCTCGATAACCTAGACATTCCATCAGTAAGCCAAAAAGACCCCATGCTCGTGATAACCACTCGAGCTGGAACAACAACCAAGGACCCCCTTACCCGAGCTTACACCCTATCACCCCCGATCCAACCAAGCCTCGTGAAGAGGAGGGTGATGTGAGCAGTGAGGCTCCCGAACAACCTCCCATGGTGATCCCATCCCCATCAACCCCGCCTAACCAACCTGTGAGAGTCCCATTCCCATCCCGACTAAAAATCCAGAAAACTGAGAACGATAATAAAAGATTCTTGTCATATCTAAAAGACTTAGTGATCACCATACCCCTCCTTGATGCTTGCTATCACATGCCAAAGTATAGCACATACTTTAAAAAATTACTCGCTAACCGAAAGAAACTCGAGGGTCTTGTGACTCTGGGGGAAGAATGTTCGGTGGTGACCCATCGAGGGTTACCAAAAAAGGTAGACGATCCTGGCAGCTTCACCTTGCCTTGTTCCATAGGATCTTTATCGATAAAGAATGCTCTTGCCGATTTAGGGGCGAGTATCAACCTCATGCCTTACTCCATGTTCCTTAAACTAGGATATTCCGGATTAAAGTCTACCCGTATGAACATCCAACTAGCCGACAGATCAGTCAAACACCCTGTAGGGATATGCGAGAATGTGCTAGTCAAGGTTGGAAAATTCAAATTCCCGGTTGACTTCGTAATCTTGGAGATGGAGGAGGATGACTTGGTGCCCATCATCTTAGGGAGACCATTTCAAGCTACCGCTCCTGCAGTCATCGATGTTCATGACGGAAAGTTAACCTTACGAGTAGGAACCGATAGCTTAACCTTCGACATTAAAGACACCATGGACCTCTCTCTCAAAGCAGCTAACTGGCTCTATTTCATTGGAGAGGTCGATGAACTCATGGATGTCATTGATGACTGTGTTGATGAACTGATCGAGGAAGGCTGGTTACGGGATGAGAGTTTTCTCCCCTTGTTGGAGGTAGAAAAGATGGAGGATGTTGGAGCAGTCTCCTTCTACCCTAGACAGGAGGTCACTGAGCATCTCAAACTCCGAAAACCCAAAAACAAGCTTAAGCATTCTATTATCGAACCCCCTGAGCTAGATCTTAAGGAACTTCCTAACCATTTAGAGTACGCCTTCCTTCAGGGAGAGGACCAACTGCCGGTAATCATAAACTCTTCCCTCGAACATGAACAAAAAGGTAAGCTCTTAGAAGTCCTAAAGAAATATAAGGGAGTGCTTGCATGGAGTGTAGCCGACATTAAGGGGATTGACTCAACTTTTTGCACGCATAAGGTTCTCATGGAAGAAGATTATAAACCTACCATGCAACCCCAGAGGCGGGTGAATCCCAACATTAAGGAAGTTGTAAAGAAAGAAGTCATCAAACTTCTGGATGTAGGATTAATTTACCCAATCTCGGACAGCCCGTGGGTTAGTCCTGTACAAGTTGTACCAAAGAAGGGAGGAATGACTGTGGTTAAGAACGACAAGGGTGAGATGGTACCCCCGAGAACAGTTACTGGCTAGCGGGTATGCATCGATTATAGAAAGCTCAATGATGCCACGAGGAAAGATCACTTTCCCTTACCATTCATTGACCAAATGTTGGAGAGATTGTCTGGGCACGAGTACTATTGTTTCTTGGATGGATTCTCAGGATATTTTCAAATCCCCATAGCACCTGAGGACCAAGAAAAGACCACGTTTACTTGCCCTTATGGAACGTTCGCCTACAAAAGAATGCCTTTTGGGCTGTGTAACGCCCCCGCTACTTTTCAGCGATGCATGACCGCAATCTTTCACGAACTTATGGAAGACATCATGGAAGTTTTCATGGATGACTTTTCGGTCTTCGGGAACTCTTTCGACCACTGTCTTGCTAATCTAGAAAAAAAATGCTCAAACGCTGTGAGGAAACCAACTTGGTGTTAAACTGGGAAAAACGTCATTTCATGGTAAAAGAAGGGATTGTGTTAGGACATAAGATCTCAGGGAATGGGATAGAGGTGGACCAAGCTAATGTGGAAGCTATATCTAAGTTACCTTATCCCACGATTGTTAAAGCAATACGCAGCTTCTTGGGCCACGCCGGGTTCTATGGAAGATTCATCAAAGATTTCTTCAAAATAGCTCGGCCAATGACTCAATTGCTAATGAAGGATGCTCCTTTCGATTTCTCTCAAGAATGCAAGGATGCATTCGATCTCCTGAAAAAAGAGCTCACACAAGCTCCAATCATGATTACACCTAACTGGGAGTTACCGTTTGAAATCATGTGTGACGCTAGCGATTTTGCTATCGGGGCTGTATTATGCCAGCGGCGTGACAAGCTATTCCAACCTATTTACTACGCTAGCAAAACCATGAATCTTGCTCAAGAGAATTACTCTACCACTAAAAAAGGATTATTAGCCGTGGTGTTAACATTCGACAAATTCCGTCAATATCTTGTCCTTTCAAAGACAGTCGCTTTCACCGATCACTCGGCTCTCCGATATCTTTTTGCTAAGCAAGATGCTAAGCCACGACTCATTCAGTGGATCTTGTTGTTACAAGAATTTGACGTTGAAATCCGTGATAAAAGGGGGCAGAAAATTTGGCCGCAGATCATCTATCTCGTCTTGAAAATCCCCTTGATGAGCACGATAGAAGTGAGATTCGGATTCATTTCCTGATGAACAACTCATGTCAATGACAGATTCTGAACCCTGGTACGCTGATTTTTCCAACCATCTCGCAAGCAGACTCGTTCCAGAACACATGACTAGATACGAAAGGAAAAGGTTCTTTTCCCAACTAAAATACTACTTCTAGGATGAACCATTTTTATTCCGGAGGTGTCCTGATCAAATAATCAGACGTTGTGTTTCAGAAAGTGAGGCAGTAAAAATCATGAGAGAATGTCACATCGGCCCCTCTGGAGGCCATCATGGGATAAGCACCACCGCCCGAAAGATTTTTGACGCGAGATTCTATTGGCCCACAATTTTTCGTGATGTCAAAGAAATGGTACAAGCATGTGATGCATGTCAACGGGCTGAGAACATATCACATAGGGATGAGGCACCTCAGAATTTTATACAAGTATGTGAGGTTTTCGATGTCTGGGGAATCGACTTCATGGGACCCTTTCCATCTTCAGGAGGGAATGAATACATATTAGTTGCCATCGATTATGTTTCAAAATAGGTAGAGGCACAAGCCCTTAGGACCAACGATGCCAGGGTGGTTATTCATTTCCTGAAAAAGCTTTTCGCTAGGTTCGGGATTCCTAAAGCCCTCATCAGCGATAGGGGAACCTACTTCTGCAATGCACAAATGGAAAAGGTCATGAGGAGGTATGGGGTGTCCCATCGATTCTCCACCGCCTATCATCCACAGACTAATGTCCAGGTTGAAAACACGAACAGGGCTATTGTTGGGATATAAAATATCAAAGTACTTCTGGATGTCAAAGTACTGCTGCATGAAGAATAAAGTCAAAGTACTGCTGAAGGAAAAAGTCAAAGTATTGCTGTTATTGAAGAATGTTTAAAGTACTTCGAAGGAAACAAGGACTGGTGTGCAATATTAGATAAGGATTAATGTGTAATATTGAATGAATATTCTAGAATTAGTTAGGGATAATGACTTGTCATTCAAGGATTATATGTTGTAAACCGACTTAAGGTTATCTATATAAAGAGCCTTAAGAGGTATTAGTCGATACAAGTTTTAGAGAAGTAGTCATAAGTTTTAGAGTCGATCAAAGTTGATAAATAGTTAGGGATTGTTAGTGAATCTGTGTAACAAAGTAGGTTCAAAGTTTGGTTAATATAAAAGTTCTTCTTAAGCTTTGTGTGTGACAACCGGCAATTTAGGGAGTTATTTTAAAAACCCGCATTACGTTAAAGTTCGTTTATAATTTTTATTTGAAAATTTATTTGACAACGAACTTGTAAGACCTATTTTATAGATAATTATGTGTTTATGATGTTATGGAATTCGTGAATTATTTTCATAATTCATTTTGATATTATGCTCGGTGATGTATTCTTAAATTCTCACTGGTACTACGTTGACTCTGGCACTAGGTTTACCTAACGAAAATTTTATGATTCGTTTTACGAGTCCGACTATATTTTATTTATTTACGAGATGTTTCGTGAGATATTAAACGTTTGAAATGAGTTCGGGTTCGGACCACATGTTTTACATTTACCCACTCTTACCACTAATAACATTATTATTACTTTTATTATCATTATTATTATTATTTGTAAAAAAATAAATAATAATAACTACAAAATTGGTCCTAGTGGTTTCGGTGTACACACACAAACACAAACACCCATCACCAACTACTCTCTCTCTTCCCCTTTTCTTACCCTAGCCGCCGAACCACAAATCCGGCCACCACCACCATCTCGCCGCCCTCACAACAAAACAAACACCACCATCTTGTCCCTTTTCCCTTCCTCTTTCTTTTGGTGTATTATACGCGCCGTATAACGCACCCTAACACCTCGTGATTCATTCAAATCCGACCCAAACTTGTTGTTGTTACTAGATCTATCCGATTGGAGGTTCAAGAAGGTGAGCATGTTCGATTTTGGCTTTTGGGTGCCTCGACTTGGTGACTAATCCGTGGCTACACGGATGATTTTTGTGGAAATCGAATTATTATGTTATGAAATAAGGTTTTTGAGGCTAAAATAAAGGTTTGGTATCCGGGTTGTGGATGATTGGTTGTTGTCGACTTGTTGACCACGAGCCGTAGCTCACGACTCATCATGGTTCGAGCCCTATGGCTTGATTTTCTTGTTGGGTTTTGACCTAGTATATTCTTGTGAGGACTTGTTATGTTGGTTTTGGTTGGTGGCTCATTTTGGTCGAGCCTAGCTCTCGTTGTTGTTGGTTAGGTGCCGCGACCCAAAGGGTCCTCATTTGGCAGCTTTGTGGTGCTCGATTGAGCTTTTGCCGAGACCAAGATGGTCCTTGGTCGAGTCCTCCTTGACTCATAATTGTAGCCGAGACCCAAGTGGGTCACTTGGCTCGGGTTTGGCTTGGTAAACCGACCCAAATTATATGTAATATGATGAACTTCTTGTTGTTATTTTTCATGTTGTTGTTGTTGTTGTTGTTGTTGTATTTGGATTTGGCCGAACACTTTGGTTGGGTTGAGACCTTTGTAGTCTCGACAATAGAATTATGGTATTGATTGTGGAGTTGTTGTCGAATGGTAAAGTGGGGACCGATTGTGTGACGGTCACTTAGATTGACGGAGATAGGTTAGTCGGGTGCCGTAGTCGGACCCTATTGTTGTAGCACGTGGATTGGGATTGATTGGACGGAGATGTATTGATTGTTATGACATTTGCTTATTATTTTGGACTTGGACAATGAGCCGAGAGTCATGACTCGGACATGTGACCATTTCGTATGACTCGATAACTATTACAAATAAAACATAAATAATAAAACTCGTAATAATAGTTATTGATAATATAAACGTTTATACGAATATATAGACGTGAATAACGGATATATAATTATATAAGCGCGTATATTAATAATAATAATAATATCACGAGTCATATTATAAATAATACGACTAGATATATATTAGGCTACGAAAGTGGCGTAATATTATTGAACGTATTATTATTATAAAAATTGTGTTATAAAACGAGAAACTCTCGACAATTATTAAACATTTAATAAAAATGTCATTTTGTATATATATAACGGGTAAACTTATCGAGTTATGCGGAGTCGTTGTCACTCGAGTCCAGGTAAGTTATTATTTGTGACTTTCGTGTTGTCACGGATATATGACGATTAATATAAACGTTTTCTATAACTAAATAACCACTTAACCGTAGGGTTGAACCGGGTTATTTGGCTATATGAAATGAATATATTAATGGGCATCGTATCCTACGACGCCCATAGGTTGTGGTATATGTAAAGTGTAATAAATTGCGAGTGTATATATCGGGAAATCTGGCCAATTTGACGATATATATGAGGAATTTATTAGACTATGATATCTACCATATAGTATTTATGTGCTATGTGCCTTAGGATGGGGTGTAAGCTTGGAACGGTATGTTACGTAAATGAATATGAGGATTATCAAATCGACGGATTTGATAAACTTCGGCGATTTATTTAAATGATATATTGGGCTAATATTAGATCCATAGTTTATTTTATTATCCTTTGTGTGACCTTTTGGTTTGTTTTGAGTCGACTCACCACCCGTATGGATACCAAACGTAAATACACCAAACTAATACGAAATGGATTTTCGGAAATAAAATGGATTCTCGTCCGGGTTTGGGAATATTTTGAATTTGAGAATATGATTTCTGAACGAGTTGGTAATGTTAGGTCGTGCCGAGTCCGTAGTTGCTGTTTCGTGAGTTACTATACATCTTATTTCTACCGACTTCTTCTTGCTATTTTCTTTACTTGAGGTGAGTCATAGCCCCACTTTTACTCTTGAACTATGTTTTCAATACTTGGGGTGAGAAACGTGCAAATTATTTTATGTGGACTATTATCGCTTTTATATTCTTTCTAAACTTGCTATGCGTATGGACTAGGATGTATTGTCAGCTTTAGTCACATATTTTGTGTGTAGTATTCAAGGTTGGCTTATTTGGTTATTTGGTGGATTGTCAGCTTTAGTCACATGGTTTGTGTGTACTATTCAAGGTTGGCTTATTTGGTTATTGGTGGATTGTCAGCTTTAGTCACACGGTTCGTGTGTACTATTCAAGGTTGGCTTATTTAGATACTGTAGTGTGCACCTATTGGTTATTAATACTTCGGAGGTTATCCGAGTATTTATTGGTATTGCGGGGGTTACCCGAATATCTATGTTAGAACGGAGGGTATCCGTGTGTTAGGTTGGAGCGGAGGGTATCCGCAGGCTTTTAGCGAATCCTTAGTCTAGCTAGCAAGCGTTTTGCGTATATGTCCACTATATTGTTAGATGAATGTAAACCTATGATCTCACCAGCGAAAGCTGACTTTTAGCACGTTTTCTCAGGTAATTAAGTGACGATATGCATGCTTGGAATGGAAGGCTTGGCTGTAGCTCATGGTTTATGGATCTATTTTTCTAAACTCTGATAATTAATTTTGGACCTACTGTTATGTTATTTTGGGCCTGACTCTGATTGATGTTGGGATAAATGTAAACGTTAAAACCCCGTTTGGTTGTGTTTTTATTATGTTTACTTTATCTCGTTCTATATTGTCTTGTGTTGGATACCAATCCCCGTAGCACCCCGAAAGCTTGTTGAGTCTTCCGCTGTATCAAATTTTGGGGGTGTTACAGATTGGTATCAGAGCCAAGGTTATAGAGAACTAGGTAAATAAACGCCTAAACTATAACCGAAATTTTTATAGAAAATGATCCTTGACCACCGCCCGCCAGCCCGCCAAGCCGAAGCATCTTCTATTATTTGAGGTATTATGAGATATTTGAGATGATTGTTAGATTTGGGATTTATTGAGATGATTTGAGGTTTATGGATTTTAGTAATAAGATGGCGTTTCGAGGAATTATATGGTCTATATGTTTTTAAACATTTTAGTAATGCAGTGTTTGAAATTCTTTATATTGAGATTATGTGTTTGAATTATTTGATGAGGATTTTTGGTATGGCATTTTGAGTTGTGATTTAGTTGTTTTGAAACACTTACACCTACCCTACGCCGTTGTCACAGACCATGGCCTCCCATATGCCCGATGTCGTCGAGGATATTCTTACTGCACCGGTTTTACCTGCACAGTTCACTATGGCATCTGATGATCCTTACCAGATGGCCATGCTTTCAGCTACTGTACCGCAGGCAGCTTCTACTTCAGCACCACCTGCTGCATCTACGCAGGGACCCTCATCTTCTCTAGGGCTCCCTGGTACATCGAGGCAGCTTACTCTTCATCAGGCTTTAGCTCGCGTGGCCCCACGCTTTGCCCACCGAGCTACGGCACGCATGTCGGTACGCCCTACTCCATCACCTTTATGGATTGATGCTCACGCTCTTTTGTCTGAGGCGCCACCCACGTCATTGCGTCGTCGTCCTAGATCACCTACTACATCTCCACATGGTTCACCTAGTAGGAGACGACGATTGATGAGGTACTCTTCCGATGAGGAGGAGGAGGAGTACGAGGGTGAGGATGAGGCTGATGACCCTGAGCAGGAGGATGACCCTGAGCAGGAGGATGAGCAGGGTGATGATGATGACCCTGAGGAGGAGGATGACCCTCAGGAGGATGAGATGCCTGATGATGATGATGTGTTAGTACCACCAGCTCAGGCTGAGGAGCCTGATTCACCTGTACATCCGATTGATCCTGATTCACCTGATCATCCGTTTTTGGTTGAGTTGCCACCTGGTAGTCTCGTTGAGTCGGATGCATCTTCTGAGGTTTCTGCTGAGCATGCAGAGTTAGGTGAGATTAGCAGGTTGTGGGCTCGGATTACTGAGCTTAGTGAGAGAGTTGCACGTGTATCTGATCGACTTGAGAGAGTTATTGGGGAGTTTATAGCGGATCTGAGAGTTGATATGACTGTAGTTGTGGGCAGGACTACTGAGATGAGGAGAGTTCTGATGGAGGTCCACGAGCATATTGATAGTTTGCAACGAGGATTTGTTACTGCTCGTGAGGCTGACCGCAAGCTATGGCAAAGGAATGCCGAGCTCGAGAAGGAGGTGGCTGACCTCAAGAGAGACCGAGACACCCATAGCGTGGAGCTAGGATCGTTATAGAGGGATCTTGATGGCTTGAGGCAAGATTTGAGTAGACTCCGCCAGCAGCGTGGCTAGTTGATTGGTGTATGTTGTCTTGTTGTTTTCTTAACCAAGGAGTGTTCGGTTAGAAAAGCTAGTTATCATATTTTGATGTATTTTGTTCAGTATTCGTCTCTTTTGGAACGATTAGTACATTTTGTGTTATCCGTTAGTTGGAACAATGTTAGACCGCTATTGTATGGTTGATGGTTATTAGTATATGGTATTATGTGATTTTGGGTGTTATGGAAATTGAGTCCTTATTCGCTTTATTGATGTTACGTGGTGTATTGTTGCTATTCTTTCCATAACTTGGCTTCGTTGAATTACGCTTGTTGAGCATATTGATAAGATCTATTGGAGACTCATGAACTTGCATGGTGTTACAGATTAATGGCAACACGACGAAACCCTGTTAGAGCTACCAGAACTGGTCCTGCAGTGACTACCCCTGGTCGTCGAGGACGCCGACCTACTCGAAATGTTGAAACCCCTACTCCTGACAACCTGGACACTACTAACCGCAACAACAGGAATCAAAATGTTGATGTTCAGGGAGACAATGATCATGTTCTACTTAATGCACCTACTGTGGATCAAGCAATGATCAATCAACTTGTGGAGCAAAGAGTTGCTGAACTACTAGCTGAGTCAAATCATTCCAACAATTCTGCTGGAACTTTTCCACCTGTTCATGCTAATGGATGTCACTACAAGGAATTCAAGATTTGTGGACCTATTGAGTTTGGTGGAACTGAAGGAGTGGTTTACTTGGTTAGGTGGATTGAGAAGACTGAGTCAGTGTTTAATGTTAGTGGTTGTGCGGAGAATGCGAAGGTAAAGTTTGCTTCTTTTACTTTCAAGGATGAAGCTTTAACTTGGTGGAACAATTACCGAAATTCAGTTGGGAGTGATGTAGCTTATGCCATGACTTGGGAGCAATTTAAGTCTCTGCTGATTTAGACTTATTGCCCAAGGAATGAGGTCAAGAAACTAGAGATTGAGTTTTGGAACCACAAGGTGAAAGGTAATGATATGACGACCTACAATCGTCGTTACCAGGAATTGGCCTTGCTTTGCCCAGATATGGTAAAAACCGAGACTCAAAAGATAGAGAGGTATACTGATGGGTTGCCTGTAGCTACAAGGAATGATGTGATTTCTGCTAGGCCTGCAAACATCCATGAGGCAATCACAATTGCTCAACAACTTATGGACTTGTTGGAATTGGAAGGAGTTGATAAGGAGAAGAATGGAAAGAGAAAGAGAGACCGTCACTCTAAGGGTAATGATCACCGAAGCAAGAGACAAGCTAAGGCTTATGCTATTGGGAACGGAGATAAGAAGAACCAGAACGGTGATGCACCCAAGTGTGATCGTTGCCACCAGCATCATACTGGATGGTGTAGTGTGAAATTCCAGAATTGCTCAAAGAAAGGACACACAGCTAGGGACTGTAGAGCTCGACCTCTTGCTATGGTTCAGGCTGCTCCTGAGATGAGAAATAAGGCAGATGTTACTTGTTATAGGTGTGGAAAGAAGGGACACTATAGGAATGAGTGTAGAGAATCGTGGAACCGTGGAAATCAAGGCTCGGGTGGTAATGGGTACAATCATGGGAACCGTGGAGCTGGAGGAAACCGTGGATGACTAGATAATGGGGACCAACGTGTGGAAGCTGGAGCTGCTCAGGGAAGAGTGTATGCACTCGGGAACGAGAGAGGAGAAGATCCGAACGTCGTCACTGGTACGTTCCTTCTCAATAATCGTTATGCTTCCATACTATTTGATACTGGTGCCGATAGGAGTTTTGTGTCCACTACATTTGCACCCTTACTAGAGAAACCCCCGATTGCCTTAGGAATTGGATATGATATTGAGTTAGCTAACGGGAATATAGAAAGGATTAATACCATCATTCGCGGTTGCACGCTGAATTTCTTGAACCACCCTTTCAACATAGATCTTCTACCCGTCACGTTAGGAAGTTTTGATGTCATCATTGGTATGGATTTGTTGTCGAAGTATCGTGCTCACATACTTTGAGACGAGAAGATCGTGCGTGTACCTTACGGAAAGGAGATCCTAAATATATTAGGAGATCGAAAGGACTCTAGGAGCCCATCCCGATTAGCAGTTATTTCTTGCACGAAGTTACCAAAGCTAATGGAGAAGGGATGTTACCTTTTTTTAGCTCAAATTTCTGAGAAAGGAGGGACGAAGAAGAAGGAAAGGTGCAATGGAGATGTGCCTATAGTTCGTGATTTTCCTGATGTGTTTCCCGATGATTTGCCGGGAATCCCGCCGACCAGGCAAGTGGAGTTTCAGATTGAGTTGATACCTGGAGCTGCACCTGTTGCACGAGCGCCTTATCGTCTTGCACCTACCGAGCTAGAAGAGTTGTCAAAACAATTGGCGGAGTTAGCCGAAAAAGGATTCATAAGACCAAGTTCTTCACCTTGGGGAGCCCCAGTCTTATTCGTGAAGAAGAAGGATGGATCGTTCCGTATGTGCATTGATTACCGAGAGTTGAATAAGTTAACGGTGAAGAATAGATACCCGTTACCTAGGATCGACGACTTGTTCGATCAACTCCAAGGATCGAGTGTGTACTCGAAGATCAATTTGAGAACGGGATATCATCAACTTCGAGTTCGCGAAGAAGATATTCCGAAAATGGCTTTCAGAACCCGTTACGGGCATTACGAGTTTCAGGTGATGCCGTTTCGGTTGACTAACGCACCGGCAATATTCATGGATCTCATGAATCGAGTGTGTAAGCCTTACTTAGATAAGTTCATGATTGTATTCATCGATGACATTCTGATTTATTCAAAGAGTGAGAAGGAGCATGAGGAGCATCTAAGACTCATCTTAGAATTGCTCAGGAAGGAGAAACTCTATGCCAAGTTTTCGAAATGCGAATTCTGGATTCCGACAGTACAATTTTTGGGTCATGTGATTGATAGACAAGGAGTCCATGTGGATCCTGCTAAGAATGAGGCGATAAAAGATTGGGCTGCACCTACAACCCCAACCGAAGTTCGTCAATTTTTGGGTTTAGCTGGTTATTACCGAAGATTCATTGAGGGATTTTTAAAGATAGCTAAACCATTAACCAAATTGACTCAAAAGAGTGTTACGTATGAATGGGGAGATAAAGAAGAGGAAGCATTTCAATTGCTTAAGAAGATGTTGTGTAGTGCTCCTATCTTAGCGTTACCGGAAGGTAACGAGGATTTCGTCGTCTATTGTGACGCCTCACATAAAGGATTGGGAGCCGTATTAATGCAACGAGAGAAGGTGATAGCTTATGCTTCCCGACAGCTCAAAAAGCATGAGAAAAACTACACTACCCATGATTTGGAATTAGGTGCTGTGGTTTTCACCTTAAGAATATGGAGACATTACTTGTACGGAACCAAGTGTGTTGTATTTACTGACCATAAAAGTCTACAACACATCTTGAATCAATAAGAGCTCAATATGAGACAGCGACGTTGGATTGAGTTGCTAAGCGATTATGATTGTGAAATTCGCTACCATCCTGGTAAAGCAAACATTGTCGCTGATGATCTTAGTCGAAAGGAGAGAATACCACCGTTACGAGTGAGGTCATTGGGAATGACTATCGTATCGTCGTTACTATCTCAAATACTTGAAGCTCAAACGGAAGCGTTGAAAGCAGAAAACAGATCTGCCGAGAATATATTTGGGATGGCTGAGAATGAGAAAGGATTCGTTAAGCGTTCTGATGGATTGCTATGTTTTGGAGATCGGATTTGGGTACCCTGGTATGGAGGAATTCGGGAGTTAATTATGCATGAGTCGCATAATTCAAGGTACTCTATTCATCCTGGTTCCGACAAGATGTACTAGGATCTTAAGAAGTTCTACTGGTGGCCAAATATGAAGGCAGATATAGCATCATACGTTAGTAAGTGCTTGACATGTTCTAAGGTTAAAGCCGAACACCAGAGGCCGTCAGGATTACTAACGCAACCGAAACTTCCAGTCTGGAAATGGGAGCGGATTACAATGGACTTCATTACCAAATTACCGAGGACAGCTAGCGGTTGTGACGCTATCTGGGTAATTGTGGATCGTCTGACAAAGTCTGCTCATTTCCTAGCAATAAGTGAGGATGATAGTGTGGATAAACTTGCGAGGTTGTATGTGAAGGAGATTATTTCACGTCATGGAGTCCCGATATCTATTATTTCGGATCGCGATAGTCGTTTTACGTCAGCTTTGTGGCGATCACTTCAAACGGCTTTGGGGACGAGACTTGGTATGAGTACTGCACCATTCGAAGCTTTGTATGGCAGGAAGTGTCGTTCGCCTATTGGTTGGGTAGAAGTTGGAGATAGCCAACTCACAGGCCCTGAGCTTATTTTGGAAACTACAGAGAAAGTAGCTCGGATTCGTGATCGATTGCAAGCAGCCAGAGATAGGCAGAAAAGCTACGCCGATCAGAGACGTAAACCCTTAGAGTTCCAGGTTGGAGACAAAGTGATGCTGAAAGTCTCGCCTTGGAAAGGTGTGATATGTTTCGGGAAACGTGGTAAACTCAACCCACGCTACATTGGACCATTTCTTATTTTAGAAAGAATTGGGCCCGTGGCTTATAGGTTGGAATTACCACATGAATTGAGTAAAGTTCACGACGTGTTTCACGTTAGTAACTTAAAGAAATGTCTTTCCGATGAGATGCCTGTCATTCCAATGAAAGATATTCGTGTTGATGAGAAATTGAACTTCGTGGAAGAGCCAATAGAGATTTTAGATCGTGAAGTTAAACGACTCAAGAGAAGTCGCATTCCGCTCGTCAAGGTTCGTTGGAATTCCCGACATGGATCAGAATTTACATGGGAACGTGAGGACGAGTTCCGGAAGAGATATCCGAAGCTTTTCACTTCGTTGATAAATTTTTCCGAGTGAAATCCGGGACGGGTTTCTTCTGAGACTGGGAGGATGTGACAACCGGCAATTTAGGGAGTTATTTTAAAAACCCGCATTACGTTAAAGTTCGTTTATAATTTTTATTTGAAAATTTATTTCACAACGAACTTGTAAGACCTATTTTATGGATAATTATGTGTTTATGATGTTATGGAATTCATGAATTATTTTCATAATTCATTTTGATATTATGCTCGGTGATGTATTCTTAAATTCTCACTAGTACTACGTTGACTCTGGCACTAGGTTTACCTAACGAAAATTTTATGATTAGTTTTACGAGTCCGACTATATTTTATTTATTTACGAGATGTTTCGTGAGATATTAAACGTTTGAAATGAGTTCGGGTTCGGGCCACATGTTTTACATTTACCCACTCTTACCACTAATAACATTATTATTACTTTTATTATCATTATTATTATTATTTGTAAAAAAAAAATAATAACTACAAAATTGGTCCTGGTGGTTTCGGTGTACACACACAAACACAAACACCCATCACCAACTACTCTCTCTCTCTTCCCCTTTTCTTACCCTAGCCGCCGAACCACAAATCCGGCCACCACCACCATCTCGCCGCCCTCACAACAAAACAAACGCCACCATCTTGTCCCTTTTCCCTTCCTCTTTCTTTTGGTGTATTATACGCGCCGTATAACGCACCCTAACACCTCGTGATTCATTAAAATCCGACCCAAACTTGTTATTTTTACTAGATCTATCCGATTGGAGGTTCAAGAAGGTGAGCATGTTCGATTTTGGCTTTTGGGTGCCTCGACTTGGTGACTAATCCATGGCTACACAGATGATTTTTGTGGGAATCGAATTATTATGTTATGAAATAAGGTTTTTGAGGCTAAAATAAAGGTTTGGTATCCGGGTTGTGGATGATTGGTTGTTGTCGACTTGTTGACCACGAGCCGTGGCTCACGGCTCATCATGGTTAGAGCCCTATGGCTTGATTTTCTTGTTGGGTTTTGACCTAGTATATTCTTGTGAGGACTTGTTATGTTGGTTTTGGTTGGTGGCTCATTTTGATCGAGCCTAGCTCTCGTTGTTGTTGGTTAGGTGCCGCGACCCAAAGGGTCCTCATTTGGCAGCTTTGTGGTGCTCGATTGAGCTTTTGCCGAGACCAAGATGGTCCTTGGTCGAGTCCTCCTTGACTCATAATTGTAGCCGAGACCCAAGTGGGTCACTTGGCTCGGGTTTGGCTTGGTAAACCGACCCAAATTATATGTAATATGATGAACTTCTTGTTGTTATTTTTCATGTTGTTGTTGTTGTTGTAGTATTTGGATTTGGCCGAACGCTTTGGTTGGGTCGAGACCTTTGTAGTCTCGACAATGGAATTATGGTATTGATTGTGGAGTTGTTGTCGAATGGTAAAGTGGGGGCCGATTGTGTGACGGTCACTTAGATTGACGGAGATAGGTTAGTCGGGTGCCGTAGTCGGACACTATTGTTGTAGCACGTGGATTGGGATTGATTGGACGGAGATGTATTGATTGTTATGACATTTGCTTATTATTTTGGACTTGGACAATGAGCCGAGAGTCATGACTCGGACATGTGACCATTTCGTATGACTCGATAACTATTACAAATAAAACATAAATAATAAAACTCGTAATAATAGTTATTGATAATATAAACGTTTATATGAATATATAGACGTGAATAATGGATATATAATTATATAAGCGCGTATATTAATAATAATAATAATCACGAGTCATATTATAAATAATACGACTAGATATATATTAGGCTACGAAAGTGGCGTAATATTATTGAACGTATTATTATTATAAAAATTGTGTTATAAAACGAGAAACTCTCGACAATTATTAAACATTTAATAAAAATGTCATTTTGTATATATATAACGGGTAAACTTATCGAGTTATGCGGAGTCGTTGTCACTCGAGTCCAGGTAAGTTATTATTTGTGACTTTCGTGTTGTCACGGATATATGACGATTAATATAAACGTTTTCTATAACTAAATAACCACTTAACCGTAGGGTTGAACCGGGTTATTTGGCTATATGAAATGAATATATTAATGGGCATCGTATCCTACAACGCCCATAGGTTGTGGTATATGTTTCGTGAGTTACTATACATCTTATTTCTACCGACTTCTTCTTGCTATTTTCTGGACTTGAGGTGAGTCATAGCCCCACTTTTACCCTTGAACTATGTTTTCAATACTTGGGGTGAGAAACGTGCAAATTATTTTATGTGGACTATTATCGCTCTTATATTCTTTCTAAACTTGCTATGCGTATGGACTAGGATGTATTGTCAGCTTTAGTCACATATTTTGTGTGTACTATTCAAGGTTGGCTTATTTGGTTATTTGGTGGATTTTCAGCTTTAGTCACATGGTTTGTGTGTACTATTCAAGGTTGGCTTATTTGGTTATTGCTGGATTGTCAGCTTTAGTCACACGGTTCGTGTGTACTATTCAAGGTTGGCTTATTTAGATACTGTAGTGTGCACCTATAGGTTAGTAATACTTCGGAGGTTATCCGAGTATTTATTGGTATTGCGGGGGTTACCCGAATATCTATGTTAGAACGGAGGGTATCCGTGTGTTAGGTTGGAGCGGAGGGTATCCGCAGGCTTTTAGCGAATCCTTAGTCTAGCTAGCAAGCGTTTTGCGTATATGTCCACTATATTGTTAGATGAATGTTAACCTATGATCTCACCAGCGAAAGCTGACTTTTAGCACGTTTTCTCAGGTAATTAAGTGACGATATGCATGCTTGGAATGGAAGGCTTGGCTGTGGCTCATGGTTATGGATCTATTTTTCTAAACTCTGATAATTAATTTTGGACCTACTGTTATGTTATTTTGGGCCTGACTCTGAATGATGTTGGGATAAATGTAAACGTTAAAACCCCGTTTGGTTGTGTTTTTATTATGTTTACTTCATCTCGTTCTATATTGTCTTTTGTTGGATACCAATCACCGTAGCACCCCTAAAGCTTGTTGAGTCTTCCGCTGTATCAAATTTTGGGGGTGTTACATTGTGTTAGTAGATTCCGCATACTTTACAAGGTAAAACAGTGTTTCAATATTAATAGTATTGAGTTTACTCAATATTGTTAAACCCTTACAAGCTACAAAGTAGTTTGATCAGAGTATATCGATCTAACAAGTGGTATCAGAGCTTGTGTTGGAAACTCTGATTAAGAAGACAAACCTTTAAACCTTTAAACCAATTTCACTACAAACCCTTCAAGATGTCGACAGATGCTGCACCTGCTCCCTCAATCACTGCTGTTAGAATCCCTACTGTTAAGAAGGGAGAATACAACCTATGGGCCATGAAGATGAGACAGTACATTGCCATCACATACCATGCACTGTGGGATGTGATTGTCAATGGTAACATGCAAATTGAAGAACCAGTAAAGGTACCTGGACAACCAACACCACCTAAAATTACTGTACCTGCTGCTACCAAAAGAAATCAAGACAAAGCTCTCAACATACTGCTTTCTGCTCTTCATGATGGTCACTTATTAAAGATTCATGATGCCAAGGATGCCAAACAACTATGGGCTGCAATAAAGAAGAAGTTTGGAGGTAATGATGCTTCCAAGAAGATGCATAGGAATTTGCTGAAGCAACAATTTGAAACTTTCACTGTTGGAGAAAGAGAAGGTCTTGATTCTGCTTATGAAAGATTCCAACATCTTCTGAGTATGCTAGAACTATATGATGTTGAGGCATCAGTTGAAGATACTAATTTGAAGTTCTTGAGAAGTTTTCCATCAGCATGGCATGTAGTTGCTACTATGATCAGAGGACAACCAGGGCTGGATACTATGGACTTTGATGATCTCTACAACAATCTGAAGGTGTATGAGCATGAGATGAATGGTACTACAGGTTCAAGCACACAACAGAAACCTCAAAACAATGGTCACCACCAATTCATCACAATCACTTACCCCCACCTCAGATGAAGTTCTATGTTCATTCTTTGCTCAACAAGCATCTCTACCTGTCACCTATCAAGAAGATGTATTGCAAATAGATGATGATGCTTTGGAAGAAATTCATATCAGATGGCAAGTTGCCATGCTCACTGCAAGAATCAAGAAGTATGTGAGTAAGACAGGAAAAGGCATCAATTTCAGAGCCAAACAAGGAATAACATTTGACAAGTCCAAGATTGAGTGTTTCAACTGTCAAAGGACTGGTCACTTTGCAAGAGAGTTCAAATTTGCAAAGTATCAAGCAAACAAGATGATTGAACCACCCAAGCATGAAAGAAAAGAGATTCAAATTACTGAACCAAAACCAAAAGCTTTGGTTGGTCAAGAGAATCTGTCAGAGATTGATTGGTCAAATGAGTTTGATGATGAACCTGTAACCTATTCAATGGTTGCATTGGAAGACTGGAGCACAACATTTGATGAAGAGCCTGGATATGCTGCTTTGGAGTCAAGAGATGCTCTAGGAAGCTTTGATTGGAGCATGGAGTTTGAAGGAGCACCTGTTCAGCTTGCTATGGTAGCTGCTTCACCAAGTTCATCCACTAACTCTGAGGTATGCCCTAAGTGCAACGATATGTATCAAAAGTTACTTAGTGAATATGTAGCTAAAAGAGATAAATTTCAAAAGGCTAGGGCCGAGATAACTAGTTATTAATTGACTTTAGAGTCAATGGAGGCCAAAATCATTACACATGAAAACAATTAAGTAGCATGGCTTGAAACATATAAACAACAGGATTACCTAGTTAAGTTAAGTGAATGGAAACTAGGTTGTAAGGTGTCTGAACTAGAGAAAGTGACTGCTGAAAGGGATAAGTTGTTAGAAAAACTTGCTGTGTGGAATGAGGCAGGTGTGTCACATGTTCAAATTGTTGAAAAGCAAAGAACATCTAATATTAAGACAGGCCTAGGTTATGATAATGATAGCAATGAAGGCATTCCATTTAAAGGCAAGGAACTAAATCTTACAGTAGATACCTCCACTAGTGATGAAGAGTTCATAAGTCTAGATGAAAATACTTCTAGTGATGAGGAATCCCCTAGTCCAACACCTCCTGAATTTAAGAAAGAAAAGGGATATAATGCAGTTCCTCACCCCCCAGGTAGCTTTCAACCACCTAGAAAAGATGTTGACTGTTATGGTGTAGATAATCTAGAGTTTAGGAAAAAGCTTAAAAGTAAATCTAACCCTGAAACTTTAGAAAAGTCTGTTGAAGCACCTAAGATTGAAGAGAACAGGTTTTCAAAACAAGCAGTACCAGCTCCAAACACTTTTCGAAGTACTGCTGATCACTCAGCAGTACCTCAGAGAAAATTCTTTCAAAATACTGCTAATATTAGAAAATCTTATGGAAGGGGATTTGGGGATATTGGTCCAAAGGTCTGTTATGTTTGTTATAGTCCTCATCATTTGATTAAAGATTGTGATTATCATTCAGAATACCTAAGCAAATATCCAAAGACCAGAACTGCACAACCAAGTCATAGGGAGAATAAGACAAGGAACAACAAACCAGTTTGGAATTATACAAATAGGGTTAACCATAGTAATTTCTCAAAAGACTATAGGTACCCTCATCAGAAAAGGTCATACTCCAAACCATCAGTACCTTCACAAAGTACTGATAGGAAGTTCCCTAACCAAGATGTCTCTAGCAAACACTCAAGTGTAAGACCTAGGAGGTACAATCACTACAACCCTAGAAGGCCTTACAACACAAGAAAAGATGCTAGAACACAGAACCCAACTCCTAAAGTCACAACAAAATGGGTTAAGAAAGAAAGTACTGCTGGGGTAGAACCAGTATTTTCAGAGGTTAAGGGTGAAAAAGGGAAAATTGATCATGATAAACCAACAGTTTTGGAAACAAAAACCTTAATTCTTGATCATGCTTTCAAAGACAGTGGTGATTACATACTCAAAAATTTTGAGTATGTCACTCCACAAGGGGAACACAAGTCAGTAATGGCTTGGGTTCCTAATAATAACTAACCTTTTTCATGTGAATGCAGGGCAACCCAGAGGAGGAGCTTAAAGATCATCTTATTGTAGATAGTGGTTGCTCTGGCAGTATGACAGGAGAAAAGGAGCTCTTGTCAGATTTTAAAGCTTATTTTGGAGGAAAAGTTGCATTTGGGAATGATCCTGGTGGAGGAAGAATAACTGGCAAAGGAACTATCAAGGAAGGAAACATTGATTTTGAAGATGTTAGATATGTGAAAGAGCTCAAATTCAATATTTTTTCAGTCTCTCAGATTTGTGATAAGAAGTACCCTGTGTTATTCTTTGACACAGAATGTCTTATACTTTCTCCTGATTTCAAGTTAGAAGATAGAAGCTTGGTGTTGCTGAGAGCACCAACAACTAATGATGTGTACAACATAGACTTAAAGAATGTACACTCTGCTGAAAGAGTAACATGTTTGATTGCAAGAGCAACTATGGAAGAAGCACATCAATGGCATAGAAGATTGGGGCATGTCAATTTTAAGAACATCAATAAGCTGGTCAGAGGTAATTTAGTTAGAGGTTTACCTTCTAAAACATTCAAGAATGATCACTCATGTCTTGCCTGTAAGAAGGGTAAACAGCACAAGGCTTCCTGTAAGAAGATTGATGAGAAAACCATTAGAGAGCCTTTGGAATTGCTGCACATGGATCTGTTTGGACCTGTTCCAGTTGTTAGTCTGAACCAGAAGAAGTACTGCTTGGTTGTAACAGATGACTGTAGCAGATTTAGTTGGGTCTTTTTCTTATGCTTTAAGGATGAAACTTTTGATGCTATTCATGATCTTATAATAGCACTTGAAAATCAGTTAAGACTCAAGGTTAGAGGCATTAGATGTGATAATGGGACTGAGTTCAAGAATCAGTTAATGGATGAATTTTGTGCCAAGAAAGGAATTAAAAGAGAGTTCAGTATTGCTAGAACTCCTCAGCAAAATGGAGTTGCAGAAAGAAAGAATAGAACTCTTATAGAAGCAGCAAGGACAATGCTTGCAGACTCTCAATTACCTGTTCCATTCTGGGCTGAGGCTGTAAGTGCTGCTTGTTATGTGTTGAATAGAGTATCAGTGACTAAACCTTAAATGAAGACACCTTATGAGTTACTCATGGGAAAGAAGCCAAGCATCAAATTTATGAAACCTTTTGGATGTCCCCTAACCATCTTAAACACTGCTGATAATTTGGGCAAATTTGATGGGAAGTCAGATGAAAGATATTTATTGGGATATTGTACCAATAGCAAAGGATTCAGAGTGTACAACAGGGCTACCAAAAAGGTTTAAGAATATCTTCATGTTGATTTTCTGGAAGAACAAGAAAATTCTAAAGGTAAAGGTCCTGATTGGATGTTTGATCTTGATTTAATGTCTTCATCAATGAATTATGTACCTGTAAGGGAAGAAAATCAAGCTGCTCCCACTGAAGAAGAAGCACAGTACATTGTTCATGATGTTAATTTAAGATCTGAAGATGAGCCAAATGATAATGCCAATGATTAAAAGAAGAGTACTTCTGAGCCTCAAGGTACTGCTGAACCTAACAGTACTGTTGATCCTCAAAGTACTGTTCCACCACAATCCCAGTATCTGCAGAAGATCAAGCCATTCAAGATGAACTTTCTAGGATGCTTTTTCAAGAAACAATGGCTAAGTCATATGAAGATGAACAAAGGAGAGTTTATGAAGCAGAAAAGAAGAAGGCAAAAGAAACAGCCAGTACTTTCCCCCAAAGTACTGCTAATCCATTTGAAAGTACTTTTCAACCTTTAGATACTTCAAATTGGATAAATACTGATGCTATTAATAATTCTAATATGCCTGACTTAGAAGATACTGATGATCCAAACACAATTATTTTAGAAGACACTGATGATGAATTAGATCAAGAAGGCATTTTCTTAGATTCTAATGAAGATCCTGATATAACTAATTTAGAAGATAATCTTGAAGTCTCACCAACTCCTACTCTCACAATACACAAAACTAATCCTGTTACCAACATAATTGGACCCTCAGTTTCAGGGGTGCTCACAAGGACTAAGGCTAATAATATGTCTCAAAAACATACTTCTTTACTTAGTTTTATCTACAAGCAAAACAGGGTGAATCACAAGGATCAGAAGTTGTGTTTATTTGCTTGTTTTCTATCTCAGGAAGAGTCAAAGAATATCAAACAAGCATTAGCCAAGGAAAGTTGGGTGGAAGCTATGCAAGAAGAACTCCTACAGTTTAAACTTCAAGAAGTTTGGGTATTATGTGATTTCCTTATGGAAAGAAACTTATTGGAACTAAATGGGTCTTCAGAGTAAAAAGAGATGAAAGAGGGAATGTTATCAAAAACAAGGCAAGGATAGTGGCTCAAGGATATAGATAGGAAGAAGGAGTAGATTATGATGAAGTTTTTGCTCCTGTGGCAAGGCATGAAGCCATCAGGCTATTTTTGGCTTTTGCATCTTATATGGGATTCCCTGTATATCAAATGGATGTTAAAAGTGCTTTTCTATATGGCAAAATCACAGAAGAAGTTTATGTCAAATAGCCTCCTGGTTTTGAAGACCCTGCACACCGAAACAAAGTCTACAAGGTAATCAAGGCTCTGTATGGCCTTCATCAAGCTCCAAGAGCATGGAATGAAAGACTTTTCAATTTTCTACTACAATATGGTTATAGAAGAGAAGCTATTGAAAAGACTTTGTTTATCAAGAGAGATGAGAAGGATATCATGCTTGTTCAAGTGTATGTAGATGACATTATTTTTGGTGCTACTAGGAAATCTATGGTCAAAGAATTTGAAGATCTTATGTAGAAAGAGTTTTAGATGAGTTCAATGGGAGAATTAACCTTCTTCTTGGGACTTCAAGTGCAACAGTCAGGCAGTGGAATATATATATGTCAAGATAAGTATGTTGCAGATATTCTTAAGAGATTCAATTTCACAACTGTTAGGCCTACATCTACACCAGTGGATACTAACAAACCTTTGGGAAAAGATGAAGAAGGAGAAGATGTTGATGTCACCCTATACAGGTCTATGATTGGATGTCTCATGTATTTAACTGCATCAAGACCTGATATAACTTTTGCTGTATGTTTATGTGCAAGACATTAAGTTAATCCAAAGGTATCTCACTTGAATGTTGTCAAGAGAATCTTCAGGTATCTTAGGCAACAACCTAAGCTAGGCTTATGGTATCCTAGAGATTCACCTTTCCATCTCCAAGCTTTTTCAGACAGTGATTATGCTGTAGATAACTATGACAGAAGATCCACAACTGGAGGATGCAAGTACCTTGGAAGCAGATTAGTGTCATGGCAATGTAAGAAGCAAACAACTCCAACAACTTCTTCCAATGAAGCAGAGTATGTAGCTGCTGCAAGCTGTTGTGCACAAGTACTTTGGTTGCAGAATCAGCTTTTGGATTATGGATTCAATTTCAAGAATACTCCTATCAACATTGATAATCAGAGTACTATCTGTATTGTCAAGAATCCAGTGTATCATTCCAAGACCAAGCACATTCAGATCAGACATCACTTTATAAGAGATTGCTATGAACACAGGCTTATTAATGTGGTTAAAGTTCATACTGATGATAATGTAGCAGATCTACTCACAAAGGGCTTTGATGTTTCAAGATTTACCTTCTTGGTTGTGAGTATTGGCATGATTAATATGTAATCTAGTTTTGAGGGGAGGCATTTGTAGTTATTAGTTAGTCATTATTTGAGGGGAGGCTACATGTATCATTCAAAAGAAAAGGATTTTAATCATCATTCAGCAAAGTTCTTACAACAACCATTCAGAAAGTTTCTACATCACCATTGTTGTTACCAAGATACAGATACAGACACAGAAAAGACAAAACAAACACACATCTACCACAACCTACTACTAAGCTCCACACACCTACTCCATAGGCCTTTTTCCCTTGCCCTCATAGCTATGCTTTCCCTTTTGAGCAGTTTTTCTCTTGTCATCAAAAGAAGCCTGCTTTCTTGGGCAAGCCAGGCCAAGAACCTGTTTGAGAGGTCTCTCTTTCCTTGGAGCAGGCCACTTCATGTTCTGAATTGCTGATTCTAGGGCTTGAGTCAAAGCATGTGGAAGCTCATTAGCCAGAGATGAACCAGGGACAACTTTCTTCTTCTTGGGCTTTTTGTTGGTAGTACTACCTGCATCAGTTATGGTAGAGTTGGCAGCACTTATTGTTGAGGAAGATTCTTGGAGTCCCATACACTGTACATGAGGTGGAAAATAATCTAACCATCCTGGATCTTCAAACTCAGAATCAGAGTAGTAACTTATCTCTGAATCAGTGGTGCCATCTGAGTCTGAAGAGATGTTCATAATTGGAATGTGACTCATTGTGCTTACTAGTTTTTATGTTATGCTAAAGAAAGAAAAGGTGATTGCAAGTTGTTGTTGGTAAAGTTGCTTTTATAGGCAAAATAGAGGTAAATGCGCATTTAATGAAGTGTATTGATGTTCACTTACCATGGTAGCTTTGGGATTTAATTTGGGGAGATAGTCATTAATCAGGGTTGACTTTCAAAGATATTTTGGTCAAATGGTCAACATTCAAGATTTTTTTGGGAAAGTACTTTAGTCAACATACTGTGTGAGATTATAACGGAAGGTACTGCTCCATATTTTATGGAACGTACTGCTTGGTGCTATTCAAGGGTTCGCTGACGTGTCAGATACTGTTCCAACGGTCAGATTTGCGGCTAACAAACTTTCAAAAGATATGGGGATAATTACTTCCAAAAATAACGGTAAAGTTATTAATTAACCGTGATTTTTTTGTATCTTATCCTTATATAAACCTCATATCTTTTCGTTTTATTCACCCTTATTCACCTTTCTTGTTATTTAAACTCATTCCTACTTTACATCGATCATAACTTTTCTCACTCTAACCCTAATCACCATTGCTAATCGACGCACCAACACCAAACACAACATGATAGCAAACCTTGAGAAAACCCAAGATAACCTCGACTTTCATGGTATTATTGACTTTCTCACTGGAACCAACATCTGTTACTCAATCCTAGTCAACCCAGAGATTATTGGACCTTGGATTCAAGCTTTTTGGGATACAGCAAGGTCACAGGTTGAAGATGGAGAGGATATCATTACTGCTACAGTTGTTGGGAGAGCTATTCGTGTCACAGAAGCTTCAATCAGGGAGGCTCTGTTATTTGATGATGAAGGAGGCTCTGTTTTGTTTGGAAAACAAGAGATTTGGAACACACTCAGAGACATTGGATATGAAGGTCCTTTGACTAAGCTTACTTTTCAGAAGGCTATGGTTAGTCCTCATTCGAAATTTCTCATTCATGTTTTGCTTCATTGTTTGAGTCCAAAGAGTACTGCTTGGGATCAGTTTAGCCATTCCATAGCTTCTGCTTTTGTTGGTCTTATTACCAATCAACCTTTCAATTTCTCATACATGATCCTTGAAGGTATGCTTACTCATCTTAAGGCTGGCAAACCCTTTCTAATGTATCCTAGATTTGTTCAATTGCTTTTAGAGAATCCATTAGATGGGATACCCAAACCTCAGGATTATGTACCTATCATTAAGATGCCACCTAAAGTGTTCACTTTTATGTCTCATAAGGGAGTAAATTTTTCGGGTAGGAATACACCTCTAAATGCTTATATGTTAGAGGTTGCTCAAGCTGTTAGGGATGAAGAAGACAATAGTGGTTCTGCACATTCTAAAAATGATGATCAACCTGATTCTGCTGAAGTACATACACCTACACCACCTATTGTTTCCCCTCAGCATGTTGTTTCAAGTGAAAGGACTCCCTCAGTGTCAGCTTCCTTGGATAACTCTGTTTCTACTCACCGTACTTCTCCACAAAGTACTGATTCTAAAGGTACTGCTTCAAAGAATTCACAGGCACCTACTCCCAATGATTATACTTCCACAGGTGGGCTTCAAACACCTGGAGGAGATGAGGGAATTGAAGGTGCTGATTTGGCTACGGAATTGGAGAAGATGAAGGCAACTGTTAATGCTCAAGCTGCAGAAATCAAGAAGCTAAGAAGGAAGTTCATAAGATTGAAGAAATTTGTTTGGCCTCTTGTTCAGAATTTTAGGCTTTATGTGAAAGAAAAGAAGCAATCTCAGAAGCCAAAGTCAAAATCTTCAAAGAAGTCTTATAAATCCAAGAGAAAGCATAGGAGGTCATCATTTACCAAATTGGGGAGGAATCAAGATGAGAATTTGGATAAAGATGATGCTGAGGTTAAATATTCAGAAGATGCTCATTTGTGGCAATATCCAGAAAGTCCAAAGACTTTTGAACCAGAAAGCTATATTGAAGAAGATATGAATATTACACAAGAAGATGAAAATATTGCACAAGAGAAAGAGAATGAGCAAGAAGATGTTGAGCAAGAAAATGTTAAGCAGGATGTAGATGCACAGAACATTCAAAGTGCTGGTGTTCAAAGTACTGTTGTAGAAAACATAAGTCTGCAAAGTACTGCTGAGCAAGGTACTTCTTCTAGGAATATTGATGAAAGTGGGGTCACTGCAGCTGGGCCTTCTACAAGGAATTATGAAAATGAAGCTGGTCCTTCTACTTTTGTACATCAAGAAGAAGTAAGAGTACATACTGCAAGTGATGATGAAACAATTTCTCAAGTTATGATGAATTTGAGGAGACCTACTGGAGGAATACATATTTCTGAGCCTGCACAAAAAAGATGTTGAAAGTACTTCTGAATCAGAAGAGTTAGATCCAAAAGATAAAGGGAAAGGGATCAAGGTTCAGAAAGATACTAAGAAGTAAAAGAAGAAATTTTCTATTGCTCAGATTAGAGAATTAGAGATTGCAGAAGATTTAGAGCTTGCTAGAAAGCAACAAGCTGAATATGATGCTGAGTATTTGGCAGAAGTTAGTAGGCCAATTACAAAGAAGCCAATGACTAAAGCTCAGGAAAGGAACTGGATGATAAGTTTCTTGAGAAGAAAGGGATACAAGAATTTACATAAACAGAGGTATCCAGAAATGAAAGCTCTGTGGGATAAAGTACAAGAAGATATCAGAAAAGAAGTAGAAAACTTTGTGCCCATGGAAGTTGATAGAAATAAGAAATTAGAAGATATCAGAAAGGAACAAGCTGAGCAAAGGAGATTGAAAAGAAAGAAATTAGCTCAAGATGATCAACTGTCAAAAAGGCTGAAGATGATTCATGAAGATACAGTTGATGAACATTGAAACTATTCCAGAGTTGTTGATTTTGAGAATAAGAAGATTGAAGATTCTGGAAAGAAGTCCAAGATAGTCTCATTTTCTGTGGTTGAATCAAAAGAAGGGAATTATTTTATGATCTACAGAGAAGATGAAAGCTTCACAACATTCAATATGTTATGGGATGTGTTGCACTGTATTACAAGGGCAGATTTGTATGACTTATATGTGCAAGTGCAGACATACTATGCAGAGATTGAAGCTTCAGGAGTGGGATTAATTTTGCTTGGAGACTTAATTACCATCTGGGAAACTGAAGAAACAAGTGTTGATCCTCTGTGGAATGATCAAGAGAATTGGGAAATAACAAGATGGAGATTCTTTGAGTCATCAGGAGTTCATACACTAGAGATGGAAGATAGTACCATGACTCAAAATGCTAGATCATGGAATGGAACTTGAAGATGAATCTGAAGTAGCTTTGGATGTTATCAAGCTATTTATCAGATGGATCAAGTCTGAAGAGTAATATTGCATAATACTGGTATGATTTGTTTTGTAAAATAAAGTATTTTTCAAAGTACTGCAAAAACAAACAGTACTTTAACAAAGTAGTGCTTGCTGATATAAACCAGTATAAGTCCTTTAAAATAAAAATAAAATGTTTTGATGTTTAAAAGAAAAATAAAAGGATTTGAAAAGAAACACATGGTGTTAGTATTTATACTGCTTAACAAATGTTAATCAACTCACCATGTTTAACAGACAAGAAAGAGTTTGACTCATCATGAGGGTATGACTCTGATGTGATAATCAAATCCGTTTATGGTTGATAGTTTACCAAAAACTATATGGCTATCAACTCACCATACTCCAAGTGATTAAGAGTTGGCTAGTCCATAGCAAACGGCTATTGGTAAAGACTAATCAAATCCGTTGATAGCTGATGATTTGCTAAAAATCATAATTTTCAATGATTCACCTCTCACAGGAGTTAACACACCTGGAAGTGATGAGAATAGTATGAAACTTTTAAGATTTGATGATTACTGTACCAAAATGTTGCTGAGTTGCTGAGAAGATATATTGAAAGACAAGATGCTGATGAAGAGTACTTTGACACATGACAGATAGAAGACAAAGAAATAAAAAAACAATCTTTCTGAATGATTAAAGATTTGAAGATTAAAGAGATAACAAAGAAACTTGAAATCAAGCAAGTGGAGTTCAAGTTAGGTGAGGATTGTTGGGATATAAAATATCAAAATACTTCTGGATGTCAAAGTACTGCTGCATGAAGAATAAAGTCAAAGTACTGATGAAGAATAAAGTCAAAGTACTGCTGAAGGAAAAAGTCAAAGTACTGTTGTTATTGAAGAATGTTTAAAGTACTTCGAAGGAAACAAGGGCTGGTGTGCAATATTAGATAAGGATTAATGTGTAATATTGAACGAATATTCTAGAATTAGTTAGGGATAATGACTTGTCATTCAAGGATTATATGTTGTAAACCGACTTAAGGTTATATATATAAAGAGCCTTAAGAGGTATTAGTCGATACAAGTTTTAGAGAAGTATTCATAAGTTTTAGAGTCGATCAAAGTTGATAAATAGTTAGGGATTGTTAGTGAATCTGTGTAATAAAGCAGGTTCAAAGTTTGGTTAATATAAAAGTTCTTCTTAAGGTTTGTGTTAGTAGATTCTGCATACTTTACAAGGTAAAACAGTGTTTCAATATTAGTAGTGTTGAGTTTACTCAATATTGTTAAACCCTTACAAGCTACAAAGTAGTTTGATCAAAGTATATCGATCCAACAGCTACTAAAAGAATATTAGAAAAAATGGTTAGCCAGAATAGAAAAGACTGGTCATTTAAACTTGACGAGGCCTTATGGGCATTCCGAACTGCCTACAAGACACCTATTGGAACGACCCCGTTCCGCATGGTGTATGGTAAGGCATATCACCTGCCGGTAGAATTAGAACGTAAGGCTTATTGCGCGCTTAAGGCATGTAATTTAGATTATACAATTGCCGGAACAAATAGGTTCTTGCAACTACACGAGCTTGATGAGCTAAGGCTAGAAGCGTATGAGTCTTCCATTACATATAAAGAGAGGGCAAAAAGATGGCATGACCAACGAATTAAGAAACCCAAGGAATTTTCAGAAGGGGACAAAGTCCTATTGTACAACTCTCGGTTAAGGTTATTTCCAGGGAAACTCAAGTCTAGATGGTATGGACCATTTACGGTGAAAAGTTCCTCTAAAACTGGAGTTGTTGTGTTACTAGATGATGAAGGTAGAGAATTTACTGTCAACATACAACATGTTAAACTTTATCAATAAAATAGTAATGAAATGATTAGTGAGGAGGATGTAATGTTTGATGATGAGGTCACGTAGTAACTCATGACCTTGAGTCTAGCTACAAGACTTGTAAATAAAGAAAAGCGCTTCTTGGGAGGCAACCCATGTTTTGTGTGATTTTTATTTTGTTTGATTGTTATTTGCTTCCGTATGCATGCTTTATTTTTATTGTTGGTAGATCATGTTTCAAACTAAAATGGTGAAAATACTTTACTTTGTTGTTTGGCTTAGTCTTAACTTCATCCAAAGGTATTTCGCAAAAGATAAGTGTAAGTGATGAGGCGAAAAATGATCCGTTTTTAGGGGGTCATTTAAGCCCGAATCCGAATTTATTTGATCAAATATTGCCCTAAATCGTTCCTTTTGTGATTTTAGGTGTTTGGAGAGTGAATTCTGGAAAAGAGGCTATTTTGGACGTTTTTGGAGCATAAAGTGAAGAAAACAACAAAGTACCAAATCCAAGCTGGAATTACAAGGTGACGGCGTCAAGTATTTACTCTTGACGGCGTCAGAAAGGATGAATATTTTACCGAAGGTTGTGAAGGCGTCAGATGAAGAGATGACGGCGTCAAAATGACCAAGATTAATTTACCGAGGGTGGTGACGGCGTCACATAGGCCGTCACGATTGGATCTAGGGCGTCCGAGGAAGTATATGGTGGCGAGTTGACGGCGTCAGATTTTACTCTTGACGCCGTCAGGACGATTTTCCTATATATAGTTTTCTAGTTTTTTCATTAAAGAGAGAGAAGTTTTGGTGAAACCCTAAAGACGATTTTGGTGCCTCTTTTACAGGTTTTTCAAGGGTTCCAAACCCTTGAGACCTTGCATTATAATTGAGATAAGTATACTCTTAATTCAATCAATATGTCTATGTGTTGGTTGTCTATCTTTTGTTCTTATCTTAATTCTACTATGCTAGGCTAAATTTCCTTTGTGTTTGCTTAGATCTAATGAAACCTAGATGTTGATTATGTGTTGATTACTTGTCTATTCTTGTTTTGAATGAATGATATTATATGTTAGGCTTAAGAAAACTGGCAGATCTCCAAATGGTAACATGCTTGAACGTCTTAAGAAACATGAACCGAGGCGTACTAGGTCTTTATTGGTTGTATTTAATGCATGAGCCACTGTTTACAATCCCTATAGTTGTGCTGGGTCATGGTGTAGGAGGAGATAAGAGCTCATAGAGTTGGGGAGTTATGTATGCCACTCCACGAATGGTATTAAGGAATACAACCCGTCATTCATACAAGTGTAACAAGTAATTAACATGTAAAAGATATCTAGGGAGTAATGAAGTCTAAGTAAACACAATTTCTCCAACCACTGCTCACAACCTTAGTTTAATATTAGTTTAATTTCATTTTCATTAGTTAATTAGTTATAAAGTAGTTTTTGGGTTAGTTGATTAGCAACTAATTCCGCCCACTCCTTCAAAACCCGAGATTTTACTTGCTTTCATAAAATATAAAAACACAAAAATAATCATCTTCCATCTCTAGAACTATTAATTAGGCTTTCTAACCCTAGCGACACTATTCCTAAGCTGAACGATCAATCCCCCGGTACTTGTCACTATACTATACTACAACGATCAGGTACACTGCCTGGTGGGGGTTGTAAGCCTCGCGAGATCCCTCGAGAGGTAAAGCAAGGTGCGATTCCCACGCATCAAGTTTTTGGCGCCGCTGCCGTGGAATAGTTATTGTTTAGGTTGAATTTGATTTTTATTAGGTCTACTCATTAGATTCCTTTTTAGTGAGATTTTTATTTTCTTTTTTATTAGCTTTCTTGTAGTCTATCTTTTTCTTTGTGCCCTTTGTTTGTGAAACCATTTTCATTTGTCTCCATGGCGGATGAAATTCCATTTAGATCATTAACTATAGAGGAACAATTAGTTTACTCGGATAGATTTGCCTCCTGTTGTTCCATTGAATTTTTAAGTGATCTTACATATATACAAGAGGAGATGGGTGTAAAGTTAGATGGGTTTGATGAATTTTATGCATGTGTGTTTTCTATTAGACGATCATTTTTAGGATCAATTCCTTTTAGTGAGACCCTTTGGATGAATTTTGAGAAAAGCTTCCTAACCATAACCCATGAGTTCAACGAATTGGTGGATTCGTGTGAGCGAGATGGCCTAATTTCTAAGAACATAAACTTAGAATCAAACCAAGATTATGAGATGGTTAGTGTTGAACTACCTAGTTGCATGAGCGGGATAGATTTCACCAAAACATACGACACACATGAGGTTAGAGTTGAGCCACCTAGTTGCATGTCATGGTTAGGTACTACCATAATACAAGATGAACACATAGGTGATATTGATGTGATGGAAGAGATAGTAGAAAACCCAAGCCCACTAAGTACCCCACAAGTCCTACCATCATTTGAGGCATATACACCGCCCGTGACTTACCCGGAAGAAGTAGAAGAAACTTTAGGAATTCCTATGGAGGTAGAACCCTTGGACCAGGCACCACTTGAGGATATAGGTTTGAACACTTGTAGTGATAACCTTATTCCTAGCTCTAGGGAATTTCCTAGTGTTGATGAACCGGAACCTCAATCTTTACACACTTTTCCATCCTTAGATATATTTCTAGGAGACAAAAGAGGAACCGACCCACCCATCAACCAATATTATCCGGGTAGTTTTAGGATGAAGGAAGCCGTTCACTCACCCCCTTCACCTCACGTGGCATATTCACACCCTAAGGGTGTGTATCGCTACTTTCACCCACACTTAATCCTAAGTGTAGGGAGAACCTCCCCTATTTCCATTAAATAAGGGTAGAGTCAGGCTCGTGACTCGAACAAAAACAAGCGCTTCTTGGGAGGCAACCCATGTTTTGTGTGTTTTTATTTGTTTGTTTGTTTGTTTGTTTGTTTGTTTGATTTTATTTGTTTCCGTATGCATGTTTTATATTTATTGTTTGTGGCTCATGTTTCAAAGTAAATTGTGAAAATGCTTTATTTTGTTTTTAACTTCGTCTTAATTGCATATAAAGGTATTTTGCAAAAGATAAGTGTAAGGGAGATCCAAATTTGTTTATAAGAACAAAACTGAGCATGAACCACAACAATATTAAATGGACATGTGTATTCGTATTGTTAGAGTCAAATGCTTGTATTGAGTCATGATGTAGTTTTGCAGGATTTTCCAGGAAGTAGGACAAAGTTTTTCCAGAAATTTTCCGGAAACTTAACATAAAGATTTCTGCAGGTTCATTCTGACGGCGTCAGGCAATTGCTCTTGACGGCGTCAGGAGTCAAAAATCTGGAAATTTTACCAGTTTTGTTTTTCTAACGGAGTCTTATAAGTTTTTGTGAATTATTAAGTTTTATAATCTCCAGGAAATCTGCAAACTTCATTCCACAAGCATTATATCTTATTTTGTTTTCTATGATTTAGTAACTTATATAGGATGCCGCCGATTTTACGCGAGGTTGCCTTGTCTACTTTTGTCAGGATTTACAGGTTATTTGAGACAAGAAGATGATTTATATTCTGGAAGGGAGGCTTTGATTGTTCGTTTTCTTGGAGGAAGATTTAACCTGGCCAACCTAAAATCCATACCGAGCGAATCAGGGGAGTATTTGAATTCATTCTCTTTACTTTTAACTTTTACATTCTTTACTTGAACATTGGGGACAATGTTCATCTTAAGTGTAAGGGGAGGGTAAAAAGATGATACCTTACATATGCACTTTCGCTTGAGTTTGTTTTGTTTGATAGTAGATGAGTAATAAAACTATGAGAAATACTTGTTAGTGCAATTTTAGCGCCAAATTTAAAATTTTTTACAACATTTAGGAGTGAAACTTTAGCCATAGCAAGCGTCTCATGGATAGGAGGTTGTATGACTAGCACATAACCGTATATTCAGAAAAATTTTCCACCCAAAAATGTGAGGTTCGCCTTTAGTTTTGATAGGAAAAGCATTTATTATTGGTGCTTATGAGTGTACCGGTAGCATTTAGATTCTAGAACTTGCGTTAGTGATGCATCCCGAGACCGCTAGTGAGACTACATTCGTGTAGTAGGATTTACTACATGATAAGAGGCATTAGGATCACCCTTGTGTTAAACCCGTATTACGATTACTTGACCATTTAAGTCATATTACTTGGCTAGTTAAGTCAACTAATTTTTCCCACACCCTTAGCGTTGTACTCATTTTTAGTACACGATACCCCTAGTACACCCCTCCGAGCCTATCTTTTCGTTTCTAACTTTAAGCATTTTACTTAAAGGAAGAATTTGTTACACCCCACTTAAATGTACACCCAAATCGCCTTAGCCTTCCGTGTATGCGCTCATTTTTAGTGCATTATTGTTATTTATTAAACCCTAAGTTAACTTTCTAATTGATTACATGGTTGCTAAGTCGAGTCATATCCTTGTACATATTGTTTTGGGACGATTGGGACTCATGGGTAAGTACTTATTTTATGGAGTAATGGGGAAGAACAACACTTATTACCCCCATATGTACGTTAATCTTAAAAGTGCTCCAAGTGTTTTGATTTTCTTAATTCGAGTCATTAGAATAGTTTAATGTAAAGTATGTAAAGATTCAAGTGTAAGGGGAATGCTAAAACCCCTATGATGTATTATTTTGGATGGTAGGGTAAGAGTGTATGAAAAAAAAAAAAAAAAAAAAAAAAAAAAAAAAAAAAAAAAAAAATCGAAAAAATCAAAAAAAAAAAAATCGAAAAAATCAAAAAAAAAAAATATATATATATAGAAAAGAAAAAAGAGAAAAAACATACGGACTACCATCCCGTTTTCATTCTATGTTCATTTTATGTTTTTAGTTATTTTTCATTTATTAGCTTAAGTTGAGTCTAGTCTTGGCTTAGCAACGCCATCTTGTACATGTAATTAACTAAGATTGTTAACTCGCCACCAGTGAAATCCCCTTTATCCAACAAAACCGTGTAATTCATATCCCTACACCTAACGTTATAACCCTTTAAAAAGACCTCTTTGATAGTTTATCCTAGGTGCTTACGCCATGTGGTGGAGGTTTGATCCTTTCCCAAGCCTATGGTAATCTATTTTGCTATGACAGGTAGTGAGAGATATCTTCCATTTCCATAATGTTATATTACTTTATTACACCCGAGAGATGTGAGTATCTAAACACTATTTGTGAGGTGCTTGTGTATGACCTCCGTGCTTGTCTATTGGTCTTTAGTGGAACGATTATTTGTTGTAATTACTTTTATATTAGTGTTAAATGACCCCTAACTTGTCTTTTGAGTAGAATAAAAGCTCATTTGCTTGAGGACAAGCAAATCTCAAGTGTAAGGGTATATGATGAGGCGAAAAATGATCCGTTTTTAGGGGGTCATTTAAGCCCGAATCCGAATTTATTTGATCAAATATTGCCCTAAATCGTTCCTTTTGTGATTTTAGGTGTTTGGAGAGTGAATTCTGGAAAAGAGGCTATTTTGGACGTTTTTGGAGCATAAAGTGAAGAAAACAACAAAGTACCAAATCCAAGCTGGAATTACAAGGTGACGGCGTCAAGTATTTACTCTTGACAGCGTCAGAAAGGATGAATATTTTACCGAAGGTTGTGAAGGCGTCAGATGAAGAGATGACGGCGTCAAAATGACCAAGATTAATTTACCGAGGGTGGTGACGGCGTCACATAGGCCGTCACGATTGGATCTAGGGCGTCCGAGGAAGTATATGGCGGCGAGTTGACGGCGTCAGATTTTACTCTTGACGCCGTCAGGACGATTTTCCTATATATAGTTTTCTAGTTTTTTCATTAAAGAGAGAGAAGTTTTGGTGAAACCCTAAAGACGATTTTGGTGCCTCTTTTACAGGTTTTTCAAGGGTTCCAAACCCTTGAGACCTTGCATTATAATTGAGATAAGTATACTCTTAATTCAATCAATATGTCTATGTGTTGGTTGTCTATCTTTTGTTCTTATCTTAATTCTACTATGCTAGGCTAAATTTCCTTTGTGTTTGCTTAGATCTAATGAAACCTAGATGTTGATTATGTGTTGATTACTTGTCTATTCTTGTTTTGAATGAATGATATTATATGTTAGGCTTAAGAAAACTGGCAGATCTCCAAATGGTAACATGCTTGAACGTCTTAAGAAACATGAACCGAGGCGTACTAGGTCTTTATTGGTTGTATTTAATGCATGAGCCACTGTTTACAATCCCTATAGTTGTGCTGGGTCATGGTGTAGGAGGAGATAAGAGCTCATAGAGTTGGGGAGTTATGTATGCCACTCCACGAATGGTATTAAGGAATACAACCCGTCATTCATACAAGTGTAACAAGTAATTAACATGTAAAAGATATCTAGGGAGTAATGAAGTCTAAGTAAACACAATTTCTCCAACCACTGCTCACAACCTTAGTTTAATATTAGTTTAATTTCATTTTCATTAGTTAATTAGTTATAAAGTAGTTTTTGGGTTAGTTGATTAGCAACTAATTCCGCCCACTCCTTCAAAACCCGAGATTTTACTTGCTTTCATAAAATATAAAAACACAAAAATAATCATCTTCCATCTCTAGAACTATTAATTAGGCTTTCTAACCCTAGCGACACTATTCCTAAGCTGAACGATCAATCCCCCGGTACTTGTCACTATACTATACTACAACGATCAGGTACACTGCCTGGTGGGGGTTGTAAGCCTCGCGAGATCCCTCGAGAGGTAAAGCAAGGTGCGATTCCCACGCATCAGTAAGGGGAAACCCCAAATATGTTTTTAAGAAACAAAATTGATCATGATTCTCCACAATATTAAGTGAACATGTATATTCGTATTTGTTAGAGTCAAATGCTTGTATCAAGTCATAATGATGTTTTGCAGGATTTTCCAGGAAGTAGGACGAAGTTTTTCCAGAAATTTTCCGGAAACTTAACATAAGAATTTTTGCAGGTCACTTCTGACGGCGTCAAGAAGAAATTCCTGACGGCGTCACAGTGTAAAATTCTAGAAATTTTACCAGTTTTGTTTTTCTAACGGAGTCTTAAAGTTTTTGTTGAATCTTTAGTTTTATAATCTCTAGGAAATCTGCAAACACCATTCCACAAGCATTATATCTTATTTTGTTTTCTAGGATTTGTAGCATAAATAGATTGCCACCGATTTTACGCGAGGTTGCCTTGTCTGTTTTCTCAGGTTTAACAGGTTATATATGACAAGAAGATGATTTATATTCTGGAAGGGAAGATTTGATTGTTCATTTTCTTGGAGGAAGATCTAACCTGGTTACCATATTATCCATACCGAGCGAATCAGGGGAGTATTTGATTTCATTCTTTTACCTATTTACTTTTACATTTTTTACTTGAACATTGGGGACAATGTTCATCCTAAGTGTAAGGGGAGGGTAAAATGATGCTACCTTACAGATACACTTTCGCTTGAGTTTGTTTGTTTGATGGTAGGTGTGTAATAAAACTATGAGAAATACTTGTTAGTGTAATTTTAGCGCCAAATTTAAAATTTTTTACAACATTTAGGAGTGAAACTTTAGCCACAGCAAGCGTCTCATGGATAGGAGATTGTATGACTAGCACAAAACCGTACCATTCAGAAATATTTTCCACCCAAATATGTGAGGTTCGCCTTTAGATTTGATAAGAAAAGCATTTACTATTAGTGCTTATGAGTGTACCGGTAGCATTTAGATTCTAGAACTTCCGTTAGTGTTACATCCCGAGACCGCTAGTGAGACTACATTCGTGTAGTAGGATTTACTACATGATAAAAGGCATTAGGATCACCCTTGTGTTAAACCCGTATCATAATTACTTGATCATTTAAGTCATATTACTTGGCTAGTAAAGTCAACTAATTTTTCCTACACCTTAGCGTTGTGCTCATTTTTAGTACACGAAACCCCTAGTACGCCCCTCCGAGCCTATCTTTTCGTTTCTAACTTTTAGCATCTTACTTAAAGGAAGAATTTGTTACACCCCACTTAAATGTACAACCAAATCGCCTTAGCCTTCCGTGTATGCACTCATCTTTAGTGCATTATTCTTATTTGTTTAAACCCTTAGTTAATTATCTAATTGATTACATGGTTGCTAAGTCGAGTCATATCCTTGTACATATTGTGTTGGGACGATTGGGACTCATGGGTAAATGATTCGCCTCAAACGGTCAGATAATTATTGGTCAACCACTTGTGAATGGTCAATTATAATAGTCAAACAGATGAGGCAAATGCTTCCGTGAAATACAGTGTTTTCCCGGGTCGTAATGTCCCAACGAGGTTGTGATGGTATTAAAAACGAATCTGTGATCAGTGAATGTTAACAGGAAAGGTATAAGTGTGTGTGTGTGATTTAAACTAAGGTTTTATAACTTAAAATGACTTAAATAAACTATTAGAATGATTACGTGAAAGCTAGATATCTAAAAACGTATAAACGTACACGAATTTAAAATCAGACGCGACTGCGTGCTGAGAAAAATGTGAGTTTTAAGAAAAATAAACTACAAGGGTCAAAAATGAAAATTCTATAAACTTAAACTTAAAAGAAAATTAAATTAAAAAGAAAACTATTTTTTAGATTATTTTATTATTTATTATTAATTATTTAATTAAAAATTATTTAACTATTTAATTAAAACTAATTTAATTAAAACTAAAAATAATAAACACTACAAATTAAACTAAAAACTTACAAAAATAATTTCTAAACTTAAATTAGAACTTGAAGAAAGTATAAAAAATAAAAATAAATATTTTTGTCTTTTTATAAATTTTCTATTAATTAAAAACTATTTATAATAATTAAACTAATTAAACTATTTTAAATTACAAATAATACTAAATCAACTTAGAAAATTATGGAAAAATTTATAAATCTAATTAACCATCACAGGAATCCTAAAAAATTATAAAAACTTTATTTTATATATTTTTAAACTAGTTTACTAATTATTATTCTAATTATTAAATATTTACCAATTAAACTATTTAAATTATAAAAACTATTAAATGAACAGTAAAAATCCTAGAAAAATTACTAAAATTATATTATGACTTATAAAAGCTAGAAAAAATATAAAAACTAGGTGTTGTCTTATAAAAATTAATTATGCTATTTATAACTTACTTATTAATTAATTACTAAATAAACTAATATTAATTATAATAAATACTAAATTACAAAATAAAAATCTGAGAAAATTATTAAAAATAATTTAACCTATAAGGAAATTAATAAAAATATAAAAATACAGATTACTTAATTAAAATCTAAAAATGAAAATTAAAATTAAATTAAATTAAATAGAAACTATCACTTATTTTTATGTTATCTTTTCTTGAATTTTCTTTTACAAAACTAAATTATATCTAAAAATAAGCAACTTTAATAAAAACAATTATTTTATAGCTTAATAATAAGCATTGTGGAAGCTTATTGCTACCACAGTTGACTTTGGTTGACTGAAATGAGAAATAAGCTCAAATGAGCTTATGTGGGACCCACTATGGATGAATCTGGTTCTAATAAGTTGATTGGACTTGTCAAAGCTCAAATTGGTCAAATAAGCTCAGTAGATAAGCTAATAAGCCATATTAAGCTAATCCAAAACTTAGTTTGAACTCAGAATGGGGACAAAGTTCAAGGGCAAAACTAAGTGGGGTCCACTAAGGTTCAGGTCAAACAAAAGGTTGACTAAGTATCCCTGGTAGGAGGGGGTTCTATGGAACTAAGTTTGAGGTCTGGGACCCACTGAGGTGGTCACAAACCACCACCAAAGGTGATGGTGTTGGCCTGAGCTGCTGATGCAGGGCACACCTTTGCCCTGCAAGTGAGTTTGAGGGTGAGTGGGGCCCAGAGGGAAATTCCTAGAAATATAAGCTGTGTGGGATTCAAAAGATGAGTTGGTAGGCTATTACCAAAACAATTTTCAGAACCTAAAACCTAATACACAAATCTAGAAAAATCCCACAAGTTTTGTGAAAATCTGAGAATGGCAATTTTGACTTTTGAGGAAAACTTGCTAGTTTGACTTATATGAGATTCTAACACTTCTAATTGACTGATTAAGTTGTAATAAGCTATTATAGACCTAAAATAAGCTAAAGCTACAACTTATGAGCTAAATTGAGGGTCTGTGGACTTTAAATCCTTGACAGTTAACTGTCAAGGAATTAGGAAATGGATTTTGACTTTTTTAAGTAATGACCTATGGTTTTTATTGTTTATTTGACCTAATACAACTTAGCATAGAATGTTATAACTAAAAACAACAAGAAATACAAACTAGAACACCTTGATTCTCACTAAACCAAACAGTCCTTTAAATTAAATTTTATACTATAACTTGTAAATATTAAACTACAACTGATGAATTTAAAGTTAAAACAGATTAAACATTTGATGATTGAACTATTTGGACTGAGATTACATCACAGAAACAATAAAAACTCATTAAGCTAAAAAATAAGAACTTGCTTACAAATGGAAAGGAACTGAGAACAAAGAACCAATGAATCAAATCAATACCTAGTGTCCCCCATAGGACTCTAATACCAATTTCAATCCAAATGACACCTGCTCCTTTGCTTTTCCTTCTTCTTCTTTTGATTTTTTATTTTTTTACTATTTTATTTGATTTTTTAGTATTTTCTACTTTTATAAACTGAACAAATGATTAAGGGTTTCTAAAACTTATTCATGCTTTGTCAGAGCTTGTATGAGCTTATGAATTCAATGACAGCAAACAGAAACAACAATCAAACTTTTTAAGATTTTCGAAATTCAATGAAAACTTGCATAACTGAGATACCCAACTAAAACTTGAAATTAACTTGAATAAAAGATCAAAGTACATGAAATTAACTGATAAAAGCTTGTTCTAATTAAAAATACAACTTAATGAATAACTTACACTACCTACGATTAAGCTAAACTAAAACTACCCTCTTCTATCTTTCATTCTGCTTCCTTTCCTTTTGGTAGACACCTTCTGAGTTTGTGGGACCCATTGGGGTATTTCCCACCATTCCCCAGCCGTTGATATGGTCAATCTCATCCAGGCCGTTTAAATTAGTTTCTTGGCGCCAAAGTCTCCACAGGGAAACGTGGAGGGTTTTACGGGCATTAAATGGGTTGGGGAGGTAGTATGAGGTAGAGAAATTGCGTGGAGAGGTGGGGGGTTGAGGTGGAAGGCCAGGTGTAGGGTGGTTTTGGTTGCAGAGGTGGAGGTGGTAATGGGGAAGAAAGGCGGTAAAGGGGTGGTTTTGTTTGTGTTGACCGGGTTTTGACCGAGGGGTAGACTGGGCTGGGAAATGGGCCTTGGGGATTGGGTTTGGGTAACAAAAGGTAAGGGTGGGCTGTTGTATTTTGGGTTAAATATTAATAAGGGTCCGTTTGTTAATAAGCTAGGAAATCACAAGGAGTAAATTTGTAATTTAAGCAAAGTTGAGGGACTGGTTTTGTAAGTTAACCAAAGTTCTCATAGGGACCTAATTAGTCACATGTGAATAGTACAAGGGTATTTTTGATATGTTTCATTTTTGAAATACCCGGGGACTATTTTTGCCATTTCACCAAACTTCAGGGACTGATTACGTAATTCCACCAAACTTTTCATCCAGGGACTAATAGTGACAATTATGAATTCCCTAAGACCCTTAATGATAATTTTCCCATTTTGAACACCCAGGGACTAAAACTGTCAAGTTTGAAACTTTGAGGGACCTATTTTGCCAAACTGTGAAACTTCAGGGACCAATCATGTAAATTCACAAAATTTATCACCCAAGGGCCATTCCTGCAAAATATTATTAGTACAAGGACCAAAATTGATTTTTCTCAAAGTTTTTACATCCCAGGGACCATTTCTGTCAATTTCCAAAGTATAGGGACTAAACTTGTAATTTTATGAAACTTTGCACCAAAGGACTAAATATGTAACTTTATGATTAAAAAGGACCTTTGATGACTTTTTCATGTTTTTAGAATAACCAGGGACTAGTTTTGACAATTTATGAAACTTGAGGGACTGAAACTGACAATTATGCAAACTTTGTACGTTTTTCATCTGTTTTTGCATATTTTGTATTTGAAACATATAAAACACACTTCTAAGATATTTGAAGTATTATGATGCATATTTGAGTGTTTTTGTATGTTTTGGCAGTTCAGATTAGTATAAAATGATGAGTATTTAGACACTCATCAGTAAAGTACTAATGTTATGGAGTAATGGGGAAGAACATCATATTATTACCCCCATATGTACGTTAATCTTAAAAGTACTCCAAGTGTTTTGATTATCTTAATTCGAGTCATTAGAATAGTTTATTATAAAATATGTAAAAATTCAAGTGTAAGGGGAATGTACATTCCCTATGATGTATTATTTTGGATGGTAGGGTAAAAGTGTATGCAAAAAAAAAAAAAAAAAAACAAAAAAAATATCGAAAAATCTAGAAAAAGAAAAAAAAAAAGAGAAAAGAGAAAAAAAACATACGGACTACCATCCCGTTTCATTCTATGTTTGTTTTATGTTTTTGTTATTTTTGATTTATTAGCTTAAGTAGAGACTAGTCTTGGCTTAGCAACGCCATATTGTACATGTAATTAACCAAGATTATTAACTCGCCACCAGTAAATATTGCTTATATCCAACAAAACCGTGTATTTCATATCCCTATATCTAACGTTACAACCCTTAAAAAGACCTCTTTGATAGTTTATCCTAGGTGCTTACGCCATGTGGTGGAGGTTTGATCCTTTCCCAAGCCTATGGTAATCTGTTTTGCTCTGACAGGTAGTGAGAGATGTTTTCCATTTCCATATTGTGATATTACTTTATTACACCCGAGAGATGTGAGTATCTAAACACTATTTGTGAGGTGCTAGTGGATGACCTCCGTGCTTGTCTTTAGTCTTTAGTGGAACGATTATTTATTGTAATTACTTTTATATTAGTGTTAAATGACCCCTAACTTGTATTTTGACTAGAATAAAAGCGCATTTGCTTGAGGACAAGCAAATCTCAAGTGTAAGGGTATATGATGAGGCGAAAAATGAACCGTTTTTAGGGGGTCATTTAAGCCCGAAATTGAATTTATTTGATCAAATATTGCCCTAAATCGTTCCTTTTGTGATTTTAGGTACTTTGGGAGTGAATTCTGGAAAAGGAAGCATTTTGGTCGTTTTTGGAGCATAAAAGTGAAGAAAATGACAAAGACTTAATTTTCCATGCTGGGAACAGTACCTGACGGCGTCAGGAGTAAAATCCATGACGACCCAGAGAAAACCTGAAGGCGTCAGAAGAAGGGCGTCAAGAGTTATTTTGATGACGGCCTGAAGAAGGATTACACATGACGGCGTCAGGCCCAAATCTAGGCAGTCCGAGAACTTTATTGGCGGCGAGATGACGGCGTCAGAAATTTACTCTTGACGCCATCACCTCACAAAATCTATATATACTTTTCTATTTTTCATTCATTAAAGAGAGGAACTTGTGTGCCCCTTGAAACCTTTCATGTTCAATTTAGACAAGTCTTCTTTCAATTCATTCAATATGTCTATGTGTTGTTTGAATATATCTTATGCTTGTCTTGATTATAACATGCTAGGCTAGATCTTTCATGTGTTTGCTTAGATGTAATGAAACCTAGATGTTGATTATAGGTTGATTGCTTGTTTATAGTTGTAATGGATGAATGATTTCAATGTTAGGCTTAAGAAAACGGGCAGATCTCCATTGTGTAACTTGCTTGAACGTCTTAAGAAACATGAACCGATGTGTACTAGGTTTTTATGATTGTATTTAATGCATGAGCGAATTCTAGTGATCCCATGTTAGGAGCTTCTTAGCTGGCTCGACATAGGAGTGAAGTAGGAGCTTATAGGATTGGGGAAGTAAGTACGCCACCCCATGAATGGTATTAAGGAATACAATCCGTCATCCACGCAACTGTAACAAGTAATTAACCTGTAAAAGATATCTAGGGAGTAGTAAAATCTAATTAAACACAATTCTCCCATATATTGCTCACACCACTATCTTAATTTAGTTTATTTTCATTTTTGTTATTTTATTTTGATTGCATTTTAGTCACTGGGTTAGTTGACTAGCAACTAATTCCACCTACTCCTCTAAAAACCGAGATTTTATTTGCTTTTCTAAAAGCATAAAAATACAAAAAGAATCATCCCTCATCTCTAGACCTAGTCTTTAGGCTTTCTAATCCTAGCGACACTATTCCTAAGTTGAACGATCAATCCCCCAGTACTTGTCACTATACTATACTACAACGATCAGGTACACTGCCTGGTGGGGGTTGTAAGCTTCTCGAGATCCCTCGAGAGGTAAAGCCTGGTGCAATTCCCACGCATCACTTTCAACTAAGTCATCATCTACCAAAGGTGATGTCTTAGAGGGAGGTGGACTCTCGTCAAATGTTACGTTCAACGATTCCTTGACTCTTAAGGTTTCTTTGTTCAAAACAATGTAAGCTTTACTATTTTGTGAATATCCAAGAAATACACCTTCATAAGACTTTGGGTCAAATTTGGTGAGATAGTCCTTGGTGTTAAGAATGAAGCATTTGCTCCCAAACACTCTAAAGTATCCTAATGTAGGCTTTTTACCTTTATATAGTTCACAAGGAGTTTTATTCAAAAATGGTCTAATTAAGACTCGATTTAAAATGTACGTTGATGTGTCAACGACATTACACCAAAACTTTTGTGGAATGTTTTGTTCATTAAGCATTGTTCTACTCATCTCTTGCAATGTCCGGTTTTTACGTTCTACTACACCATTAGATTGAGGGGTACGTGGAGCCGAAAAGTTATGAGTAATACCATTAATATCACAAAAGTTTCCGAATTGAAATTCATTATCAAATTCACGACCGTGATCCGTTCTAATAGACACAATACTAGACCCTACTTGATTTTGAATTTTCTTACTTAGAATCTCAAATTTATCAAAAGCTTCATTTTTACTTTTCAAAAATTTTGTCCAAGTATATCTTGAGTAATCATTGACTATGACCAAAGTGTAGAAGTTACCTCCATAACTTTATATAGCGGATGGACCAAATAAATCCATATGCAAAAGTTCTAGACACCTAGATGTAGAAACCAAGTTTTTAGCCTTATGGCTACTATGGACTTGTTTACCGACTTTGCAAGCATCACAAAAGTGTTGGTCATATTTCAACTTAGGTACGTTTTGAACTAAGTCTTTGGAGGAGAGGTTTTGAATTAGTCTCATGTTAGCGTGTCCTAAACGTCTATGCCATGAAGTTGAAGATTCATCTAAGGAAGTAAGACAAAGTTTGTCTCTAGATGTTGGATCCATCTTCATGACATATACGTTGTTCTTAAGAACACCTTTGGCTATGGTTATACCATCTTTAAGTATTTTACTTCCGTTTTCACTAAAAAGGACATTATACTTATTATGGCAAAGTTGACTAATACTAAGGAGATTAAAACCTAAGTTATCAACATAAACTACATCATCTATAAAAAGGGAGTCATGAGAGATTGTACTTTTTCCGATGATTTTGCTCTTAGCTTTACTACCAAACGTAACATTACCTCCATCACATTTGTGATAAGTAGAGAAGAGGCTTTTGTTACCCGTCATGTGCCTTGAACAACCGCTATCTTTATCCATTCATCCAGTTCCAAACAAACTTTGAGGCACACCTATTTTACGAAAAACACTCAAACATTTGGTCCCCAATTTCTCATGCGAACATTTTGGTTAAGCATACCATTAACTTGTTCCAAGTATGAAAGTAGAACATAAGGGTTCCATGACATGTATTTTGGAGTTTGGTAATGTCTAGGAGTGTTTTGGTTCCAAACATATTGGTAGTTTGGTCGTGTGTTGAAGTTGCTCTTTGGAAAGCGGCGTTTGGGAATTGGAGTCTTAGGTCTTGGTTGAGTAGTCTTTGCTCTAAAGTTGTTTTTACTAAGTCTTACTCCAGTTTTAAAGGCAGGTTTTGTTCCATTTTTATATGTGACTTTAACAAATTTTGAACGATCCGATGTGGAGGATGTTACTGCTGCAACAGACCTGGCGGAACCTTTGGGTTCAACGGGCGGAACCCTGAATTGGGTTCCGTCTGTTCCGCGGGCTGCTGTAGCAGTTTTGTTAGTTTCTTGTGCATTCTTTTCTTGTTTCGTTTGACCCTTTGAAGTTTCTAATTTCATGAAACCTAGTCCTGTTTTATCAAAGGGTGACTTTTGAAGTTTCATAATTTCATCCGCACAAGAAATGCTCTTATCGAACTTCTTAAACTTTGTGGTTTGTTTTATTAGATCATTTTGAGTAATTTTAAGTTTCTCAACTTCGAGTTTAAGCTCTTCACATGATTTGCATGATGTGTCAATACCTTTACTCTTTTCTAATCTCTTAGCTTTTTCTTTTAGCTCATAAACTTCATTTTCTAAAAACTCCTTTTTAGTTTTCAAAAACTTATTTTTGTTTATGAATTTTAAGCTCAATTCACAAAGTTTGTTATATTCTTTTTGTAAGGTGTCATCATCAATGTAAGAATAAGATGAGTCGGAGAGAACCTCATTTGAGTCGTGAGCCATGAGAGCAATATCATCATTCTTTGGCTTATCGTCATCTCCTTCATAGTCACTCCAGGCACCACCCACAAAAGCTTGTTGAGGCTTGCTCTTGGGTGGTTTTGGATATTCTCCTACGAGATGACTTGTGTCTCCACACCTATAGCATTTCCTTTCAACCTTTCCTTTCCTATCATTACGATCTTTTCGGAAGGTTTTCTTGTCATCTTTAGGTTACCTTACAAACTTCCCTCGTCTACGAAAGAACTTCTTGAAGTCTCTAACGGCCATAGCATATTCCTCATCATCACTATCCGAAGTAGATTCTTCATCATCACTTGATTGGACTCTAGCTTTCAAGGCAATGGACTTAACTTTTTCTTTCTTGCCTCTAACTAATTCCGAATCCTTTTCCATTACCATTTCATGAACTTTGAGGTTTCCAATTAGCTCGTCAAGTGATATGCTTGAAAGATCCTTTGATTCTTCAATTGCCGTCTATTTTGCTCTCCACTTCGGATGGAGTGCTCTAAGGAATTTCCTGACAAAATTCTTACTACAAAAAGATTCATCAAGTGCTTTAAGTGAAGTAATAATAGTGTTAGACCTAGCAAATGCATTATTAATAATCTCATCTTCGAGAATAACAAATTGTTCATATTATTGAACAAGAAGATCAATTTTGTTATCCTTAACTTGTGAGTTTCCTTGATGAGTGACTATTAAAGATTGCCAAATATCTTTGGCGGTTTTACACATAAAGACTCTTTCATATTCTTTCTTAGGCAAAGCATTGTAAAGCATCAGTTTAGCTTCATTATTTTTAGCAATCAATTTCTTTTGATCATCATCTTTACTATTAGTAGCTATATTATCACCATCAATTATTATATACCATAAATCTATATCTTTAGATTTCACGTAAGTTTCAAAACGGTTTTTCCAATATATATAACCATTTGCTTCAAAAAGTGGTGGTCTTTGCATAGATTGCCCTTCTTGGTAATTTTCAAAATCCATTGATCGTTTCAAGTTTTAAAACACAATATATTTTAAAAGCTTGAGTAACGTAGCTCTTGATGCCAATTGTGGAAAACTAGAAGTGGGGTTGAATAGTTTACCGTTTAAAATCTTTTTAACTTGTTTAATTATCTTTTGAAACTTTCCGTTTAATCAAAGATATATATACAAACATAATATATAACATGTAAGTATAAAGAAAGAAACGATCAAACCACAACACGAGTATTTTTCGTGGTTCGGCTACAAGGACTCTTTTTCCTTGCCCTACGTCCACGCCCCGAGTATCCAACTCGAGAGTTTCTTTCACTAGTCAACAAGCTCCTTTCACCGGCAGAGAAAACCTTACACGTCGCTTATACACGTTTACCGACACTAAGCTAGATGTCGAGTTCTTTTACAAGGGTAAAACCACTCCCGTTAGTTCTTTTACAAGGGTACAACAACTCCCGTCACACTTTGTATTTTGAGGACTAAAATACTAACCAATCACTACTGAAAATACACAATCAAATGAAGTGTAAACTACACAAGTCTACACAATGCTAAGCTAACAAGTCTTGCAACGTTGTGTTGAATACTTGTAACTTTTTATGAACTCGTGAACTTCTTTGCTACAAAAAGAAACTTCACATATGAAATGAGATGTTAAAGGGTTAGATGAAAGAATGAATGAATGTGTGTGAAAATATGATGTAGAGTGTGATGACGTATAGTCTATATGTGGGCCACAAGCCCAAATATTAAACATTACTAAGGCCTAAAGCCACCATGCGTGGGCTATTATAACTTGGGCCGCATCAATAATAGGAATGGGCTAACGCAAGCCCAACCAAACTATATATGGAATAGATAGAGATCTTCTATCTATGGAATGGATATCCTTAACCCGGATAAGCACCATGTGTGCGAAACGTAAGGAGCACGAACCCTACAAGGATTCTGCGCCTATATAAGGAATGACATAATTCTCATTCAAGGTACGATTCACAAACCCTAAAACTCTTTACGAGAAACCTAAACCGATTACTTACTCTCACGTTGGAGTCTAATCGTGGGAGACAATCCCACGATAAGCCTAACGGTGTTGTTCATTTTCTTAGTGCGCAGGTTCCAAGCATTAAGAAGCGAATTGGTGCGAGAGCAAGAGCCCATAATTAGGAATGCCCAACTTTTGTATCAACAAGTGGCGCCATCCGCGGGACCCCTACTGAGAACTAAAGAACTAGAATGACGAAAAATAAGAACTCAAGCCAGCGGACTCCGCAGTTGGAAACAACACGTGACCCCCATAGGAAGAATCAACAAGATTCGACCCCTAGGCAGACTGCTAGGACAACCAACGCACCTGGTCACCAAGAGGCGGGAACCACCCAGCCTCTTCCAGTGGTAGAACTGCCTGTAACGACTACCCAAACCACCACAGTGGTCCCAAGCGTTGAGGAACTCCAGCGCACCCTCTTCACTACTCCTCACCAAACTGTACCTACAGTGGACAACACTGTACCACCGGGCGCGCCTAACCGAGATAAGGTGCCCAATACTGAGGCATACATTCTTGCAACAACTGAGGACACACCCAACCTAACGTTGGGAAATTTTATATCCCAAAATTATGACACCCTAACTGCCCTCATGCAAGAAGAAGCAAGGAGAAGGTCAAGTACGAGCCTACAAGCTCGGCTTAATTTTGGTCCTGAACGCGAACCATCACCACCGCGCCACCCACGAGGAAGACGCGCAGATAACGAAAAATGTACTACTATCCACGATAAGTTGGGTATGACATCTGATTCACAATACTCATAGGAATACGAAGGCAGCGAGAGGCGCACTAATGTTCACTCCAGACTTGGCAGTCGAGGGATACAAGACCGATTAGGACCTCAGCATTCACCAAGCCAAGGGTCCTCCAAATCTGGGAGAAAGAGAATTCACGACAGATTGGGGAAAAGAATGTCCCCAAGTGAAAGCCCCTTAAGCTCTTCTTCTGAAGGAAGCCGGCGCAAGCGCCGAAAAAGAAACTACTCTTCTTCCAGTGACTCCTCGGACAACGAGGATAGGGAAACAGGACACTGGAAATCAAGAGGAAGACGTCGCGAAGAAGAAAATGAAGACATATCTCTTCCATGGCGACGCCAGAAAATTGATGCGTTTACATGACGCATCAGCGACTACTCCGGCCACAAAAGGAGGCGCATGCCCACTAACCTAAAAACATATGATGGAACAGGTGATCCGGATGATCATCTAAAAGTGTTTGAATTAGCTGCCACTATCGAAAACTGGCCACAGCCTGTGTGGTGCCATATGTTTAATTCTACATTGGTGGGGAATGCGCGCACATGGTTTAGCAAACTCCCACGACGAAGTATTGGTGGGTTTGAAGAATTACGAAAAGCATTCCGTCACAACTTTACCCAGAGAAAGAAGTGCGCTAAAAACCCTGTTGAACTAGCCAGAGTGAAACAGCGCAAAGGGGAATCAACCAGTGCTTTTATGGAACGCTTCAAAGATGAGTGCATACAGGTCAAAGCGTGTCCCGAAATTCTAAAAATTTCAGGGTTCATGAATGGGATTAACAACCCAGAACTTATCCGGAAGCTAAATGACAAAGTTCCCCAAACTTTCGATGAGCTAACAAAGCGCACAAGATCCTTCATACAAGGAGAAGCAGCCGCTGCGGACAGCAAAAAGGGTTACTCGAATTATAGGCAACAAGAACAGCCTAGGAGACAATCCAATGATCAGAATAACAACCGCAACAGGAATTACCGCAGTGGAAGAGACAATGACAAATATACCCCTCTCATAAAAACGCCGAGGGAAATATTTGTAACAGAAGGTGCAAATTTCCCAAAACCTCCACCAATGCGTACTGCAGAGGAAAAGGGCATGGGGAATGGATACTGCGAATAGCATGGTCAAAAAGGCCATACAACCAACGAGTGCATCCAGCTACGACAACTAATTGAAAAATTAGTAAGGGAAGGCAGAATGGACCACCTTGTAAAAAACATCAAAGAGGGAAAGGACAAACAAAAGAATGGGGGTAAGAAAGAACCTCTCAAAGAACAAGCTGACACCATATACATGATACAGTCATGGCAATGTAAAATAAAACAAAAAGTCAGCAAAAAATTCTCCCCAGAAAAAGAGATATCCTTCCCTACCCTAGCTGCGGACAACGCAGTAGTAGAGCCTCTAACTATTGAAATACATACGGGGGGACATGATATCCACCGCATGTACATTGATGGAGGAGCATCCGCTGATATCCTATACGATCATTGTTTCAAACTGAAACCTGAAATCCAAAGTCAATTGATACCCGCAACAACGTCGCTGACTCGATTCACAGGAGAAAAGATTTGGCCTGTGGGGCAATTACGCTTGCTGGTGGTCGTAGGAGATGAACAACACTCAACAGCGACATGGATAAATTTCATGGTAATAAAGTCTCCCTCACCATACAATGGTATCATTGGGAGACGTGGAATATCGTCCATGCGCGCTGTGCCATCCACAGCGCATGGGATGCTCAAATTCCCAGTAGAAGGAGTTGTTACCCTTTACAGCACAACAGTACCACCAAAAGAATGCAACGCAGTAACCACTGAAGTGGAGAATATTCCAGAACAGCGCACAGAAAAAATTCCAAACCTAAAGGTCGCTATTCACCCCGATTACCCGGACCAACAAGTTTCGATTGGAGGATCTTTATCTGACAAAGGTAAAGCAGCCGTGTGCGCACTCCTGCAAAAGAATCTAGATATCTTTGCATGGGAACCAAAACACATGACAGGAATGCCACGCTCTATCACAGAGCATAAGCTACAAATCCGATAAGGATATTCCCCAATACGACAGAAGAAGCGCGGCCAGGCCCCAGATCGTGCAAAAGTTATTCTGAAAGAAGTACACAAACTCGTAGACGCAGGCATTATGCGCGAAGTGTACTATCACGACTGGCTCTCTAACCCAGTGATGGTAAAAAAGAGCGATGGCAGTTGGAGAATGTGCGTGGACTTCACAGACCTTAACAAAGCATGTCCACAAGACTGCTATTCACTGCCAGAAATAGACTGGAAGGTAGAATCCCTGTGCGGATACCCTTTCAAATGCTTCCTAGACGCATACAAAGGGTATCATCAAATTCAGATGGCAGTCGAAGATGAAGAAAAAACAGCTTTCCACACCAGTCAAGGAGTTTACTGCTATACAAAAATGCCTTTTGGCTTAAAAAAACGCAGGCGCAACATACCAACGATTGGTGGACACAGCTTTCGAGAAACAAGTAGGTCGCAACTTGGAGGTCTACGTTGACGACCTTGTCATCAAAAGCCACACAGAGAATGAATTGGTGCGCGACATCGAGGAAACGTTCAGAACATTGGGACAAATAAACATGAAGTTAAACCCCAAGAAGTGCACCTTTGACGCAACCGAAGGCATATTCCTTGGATACTTAATAGAACCTGATGGAATCAAGCCTTGTCCAGAAAAAACAAAAGCTGTTATTGATCTCCCCTCACCGCGCACACTCAAAGAAGTCCAGTCATTAAATGGAAAGCTAGCAGGGCTAAACAGCTTCTTATCTAAGTCAGCAGACAAATCACTTCCTCTCTTTAAAACACTCACGAAGTGTACTAAAAAGGGAGACTTTCGTTGGACCGAAGAAGCGGAAGAAGCTTTCCAACAACTAAAACACCATTTGGCATCTCTTCCCAAACTTGTCGCACCGCGACCAGGGGAAGAGCTAATCATGTATTTATCGGCAACTCATGGAGCAGTCAACGTAGTACTATTGACAGATAGGAACTCTGTCCAGACACCCATATACTTTGTAAGCAAAGCACTGAAGAAGACAGAGACTAACTACAGCGCCATGGAAAATCTGGTCTTAGCTCTAGTACTCGCAGCTAAAAGACTGCGCAGATACTTTCAAGCGCACTCAATAGCTGTAATCACAGATCAGCCAATCAAACAAGTTATCTCTAAACCTGACGCATCAGGACGGCTACAAAAGTGGAGTGTACTGTTAAGTGAATATAACATCTCATATAGACCGCGCACTGCAATCAAAGGATAGATATTAGCTGATTTCATTGTTGAGAAGCCAGATAGCGATAGTCCAACCTCTACAACCAAAACAGATATGTAGGAACCCTGGATTCTGTTCATAGATGGGTCTTCATGTGTAGAGATGGATCAGGCACAGGCCTTATTCTCACAAATCCAGAAGGTATGGAATTCACCTATGCGCTGCGCTTCGAATTCACAGCCACAAACAATGAGGCAGAATACGAAGCCCTACTAGCTGGACTGCGCATCGCAATCCAAATGGGTGTACGCAACTTGGAGGCAAACGTAGATTCTCGGCTAGTCGCTAACCATGTGCTAGGTGAATATGAAGCCAAGGATGAACACATGATCCAATACCTGGATAAGACCAAGTCTTTAATTAAAAGCTTTGACAGGTTCACAATAAAACATGTGCCTAGAGGGGACAACAGGAAGGCTGATGCGCTTAGCAATATCGCATCCACAAGCTTTGCGCACCTATCAAAACAGGTATTGGTAGAAACCTTACAAAACAAGTCAATCTTGGAGATGGAAGTATCCACAGTGATAGAAGAACAAGATCCTACATGGATGACACCTATCATTGAATTCATTAACAAGGGAGTCTTGCCACAAGACCATAAGGACGCTCGAAGAGTACGGCGCACAGCGCAGCGATTTGAACTACGAGACAACATAATCTATCGACGCTCTTTCTTACAACCATGGCTCAGATGTGTTGGACCTCTTCAAGTGGACTATGTACTACGAGAAATCCACGCTGGATCATGTAGCATGCACTCAGGGCCGCGATCTGTGGTAGAAAGCGCTCTACGGTCGGGGTATTATTGGCCAACTATGCACCGCTACACACGCGATCTGATAAAGAAATGCAGCAATTGTCAAGTACACAGGCCAATTCCGCGCCGACCGCAACAAGAGCTAACACCCATTACCTCACCATGGCCATTTTACAAGTGGGGCATTGACATCGCAAGACCCTTTCCAGTTGCAGCAGGAGGGCTAAAGTTCCTCATCGTAGCCATAGATTAATTCAAGAAGTGGATTGAAGCAAAGGCGGTGGTGAGCATCACGGGAGACCAAGTCAAACGCTTTGTTTGGGACAACATTGTCTGTCGCTTCGGACTGCCTGGAGAGATTATATCAGACAATGGGAAACAGTTCTGCGACAACCCATTCAAAGATTGGTGCGCGCAATTGAACATCACGCAACACTTCGCTTCAGTAAAACACCCACAAACCAATGGTTTAGTTGAGCGCGCAAATCGCAGCCTAGGTGAAGGAATAAAAGCGCGCCTTGACAGACACAAAGGAAGGTGGGTGGACGAGCTCTCACATGTCTTATGGGCGCATCGCACCACAATCAAAACCAGTACTGGCCACACGCCATTCTCCCTTGTCTACGGAACAGAGGCCGTCATACTAACTGAGATAGGAATGCCAACTATACGAACAGCAGAGGTCAACGTCACAACAAATGACAAGGAGCGGCGCATAGACTTGGACTTACTGGAAGAAAAAAGTGAATGCGCAGCTATACGCGAAGCAAAGGCTAAAGGAAAAATGAAGAAGTATTATGATGCAAAGGTCAAACACACTTCCTTCAGGCCAGGAGACTTTGTATATCGCGCCAATGATGCGAGCCACGTAGAAGACACAGGCAAGCTCGGACCTAAATGGGAAGGACCCTACGAGGTCACTGATGCGCTAGGCAATGGCGCATACAGGCTGCGTGGTATGGAAAGTCACGATCTAGCGCGCACCTGGAACATCTACAATCTTAAAAGATGCTATCTTTAGGAGAGGCTATGGCCAATACACAGACACCTTTGCACTTTAGGATGTGCCCAATAAGTGTTTGTTTTTTCTTTTCTTTCTTAGGAATTGTATTTTTATTTTCTCAAAAAACTTGCAAGTATCAATAAAATGTTATGGTTTCTAGCTAACTCCATAACGCATTTCACTTTATTGCGTACATACTTATATTTTTGCCTACATGGCGTGCACGCACTAATTAAGACCCACGAAGGCATAAAGGATGAGTAAACCTACTAATTCACTCGTTGAGTAAGAGGGTTGCAAACCCATCAACATTGGATCACACATCCTTGCTAAGCACCTTACTTTTGAGACGTTGAGGTAAGTTTTCTGTGCGCATCCCGCGAAGGGTGCGCAAATATTAAGTACACCGTACAAAGCTTAGCAAATAACGAGCCAAGACACTTGGTCAAATAATAAAACTTAGCAAACATTAATGCAAGTATATTTTTAAGTCACGCACTTAATTTATAAAAGAGTATCTTATTCAACATTTTTACAAAAAAATTACAAGCAAAAGATACACTTTGTTATTCACATAATACATATACAAAAAACAGCCTACACGCTATGGCGATGCTCAGGGCTATCCTCCGGTGCAACGGAACTCCCTGCCTCTTGAAGCTTCCTCAACAGCAACGCTTCTTTAGGCGATACAGTCGCTACACTCACAGGAACCCCATCAGACCTGGGACTGTGTGCAGCGCCAACACCGCATAGGACAGCTTTGCCCTTAATCCCCTTTTTTTGGGCAGCCCTCTGCGCATGGCGCTCCAACACCTCCTTCAGAGGAACCTCCTTTTCAAGTGCAAAGGGGTTCAGCATATGGCGAGGCTGCACAAACACTGGAACCTGCAGCTGCGACTCATCGGGCTTGAGGAAGTAGTCCGGCTGCGCCTCTGCATCCTCCAAAATATGGTGCTCCAAGGTCAACCCCTCGATAATTACCTTTATGGGGTTGTCCTGGTCGCGCTCCAACCGTGCAATATGAGGCAGCTCGAGAAGTTTCATCCCCTCCATGGCCTGCACCAGCTCGTCATACGCACCCGCGTTGTAGCCAGGTACCTCAGTCAAGGCCTTGTTCAACAACTTAGCCTCATGGAGATCCTACATAGCTTGCGACCTCCCACGCTCGACAGCGCATTGCAGCACCTTCCCAAAGGCCCCCAACACCTCTTGGGACTCCAAGGTGCCCATAGCGGCCAGGCGCAGTCCATGACTGATCAACCACCTACAGCAACAAGGACAACTTGTGTTAAAAAGAAACATAACAACAAAAAAATAACAAAGGCATAAAAAGTTGAAAAGAACGTACCTGCGCTCAGCAATGGTCGACATCAGTTGAGGGTACAACTCCTCATCATACTTTATGCTCAATCCACGCAGCTTATCCTCCTGCACCTGGACAATCTCCTCCATGCGCTCCTTGAACTTAGCAATGTTCGCGAAGTGCTCCTCCTTCTTCTCCTCAAGATACCTTACTGCCCAAGTAAGGTTGGCCCTGAACTGATGAAGCAGCCCGCGCGCTTGCTCCAGCTCAGCCAACGCGGTCAACTTCTCATTCATGACCTTGTCCGTATAAACTCTGAAGGACCCCACTTCCGCCTACGCCTCAGCCAGTTGCGTACGGAGAACATCGATCTCCTCATCTTTTTGGGCGAGAGTGCTACTCTCCCCGGCGTACCTCGTCTTCAACTGAGCCACCAGCTCAGTTTGACGCGCAGCAGTAGCAGCCAACTCATCCATTAGTTGCTGCGCAGATACGCCCTCATCAACCTTTGCCTCCTCCTCCTCCTTGTTTTCATTCTAAGGATGGGCCACTATCTCCACGAAGGCTCCATCATCCTTCGCGGCATCACCGCTACAATAAACAAAAAGCAAACTGTTAGCAAAATATTACGACAAGTAATATACATAATATGCGACAAAATTACTTACATAAATGGCGAGGCCTCGGCAGCCTTCTTATTCGCGCCAGGAGCGGATGTCTCTTCCTTCACAGACGACTCCGCATCTCCAATAAGGTGGTGTCATCTCTTAGAAGTACCACTGCTACCAGCCTCTCCTTTGCGCTTTAGATTCTGCGCCACCTCCTTCTTCAACACCTCCTCAGGTTTCAGGATCTCCACACTATCCGAAGATTCGGAGTGCACCTCCTCCACATGCGCCGTCTCCACAGCTGGCGCCACACTCTGAACGGGCGTTACCTGGAGAGGTGGCGAATCTTCGTGGCCAACATCCCCCAGCACAGTCAGATGACCCTGGGTCGCTTCCAGAAGTGGCTGCTCATTCTCCCTCAGAGGGCGCACTCCCACAGTCACCTGCTTTGGCTTCTCCAGCTTTACCACAGCAAACAGATCCATCTCTGCGCACACAGAAACAAATAGCAAAAGAAGGGATTAGTTACTAAATGTGCCCATATAGAAATAACTTACATGATTAAAAGCAGAAGGGACGAACACCCACCCCGGCCTTCCTCATCAATGAAGGTTGGCACCTCGTCAACACCACCGAAGTAATTGCGACTCAACCCCATATGCACCAAAAACTCCTCCGGATAAGGGTTGATGGGAATGCGGTTGGCATCAAGGGTCTGCGCATCGGTCAAACTATAGGAACCGGGTGCGGGGCGCCCATCCTTGGGCAATGTGTCTTGTGTATAAAACTCAAAGGGTGATGGAAAAATTACGTCATCAACCCAGAAAAAGTGTTCCCTCCAATGCCTCAAGGAGTCTACCTTCTCGGTATAGCACTGAAGCGCCCCCGCGCGCTTCGCAAAGGACACCCATCCATGCGACCACGTCGTGTGGTAGAAGGCTCAGAAAAAGGCAATGGTCAGCTCTATCGCAAGTAAACGGCAGTTTACCTCAAAATTCGACACCTTAGCCGCACCTATACAGTGCAGCTGTGAGATGTGAAGGCGATAGTGATTGAGCAAATCGCTCAGGAAAATAGATATTGGTACGCGGTAATTCGCGTACTCGAAAAAACGCGTATATAGTCCTATTTTCCCTTTGGGGAAATCGGCTATACACGTATCAACATCTGGAGCCTCTGGATGCATATCCAGAGAAATGTAGTCAGATGAAAACTGACGCACATCATCCTCACTCATCGCAGAGCGAAAATCTTCTAATTGGGCAACCATTTTCATAAATTTACTAAGACACGCACACAAATTTACCTAATAAAACAGTTACTTTCTTTGCACAAAAACGCTTTGAAGAAGGGTGCAAGGGTGAGTATGTGTTTTTACTGTGTGTTTTAGGTAAAAAGGAGGCGGTGACTCTTATATAAGGAGGTCAAAAACCCTAGATGACGCCCACGTGGATTCCACTCACAAAACATGTGGCTAGAAACCGAAACGGTACATGCACTTTTTCCCGTTTTCCAAGGGACACGTGGACACAACCCCCGATTTTTGAGGCATTTCTTTGAAATATCTATGACTAGGTACATTGTACTCAATATTGGGCGGCATATTTCAAAGTTCTCCCGCCACGCTTACCGCTATTGTGACTAGTCTAGCATCCGCGGCTACGAGCCGCGCACACTAGACTGGGGGGACATGATGACGTATAGTCTATATATGGGCCACAAGCCCAAATATTAAACATTACTAAGGCCTAAAGCCACCATGCGTGGGCTATTATAACTTAGGCTGCATCAATAATAGGAATGGGCTAACGCAAGCCCAACCAAACTATATACGGAATAGATAGAGATCTTCTATCTATGGAATGGATATCCTTAACCCGGATAAGCACCATGTATGCGAAACGTAAGGAGCACGAACCCTACAAGGATTCTGCGCCTATATAAGGAATGACATAATTCTCATTCAAGGTACGATTCACAAACCCTAAAACTCTTTACGAGAACCCTAAACCGATTACTTACTCTCACACCAGAGTCTAATCGTGGGAGACAATCCCACGATAAGCCTAACGGTGTTGTTCATTTTCTCAGTGCGCAGGTTTCAAGCATTAAGAAGCGAATTGGTACGAGAGCAAGAGCCCATAATCCGGAACGCCCAACTTTTGTATCAACAGAGTGATTAGCCAAAATTCAAACATATGGCTTGGTATTTATAGCAAAACCTTCTGCAGGTCTGGCGGATACGGCGGAACCCTCAGATGGGTTCCACTCGTGTACCCCCAGGGTTCCGCCAGGCTTGCAGTTGGTTTTGCAATAAATCATACAAACCAAACAAGGTCACATCTCATAAAAGCTAGTCAAACACAAACTTGTGCAAGAAGACTTATGGTTAGTCAAACACGCTTTCTTTCCATAAATGTATATTGACAAACTTATCATAAATGTGATGTGACATTTCTATTTTAAGAAATAAAAAGTGTTGTGTTTTATGTGAGATGTAAAACGTAGCAAATGTCTAATTATGAAAGTCTTAAAACTAAGATTATGATTTGCTTAGAAACTAAAGTTTACATTTTGTCGTTAACAAAACTTAGCAAAGATCGTAAAATATAAATAACATTTTTAGGCGATATTTGTATTAACAGATCCTCTTTGATAATTGGAGCTGGCCTTATTAGAAGATATTTCAAGAGTACACTCTCTAGATGAGCTCTGATATTCGGATGTGTTTAGTGTTTACCACTTTTGAAGACACATAATATGGCTCAGCATAATATTTTAAATGGTCTTTTACATTTAAGTTCTCATTCTTTCTGGATGAGACTAATTTCGGAGGTAGCAAGGTCAAAATGTGGCGTACAACCACATCTCATGACCCAACAAATCGAGGCACACCCAGACCCTCATCCCATTTTTATTGCTAAACCCAACTAATATCCACCTTTTGAATTCCGTATGGCTTCATCCGGAATCACACGCGAGGTGTTTGCAATAGTCATACTTCATCAGTTTGCTAACAATGTTGGACCACGTTGTGCAAATGGCACTGGATCCGCCGTTCTTCATCGATCTGTAATTATGCGGACATTAGATGTTCTGGGATCCACCTTCCGTCGTCTAACATGATGCATAGCCCCCTCCATCATTATCTTCCAAAATAGAGCTTCCGTTGAACTTCAGTTCTCTCACTTCTGTCTAGTCATGCAACGACCATTAAACACGATAGTGTTCTCTGTAAGCCGCGATGTCAATCTTACCACTTCGATGTGGTAATCTACATCTTGGTCTGACCTTCGTGAACGCGGCCTCCGTTGTTAGCTGACCCGACCATCAAGCTCCTCTGTTTGGACGGAGACACATAACGATTGGGCTACAAAATTTCAACCATTGAGCTTGGAATGAAACACTCAATATTATGTTTGTGGTCAAATACTTTAGCTTCTTGATGCCTTCGGTCCTGCTCATCTTTATCCGCGGAGTAAACATCATGAGGGCATGAAGAGAATCCCGTACCGCGGAGTAAACATTTTTACTTTCGGAGTAAACATCATGTAAGTTACTCTCACACCTTTTGCTTCGTTGAGGTCTATATACAACGAGCCTTACGGAGTAAACATCATGTGATTTTAATATTACTTTAAAAGCACCTGCTTGTACTTAATAATGATGGCATGCACTTCTTGTGTATCTAGTCAAAAGATTACCTGTTTGTATTTTAACTACACGTTCGCCCCGACTTCTTTATACTTATGGTTCGCTCCAAAAAATTATGTCGCGGCCCAACTTCCTTATGTTTCCGGTCCGTCCCAAACATTATGTCGCGGTTCAGCTTCTTTACATTCATGGTTCGCTCCAAACATTTATGGTGAAAACATCGCATATAACGGCATGCCATATTAAATGGTTCTGCAAATATTATTTTGCATATTTATCCCTTATTTGCAAAGATTATGTGATTTATTTGGGGATGATGATTTATAGTCATTCGTCCGCACACCTAAACTTGTTCTCCTCTTTGGTATCTGCATTCGCAAGCTCCGGGTTATGACGATATTGCTGTCAAAGTAGCCAAGCTAGAAGCTCCGTCCTTTCATGATGCTCCGCACGCCCGGACATATTTTATTTTTTGGTATCCGCGGTAACCAACCGCATCACCATTGCGGCCTCGAGTCTTATTGAGATAGATCACCGGACAACGAACTTAGACGCTTTCAAAGTCTTGGTAACTTACATGTGGAAGTTCACTTCACAATGACGAACATCATGAGCCGCGAAATCTTTATCCACACGGTATGTTCCGATTACCAATGCAGCGGACATCCACTCTTTTGTCATAATGACTTTCATTGCTTACTACGGCCATGGCCAATATTAATTTTACGAATGTGCAAAAAATATGCATGTTTAATGACAAACGCCATGGAGCTGCCGAACCACCGTTGGCGTGCACAATGTCATAAACTCCGGTTTCCAGCCTTGTGTTTCATGGTTAGATCGTATTGCTCCGCTACATTTTTCTTAATGTATGAAGTTAATTTCCAGAATCTAAACAACACACAAGCAAACACCTCGTGTTTCATATTTATACGCGCAGTACATAAATGAAGTGGTATTAATTAACATCATTGTATGAATTCGATACTACTACTTAGTAGTACTTAAAAATACCACGGTTAAACCATATCACATATGGTGGAGCCACCTTCCTAGTAAACTCCGTGTTACGCGATCCACGACCTGTTGGGGTAAGTGCTAAAATTAGTCACAATTTTTGAATACTTGAGTATGTAAGTTTAATGCTACTAATAGGGTGCAGCATCATTAAATTTGGGGGGCTATAGGGGTATAACGATACCACTATAATTATCTTCGTACATGTCACGTAAGTATCTCCGGATGTAGAAAGTATGTAAGAGGCATTGTAAGCCCAATACTAAGAAGAATGCCATATTCGCACCAAGTATGTAAGAGGCATTCCAAGCCCAATACTAAGTCGAATGTCATATTCGCACCAAGTATGTAAGAGGTATTGCAAGCCGAATACTAAGACGAATGCCATATTCGCACCAAGTATGTAAGAGACATTGCAAGCCAAATACTAATATGAATGCCATATTCGCACAAAGTATGTAAGAGGCATTGCAAGCCCAATACTAAGACGAATGCCATATTCACACCAAGTATGTAAGAGGCATTGCAAGTCCGGTACTAAGTCGAATTCCATATTCGCTCCAAGTACGTAAGATGCATTACAAGTCTGGTACTAAGTCGAAGGCCATATTCGCACCAAGTACGTAAGAGGCATTGCAAGTCCGGTACTAAGTCGAATGCTATGTTCGCATTACCCGACCACGGAAGTATGTCTTCCACCGGCAATAAACCGAATACTATATTCGCATTACCTGGCCACGGAAGTATGTCTTCCGCCGGCGATAAACCAAATACTATATTCGCATTACCCAGCCACGGAAGTATGTCTTCCGCCGGCAGTATGCCGAATGCTATATTCGTATTACTCGGCCACGGAAGTACGTCTTCCGCCGGCAGTAAGCCGAATGCTATATTCGCATTGCCCAGCCATGGAAGTACGTATTTCGCCGGTAGTAAGCCGAATGCTATATCGCATTACCCAGCCACGGAAGTATGTCTTCCGCCAGCGATAAACGAATACTATATTCGCATTACCCGGCCACGGAAGTATCTCTTCCGCTGGCAGTAAGCCGAATGTTATATTCACATTACCCGGCCACAGTAGTACGTCTTCTGCCGACAGTAAGCCGAATGCTATATACGCATTACCCGACCACGGAAGTACGTCTTCCGTCGGCCCTTATTAATACGGGGTCCGCCTTCACCATTATAAATCCTTCTCATCTTCCTCACGCTAGAAACGAACGAGAATGGTATCTTGCCAATGCTAGTGTTAAACGTATTCTTCTTACGTGGTCTTTACCGTCTAGCCACCGGAAACCGAGCATTCGAGCACAATCACCCGACACATGTATGTGGGTGCTACCTAAGATAGGGCATGATGACATATAGTGTGGACCGACCAGGCCCACTTATACTGTTATGGGCTTACGTGCTGAGGACGTACAGCATAAGTCTAGCATAACTTGATCAAGAACCATATCATACTGGACTGAGGTACATGTTGACGTATAGTCCGGAATAGGCCAGACCCAATGGGCCGAAACCAATAAAAAGGTGGCCCACATCCTACGTAACCCTAATCCATACACCATAAATGCAAGGGTAGGATCATCCTACCTATATAGGTTATTCTCTACCACCTCTTTACCATATACTTATACTATTCTGACTTGAATGTCTGAGGGTGGTTTCCGGTGCTCCGGCCTCGGTCCCCTTCTAATCGGTTCTTCCTTGTGTGTAGCATTATGCAAGGCTCAGGAGGACGACGAACGGCACCAGAAGAGTCGTCAAGACCGGCCCAACACAAATTATGCTTCAACAGTTCAAAAAACAAATGCAGCCAATGATAACAGGTTGATTCGGTTAGTATGGTTCGATTTTTCAACCAAAACCAAAATGGAACCAAAAGGTCTCAACTTTTAATTAAATAAGAATCAAACCGTCTGTTTTTGGTTTGGTTTTAGTTAATTAATTTGTTTTTGTTTTTGTTTTTGTATTTTTTTATGGGTTGGTTAATTTGTTTTTTTTTTTTTTTTTTTTTCTGCTCAACCTGAACTATTAATTTGATTTGGTAATTTTGCTTTTGTTGCATCTAAGGCGTGTTATTAATTCTCTTCTTGCTAGTTGCTAGTGCTTTGATCTCCTATTTTTGCTGCTAGAAAAAGAAAGTCAAAATTACTTATTGGAATATCTCTAAGATATAATTTTGAATGAAAGAATAATATTAGATCATAATATTTATTTTAAGAGTCTGATTCCCATAAGAATGAAGCTCTAATCATTGAGTTTAATTGATAAAATAACATAATAGATTGTACCAAAACGTAAAAAAAGAATCAGCGAATGAAATCTGAGATTCCTGTGTCATTTATATGATTTCTAAATCTAGTCAATTAAGAGTGTTATTCGCTGCAAAATAATTGCCTCTTAGCGACATATTTTGTGTTGGATTTGATGCCAGTGACGCCTTTTGTTACGTCTTCACCTTTAATCTTATCTTTCGACGTGAATTGCAATGGTAAGTTGGTAAAACATTGAAGTGTATTGTTGCATGCAGTTTGGCGTGATTTGCGTTGTAAATTTCGTCACTAAATAGTCTTTTGTTACAAAATAATGAACAAGAATAAGAGAGGAAGAGAAAATTCTTATTAAGTTATCATCAAGGTTACAAGTAAATTGTATATATAACTAGAGGCAAATGTGAATAGACATAAGCCCATTAATATTTACAACACTCCTCCTTGGATATTCACCGTTTATTATACGCTATAAATTGCCTCATTAAAAACCTTATCAAGAAAAAACCGAGTGGGATAAAAACACTTGTTGAAGGGAAAAAGAGTGCAGTGCGCATAATACTCCTCCTCAATTTAATGTATATCTTTCAAGCATCGCATGCTAATCTTCTAATCGAGTTGCTCGTATGCTTTTGTTGGCAACAACTTTACAATGAAGTCCATCAAATTTATGATGTTACTAATAAGTCCTGCAAAAATAACAAAATATATGTGTAGCTTCCAACCAAATATCAAATCAATTGGTTAGAAAGTATACAATGCATCTATAAATATTAAAAGAGAAAAATACACTCTTGTGATGCATATTAATTACAAAATTGGCACCCAAACCTCAATTGTACTCATATATGGTACTTGAGGACCAATTATTTCTTTGAGACATGTGCAAAAACAATTTATATAATATGCGTCAAAAATCATTTGGATCCATATACGGATTCATTCAACTTTATCTAATAAAGTTATTGAGAACTTTATTAATCGTATCTAGAAATTGAAGTTGTAAGCCATGCTTGAGACATTACAGATCATTCCTCATTTAGAGCGAATTAAATACTTCAATATTGATTTTCTCGTAAAATATCAATAAGATATTTACATCCACCTCGAGACAATATGTCTTTTAATAATCAACTTTGTGTTTTTATGAATTTATTTATTCACAACTCATATCTTAAAAGACATAACTTTAGAGCTCTTATTTCGGTTTAGCACAAAAAACCGATTTATATCCAATAGATTTTACACATTAACGTGTACGAACTTCACGTTTCAAGACTTTTAGTATTTGCAAGATACTAAGTCCTTTTATGTTGGCCAATCATTTCATTGAGCGCATATTTGGATATTAATTGATATTTGATCTTCATCATGCATAATAGCAAGCAATATATTGTACATAGACAAATTTATCGACGTCGTTTATGTTTTGATTCCATATAACTTTAGACATGATATAATTTATTGAGATCTCATTAGCTATTTGAGGTTCTTTGGAACCTTCATGTCTAGTGTCTCTTTATGAGACTATCATGGAGTCTTTTATATCTCGAACAACCATCTTGTTTTCATGCTCCATATTTTTTCATCGAGGATTTTATTTGGAATCGATTTGTCTACCATGCTTGAGGCATGTCATAAAAATAGTGTCCTTGAGGGACAACTTCTAATTAGAGCATGAGTAGCTGAAATTTTGTTTTTGGCCAATGTTTATTTATGACTATTAGATTATCCATTGAATAATCAATTCATAAAAAAAAATTCTTTCGAATATCAACAGAATATGATAATTCATTCTTAATTTGCAGCTACTTCTCTCCTCCTGAAGGAATTATCCATCTTCTATATCCCATATATGTGGAGTAATTTGCACACAAAAAATAAAAATGGGATATGTTTGGTTTATAAACAAAACCAATTATAAAAGGGAGGATTTATAATAACATATTGGCATGATGCTAATTTTGTTGTTGTGCATATTATAATATGACCCTATACAACAACACAAGTTTTTCTCTCAGTTTCATTTGATAATTTAGAAGTAATTCATCGCATTTTCATGATGAAATACTTACTCTGGAATGTTAGGCTCATTTTGAGCTATTAATCATGCAAACTTGAGGTTGCAATTTCATGACCATTTAGACGATGCATCGATTTTAAACTCTAAATGGTTCATACAATGGATTTTTATGCCTACATATATCCATTTGTTTTCTTTCCAGAAAATTGAGGAATTGAGTCCTCATTCTAGTTGATAGATTAATAATCAACTTCTTTTGAGAGATAATAACATTAAATTGAAGAATCTTGTTTTTTATAGCTTTCGCATCATTAATGACTCAGGATGGTGTAACTGTTCATGCCAACAATTATTATTATAGCTCATAAACTTATGTTATGGCTATGATTAGCTTTTACTAAACTTTATAAAATGCATGTCGAAGAAGATACAAAAGAATGCATCCTTAATATTTAACTTCGTTCCTCATGATAATTTTATTTTTCTTTTAGGGAGCAAAATGTGCTAGCATAGATTTAAATCTATGAATATAGTGTGTAATATCTTTGACACACTTGTATTTCATATACATCACATTGTATTTTTTCATAAATAGCATTTTTGTTTGCTCCTTTCTTATTGTATTTTCGTCACTACCAGTGGTTTGTCATTGTCATACTACCTCGACCATAGCATTTATCATGATAAATGATCTTTAACCATTTATCGTTACATTATCACATTCATATGAGGGAATGAGGATCTCATATTGATCATTTTATCTCATTCACTTGAGGGAATGAACATCTTGTATTGATCATTTTATAACATTCGCTTGAAGGAATGGAGATCTTTATGTTGCAACTTGAGACTGCCAGCCAATTTCTTTAACACGACAATATGGAGCAAATTTAATAAATGGGTTTATCGTGTATGTTCAAACATGCCCATTTATGAGTATATTCGAGGCATTAACCATCTCATCGCATTTTTTCTTTTCATCATTCAGATGTACTACTTAATATTGCGAAAAATGTGCTCGCATTTGCAAGAATCTGTTGCTTATGAAGGTCAAATCTTTCTTTTAGATTTTGACATACATTTAACGGATCTTTCACCGTTATATATTTTCTTTTTAATTCAGATGTAACACTGAAATTGTGAGACCGAACTCACTTATGCTTTATTTTTTTTAATGCAGCTTGAGGTGCATACAATCATAGCGAGATTTTTGGGAATATTACTTGCTTTTGTGTGATAATGTATCCTTGAGATCTTACCATAATTTAACGAATCTTTCATCGTTAAGCTAAGTATACCCTTTTAAGGTCCTCATGAAGAAGAAGTTCTTCTTAATTTTTTTTTCAAACATAACATGAGGTTATGTTATTGATCCAATTGATCAAACCATATTAGAACTTGAGGTTCTAATGTATTATCTCTCACATAACTTGAGGTTATGTAATTTTGATTATGTTCATCGTAGTAGAACTTGAGGTTCATACTTTTTTTCTTAAACATAACGTGATGTTATGATATCTCTTGAGAGAATAATAAATGAACTTGAGGTTCATTAAAAGAGATACAATAACTTGAGGTTATTGTATTTTTAATTTATTTATTGTAATAAAACTTGAGGTTTTATTATGAATAAATATAATCATAACACGAGGTTATGATATTGATTCATAAAAGAATCATATTAGAACTTTAAGTTCTAATAATTTTTTTTTTCAACCATAACATGCCGGCTATGTGTTTTGATTCTTTTTTATGAGATCATAGCGTGCAAGAGTGTAATAATACACATAAAATATTTGGATGATAATTGCCCCACAAAGTTACTGATGGTTTAGAAACTTTTAGCAAAAACGTAAAAAATATACTACCCTTTATGTTATTTGAAAAAAAAAAATCAATTAAAACAGAAAGCACATGTATCGAGTATCGACAACAAATGTAAAAGTCATTACAACATACAATTCTTTACGAAAAATATATTCAGATCCATTCTCAATCTAAAACAAATCGATTTTAGTTAGTCATATGATTTTATTGTTTAAGACTAGTTATTTTGCCAAATACAATATTTAAGAAAACATGTTGTAATAATTAATGTTTATATGGGTTCAAAAGCACATATACGATACCACATATAAACTACATACATGTATACTGGCATTGAATCATGTTTTTGAATTTGGTCATATGTTTATGACTATATAATACTCCGTATCATATTTAAAACAGATATTGGTACATATAATTTAAGAATAATATTCTAACCTTTTGGAATGGAAAAAAGAGAAGGTAATTCGTGACCTTTGATGAAATACGAATAAGATTTTTCTTCCTTTTCACTTGTCTTCTATCTTTTCTGTTTAGAGTCATTCGTGCTGATAACGTGTTACAAAATAATGAACAAGAACAAAAGAGGAAGAGAAAATTCTTATTAAGTTATCATCAAGGTTACAAGTGAATTGTATATTCAAACCCTAAAGCCCACTAGAGTCAAATGTGAATAGACATAAGCCCATTAATATTTACAACATCTTTTAAGTTATCAAGCACAAATTTTTTTTATATATACACTTAACGAGTAAGGATGCATTTCATCAAGTAAAACGAATCCTATATATTTTTCGTCTTCTGCGGATCAAATTTGTTGCTAATACTAATTTGCATCGTTTCACTTCAAAATCACTTTTGAAACTATTTGTGATGCATCTAAATAAATAGAGATGCATCTAATTCAAGTCGATGCATCTCAAATATTCCATTATAATCATTTCTCATTCTTCTCATTTTAAGATTTCTTCTCACTGTATCCTTACAATACACTTAACTCCCCTCATTGTCTTTACTCCCCAACTAGGGGTGTTAACGATCCGAACCGAGTCGAGTTTTGGCCTAAACGAGCTAGGCTCGTTTATTAATTGCTTGGCTCGAGCTCGGCTCGAGCTCGAATAAACTTTTATAAATTGGCTCGAGCTCGATCTCGAAGATTTTGTTGTTGTTCGAGCTCGAGCTAGAAGCTCGTTTAAAATTTTTAACTTCTTTTTTATAATCGTATAATAAAATAACTTTCAAGCTTAATATGCTCATATAGAAGATCGAACTTGAAAGGCAAGTTTGCATTTGAAGCAAAATAGTGTATAACAATCATACTTATATTTTTTATAATTTCAAGTAGATGTAGTTGTTTATGAAAAATGAAATGGGTCTTTGTTTTATAGTGTCCATCTCTCATCACTTTTCTTATTATATTCAATGTGGGATACTTTTCATCTTGTTTTCTTTGATTAGGCAATATACAACTACTATACATAATTTTCAAAACATAAATTTTATATTGTTACATTTTCTATTATAATTATAATTCTTAATTAAAAATATGATATTTTTTTCATTAACTTATGCTAACAAATTTACTAATTAAACTAAATAACAAAGTTAATACGCTTGATCTAATAATAGAAAAGAACAAAAAATTGATGCTCAAAGAATAAAATAAATGATTAATTAAGGTTCATAAAGAACATATAGTTGATATACTTGTATCATTTATGATTCCCTAGTATATGTTTTACCTCTTTTTATATACATGATTTTCGAGTAAGTATAGCCATGTATATAATTTTGTAAGCTCGATTCATGAAATTGGTCGAGGAAATTTTGTTATTCGAGCTAGAGTCAAGATCATAAATTATTTAATGAGCTCAAGTAAATTATGAATTGTTTGAGTCGTGAACCAAGTCAGTTATGTGTATGTGTATGTGTATGTGTACTGTGTATTTATGTATCTTCATGCGTCTCTTATAAATGTGTGTGTGTATCATATGTAGGAATGTATGTGCGTATTTGTATGTATAAATGCTCATATGAGAGACATTGTATGTGTATACATAAACATGTTTGTATTAACATGTAATGGATTTTAATCAATAAACCATTGTCATAAATATCTCAACTAGTTAACATGAATTAAACGAGTGTAAGAGTTAGTTAGTTAATAACTAAAATCAGAATAAGAGTTTCTACAAGAATATTACCAACAACAATCTCCGTGTTTCATCATCAGATTGATCGAAGATTATAACGTTGTTTATGTTCTATTGTCTAAGAACCATGGATAACGTTGTTTATGTTATATCATTTAAGAACCATGAACCAACTATTTTTATCAACCTCATAATGAGTTTATGCACATGTATATATATCAAATATGTGTCTTTATATGTGAATATTGGTCGGACTTATGTATTTCATATGTGTGTGTCCATACATAATTGGCTTTCATACGTACGTGTCTATGTGTCTATACATATTTGAGTATCATATATATGTGTCACATGTGATAACACATATATGAATTTCATTGTATGTGTCTTTTATGTGCGTAAGCGTGAAAATCATAGAAGGGGATCGTTTATATACACTATACATACATATGTTGTATTTATAATCGCAAAAACCTCAATATAACTCTCATCATCACGTAAGCCATACGAGCGAGATTCGTTGAAATCATCTAATGATTCATAATTCTTATTTAGTGGTATTTATGATTGGATTTAATTCATTTATATGTTTGATAAAGAGTTTATTAAACATATTAGTTACTTCTTAACAAAACACTTAACTAGCATAAAACTAATATTAACCATTATATGATCAATGAAATATATATATATATATATATATATATATATATATATATATATATATATATATATATATATATATATATATATATATATATATATATATATATATATATATATATATATATATATATATATATATATATATATATGAGTAACAATTTATTTATCACATTTAACTTATTCATACATATTAAGAATCTAAGTAATACTTGTAAGCTTGAATGACAAAAGAAAAGAAAAAGGATTTCCTTACACATCCCACATTGGATGAGTGAAACAAAAGGAAGGCAATATGAGATCTATTAAAGTTAAAAGCCCAAGCTTACTAGTTTGTACGTATATTTTATATATTAACTAAAGTGTAGATCTTTGATGTGATTGAAGATTAACATCTTGCTAGTTTTGGTTTTAATTAAGTTTAACCTAATACTTATAGTAATTAAAAATTTAAAATTAAAAGATTTTGAAACTACATATTTAGCTCGATTAGCTCGTTCGGCTCGTTTAGCTCGAGTAACTCGTTTGGCTCGTTCGGCTCGAATAACTAAACGAGTTTTCGAGCCGAGCTAAATATAAGTTTTAAAAGCTCGGCTCGTAAAATTATTCGAGCTCTAAATTTTGTTTGAGCTCGACTCGAGCTCAAAAATTATCAACCTCAACTCGAGTTAAACGAGCTCAAGCTCGAGTAGCTCGTTAAAAGCTCGACTCATTTACACCCCTATCCCCAACCATGGAGCCAGGGGTAGGAGTATACAATATAGACCGTTTGTAAATTACTATTTTATAGAATGATTATACAAGTAAGAAAAAGTGTTATGCTTGTACACGCGAAAACGCTAAGAACACTCCCATCCATCACTCAGGTTAAAACTTAACACAATGCCACGTTAGCGCCACATCAACTTTAACACTTCAAAAAAAAAAAAAAAATACCCACAATTATAACTCAGCTTTAACTCAACATTTTGGGCTCCACTTTTATCATTTTTTCCAATTATTTAAACAAATAACAAATTAAAACAAATTACATTTTTATTCAAACAAATAACTAAAAATAAAAAAATTATTTACCTAAAAAAAAAAGGAAAAAAAAAAAAAAGGAAAAAAAAAAGAAGTCAATCTATATAAACCCAGAAGGACCAAACTGATACAACAAACCTTATGGACTAAAAGAAGCAAAACAAATAATCACACACAACCTTGCCTTCTTCTACCTCTCGACACACACACACCTGCACACACATTGAAAACACACACACACCAAAACACACACACGCACACACAAAAACCCATTAAAAAAGAAAAAAGAAAAAAAGATATAACCCTTCACTCGGCGTTAGTTTCTTCACACGGGGCGTTAACGCGAGCTTCACGCAAGATCGAGTAATGGTCAACTTGGCTTTAACGTGCGTTAAATAAGGCTTAACGCCGGATTGGCGTTGCCATTGGGAGTTATCTAAGAGCATGAGGTAACGCAACGCACCCACCTGAGTTATAGCTTAACGCACTCGATTTAAGGGGTGCGTTATCTTACCGAGGCTTGCGTTAAAGGGGTGCATTAACGTGGTGAGTCATACCCTTAACGTGCTTTAACTTGTAGTTGCGCAAAAAAATAAAAATAAAAACAAAAAAAAAATCGTTTCAGCCCCTATAACGGCTAATTTTGCCATGTAATTCAAAAAAAAACAAAAATCATTCCAGCCCCTATCGTTTCTAACCGTTGTAAATGGCTATTTTTTTTCTTTTCTTTCTTTCTTTAAAATAAATAAATAAATAAATAAAAACATTTTCTAACCCATTTTATCACAGCTATAAATACCCATTCACCCACACAATTTTTTTTCACGCTTCCACTACTCTTTATAATCTACAATACACTTCTATTAGCAAAAAAAAATGACGGGCGGCAACAACAACAACGATGACTCCTTTACGAATCTTCTCGGTGGGTGGAATAACCCATACGCGGGTTTTTCCTCAAATCTAAACGAGGGTTCGTCAACTCCGATTTGGGGTAACCCAAACGAATTCGGTATGTCGAGTCAAGAAGTTTACGCACAACATCAAGCTTTCCAATATTGGAATGATAGCCAACAAAACAGCTTAAATTCCAATTTCTAAAATCTTCAATTTACTCAACAATCCCAAACGGAAACAAATGAAGTTCCGGAAATACCTACTTCTCCTCCAAAACCCAAAAGTCGTGGAAAACGTAAGGCAAAAAAAATCCAAAGTCCCTGTACAAGCCGAGGAAGAAGAGGCTGAAAAAGTGAGGAATAGTTGGACGCCAAGTGAGGAAAAATCGCTTGCCGGGTGTTAGGTGGCAAGTTCAGAGGATCAGAAGGTCGTGCCTTCCCAATCTAAGGATACGTTTTAGCAACGGATAAGAGATGAGTTCAATAGAATATATTCAAAAGACCGCAACAAGGATATGCTACAATCCAAGTGAAAAACGTTGAACCGTGATTGCAATAAGTTCAACGATGCTTTCAAAAAGGCGCAACGCGACGTCAAAAGTAGGGAAGGTGAAGTGGATATCCTAAAACGGGCTAACCAATTGTATCGTGACGAACACAAAAACGTGCCATTCTCGAATGACGAGGCTTGGAGCATTTTGCGTAAACATAAAAAATGGAATGCGACGGAGGCGGTTGATTTAACCGGCGACGTCCCAAGCCAAACAAATGAGAATTTGTTTGGTCATGATGAAGAACCACAGCCCATTGGAAAAAAGCGGGATTCCAAGAAACAAAAATCCGAGACAATGAAAAGCACGGCACGGCTAACACCGTAGGTTCCTTTTCTTCGTTCAATTTCGGGGAGATTATGTGTGAAGAGTATCAGGCTAAACGTGAAGATGCAGCCAGGGCGTATCAGGCAACAACAGAAAACCAAGCCACACAACAGAGGTTGAAGGAGTTAGAATTTTTTATGCTCGACACTACTGGCAAGGATCCAAGCTACGTAGCATTGGTCAATATGGAAAAGGACCTAATCAACAAGAAATTAGGGTTGCCTCCTCGTTAAGAATGAATAATTGTGTGATGCTGTCTTTTATTTTTATTTTTTTTATTTTTTTTTAAAATTCCGTATTGTAATGTGATCGAATTAATGTTATGGTTTTAAATTAATAAAGTATTTGTTAAAGTTTGGGGTTGAAATTGAAATTAATTAAGGTGAAGTTGAGTTAAGGTGAGTTATAGGTGAGTTATGGTACCATGGTGTTTTTTAGTGAGTTAAAGTTAAAAGGTTAAAGCTGATGTGGCGCTGACGTGGCGGTGGGTTATATTATAACTTGATGGAAACTTGCCCAATTCTCTAAAGGAAAAAACATTAGTGGATAAGATATATGTATTCATTGGAAATGATATCAGTTAGAAAAACTTAGGGTGCGTTTAGTTGCAGAAAAAATTCTCTTGTTTTATATTTCTCGTTTTGTAAAAATTTAAAAGGGAAATTTATCTCCACAAAATACTTGAAAATATAAAAAACGCGTTTAGTTAATGTTTGTATTTTCTATTTTGAAGAAGTGAGGGAGGGTTGTGGGTCACAAAAGAAAACAACTAAAATTTGTTTTGTAATTTTCCTTGTTAAGTTTATAAATATGGGATTTTGTGTTTTGCAAAACATTTTGTTGCAAAATGCTTATTTGAACGCGATCTCAATTTTTCTTATTTTTCACAAAACATTTTGTGAAAAACAAGGATGTTTTCCCTCAACTAAACGCACCCTTAAATTTTTTGGTTTTTTTCCTTTTTGAACAGTAATGACTAACTCAATATATATGCAAAACAAATTGTTTTTCCGATCCCAATCATGTCAGTTTTATAAAACAAGAGATAAACAGTTTAAGTAACAACACACAATTTAACATTTCAACGTATAACTCTTTATTGATATAAATCAAAGAATTACAAAGTGTTGTGTGAAAACCACTTAATTGAATGACAATGTATAACTCATCTTTCTCAACAAGTAAACTTAGGATTTTAAATGAATTTATGAGTCTCTGATAGGATCAGAGGCTCGCTGTAAGTTCAATGAAAGTATATGAACTTCAATAAATTCAACAACAAGAATGTGAAGTGACAAGCATTTACTCTCGATAAACATTCTCTTTTTTACTAGTACGATGTAGTTCCTAAGTGGGGGTTAGGTAAATACGTTTCTGATAAGGACAGGAGTAAGGCTACTCCTAAACCAAAGTAAGGTTACAGGAAGAATCACAATATCAAACTGAGGTTACTGGTATATTTTTGGGTCATGACTTTTGCCCCAAAGTAAGGTTACTTGTAGTAGGAGTAATGTTTCTTTTTGGGTCGTAAGTTTACTGAAGTTAGTGGGTTTATGTTTAAGTCGTGACTTTTATTTTTTAGTTTCCTTATTTTTATTTATTCTAGAACAATTAAGTTATCTTGTTTTACAAGATTAGTTTTCCAATAAATATAGGTCTCTTATCATTGTAATTGATATCTTTTGGTCATTGATTTTTAATAAACTTTGTGTTTTAAGAGTTATTCTCTTGTTTGGGTTTTATTCGCTTGACGTACGTGATGCGTGGGAATCGCACCTTGCTTTACCTCTCGAGGGATCTCGCGAGACTTACAACCCCCACCAGGCAGTGTACCTGATCGTTGTAGTATAGTATAGTGACAAGTACCGGGGGATTGATCGTTCAGCTTAGGAATAGTGTCGCTAGGATTAGAAAACCTAATTAATAGTTCTAGAGGTGAGAGATGATTATTTTTGTATTTTTATATTTTTATGAAAGCAATTAAAATCTCGGGTTTTGAAAGGGTGGGCGGAATTAGTTGTTAATCAACTAACCCAAAAACTACTTTGTAACTAATTAAACAAATGAAAATAAAATTAAACTAATATTAAACTAAGGTTGTGAGCAGTATATGGAGAAATTGTGTTTACTTAGACTTCATTACTCCCTAGATATCTTTTACATGTTAATTACTTGTTACACTTGTATGAATGACGGGTTGTATTCCTTAATACCATTCGTGGAGTGGCATACATAACTCCCCAACTCTATGAGCTCTTATCTCCTCCTACACCATGACCCAGCACAACTATAGGGATTGTAAACAGTGGCTCATGCATTAAATACAACCAATAAAGACCTAGTACGCCTCGGTTCATGTTTCTTAAGACGTTCAAGCATGTTACCATTTGGAGATCTGCCAGTTTTCTTAAGCCTAACATATAAAATCATTCATTCAAAACAAGAATAGACAAATAATCAACACATAATCAACATCTAGGTTTCATTAGATCTAAGCAAACACACGAGAGATCTAGCCTAGCATAGTAGAATTAAGATAAGAACAAAAGATAAACAACCAACACATAGACATATTGATTGAATTAAGAGTATACTTATCTCAATTACAATGCAAGGTCTCAAGGGTTTGGAACCCTTGAAAAACCTGTAAAAGAGGCACCAAAATCGTCTTTAGGGTTTCACCAAAACTTCTCTCTCTTTAATGAAAAAAACTAGAAAACTATATATAGGAAAATCGTCCTGACGGCGTCAAGAGTTAAATTTGACGCCGTCAACTCGCCGCCATACACTTCCTCGGACGCCCTAGATCCAATCGTGACGGCCTATGTGACGCCGTCACCACCTTCGGTAAATTAATCTTGGCCACTTTGACGCCGTCATAACTCCATCTGACGCCGTCACCAGCTACGGTAAATTAATCTTCATGTCTGACGCCGTCAAGAGCAAACCCTTGACGCCGTCACCTTGTATTTCCAGCTTGGATTTTTGGTACTTTGTCATTTTCTTCACTTTATGCTCCAAAAACGTCCAAAATAGCCTCTTTTCCAGAATTCACTCTCCAAACACCTAAAATCACAAAAGGAACGATTTAGGGCAATATTTGATCAAATAAATTCGGATTCGGGCTTAAATGACCCCCTAAAAACGGATCATTTTTCGCCTCATCATATACCCTTACACTTGAGATTTGCTTGTCCTCAAGCAAATGAGCTTTTATTCTACTCAAAAGACAAGTTAGGGGTCATTTAACACTAATATAAAAGTAATTACAACAAATAATCGTTCCACTAAAGACCAATAGACAAGCACGGAGGTCATACACAAGCACCTCACAAATAGTGTTTAGATACTCACATCTCTCGGGTGTAATAAAGTAATATAACATTATGGAAATGGAAGATATCTCTCACTACCTGTCATAGCAAAATAGATTACCATAGGCTTGGGAAAGGATCAAACCTCCACCACATGGCGTAAGCACCTAGGATAAACTATCAAAGAGGTCTTTTAAAGAGGGTTATATCGTTAGGTGTAGGGATATGAATTACACGGTTTTGTTGGATAAAGAGAATTTTACTGGTGGCGAGTTAACAATCTTAGTAAATTACATGTACAAGATGGCGTTGCTAAGCCAAGACTAGACTCGACTTAAGCTAATAAATGAAAAATAACAAAAACATAAAATGAACATAGAATGAAAACGGGATGGTAGTCCGTATGTTTTTTTTTTTTTTTTTTTTTTTTTGATTTTTCTTTTTTTTTTTTCGATTTTTTTTTTTTTTTTTTTTTTTTTTTTTTTTTTTTTTTTTTTTTTTTTTGCATACACTCTTACCCTACCATCCAAAATAATATATCATAGGGGTTTGAGCACTCCCTTTACACTTGAATCTTTACATACTTTACATTAAACTACACTAATGACTCGAATTAAGAAAATCAAAACACTTGGAACACTTTTAAGATTAATGCACATATGGGGGTAATAATATTATGTTCTTCCCCATTATTCCATAAAATAAGTACTTACCCATGAGTCCCAATCGTCCCAAAACAATATGTACAAGGATATGACTCGACTTAGCAACCATGTAATCAATTAGAAAGTTAACTTAGGGTTTAACAAATAACAATAATGCACTAAAAATGAGCGCATACACGGAAGGCTAAGGCGATTTGGGTGTACATTTAAGTGGGGTGTAACAAATTCTTCCTTTAAGTAAAATGCTTAAAGTTAGAAATGAAAAGATAGGCTCGGAGGGGTGTACTAGGGGTATCGTGTACTAAAAATGAGTACAACGCAAAGGGTGTGGGAAAAATTAGTTGACTTAACTAGCCAAGTAATATGACTTAAATGGTCAAGTAATTATAATACGGGTTTAACACAAGGGTGATCCTAATGCCTCTTATCATGTAGTAAATCCTACTACACGAATGTAGTCTCACTAGCGGTCTCGGGATGCATCACTAACGCAAGTTCTAGAATCTAAATGCTACCGGTACACTCATAAGCACTAATAATGAATGCTTTTCCTATCAAATCTAAAGGCGAACCTCACATATTTGGGTGGAAAATTTTTCTGAATATACGGTTATGTGCTAGTCATACAACCTCCTATCCATGAGACGCTTGTTATGGCTAAAGTTTCACTCCTAAATGTTGTAAAAAATTTTAAATTTGGCGCTAAAATTACACTAACAAGTATTTCTCATAGTTTTATTACTCATCTACTATCAAACAAAACAAACTCAAGAAAAAGTGCATATGTAAAGTATCATCTTTTTACCCTCCCCTTACACTTAAGATGAACATTGTCCCCAATGTTCAAGTAAAGAATGTAAAAGTTAAAAAGTAAAGAGAATGAAGTCAAATACTCCCCTGATTCGCTCGGTATAGATTTTAGTTGGCCAGGTTAAATCTTCTTCCAAGAAAACGAACAATCAAAGCTTCCCTTCCAGAATATAAATCATCTTCTTGTCACAAATAACCTGTAAATCCTGACAAAAGTAGACAAGGCAACCTCACGTAAAATCGGCGGCATCCTATATAAGTTACTAAATCCTAGAAAACAAAATAAGATATAATGCTTGTGGAATGAAGTTTGCAGATTTCCTGGAGATTATAAAACTTAATAATTCACAAAAACCATAAGACTCCGTTAAAAAAAAACTGGTAAAATTTCCAGATTTTTGACTCCTGACGCCGTCAAGAGCAATTGCCTGACGCCGTCAGAATGGACCTGCAGAAATCCTTATGTTAAGTTTCCGGAAAATTTCTGGAAAAACTTTGTCCTACTTCCTGGAAAATCCTGCAAAACTTCATTATGACTCTATACAAGCATTTGACTCTAACAAATACGAATATACATGTTCATTAAATATTGTGGATAATCATGATCGGTTTGTTTCTTAAAAACATATTTGGGGTTTCCCCTTACACTTATCTTTTGCAAAAATACCTTTAGGTTGAAGTTAAGACTAGGCTAAACAACATAATAAAGTATTTCACATTTTAATTGAGAAACATGATCAACCATCAATAAAAATAAAACATGCATACGGAAGCAAATAACAATCAAACAATTAAAATCACACAAAACATGGGTTGCCTCCCAAGAAGCGCTTTTCTTTATTTACGAGTCTTGTAGCTAGACTCAAAGTCGTGGGTTACTACGTGATTTCATCATCAAACATCACATCCTCCTCATTAATCATTTCATTGTTATTTTCTTGGTAATGTTTTACACGTTGTATGTTAACCGTGAATTCCCTACCCTCGTCATCAACTAACACTACAGCTCCAAATTTAGAGGAATTCTTCACCGTGAACGGCCCAAACCATCTAGACTTAAGTTTTCCCGGAAATAATCGCAACCGAGAATTGTATAATAGGACCTTGTCTCCTTCTGAAAATTCTTTGGGTTTCTTAATTCTTTGATCATGCCATCTTTTAGCTCTCTCTTTATATGTGATGGAGGATTCGTAGGCTTCTAATCTAAGTTCATCAAGCTCGTGTAATTGCAAAAACCTATGGTTCCCCGCAGTTGTGTAATCTAAGTTGCATGCCTTAAGCGCCCAATAAGCCTTGTGTTCTAATTCTACCGGTAAGTGACATGCCTTACCATACACCATGCGGAACGGGGTCGTTCCAATAGGTGTTTTGTAAGCAGTTCGGAATGCCCATAAGGCTTCGTCGAGTTTGAATGACCAGTCCTTTCTGTTTTGACTAACTGTTTTTTCAAGTATTCTTTTAATAGCTCTATTGGTATTTTCGACTTGGCCATTGGTCTGTGGATGATAGGCGGTGGAGAATCGGTGGGGTACTCCATACCTCTTCATGACCTTTTCCATTTGCGCGTTGCAAAAATGTGTCCCCCTATCACTGATGAGAGCCTTCGGAATCCCGAATCTTGCGAAAAGCTTTTTTAGGAAATGAATGACCACTCTAGCATCATTAGTCCTAAGGGCTTGTGCTTCAACCCATTTCGAAACATAGTCAATGGCGACCAAGATGTACTCGTTTCCTCCTGAGGATGGAAAGGGTCCCATAAAGTCAATCCCCCAAACATCGAATACCTCACAAACTTGTATAAAGTTCTGAGGTGCCTCATCCCTATGTGATATATTTCCAGCCCGTTGACATGCATCACACGCTTGTACCATATCTTTTACATCACGGAAAATTGTGGGCCAATAGAATCCTGCATCGAGAATCTTTCGAGCAGTAACATTTATCCCATGATGCCCTCCAGAGGGACCGGAGTGACATTCCCTCATGATCTTCACTGCCTCATTCTCCGAAACACAACGCCTTATAATGTGGTCAGGACACCTTCGGAATAAAAATGGTTCATCCCAGAAGTAATATTTCAGCTGGGAAAAGAACCTCTTCCTTTCGTATTTGGTCAAGTGTTCAGGAACAAGTCTACATCTACTTGCGAAGTAATTGGCGAAGTCGGCGTACCATGGTTCCGAATCAAGGATAGACATCAGTTGTTCGTCGGGAAACGAATCCTTAATTTCACTTCTATCGTGTTTATCCAAGGGGTTTTCCAGGCGAGATAGATGATCGGCGGCTATATTCTCTGCCCCCCTCTTATCGCGAATCTCAACATCAAATTCTTGTAGCAACAAGATCCACCGAATTAGTCGTGGCTTGGCGTCCTGTTTCGCAAACAGATATCTAAGAGCCGAGTGGTCAGTGAAGACGACTGTCTTTGAAGGGACAAGATATTGTCGGAACTTGTCGAATGCAAACACTACGGCTAATAATTCTTTTTCGGTGGTGGAGTAGTTCTCTTGGGCGGGATTCATGTCGCTAGCGTCATACATTATTTCAAATGGTAACTCCCAGTTGGGTGTGATCATGATCGGGGCTTGAGTGAGTTCCCTTTTTAGGAGGTCGAAAGCATCCTTGCATTCTTGGGAAAAATCGAATGGAGCATCCTTCACAAGCAATTGAGTCATTGGCCGGGCAATTTTGGAGAAGTCTTTGATGAATCTCCGATAAAATCCGGCGTGCCCCAAAAAGCTGCGTATTGCCTTAACAGTTGTGGGGTATGGTAACTTAGATATAGCTTCAACCTTAGCTTGGTCCACCTCTATCCCATTCCCTGAAATCTTATGGCCCAACACAATCCCTTCCTTTACCATGAAATGACACTTTTCCCAGTTCAACACCAAGTTGGTTTCCTCGCAACGTTTAAGCATCTTTTCTAAATTAGCAAGACAGCGGTCGAAGGAGTTCCCGAAGACTGAAAAGTCATCCATGAATACTTCCATGCTGTCTTCCATGAGTTCGTGAAAGATTGCGGTCATGCAACGTTGGAAAGTGGCGGGGGCATTACATAGCCCAAAAGGCATCCGTTTGTAGGCAAACATTCCATAGGGGCAAGTAAACGTGGTCTTTTCTTGGTCCTCAGGTGCTATGGGGATTTGAAAATATCCAGAGAATCCATCTAAGAAGCAATAGTACTCGTGTCCAGATAATCTTTCTAACATCTGATCAATGAATGGTAAGGGAAAGTGATCTTTCCTCGTGGCATCGTTGAGCTTTCGATAGTCAATGCATACCCGCCATCCAGTGACAGTTCTCTGTGGCACCATCTCACCCTTGTCATTTTTTACTACAGTCATTCCACCCTTTTTAGGTACAACCTGCACAGGACTAACCCATGGGCTATCCGAGATTGGGTAAATCAGTCCTGCATCCAAAAGTTTGATAACTTCCTTCTTCACTACCTCCTTAATGTTAGGGTTAACTCGCCTCTGGGGTTGCACAGTGGGTTTATAATCTTCCTCCATAAGAATCTTATGTGTGCAAAAAGTGGAGTCAATCCCCTTAATGTCGGCCACACTCCATGCGAGTACCCCCTTGTATTTCTTCAGGACCTCTAAGAGTTTAACTTTTTGTTCTTTTTCCAAGGAAGAATTTATGATTACCGGGAGTTGGTTTTCTCCCTGAAGAAAGGCGTACTCCAAATGATTAGGGAGTTCTTTAAGATCAACGTCAGGGGGCTCGATAATAGAAGGTTTTAGCTTGTTCTCGGGCTTTCGGAGCTCGAGATGCTCCGTTGTCTCTTGTCTGGGGTAGAAGGAGACTGCATTAACTTCCTCCGTCTTTTCCACCTCCAGCAAAGGAAGAAAACTCTCGTCCCGTAGCCAGCCTTCCTCGATTTGTTCATCGATGCAGTCGTCAATGATATCTGTGAGCTCATCTACTTCCCCGATAAAGTAGAGCCGGTTGGATGCTTCGATGGAGAGGTCCATTGAATCCTTAATGTCGAAGGTTGTGCTATCGTCTCCTACTCGTAAGGTCAATTTGCCATCGTAGACATCGATGACTGCACGAGCGGTAGCAAGAAATGGTCTACCTAAAATGATAGGTACCACGTCGTCCTCCTCCATATCCAGGATTACGAAGTCGACAGGGAATTTGAATTACCCAACCTTGACTAGCACGTTCTCACATATTCCTTCGGGATATTTGACTGATCTATCGGCTAGTTGGATGCTCATACGGGTAGGCTTCAATCCGGAATATCCTAGTTTACGGAACATAGAGAGAGGCATGAGGTTGATACTTGCTCCCAAATCGGCAAGAGCATTCTTGATTGATAGAGGACCTATAGAGCATGGCAAGGTGAAGCTGCCCGGATCGTCTACCTTCTTTGGTAGCCCTTTATGGGTCACCACTGAGCATTCTTCCCCTAGGGTTACAAGACCCTCGAGCTTCTTCCTGTTAGCGAGCAGTTTTTTGAAATATGTGCTATACTTTGGCATGTGATAGCAAGCATCCAGGAGAGGTATGGTGACAACCGAGTCTTTTAGGTATGACAAGAACCTCTTGTTATCATTCTCCGTTTTTTGGTTCCTTAGTCGGGATGGGTATGGAATTCTCACAGCTGGGTTAGGAAGGGCTGATGGGGAGGGGGTTGTTACTGGTGGTTGGTCCGGGGTGCCAATGACGACATCCTGCTCCTCCTCCCCAGGTTTGTCTGAATTGAGTGTGATTGGGGACGAATTTGGGTAAGGAGGGTCCTTGGTTGTCGTTCCGGCTCGTGTGGTTATCGCGAGCATGGGATCTTTTCCTCTTTCTGACGGTGGTTGGAGGTTATCTAGGGCTGAGTTAAGCTTGCTGAAGAATTCTCCGACATCCTCCTGCTGTTCGTCGAAAAGCTCATTAAGCCCTTTCATTTGCAAGTCATTTTCTTGAGTGAAGTGACCAAGGTCATCTTCGAAATTGCTCCTGATCTTGAATTCAGGGCCTCCCTCCCCTTCTCTTTTCCTTACCAGATTTCCCCAAAGGGTATAATCATCATTTTGGTAGAAAGGCAAAAGGGAGGGATCAGCATAAATGTCTCCTCCTGACAAGCATGCATGTTCAGTTGTGGCTGCTCCTCCACATTCCTCCACCTTATGCGGACCTCCACAGTAATCACAGATCAAGTAAGGATTAGATAGCATTTTAGGTGGTTGTGATCCAGCAAGGCAATCCATTCTTTTGTGAACTTTGCTCAATCGATCCGAGGTGGTTTCAGAAATGCCGATAGTCGACTCAGGTTCATCCCAAGTGTCATCCAGGTCTTGGGCATATTCTTCAATCCTGTCCCACCCTTCCTCGGCACTAAGATTGGCCAATCTTCCTTTCCTAGATTGGTTGATTCCGTTCCGGTCATTAGAGGAGATATTTTCGTAAAAGATTTGGACCAAGAGCCAAAGTTCAATGCCATGATGTGGAACTTGTCTTATTAAATCTTTGAATCTAGTCCACGCTTTATGGAAGGGTTCATCCTTCCCCTTTCGGAAACGAAGGATCCTATCCCTGAATGCTGAGGTTTTTCCAGGTGGAAAGAACTTCTCATAGAACTTGGATATGAGTTGCTCCCATGTGAAAATAGATTCGGAAGGGAGTTTGTTATACCATTCTTGGGCTTTTCCGTATAAGGTAAAAGGGAAGAATCGCAGTCAGGATGTGTTTCTAGTAGTCCCACCCGTATGGATGGTATCCACTATTTTTAGGAAGTCCTTGATGTGTTGGATCGGATTTTCCTCATCAAGTCCGTGGAACTTACACACACTTTTGACAAGCCAAATATCATTCGCATGCAAGACCTAGTTGGTGTGTTCGTTTGGATAAACAATGGCATTGGAAAACCCACGAGGAGTTGGGGAAGAGTAATCCTTGAGACACTTAGGAGGAGGTATTATAGGAGTATTCGTCTCATTGTGGGAGCTCGGGGTTGTGATGTGATTTTCTGAATTTTCTTCAGAGAGATGTGCATCAAAGTCGATAGCAATGCTGGATGGTTCAGGTGTTGAGTGAGTTCGTCTTAACCTACACATTTCTCTTTCGGGTTCTGCATAAGGCAAGACGAGGTCTTTAGTGGTGCTACGACTTCTAGTGATCCTAAGGTTGGAGAATTCGTTGGTTGCCATGATGGTGAATGGTGAAGAGTTACGAACAAAAGCACGAAGAAATAAGATAGACTAAAGAAGACCTAAAAATAAAAATAAAAATCTTACTAGAAAGGAATCTAGCAAGTAGACCTAATAAAAAGAAATTCTTACCTAGACAATAACTATTCCCCGGCAACGGCGCCAAAAACTTGATGCGTGGGAATCGCACCTTGCTTTACCTCTCGAGGGATCTCGCGAGGCTTACAACCCCCACCAGGCAGTGTACCTGATCGTTGTAGTATAGTATAGTGACAAGTATCGGGGGATTGATCGTTCAGCTTAGGAATAGTGTCGCTAGGATTAGAAAACCTAATTAATAGTTCTAGAGGTGAGAGATGATTATTTTTGTATTTTTATATTTTTATGAAAGCAATTAAAATCTCGGGTTTTGAAAGGGTGGGCGGAATTAGTTGTTAATCAACTAACCCAAAAACTACTTTGTAACTAATTAAACTAATGAAAATAAAATTAAACTAATATTAAACTAAGGTTGTGAGCAGTATATGGAGAAATTGTGTTTACTTAGACTTCATTACTCCCTAGATATCTTTTACATGTTAATTACTTGTTACACTTGTATGAATGACGGGTTGTATTCCTTAATACCATTCGTGGAGTGGCATACATAACTCCCCAACTCTATGAGCTCTTATCTCCTCCTACACCATGACCCAGCACAACTATAGGGATTGTAAACAGTGGCTCATGCATTAAATACAACCAATAAAGACCTAGTACGCCTCGGTTCATGTTTCTTAAGACGTTCAAGCATGTTACCATTTGGAGATCTGCCAGTTTTCTTAAGCCTAACATATAAAATCATTCATTCAAAACAAGAATAGACAAGTAATCAACACATAATCAACATCTAGGTTTCATTAGATCTAAGCAAACACAAGAGAGATCTAGCCTAGCATAGTAGAATTAAGATAAGAACAAAAGATAAACAACCAACACATAGACATATTGATTGAATTAAGAGTATACTTATCTCAATTACAATGCAAGGTCTCAAGGGTTTGGAACCCTTGAAAAACCTGTAAAAGAGGCACCAAAATCGTCTTTAGGGTTTCACCAAAACTTCTCTCTCTTTAATGAAAAAAACTAGAAAACTATATATAGGAAAATCGTCCTGACGGCGTCAAGAGTTAAATTTGACGCCGTCAACTCGCCGCCATACACTTCCTCGGACGCCCTAGATCCAATCGTGACGGCCTATGTGACGCCGTCACCACCTTCGGTAAATTAATCTTGGCCACTTTGACGCCGTCATAACTCCATCTGACGCCGTCACCAGCTACGGTAACTTAATCTTCATGTCTGACGCCGTCAAGAGCAAACCCTTGACGCCGTCACCTTGTATTTCCAGCTTGGATTTTTGGTACTTTGTCGTTTTCTTCACTTTATGCTCCAAAAACGTCCAAAATAGCCTCTTTTCCAGAATTCACTCTCCAAACACCTAAAATCACAAAAGGAACGATTTAGGGCAATATTTGATCAAATAAATTCGGATTCGGGCTTAAATGACCCCCTAAAAACGGATCATTTTTCGCCTCATCAGTACGCCTCGTATATCACCCTTGGATTAGGGTTATTTAAATTTGTTCCCGCGCGTCCTGCATCAGTGTCAAGCATTGTCACACCCCAAAATCCAAGCCACGTGACTATTGACAAAATAAAACCGCGGAAGTCTTACTATTATGACTTCATCAATTCTAATTTTAACAAATGAAAAAATGTTCAAAACTCTAGTGATGGTCTTCAAGCTTTCTATACTTTATCCTTTCCTTATAAGCTGACATCCTTTGAGTGTCTTTCTCCTATCCTATCACAAACAACTTAGATAAATGCTAGGTCAGCTAAAGTTGGTGAGTTCATAGTTTTCTATATCCACTTATCACACTCAAACAAATAAGCTTTTCTTTAATATCTATCTATCTATCTATCTATATATATATATATATATATATATATATATATATATATATATATATATATATATATATATATATATATATATATATATATATATATATATATACAATCTTCTTGCACAAAAGTATCTTTACAACCCCGTATAGACATACTTTTATAACACTATGAGTACTTGCTAAACTGGGTAGTGACTTACTGGCTACATCTGACATATACGAAATAATGCACATTAAATACTTACATATAAATGTCGATTTACATTATGACTCTGTCGATTAACTTCAAGACTGCTCTTCCGTCTTACTGCGAAATGCTGGATTACTCAACGGTCTTATCATGGTACCAGATAAACTTGGATTTGTTATGTATAAACAATTCTATCATCACTAAAACATAGCGTAACTGAATACACTAGTACAAAAAGTTCTATTGGTCACGCATGGTCGATTTTGAAATGTCACACTGTAACATTTATACGTGACTGCTATTCTTTGCTGAATATTTAGCCACATAGCGTTTGAAATGTGTGACAACGGAAAAGTAAGTTTGAAGCGTTAGTCACGAAATGCGTTTAAGAGTGACAAATATATGTCACACACTTGAAGAGTGTGACCAAATGTCATATATGGTCACACTAAACCATAGAAACATGATTAAGTGTAACTAAAATTCAATACATATGGTCACGTAAGTTAATATGTGTGTCTAAAGTTTAGTGTATGTTTGTTTGCCAAATCCTAATGGGTATTATATGTGACCAATACATTCAAAATAGTCACATTGTGAAATATTCATGTGACTATTATTTATAGCAAAATGTGAAGTAATTATCATTAACCTTGATATTAGTCACATTGAATTTTTGTGTGACTAAATTAAAGATGCTATATATATGGTCACATGAAGTATTTATTTAGGTGGCTAAATCATAGTGTCATATTTTGTCACACATTATTTAAATGTAGTCACAATTCGATACATATGGTCACACATTTCTGATAACTTATGTATACGTACTCTATCTAGCTAGTTTGAGTCTAATTTGATATTCACCGCATGAATTGAGTTCAGACTATTAGTCATGACTCTTCATTTGCCTCATTACAATGCTCCTAGTTATACTTAGAACTGTTAAGTATATTTAGATGTTGGGATGATTGTGCATATGTTATGGCTTGTATTTTCTTTGTTTCTAGACTAACATTTTGCAGGAAAAGCAAAGAAAAAGTTGTTTGGATTGGAATATGGGTGAATGCTAGTAACTCCGAACTTAATGCTGCTAAGGCAGAACTTAATGCTGCTAGGCAGAGCTTAATGCTGCTAGCTCGTTAGTGCCCTCACGCGCATTGCACGTCAGGGTATTTTCGTCACTTCACTGTTCCCGCTATAACACATTAACACACTTCAGCTACCTCCCTTTCACGAAAATCGACGAGGATATTTTTTACAAATAACAAAACTAAGTCGTGTTTAACACAACAAAATCACAATCACATAAACTCTCTATCTTCTTTCAACCTAATATCTCAAACAATACAGTCGGTGCTTAGCAGTCGTGAATCTTCAAAAAACACATGTACCAGGTAACCACATTTACTGATTTTTGCTTCATTCAAACGATATTTTGCATTGTTTTATAACCTTAATCGTTAATGCAGTAACCATATTTGGTAATCAATTTATTTGCGCTGTGGACAATCCTGATGTTTTGGATGAGTTTGTAAGTTAACACCATTATTGAAAAGCTGTTATTTCTCTAAGAAACTAGTTTAATTACTCCTTCCCATAATTATAGTCCACTGTTGACTTTTGAAGTCTTTAGTTTTCAACTTTAACCTTAAATATTTTTATTTGTGTTATATATTACTTGATGCAAAATATATAAATGGATTAAGTTTTGAATATATTTTCCATTGGTATAATTTTTATCAACTATTATATTACACAAATAAAAATATATAAGGTCAAATTTGCTAAATGAAGACTGTCAAACATTAAGTGTCCACTATGACTTTTTCAAGTCTTTTTTCTTCAACTTTGACTTCAAATTTTTTTGTCCGTGTTATATAGTACTTGATGCAAGATATGTGAATGGATTAAGTTTTTAGTTGTGTTTTCATTTGTATACTTTATTTTCATATACAGGAAATGCATAATGATTATGTTCTAGGAGGTTCCTATACTGGCAATGGTTTTATTTTCTTAGTTAACTGGCAGGGGGTAGATGGAAATTTCGTGTAAGGAGAGTCTCACAATTTAAGTGTGTTCTTGAGGGAGCAAGGTGGAATGATTTTGTCATTCACAACATCTCCTGTTCTGCTGTTGAGTACATACATTTTGTTGAAGAGGGTGAGGATGTGTTTTATGTAACTTGCTATGGTGAGAATGGGTTGGAGTTTCACAATTATGAACCCGAGAGTGCCCCATTTTGGAGATGTTTAGTGCCTGTGACAGACACATCTCTGCTTATGCAGTCGTTGGAGGAAGACTTTCTGAGATATCTGGATGGTCCAACCCCTACTGATTCGGTCGTGGTTTCCATTAACTCGATTGACTACAATGTTAGGGTGATCAGTGATCATCTAAATGGTCGATACGTTCACTCCTTCATATATGGCGGTGGTTGGGTGACACTTGCTTGAGACTTGAATTTGAAGGCTGATCAGTGGATGGTTTTTACTCAGGTTTACCCGGGCCAGGAATTTAATTTGATGTTGTTTGAACCTGATGGAGGGGCCATCACAACTGTGGAGACATATAGCACCAATATTGCCATGAATGCCTTGTGTCACCAGCCACATGACTATGGTATTTTTTTCCTTTATTAGCTTTAACTACATCAAGTATATGATATCTTTGTAACATTTTGGATTATCTATAACTTACTCATTTTGTAATATTAAATTCAGATTTTGAAGCCCGACGGATGAACTGGATGTGCAGATGGTCGTTTCACATTATCCACGACCAAAAAGATATGGCATTCTACCAACCACTGACTGCATGCTTCTGGAGAAATGGACAACTAGTAAGTGTCTTGAAAACTTTGATAATTTGTCAAATATTAATTATGCTACAATTTCAATGAGATTACAAACTAAACAACTATCAATCTATAGCAGTTGTAACTTTGTACATTTTGTAACAGACTATACCATCAAAAATTGTGCACAAGTACAACTTGTATGGGTACTCTGTCGTTGTTGTGAAGCACCAAATGATACAGAAAGTGTTCCAAGTACGTGAGAGAACAATGGTGGTACCTGGTCGAGGGAAGGTGAGGAGGAAGGTGTTTATTGTTTCATGCTCTGGTTTCAGGGAGTTGAGACAGGAAGCCGACTTTGGTGCAGCTGCAAGGGTCCGCTTCTTTTTAACAGATGACACAAACTGGTCCCAAAGAGTCTTAATGTTTGATGTGTGTTGATGGTTTGATGGTTGTTGATGGTTTTATTTTTGTTGATGGGTGAAACAATGTTTGAAAGTTTTTGTAAGTTGGATAAACTTTTTTGTAAGTATCTGATGTATGATAAACCAAATGGGTTTGTCACTAGATAATGGTATGTAATTAGCTAATGTAGGATGAACCATATGGGTTTATCCGTAGACAATGTTATGTAGTAAACTATGCAGGTTGACATTATTGTACGAAAGTGGCTTATACGGCCGTATAACTAGTTAATTGGGGATTTAAACCCTTAAGTGTAAATGTTACCAATCCACCCCTGCACTCTCATATCTAGCAGTACAAACCCACCTGCAGTAACATTTTCTTAGCAGCAGAAACTTTTGATTTTGATAACTTTTGATTAACATGATACAAAATATATCCCAAGTTATTGTTAATGAACACAACAATCATAATATTGTAACAATTAAGTGTAAATGTTACCAATCCACCCCTGCACTCTCATATCTAGCAGTACAAACCCACCTGCAGTAACATTTTCTTAGCAGCAGAAACTTCTGATTTTGATAACTTTTGATTAACATGATACAAAATATATCCCAAGTTCTTGTTAATGAACACAACAATCAAAATATTGTAACAATTAATGAGAAAATTTAGCAATGACAAAGTACGGGAATTAAAATTAAACATATTCCATTAATACTTAAATGAAAAATTACAAAATACTGGTAACAAAAGGTACACATTCTTAAATTTTACTAATCTAAAAGGATTACAACATGTTTATTCATAAAGTCAAATAAAGTAGTACAAAAGGATTACAATGTTTATTCAAATTATTTCCTAACTCAACTAATACATTTTCTTTTTACCTTTCCCTTTTGAACAAACTTTGGGCATTTTTGGTTCCCATGGTTTCATAGCCTTGTCTTCACAAGTCTTAGCATACAGTAGGCCTAGCACCTGAACCCTCTCATCAAAAAGCTCTTTGGCAGTCTTTTTTGGAGTTTTAACCTTCCTAGCATCTTCCTTTTTGTGCCTGATCCAGAATATCCCTTTGGAAAGTAGTCTGCCCATGTATTTGGAGGACCTTCAGAACTGCTTGATATGTGAAATGAACTTGAGTCACTGCTGTCAATTTTAATGATTTCTGCAATATATATATATATATATATATATATATATATATATATATATATATATATATATATATATATATATATATATATATATATATATAAAGGGGTTAAACTAGGATTTGTGATTTGAGATACACATGGAAACGAGTATAAAAAGGAGATATGGGAAAACCAAACTACCTATGTTTAATGCAGGAAAGGATTGATGTTTCCCACTGGTGGCTTGAACCTTTTCAACATCTTCGGGCCAATCATGATCCATTGGGACGAGCGTTTGCCAGGGATCAATGCTTATATATAACTCTTGACAGAACTATATACATATTCGTCGCTAACAAAGACTAGTCACAATGGAACATGATTGACTTGAAGAAATCTGCAAATTTTCATGATTGACCTGATCCAAATATCCCTTTGGAAAATAGTCTGACCATGGATTTGCTGCAAAAAAATTAATTTTAAAAAATATAGTGTAAATGAAATAAAAGATAATGTTGCAATTCAGGGTGCGTTTGAAACAACCTTTGTTCTTGGAACTCCAATGGCCACATTACTTGGTGGATGGTTGGTTTTAGATCATAAAAAATAATGGAATGCAATAAACTAACATACGTAACCCTTCTAACTTCCCACTACTGCTCCTTTTGTCGTTTCAACTCCCTTTGAGCAAAGGATTGCACCAGCCGCATTGCTAGATTGTTGAAAAAACAAAAGAAACAGTATGGGAAGTTAGAATGGAAAGGAATGTTGAAATTCCAGACTCAAAGTAATACAAACAATCTACAAATGTTGAGTAAAGAATAGAGTCTAAGTAACATCACTCATCTTGAATACGATAATGGAGTGTGGCATGTCATGAACAGTACACACTATATTATTATTACATTGATCAGGACAGATCTATCTAATGTTGCAGTACCGTCTAATAACCACACAAATGGTAGTAGACGTTTTCCAAATTAAGCAATGAAACCATCTACAACGCTATATAGAGCGCCCTAATCATTGAGCTTTAAGTTATTAGAAAACAGATTCTTACAATCATTTATATTGCTCCCTTAGATGTGACGAACATACATATTAATTATGTAGATTCTACGACATTAGAGATCTAATTGTGCATGAATGAAATCATATAAAATTTATATTAACAATGCAATGAACTACCATCCTTTCTACCCTAGCCAACAACAACATATTATTCAGCCTTGAATTTCTAACCTACCAACATGCTGGAAGACGAAGACGCTAAATTCAAGCATCGAACCTACAAATTATACTTGATAATTGTTTCTGTATTTTGGCAAAGAGCAAAGATGAATCATCGATGGATGAAACACCAGAACAAGTTTATGTTCATACTTGAAAGTGGTGTCTTTGCATCCCTCGATGATACTTCTTCTATCTTTGATACTTGGATATTTTAGCCTAACTATTCGCACACACATCCGTCACTTTTCTTCCTTATTCTCTCAATACAAATGCAACATAATTCTTATACCAGATAGTCAACCTAAGCCTAAGATAAAATAAGCTAATCCAAGCAAACCTTAATATCTCTTTTGTTCTAATTATTCACAAAAACAACACAACATGTTCTTCCTTATTCTATCAATACAAATGCAACGCAATTCTTATAACAGATAATCAACCTAAGCCTAAGAATAAATAGCTCTAAGGGGGTATTTAGATTACATTAATTAATTTGTGATCTTATTAGCTTTTTGAGATTTGGGATCAAAACCCTAGATCCGAGTGAGTTGCAACTGTGAGTGTGAGAGAGAAAGAGAGGATTATGTTCAAGTGTTCGAAGTGTGTTTGATAAGAAAGAGAGGATCAAAACCCTAGATCCGAGTGAAGTGTGTTTGAAAACCGGTTTGACTCGGGTGGTTCAACCGGTTGAACCGTTCCGGGTGAAAAATGAGTCGATTTAAACCTGGTCAACTTGCTAGGTTGGGTCGAAGTTGGGTCAAATTAAACTGGGTCAACCCGCCGGGTATGAAGAGTCCCGGGTCAACTCGGTTTGTGTTCATTTGGTTGTACTTAATTTGATAGATCTGTTTTTAATTGGTTGTACAATGTGAATAAATCATTGTACTTTTAAGTAATGGATAATGTTTTGAAACCCGGTTCGACCCGGGTGGTTCAACTGGTTGAACCGTTCCGATCGAAAAATGGGTCGATTTAAACTGGGTCAACTTGCTAGGTTGGGTTGAAAACGGGTCAAATTAAACCAGTTCAACCCGTCGGGTTTGAAGCGCCCCGGGTAAACCCGGTATGTGATTTGTACTAATTGTTTTTGCTTTGTAGTATCGTAATTTGTAAGAGTCCTGGTCAACCCGGGGAGCTTCAAACCCGACGGGTTGAATTGGTTTAATTTGATCAGTTTTCGACCCAACCTAGCAAGTTGACCCAATTTAAATCGACCCATTTTCAACCGGAATGGTTCAGCCAGTTGAACTACCCGAGTCGAACCGGGTTTCAAAACATTATCCATTACTTAAAAGTACAATGATTTATTCACATTGTACAACCAATTAAAAACAGATCTATCAAATGAAGTACAACCAAATAAGCACAAACCGGGTTGGCCCGGGACTCTTCAAACCCGGCGGGTTGACCCAGTTTAATTTGATTCGTTTTCGACACAACCTAGCAAGTTGACCAGGTTTAAATCGACTCATTTTTCACCCAGAACGGTTCAACCGGTTGAACCACCCGAGTCGAACCGGGTTTCAAAACATTATGTTTAATTCCCAAATCTTCAAACTTTTATAAGGTCGGCTCATTTCCGCCTCTTATAAAAGCAAAAAATTAAGATATTTCATGTGTTAAATTTATATGTAATATTTTACATGTCCCTTCACTTAATTGCCTAAAATAAAATTTCACTTTTAACTTTTCCAAAGAGCTTGCCTAAATTTTTTCCCCAAATTTAAATTGCCCCTCCACTTAATTTCATTGAACCCGCCAATGTTTTTCAATACTCCATCCCAAATATATATCTACCAAAACTAGATCTGGTCTTCTTCTATTTCCTCAACACTCTCCTCACCAAAACACACACACACACACACAGTGTGCGCAAGTCTGGTGATGATAGGACAGGCTTATGAACAATACAAGAGATTTACAGGGTCACTTGGTAAGGTTTTAAATGTAAACTTATGATATTTCATGTGTAAAATCTTACCATGTCTTTTTAATTCTCTCATGTAGCATAAATGTTTCGATTCCTGGATTTGGGGTCTCAATTACAATGGCGGTGATGGTTGCGACTGATAATATATGGCGGTGGCGGTATTCAGCTCACTGTTACAAATAAAAGGTGCCGAATCAATTGTAAGAAAGCCAAAAATCAGAAAAAGACCAAGATCTGACTATCAAAAAATATAGCTGTTTCTAATCAAGTAATTACGTTGGTCTATTTGATTTTTTCAGCTTATTTTTTCCATTTTTAGTTGGGTGGTTGGGACAAAGTTACTTGTACCTTTGTAAACCATTCCTAGAGTTTAATCTATACCTTATTTTACATAATCAGGGCTATCAGTTTTGGACTCAAAACGATAATAAAGGTTACTTTGAGATCAAGAAGGTCTGCCCGGGTCAGTATAATTTATATGCTTGGGTTCCTGGGTTCCTGGGTACATCGGTGATTATATGCTTGGGTTCCTGTTTCTTTACAGCACCTTACGATTTTGTTTCATATGCTCATAGTTAGAGGTGGCAAAATAGCTAGGCAGGTTAGGTAATATAGTTCAAAACTTCAAATTTTGGTAGGGTGGGAGTCAGGTTGGATTGGCCCAATGGTGATACACTTATACGTCCAAAGACTCCGAACTTTGTGTTTTTGTTTTTAAATAGTTAATGTCAAATATATACAACTCTTTAAATATACATTAGATATAGTAAGTTTTATACCATATAAAATCTACTTCAGATGAAAATACATTGGATCTGAAAAAAGTAAGAGCACATGTAATTGATCTTTTTTTATGCGTTTTGCCCTCTTTTACTTTCACTTTATTCGAGGAAATTACCATAGACCTTGTTTGTGTAGATAGTTGAACCAGTGGCGCATCAAGTGACTCAAAACCACCAAAGCAGATAGTTGAATAAGTGGCGAATCAAGCGACTCAAAAGCACCAAAACAGCATATAGTTGAACTAGTGGCTCCTGACAAACTAGATGCACATGACAAAAGACAAGGCAATAGTGTCTCTATGTCAAATTTCAAGAAATAGATGTACCCGTCAACAATATATATAACCACATACTTTTTAGAGAGGAAGGTTTTCTAGCATCTAATCAAGAACTTTATTCCGGTATGCTCATCTACTTCTGTCATGTTGTGTGCTTTGAAATGTTCTAGTTCTGCTCTCATCCTGATGTGGTTATTGTTGATATGCAGCAGCCTACATTTTCAAGGCTTTTATATCCAGATGATGAGATTAGATCAATGGAGAAAAACTTGTAAATTTAACTGCAAATTTTATTATTATGTTCATTGTTTTGGATTAAAAGTTTTCATGATGTTGTTTGAATTACTGCTGCTCATGTTTGTGTTAATATTGCTTAGATGGATTTAGTGCTGCTCATGAACTTCAAAGAAAATGTGTCAAGTATTTACTACTGCTAGTACAAAAGTTACTACTGCTAGTGACAGTTGGTACTGCTCAGAGATCAAGACGGCTCGAAGTTGCTAGCTAGTTGCTTCTGGAAAAGATTATACATACTTAATTAGGAAACTATTGTAATCCGACTAGGACTCCTTAGTGTATAAAAGGATGGCCAATTTTATATTTGGTTCAGTTATATACATTCCAATTTTATTTTATTTGAATTTGTTTTGATATATATTGATCTTTTAAATGTGACTATAAGATGCATATAGTCACACTTTTGGTCACTGTTTTCTTAATTCGTTGTGTGACTAAATATTACAAAAGGCCACACAAACATAAAATTCATGTGACCATTGGATGATCAATAGTCACAGAAAATACACATTTGTTCACTTTAAACAGCATATGGTCACACTTATTAACACTTTTGGCCACTGTTTGCTTAATGGTATGTGACTAAATACCCAAAACAAACATGCTTTGAGTGACTAAATATTACAAAAGGCCGCGCAAATGTAAACTTCATGTGGCCATTGGATGATCTATAGTCACACAAAATACACATTTCTTCACTTTAAACAGCATACGGTCACACTTATTAACACTTTTGGCCACTGTTTCCTAAATTGTATGTGACTATATACCCAAAACAAACATACTTTGTGTGACTAAATATTACAAAAGGTCACACAAACATAAAATTCATGTGACCATTGGCTGATCAATAGTCACACAAAATACACATTTCTTCACTTTAAATAGCATATGGTCACACTTATTAACACTTTTGGCCACTGTTTACTAAATTGTATGTAACTATATACCCAAAACAAACATGCTTTGTGTGACTAAATATTACAAAAGGCCACACAAACATAAAATTCACGTGGCCATTGGATGATCAATAGTCACACAAAATACACATTTCTTCACTTTAAACAGCATATGGTCACACTCATTCACACTTTTGGCCACTTTGTGTTAAATTATATGTGACTAACTCCAAAAAAATAACACCCATTCTGTGACTAAATCATCACAAACGTCACATTTATTGTATATTCATATGGCCATTGGATTATCAATAGTCACACAAAATACACATTTACTTGAATATATCATCTTAAATGTCACATATATTATATATTTATGTGGCCAAAAGACGAACAATAGTCACTCTCAAAAAACATTCGTGTGACTATAAGGTGTTTACGTTCACTGATAATGACTAATCCAACAAAACTTGTGCCTAATTTTTCACACATATTCGGGGTTTTGGTCACTCTTTGTCGATGGAAAAGGCCACGAACTCAACAATGTGATCATATGCCACCTACGGTGGCGGGACCTTTTGTCACACATGACGAAAAAAACGTGCGTGACTATATGCATATCGTCACACATTTTTGGCGTGACCAACTGAACTTTTTGTACCAGTGATAACTTTCATATCTGAAGAATTTTAGTGACCAATTGTCTTTCTTAACATAACGCTTGAAAATGAAACTTGTAAAAACATATTTTTACATAATACTATGCATGTATCCCACTTTTGGAAAAGTCTAATGAAACTCACCTTGCACTTCGAATTAGGTTTTACTCTTTCTAATAAAGCCTCCTTAGAACACCAAAACGTGAACTCGTAAATTCGTCAAAACTCTCGAACTTACAGTTTGTTCCTCTTTGTTGTAACTGCTTGCCGCTTATCCTTTCTTAGGGTTTAATGTGTTTATTTTTGTGAATAGAGGAATGATTGGTTCTTGTGATCTATCAACTACTTGGGAAGTAAAATACGATAACTTATCACGATTATCATAACCTCCCAAGACCAGGTCTACGTCTTTCAAATATCAAACTTTAACTCATCTTACCGTGTAACACCTCAAAATTTACAAATTAGTTAGAATAGTATTTTATTGACATTAGAATAATAGAAATGTCCTTCCGTTAGTTTTTATAAAGAATAGGGACTGTCGGTGCAAAATAGTTAACGAAAAAGGAGTAACAATGCAAAGGATTTAATGGTAGGGACTAACGATCGTTAAGTATAGAAAATTACCAAACTACCATTGGGAAACATTGATTGCTAAAGAAACTTAAAGGGAAACATTCTTATCACTACTTTAGCTCAAGAACACTTCACAGGAAGGTTTCAAGGTTATTATGTTGGTGGTCTCGGTGTAGTAATCAAGCCTCAATTGTTAGATATTAATCCTCATCAAAGGTTAGTAAGTTTTATGCCATAATTAAATTTTATGTTATTTGAGGTTATGTTAGATTAAAGCTTATGAACCCTAGTTTTAATACTATGATTCAACAAGGTGTTTAAAAATCATGTTAATATGATTTTATAGCAAAAACCATGAGTTAGAGACAAAGCTTAATGATTAGTATAATTTATGTTAAGCTTATGTGGAAACAAATTCATGGGTTATATGCTTAGTATAAAGTGTTTAAAAAGATGGCATGTTATGATTATATCTTTAGGTGCTCGCGACATGCAATTGGAGGACGTAGACCACGAATAAGGTGGATAACGAGGTTAGTTTCATGTTTTGTAGTTAAACATGATTTTAGTATGCTTATATGTAGCTTCGGAAATAGCCGAATCATGTCTTCTTATGTAGTTTCAGGAATAGCCAAAATTGCTTTGTTTACAAAGATTCAGACATAACCAAATATAGCATGTTATGTAGACTTGGAGATAGTCGAGTATCTATATCTTTTCTTAAGAATTGGAAATAGCCAATAATTAGCCAAGTCATGTTATGAATTCGGAGATAGCCGAAAGTTAGTCATGTTTATAGATTAGCATCCTTTATAAATGACTTGTGAATGGCATAATAAATGCCTTAGCATCCTTTGTAGATGGTGCATTTAGGCACATAACATCCTTGGTGGATGACACAATTTTGGTACCATAGCATCCTTGGTGGATGACAAAAGTTAGCGTGTTATAGACACTAAAGTATCCCTTTTAAGGATCGTAAACTTTATGCACATAACATCCTTGGTGGATGACTGATGACGCTCAAAGTATACATATTTTATATAGCGTTATTTGTTAGTTTCTTAATGGATTCTATGGACTTTCGATACTTAATTGCATAAAAATATACTTCAGGTCTAATCGACAAAGAACCTTCAGAAGAAAGATAAAATGGTAAGCATCTAAGTCAAGTCTATGCTGGAACAAAGAAAAGCCTAAATCAGAGCTAATGTACGCCAACCTTTCCTCCCAAGTACACCGGTTACAGGAGGCGTAGTCAGTCCTATAAATATGAGTCAACATCAATAAGTACGGCGGCGATCTCAAGAATAAAGTGCGCTGGTCTTCAGTTCAATTAATGACCCTTTGGCGCCAAGAAAATTATAGAAGCCCGTCGGTGTTAGTAGCCAAGTCCGCCGGTATCGTAATTGAAGCCCGCCGATCTTACTGCAAATGTGGCGTACTTCAGAAGATGACCAGTCACAATTATCCTATAAATAGAGCCTCAATCCGTCTCATTATACACACCTCTCATTCCAAGTATTACCAAATCTCTGCTAACCTATTCTCAGTCGAATTTCACCAATTGGAGTGGGCATACGAAGCAAGTTTTAGTTACATTGAAGTACTACCTTGATATTGTTATAGTGATCGCTACTGACGATAGCTCAATCATTGTAGTCAATTCAGGAAGTATGTCTCACTTTACAAATGAATCAATCACTGTAAGCATGATTACTCAAGCCAAGTTAGGCTAAACTACTTATGGTTGCTTGGATATGTTAATATAATAAAGTAAATTGGTTATGATATGATCTTATTTGATTTCTTGTTTATGTTGTGACCTTGCTGTGGTTAAAACTCTTTATCTATTGTTTATCACTTTTGATTATACTTGTTAATTGGAAAAGGTCGAAAGAACCAATTGGTATTATATAATTTTCGAAATATGTTTATGTATCTTGATCAACTGGTTGGAGAAATCTGCTCTCATTAAGTTATAAACAATAGAGTTTTTTGTATTTCAATTCTTTCTTGAACTTGTTACCCGCACGTTCAAGTACTAGCAGGTGATGAGGCGAAAAATGATCCGTTTTTAGGGGGTCATTTAAGCCCGAATCCGAATTTATTTGATCAAATATTGCCCTAAATCGTTCCTTTTGTGATTTTAGGTGTTTGGAGAGTGAATTCTGGAAAAGAGGCTATTTTGGACGTTTTTGGAGCATAAAGTGAAGAAAACAACAAAGTACCAAATCCAAGCTGGAATTACAAGGTGACGGCGTCAAGAATTTACTCTTGACGGCGTCAGAAAGGATGAATATTTTACCGAAGGTTGTGAAGGCGTCAGATGAAGAGATGACGGCGTCAAAGTGACCAAGATTAATTTACCGAGGGTGGTGACGGCGTCACATAGGCCGTCACGATTGGATCTAGGGCGTCCGAGGAAGTATATGGCGGCGAGTTGACGGCGTCAGATTTTACTCTTGACGCCGTCAGGACGATTTTCCTATATATAGTTTTCTAGTTTTTTCATAAAAGGAGAGAAGTTTTTGGTGAAACCCTAAAGACGATTTTGGTGCCTCTTTTACAGGTTTCTCAAGGGTTCCAAACCCTTGAGACCTTGCATTGTAATTGAGATAAGTATACTCTTAATTCAATCAATATGTCTATGTGTTGGTTGTCTATCTTTTGTTCTTATCTTAATTCTACTATGCTAGGCTAAATTTCCTTTGTGTTTGCTTAGATCTAATGAAACCTAGATGTTGATTATGTGTTGATTACTTGTCTATTCTTGTTTTGAATGAATGATATTATATGTTAGGCTTAAGAAAACTGGCAGATCTCCAAATGGTAACATGCTTGAATGTCTTAAGAAACATGAACCGAGGCGTACTAGGTCTTTATTGGTTGTATTTAATGCATGAGCCACTGTTTACAATCCCTATAGTTGTGCTGGGTCATGGTGTAGGAGGAGATAAGAGCTCATAGAGTTGGGGAGTTATGTATGCCACTCCACGAATGGTATTAAGGAATACAACCCGTCATTCATACAAGTGTAACAAGTAATTAACATGTAAAAGATATCTAGGGAGTAATGAAGTCTAAGTAAACACAATTTCTCCAACCACTGCTCACAACCTTAGTTTAATATTAGTTTAATTTCATTTTCATTAGTTAATTAGTTATAAAGTAGTTTTTGGGTTAGTTGATTAGCAACTAATTCCGCCCACTCCTTCAAAACCCGAGATTTTACTTGCTTTCATAAAATATAAAAACACAAAAAATAATCATCTTCCATCTCTAGAACTATTAATTAGGCTTTCTAATCCTAGCGACACTATTCCTAAGCTGAACGATCAATCCCCCGGTACTTGTCACTATACTATACTACAACGATCAGGTACACTGCCTGGTGGGGGTTGTAAGCCTCGCGAGATCCCTCGAGAGGTAAAGCAAGGTGCGATTCCCACGCATCAAGTTTTTGGCGCCGCTGCCGGGGAATAGTTATTGTCTAGGTTAGGATTTCTTTTTATTAGGTCTACTTGCTAGATTCCTTTCTAGTAAGATTTTATTTTTATTTTTAGGTCTTCTTTAGTCTATCTTATTTCTTCGTGCTTTTGTTCGTAACTCTTTACCATCCGACATCATGGAAGGTGGTAACATCTTTGAACCCATCATCCCACCACAACAAAACCCACCATTAGAACCCCTTAGGCCCCGAACCTTAGGAGAGTATTCCCGACCTAGCCACCAAGGCTATCGAAACACCATTGAGCTCACCGGAGCCAATGTGACCCCCTTGCGATCCGACACCATCCGGTTGGTGCAAAGCGGATGTGCATTCCATGGACTTCGTTCCGAAGATCCAAACCAACACCTTAAGGACTTCCTCAAAATCGTAGATTCCATAGACCTAGGTGTTGAAACTAGAGAGACTACCCGTTTACGCCTATTCCAATTCTCTCTACGGGATCAAGCTAGTCAATGGCTTGAGCGTTTACCCGCGGGATCCATCACCACATGGGATGATCTCACCACTCGTTTCCTTGCTCAATTTTTCCCACCGGGGAGAACTACTAAACTTAGGAATGACATCTTGATGTTCCAACAACGTCAAAATGAATCTCTTTATGAAGCATGGACTCGTTTCAAGGACTTACTCCAAAAAGTCCCTCATCATGGCATAGATTTGTGGCTCCAAGTCCAAATTTTTTATGACCATATCGATATCCCCACGAGGCGAACCATTGACCAATCGGCCGGTGGTAAGCTACGTGATCTTAGTGCGGAACAATCATGGGAACTCATAGAAGATCTTGCTCTCTATGACAACGAAAGTTGGAATGATCCCCGTGATTTGAACAAAACGGTCAAGGCAATATCTTTGCCTTCGAATAATTCAAGCACTCCCGACCGTAGGATCATGGAACTTGAGGACCAAGTCAAGTTTCTCATGAAATCTTACGAAGCTCCGAAGCATTCAAGCCAAGTGAACAAAATCACTTCTTCATGCGAATTATGTAGTGGTCCCCATGACACTCGTGATTGTGTGGAACTCCCCGGAACAGCTTTTGCGGACTACGCATCCACGCGTAACGACGAAGCGGGAGATAAGTGGTACACTTTCAAGCCCGAGCCAAACACATACGGTGATTCATATAACCCCTCATGGAAAAATCACCCAAACCTTAGGTGGAAACAAAATCAACCAAATTCATCCAACCCACCTAATCGTTACCAATCAAACGGTCCACCATCCAACCGTATCTTCAACAACAATCCTTCTAACAACTATGGTAGTACCAACAATCTTGAAGGATTGATGTCGAAATTTATGGCATCTCAAGAAGCTCGCATAGCTAGGTTTGAAACCGAATTCAACCAACAACAAACGGAGATGACCAACAAAATCGACAACTTGTTGAAAGCCCTCAACAACCAAACATTAGCCACACCTAGGAAGGACACTAGGGACACCAATAGTGGAATCCAAGCTAAGGACCCCTTATCATCCAAACATGTCCACTTTGTCAATGTTGTCACTATTAAGCCGATAGATAGGGAAATAGAGGAGAGTGACAAAGATGAAGTTAGAGTAGAAGCCAATAGTGAGGATGAGAGTAGGGAAGTTGAGGTTAATAAGGATGAGGAATTAGAGGAGGTAGAACCTATAGAGGAATATTTTGATAAGTTGCCAACCAAGGAAGAACGGGAATACCATAAGTATTTATTCGATAGTCCCGAAACAACATATATCTTTGGCGATCCCCTGATCAAAATGGGAGACCCCTCTAACATTAACATCCCATGCAATATCGGGCACATGCATGTATGGAAAGCTTACATAGACCTTAGATCCCCCGTGAACATCATGTCTAGGACTTATTACAATTGGGTGATGAAGAAGCAACTCAATTTTAGGATAATGCCCGATAAAAGTTGGATAAGTAATTTTGCGGGAAGAGTGAAGGGATTGCATGTCATTATAGGGAATCTCACCTATGAGATTGATTTTATGATAGTTGAAGACATTCGTCCGGTGATAGATGCTTGCCTAAGTCAAGTAGTATTCGGGAAGCCATTTGTTGAGGCCACTAGGATGAGTTATGATCCGACGTTAGGGATAGTTAGATTCAAGGAAGAGAATGATGAGGTTGCTTATCAAATGCCCTACAAGATTGAGCAATACCGCCTTCTCTCTAATTTCGAAAAGGAACGTAAGCAAGCGGCTTATTATAGGAATGCGGAGGATAGACGTAGAGGAGTAGAGTATGTTAGAAATAGGATGCTTGGTTTCTACAAAGAGTGCTTACAACTAGGTCCAGAATACAAAACTGGTTTAGAAGATGACCTAGAGAATGGAACCAATGATGAAATCACGTAGTAACCCACGACTTTGAGTCTAGCTACAAGACTCGTAAATAAAGAAAAGCGCTTCTTGGGAGGCAACCCATGTTTTGTGTGATTTTAATTGTTTGATTGTTATTTGCTTCCGTATGCATGCTTTATTTTTATTGTTGGTTGATCATGTTTCTCAATTAAAATGTGGAAATACTTTATTATGTTGTTTAGCCTAGTCTTAACTTCAACCTAAAGGTATTTTTGCAAAAGATAAGTGTAAGGGGAAACCCCAAATATGTTTTTTTAAGAAACAAACCGATCATGATTCTCCACAATATTTAATGAACATGTGTATTCGTATTGTTAGAGTCAAATGCTTGTATTGAGTCATAATGTAGTTTTGCAGGATTTTCCAGGAAGTAGGACAAAGTTTTTCCAGAAATTTTCCGGAAACTTAACATAAAGATTTCTGCAGGTTCATTCTGACGGCGTCAGGGAATTGCTCTTGACGGCGTCAGGAGTCAAAAATCTGGAAATTTTACCGATTTTGTTTTTCTAACGGAGTCTTATAAGTTTTTGTGAATTATTAAGTTTTATAATCTCCAGGAAATCTGCAAACTTCATTCCACAAGCATTATATCTTATTTTGTTTTCTAGGATTTAGTAACTTATATAGGATGCCGCCGATTTTACGCGAGGTTGCCTTGTCTACTTTTGTCAGGATTTACAGGTTATTTGAGACAAGAAGATGATTTATATTCTGGAAGGGAAGCTTTGATTGTTCGTTTTCTTGGAGGAAGATTTAACCTGGCCAACCTAAAATCCATACCGAGCGAATCAGGGGAGTATTTGAATTCATTCTCTTTACTTTTAACTTTTACATTCTTTACTTGAACATTGGGGACAATGTTCATCTTAAGTGTAAGGGGAGGGTAAAAAGATGATACCTTACATATGCACTTTCGCTTGAGTTTGTTTTGTTTGATAGTAGATGAGTAATAAAACTATGAGAAATACTTGTTAGTGCAATTTTAGCGCCAAATTTAAAATTTTTTACAACATTTAGGAGTGAAACTTTAGCCATAGCAAGCGTCTCATGGATAGGAGGTTGTATGACTAGCACATAACCGTATATTCAGAAAAATTTTCCACCCAAAAATGTGAGGTTCGCCTTTAGATTTGATAGGAAAAGCATTCATTATTGGTGCTTATGAGTGTACCGGTAGCATTTAGATTCTAGAACTTGCGTTAGTGATGCATCCCGAGACCGCTAGTGAGACTACATTCGTGTAGTAGGATTTACTACATGATAAGAGGCATTAGGATCACCCTTGTGTTAAACCCGTATTATAATTACTTGACCATTTAAGTCATATTACTTGACTAGTTAAGTCAACTAATTTTTCCCACACCCTTAGCGTTGTACTCATTTTTAGTACACGATACCCCTAGTACACCCCTCCGAGCCTATCTTTTCGTTTCTAACTTTAAGCAGTTTACTTAAAGGAAGAATTTGTTACACCCCACTTAAATGTACACCCAAATCGCCTTAGCCTTCCGTGTATGCGCTCATTTTTAGTGCATTATTGTTATTTGTTAAACCCTAAGTTAACTTTCTAATTGATTACATGGTTGCTAAGTCGAGTCATATCCTTGTACATATTGTTTTGGGACGATTGGGACTCATGGGTAAGTACTTATTTTATGGAGTAATGGGGAAGAACAACACTTATTACCCCCATATGTACGTTAATCTTAAAAGTGCTCCAAGTGTTTTGATTTTCTTAATTCGAGTCATTAGAATAGTTTAATGTAAAGTATGTAAAGATTCAAGTGTAAGGGGAATTCTCATCCCCTATGATGTATTATTTTTTTGGATGGTAGGGTAAGAGTGTATTCAAAAAAAAAAAAAAAAAAAAAAAAAAAAAAAAAAAAAAAAAAAATCGAAAAAATCAAGAAAAAAAAAAAAAAAAAAAAAAAAACATACGGACTACCATCCCGTTTTCATTCTATGTTCATTTTATGTTTTTAGTTATTTTTCATTTATTAGCTTAAGTCGAGTCTAGTCTTGGCTTAGCAACGCCATCTTGTACATGTAATTAACTAAGATTGTTAACTCGCCACCAGTGAAATCCCCTTTATCCAACAAAACCGTGTAATTCATATCCCTACACCTAACGTTATAACCCTTTAAAAAGACCTCTTTGATAGTTTATCCTAGGTGCTTACGCCATGTGGTGGAGGTTTGATCCTTTCCCAAGCCTATGGTAATCTATTTTGCTATGACAGGTAGTGAGAGATATCTTCCATTTCCATAATGTTATATTACTTTATTACACCCGAGAGATGTGAGTATCTAAACACTATTTGTGAGGTGCTTGTGTATGACCTCCGTGCTTGTCTATTGGTCTTTAGTGGAACGATTATTTGTTGTAATTACTTTTATATTAGTGTTAAATGACCCCTAACTTGTCTTTTGAGTAGAATAAAAGCTCATTTGCTTGAGGACAAGCAAATCTCAAGTGTAAGGGTATATGATGAGGCGAAAAATGATCCGTTTTTAGGGGGTCATTTAAGCCCGAATCCGAATTTATTTGATCAAATATTGCCCTAAATCGTTCCTTTTGTGATTTTAGGTGCTTGGAGAGTGAATTCTGGAAAAGAGGCTATTTTGGACGTTTTTGGAGCATAAAGTGAAGAAAACAACAAAGTACCAAATCCAAGCTGGAATTACAAGGTGACGGCGTCAAGAATTTACTCTTGACGGCGTCAGAAAGGATGAATATTTTACCGAAGGTTGTGAAGGCGTCAGATGAAGAGATGACGGCGTCAAAGTGACCAAGATTAATTTACCGAGGGTGGTGACGGCGTCACATAGGCCGTCACGATTGGATCTAGGGCGTCCGAGGAAGTATATGGCGGCGAGTTGACGGCGTCAGATTTTACTCTTGACGCCATCAGGACGATTTTCCTATATATAGTTTTCTAGTTTTTTCATAAAAGGAGAGAAGTTTTTGGTGAAACCCTAAAGACGATTTTGGTGCCTCTTTTACAGGTTTCTCAAGGGTTCCAAACCCTTGAGACCTTGCATTGTAATTGAGATAAGTATACTCTTAATTCAATCAATATGTCTATGTGTTGGTTGTCTATCTTTTGTTCTTATCTTAATTCTACTATGCTAGGCTAAATTTCCTTTGTGTTTGCTTAGATCTAATGAAACCTAGATGTTGATTATGTGTTGATTACTTGTCTATTCTTGTTTTGAATGAATGATATTATATGTTAGGCTTAAGAAAACTGGCAGATCTCCAAATGGTAACATGCTTGAACGTCTTAAGAAACATGAACCGAGGCGTACTAGGTCTTTATTGGTTGTATTTAATGCATGAGCCACTGTTTACAATCCCTATAGTTGTGCTGGGTCATGGTGTAGGAGGAGATAAGAGCTCATAGAGTTGGGGAGTTATGTATGCCACTCCACGAATGGTATTAAGGAATACAACCCGTCATTCATACAAGTGTAACAAGTAATTAACATGTAAAAGATATCTAGGGAGTAATGAAGTCTAAGTAAACACAATTTCTCCAACCACTGCTCACAACCTTAGTTTAATATTAGTTTAATTTCATTTTCATTAGTTAATTAGTTATAAAGTAGTTTTTGGGTTAGTTGATTAGCAACTAATTCCGCCCACTCCTTCAAAACCCGAGATTTTACTTGCTTTCATAAAATATAAAAACACAAAAAATAATCATCTTCCATCTCTAGAACTATTAATTAGGCTTTCTAATCCTAGCGACACTATTCCTAAGCTGAACGATCAATCCCCCGGTACTTGTCACTATACTATACTACAACGATCAGGTACACTGCCTGGTGGGGGTTGTAAGCCTCGCGAGATCCCTCGAGAGGTAAAGCAAGGTGCGATTCCCACGCATCAGCAGGCATAAATCTTGAATCATAATTGTTAATCCGTGAAAAACTTATTTTGACGAAAATAACTAATCACTGGTTGAACCTGCTTCATTATTGATCATTATCATTAATCATTCACTGAGTTATAGTAACTATCCAAGTAATCTTATTTGTCTCATATATGAATCTCATTTTGTTGTTGCAAAATTGTCTAAACTCTTTCCTATAAACGAGTGTTATACTTTTACCCATGTGTTTTGAATTAAGAGAAATCAGTAGAACTAGTTATATAAATTTAAAGCTTTCGAGACACATCAATGACAATACAACAAAACCACCAATTTACTAGAGCCTTAGCTCTGATACCTTGTAAAAATTGTAAAACACTTAAGAACGAATCCAACCAACCACCCCTTGATTCAATATATTCACTTATAGTAACAATACAAGAAACCAGAAAATACAATAGATCACAACTTGATGATCTATGATACAAAGTACATAACAACAACTGACTAGATCAATAACTTTGATCCATCAAACGATTAAGAATACAAAGAGATTTTGCACTAAACTTTGAGAGATATTTGATGAGAATACGATTATGTGAAAAGCTATCCAACTCTAATCCTGAGGAGTCCTTATATAAGCTCCATCTTTGAGAGTTAACAGCTTCAGTCCCTGCAAAATATAAAACATTACAAACAAAGAACGACATAAGCATGTTAGTGTTGTTAAGTTTCTGTAATGACAGAAACAGTCCCTGAAAGTTTAATAGGTATTTTAACACACAATTAAAAATTCAATAAATTAAAAAAGTTATTTTAGTTGTGATAACATCAAATTAGCCTGATATTTTATATATCAAATTCCCGTGTTTATTGCCTCATTTGTATTAATATAGTACTTAATTCGTTCATATTTACATTTCAGGCTAATTAAGGCATTGGAACGGAAAAGATACGAGAAAAAGTAAAAAAGGACAAAGACATATTCAGAAGATAGTTACGGTGTAAGTGGTACGATTGTCTTACGCCGTAGCAAAGGCCAATGAATTTTTCTAAGTATCAAGAAAGTTACGCCATAAGAAAGGGTTACAGCGTAAAAACAGAAGAAATGTTAACGAGTGTTTTACGAGCGTAACCTACTCTTGAGGTTACGCTGTAGTGACAAGGTGTGAAGGTTACGGCGTAACAATCAATTTAGTTATGTCGTAGTAGTAGATATACGTGTGGATGATTCATGCTGACGAAGACTTACGGCATAAGTTATATAGGACTTACGTCGTAACTTATACCTTTCGTGTAAAGGAGCTGAAGTCCAGGGGCTGAAAGCGGCAAATTGATACGAAGTTTATTTATTACTTAGGGACTAAAAATAAAAATAACAAGTATGATGGAGGATTAAATCTAGGCGAATCATATGAAGAATTAATTATCACAAGGACTTGTTATAAAAATAACAAGAACGATCAGGGTCCGAAGTGACAATTCAAATGAAGTTTAATTATGTCACAAGGACCAAGTTTAAAAATGTCGAGAACAATGAAGGGCTAAAACCGTGCATATCTTATAAGTATTATACTTATAAAGGCATATGGACATGATATGAAACCATGTGCTACTTCAAGGGTCAAAGAAGGACAAGTCCACAAAAGTTTCAAAAATGATGGCAAAAACGTACGAGACGATTTACGCCATAACCAAATCGCAAGTTACGGCGTAAATTTTTAGATCAGACGGATATTTTTTATATTAAAATAGTTACGGCGTACTTCACACTTAAATTTACGTCGTAACTTTGTCGAGGTCTAAGTACAGCCCTAATTCAACACTTTTGATGATCTTTTTCCCCCTTTTCATAGGGGTCGACTAGGGCACCATTCCATGACAATTTTCAGCAGCAATCAACCACTTTCCAAGGGAGAATTCACTTGCAATAATTGTCTTCATTAGTTATACATCAAGTAATTTGTATAAAACAATATGCTCAATTCAATTCATGTTTTATTCATCACTGTTGGTTTAATTTACTGTATGTTTGGATAATCATTTCATGTGTTAGCCTAATTATGAAATTGTATTGCTATGAGTTATGTTTTCTCGTTTTTATATCGCTTTATGTAGATCCCAGTTGAGCTTAAACGATCTTGTATAGAAGTTAACTTGATTAAACACTTAAGCTAATATGCGGAATGTAAAAGCTTAACTTAAGAAGAATAATGATTCTCTTTCAACACTTCAATATTATTAATACGAGCACTCAACAATGCTAGGGTTTTACAACCTTGAAGTGAATAATAATACGTACATAAACTAACCCTAGGATCCTCCTTTTATAGACTAAGGAATCCTACTAGGTTTACAATACCTTTCTCTACACGATAAGTATATTCTAGATAAATATAATATTTACACAATCTATTCTGTATTTATCTAAACCGTATACATCCTTATCCCATCAACAGTAGATTCTGTCAGCAGCATTTAACCTCAGCAGCACTTTGACATCAGCAGCAGCATCATTACCACTAGCAGCAGTTTCGTTCATAGCAGCAGTTTCACTCAGCAGCAGTTTCAGACCCAACAATCCTCCCCGAAACTTATTATTTATTTCTAAATAATTAAGTTTCTTCTAAGCACAATTAATCACTTGGAGGATGCTTCTTCAAACCTTGAGAATTCAGTTGATCAAATATCTTCTAATACTTTGACAGCAAATTGAATGCTTGATCATCAGAATCATAGTCTTTCTGCAACTTAAGTGATTTATCACCATTAATCATCTGATTGACAATATTCAAGTATCTTACCACTGGGTAATCCATTTCAGCTAGCATATACAAAGTCATTGGTCCAATTTCTAGCACATGAACTCCAGAATCTTGAAAGAGTCTCCATTTTCTTACTTTGTATTCTACTATCTCTGTCCATTCAGAATCATCCAATGAAGGTTCATACATAAGTTTTAGAGCTCTCCATAGCACATTATCAGTCTTAGTTATGATATGATCAATTTACTCTTTCTCATACTTTTCACCATCAAACTTCTTTGCTCCAAAGTAGTGTAGCATTTGTTGAAATCTAAGAAACCTGTGAGTCTTACCATCAGATCTCTGGACATCATGAAATGCTCCAATGTTAGCATCATATCCTGTAGTTACTTTGATAATAGGATATTTGACACCTATTGGTTTGGCATCAACCACTTCAGGATCTTCCATCTTGCCAACCATAGTGAAAACCTTCAATTGTTCTTTTAGATGCTCAGGAGGTATATGATCACAATCATTCTTGAACTCATCTCCTTCTGGCTTAGAACTGCTTCCTTCCCCAATCTTTCTCTTCTTCTTTGCAAATGACTTATGAATAACACCTTTTCTTTTACCACCTTGCACAGAAGAAATAGTATTTGCTGCATCAATATCAAGCTGTTTAACAACATCAGCTTCTTGAATATGCTCTGCTTTAGCTACCTTTTCAGGTACCAACTTCTTGTTCATCTGAGCAATTTGTTCCAAATCCTTAGCACATCCCATAGCATAAAAAGTATCTGTTCTTCTCTTAGCTTGTTGATATAAATCAAAAACTTCTTTATCAGAATAAGGTTTCAACTGTACCAATGTCCATCCAGCCATATTATTTAGATACCTTTCATATTCTTTTCTTTGTTGTTTAACAGTTGGACCTTTAAATATCTTTATCTTTCTTCTAGCAGTAGCATTTTGCTTTTCTCTTCTTTGTAGTAAACTCTCTGTACCAAGATTGCACATTAAAAGTTGGAACTTCATTTTCTTCAATCTTGATCAACTTATTGAGTTCAATATCAGCAGCTATTCTGATCTTCTCATTTATCCATTCATCATACCTCTTTAAGCCTTCAGCCTCTTTCTCAGCTAACTGTTGATCTTCCATATCAATCAACTCTTGTGCTCTAAGTGCAGCAGTTGTATCATGTTCAACTTGTAATGCCTTAGGCCAAGACTCAAAAGGTACATCAGTGAAATCAATCCCCTTATACATAATCCTTGGTTTTTTAACTTGCTTGCCCTTGCCTTTATCAGTAGGAGATGAAGAAATAACCTTCTTTTGTTGAGCAGCAGGTTCTTTAATAACAATCCCTTTTTCAGGTTTTCTAGGTGCTGATGATTTGATTGTTGTTGTTGTTTGTTGTGGTAGTGAAGGAGTTGATACTGGAGTAGTCTTCTTGCTCAACAATACCATGGCTTCAGCAGCAGCATTGTCACCAGACCCAGCAGCAGAGTCTTGTGCATCAGCAGATCCACTAGCAGCAGAGTTAGTGAGATCCTTAGCGGTAGATTCTTGAGCAGCAGAATCTTGAGCAGCAGAGTCAAGACTTTTGTTTTTCACCAAATCTCCCAACTTCATCAATGTTTCACCCATCAAACCTGTTGCCTTCACTAATTGCTCAGGCTCCAAAGTTGTAAGTTGTTCTACCACCTTCTCTTGAGTAGCAATCACCTCTTCCATAACAACCTCATTCCCTGATTTATCAGTAACCACAAAATTTTCAGCATCCTGAGGACTTTCAACATCCATATCACCAATCACTGGAGCCTCCCCTGAAACCATTCCATCATTCAAACCCAGAGCACTATCAACCTTTTCCAAATTTGCCTCCCCTGAACCCATTGCCTCTTCATTCCTCCCCTGTTTGGAAGCATCCTCTTCCAAGTGAGTAGAGACATCAGGAGAACTAACAATCTGAGAAGTGCCCACTTTCTTCAATCTTTTCAAAGAGGTTGAAGATCTTGATTTCTGAAAGTTCTTAATCTGTTTTTGCAATTTGATGATAGTCTTGTCCTGATCAGCAACAACAGATGAAAGATTAAGAACTTTGTCCTACAATGTAGTAGATTTCACCCCCAAGTTGGTACAAGTAACCGTCAATTCCTGAATGAGTTTCATAATAGTCTCATCACTTCGACCTGTGTTACCTGGTCCGAGAGGTGAATCATGGTGTCACACCCCCATGATCGGGTCCAGCGGAAGCATACGTGTAGCTGGGGTGTAACTCAATTGGTATTACAACACAAGTTCAAAAAGGGTTTTCACTTGAATCATTTAGAATAAAATAGCTTAATCAAAAATGTTGAATTTACATTTTTAATAGTAGTGCGGAAGTAGGCCCTTAAAATAGTTTAAAACGGTCCCCAAGTGAATATCAGAGTCTTCTATGACCATGCCATGCCCTGCCAAAACCTCCAGTAGCGTGCCATTGCTTAAAACCTGAAAATACATGCTAAAAAGTGTCAACACGAGGTTGGTGAGTTCATAAGTTTGTATTAAAACAATAGTGTTGTGAGTACAATAGAGAGTTTTGTGACCATTGTGTAACTCACAATGTCATAAAAATAAAGTTTACCTTACAGTAAAATCAGGATTGTGGACCATGAGTAGAGTGTGTGATCATTACAACAAATATAATATCACATAGAAAAATAGTCTATTACGCTAGCGCTAAGTTCATGCAACCGAAGCTATAACAGTGTGCATGCTCTAGAAGCATGTTAAATATAAAGGCCCGACAAGTGTTTATCCCGTTACACTTGTAATTCGACATGTTATACGCTCGCGTTTGCCTATCCGGTCAAACCGAACGGGGGAGTCACCACTAATAGATCTATTTATAACATTCGCGCTTCCCAGCAGGAATTGACGGTTCATGAGTTTGGGCATAGTGGGATTCAAGGGCTTAGGCTAATCCGCGTAATAGTTTAGATAAAACATAAGTTTCAGTATGGTCCATAAAAGTGTTTGCATAAAAGCAATAGTTCACAAAGTGTGTTGCATAAAAGCAAGAGTTCATAAAGTGGGTTGCATAAAAGCAAGAGTTCATAAAGTGGGTTGCATAAAAGCAAGAGTTCATAAAGTGGGTTGCATAAAAGCAAGAGTTCATAAAGTGTGTTGCATAAAAGCAAGAGTTCATAAAGTGTGTTGCATGTTTATAAAACGCTTGTGTATGCGAGAAAATAATCAAGTATGCAACCAATATACACATAGGTGCATTTGAATAATCAATCAAGTATCCAGAGAAACAGTAGTGTTTAAGTATGCAATTGCGCATTCAAGCATTGAGTTTCGTAAAAAACAATCATGTATTCTCCCCCAAAACAGTTATAAAAACAGGTAAAAGTAGGGGGTATGAACTCACCTGGTGCGATAGCTATGATGACAAAAGTGGATACACTGAAATGAGGTACGATCTCTAATCGCAACCTAATATGAATGATAGTTTCTAATGTAAGAAACGAAATGATGCTACACATGCAAGTACGTATGTTATCGATACCACTCGTTAGTTTTGAAAATAGTGTTTATCGTCAAAAATACATTTTTGACGCCTCGTTAAGTTTATAACCACTTTTCATGTGAATATGTTGAAACGGTACTCCACGATCCTTGTTTGGTGTCTTTTCGGCAAATATAAGGTTTTCGTCGCAAAAAATAGCATTTTCATTACTTGAAAATATGACCAAAATGGCCTCGTAAAACTAGTCGCGAAATATTGTACGTTAAGTGTTAATGGTCAAGCTCGGCATTTTTGAAAACCTTGTAACAATATCTTGAAGTCGTGTTATTTAACTTTTGGCTATACGGGTCTTGATCGATGAGAGAATCGACTCTTATTGTTGCTATTTGAAAATATTATGTTCAACACTTAGAAAATTTCATTATAGCAAAAGCTGTCAAAATATATATAGTTTATCGGGTATATAGATGAGGTCGTAGTTTATTCGTTACGAGTCCAATGATCAAACGGACAATTGATTTGAAAAGCTTGCTGGGAGATCTTGATTTCATAAAACTATGGCTCGGACTCAAACTGATCCGATCATAAAGAAAAACAGCCGTGAAAGTGGTGTCTCGCAAAGACAGTTTACGTCAAAACTCTATTAGTGTACAAAGCTGATGGAAATATATATATATCGTCGGATTTCAAACACTTGTATCTTTTTCGTTATAAGCCCGTTTTCTATGTTCTTTATATCCCCGCGAAGGTAATCAAGTATACTTTAGGTTTCTCAAGGTCTCGGCTAGTCAAGATATCATTAAATCTCAGTTTTCCTAGCTAGAAAAATCGGGACAGATTCAATATTTCAGAAAGTATAGTTTTTGTCGTAAATCTTGAAAATAACATATCTTTTTCGTCGTAACTCGGATTTTATCCCCGTTTTCGGCCATAGTTTCGTCTCGGAATGTATTTTCTAAATCTTTGGTCCAAAGTTACACCCTAGACCCTGAGTTTCCCACGTTTTACAGAAATGGACAGCAGCTTTGAAAGTTTGTCAAAATCAACTTTTCTAGTTCAAGGGTTGTTCAAAGCTTAACCAAACTATCTCAATCAACTCCACAAGTACCCAATCCTACCATACACCTTCTTAGGGTGTCATGGGTTCCTAGTCTTCACCAAAAATGGTGGATCTCATGAGATTGTTAATAAAAATTATAGATCTATGTTTATAAAAACAAAATGAGTAATAAGTGGTATGGATCTTACATACTTGCATGTTTTACCAATATATCTTGAAAATACATAAAAATATAAAGTAAATGAAAGTATGAAAAGATCAAAAGTGTTTTTGAAGCTTACTTGAAGTTTTGAGGTGATTTGAAGATGATTATGTATAATAACCTAGGGTTTTTACCACAAAACCCCAACTAGATCATGATTAGAACTTTATAAACACTTGGATCTTGAAAAGTTTATGGTTTCTCCTTTGGTTCTTGATGGTGGCCGATTCACACACAAATGAGGAGAGCAAAATTGAGTTTTTGTGCTAGTTTGTTATGTTGTGTAAATGAAGAAATGTGATAAAAGGATGTATATATATATTTATTTTAGAAGGTCTTGGTCAAAAAGTTGGTCCAAAGGGGGGGGGAACATGGGGCATGTTTTAGGGGAGAAAAGTGGGAGTTTGTGGGCTATTAAATGTTATTGTCTTCAACACATGTATATGTTTAGTTTTTGTTGTGTATTGGGTGTTATCGGGTACCGAGTTATCTAAAAGTAAATGTTACCGAGGTGAAATAAAATACGACGAAGTTGTAAAAGTTGTAAAATAATATTCCTGATGAGAATCGGGTGTCAAAATATTTATCGGGTTGAAATGTCGCAACCCGACGGAGTTTTAAGCTCCGACCGTATAATATAGCAATTGGTTTCAAAACACCGGGTAAATTAATAATATAATTTTTATATCATTATAACGAGTATGTAAATATGTTAGGATCATAGTCGGGAGTATTGGGTATACGTTAGTAGTAAAACTGAGTGGTATCGTTAATTACAAATTAAGCATACGTAAATGGAAATAATGCATATCCGTGTAGTAACTAATGTGATGATGATGTGTAGACTATTCCAGTCTATATGAAGTGTCATTAATGAATGATGCATAAATTCGCAGCTAAACCTAACTGGTTACGCGAATTTGAAGACTCGTAAACTCAGTTTACGAAATGACGAACGATGATCATGAATAGTGATTTCCCTTCGGGAATGAATAGTGTCACATGAATAGTAAAATTTCTGAACGTTTCTCGGAATCACAAACTGACTCCGAAAATGATGAATAGTAAAATAATGAATAGTGACCGGTGAATAGTAATCGGTGAATAGTAACTGATGAATAGTGAATAGGAGAAATGTCCCGAAAATGCGGGTCGTTACAGTCTCACCCCCTTAAAAGGAACTTTGTCCCGAAATTCAGTTTGTGTTGGTCTCTAGAGTGGTATTGGTGAAAAGATGATGATTTTTATCGTGTAAGCTATTGAGCTCTAACAAGGTTCAAGTCTGACGGCCACCAGGCCTACTCTGTCAGAAATGTTGAATGGTCCAATGTATATCGGGTTCATGAATGCTTACTGGACTAGAGAGTTGGGCTTTTTTCAATATTTCGATCCTTCAATGGATGTGGGCACTTCGACCATTGAGTGCTTCAAATGATGTGGTCTCTAAGCTCGTGTGGTAACTATGGTTGTAAAAGGGTCCGATTTATGGCAAATGGTAAGTCCAACCATTTCTAGAGTCAATCACTCATGTCCTGAGCATATCTTCCTATGTTTGAATCGATCTCAAATTCTGACCGTTGGTCTGCAGATGATAGGTGGTGTAATTCCAAAAGAATCTTAATGAAATCGCTAGGAGTTTGAAGTGAATCAAATTCCTCTATTAGGAATAATTGAAATGGGTATCATGAATCTTGTTTTGAAAGACTTACAAGGTTAAGTCCGTCAAAGGGTGTTACTGAAAATAGTAGATTAGGATAAGGTTGTGATTCCTCCGCAGGAATGTCATGAGTTGAGTCTTTCTCCACCTACGATGCTTAGTCTCCATTACTAAGATTTTCCCCAAGCTCTATGTCATCAATTCACAAAATCCTAAATGTATAAGTGAGGTAATATAGTGATTGGTTTTCAAAGTTTGTTTTGAGATCGTGTGTTGTTCATAACCTTCCCTGAATAAATAAATTTACAACTTTAAGCAAACGGCTTTTTAAGTAACGTTTTTCTTGATGTTTCAAAATTTAATAGTTATGCAAGATAGGACAATTTTCAACATAAGGTGGATAATATGGTTTACCAAAAATTTATGTTTAAAATTTCCTAACATTCAATAGTTTTGTGAAAGGTTAACCAAAAGGAATTTGCTTGTCAAAATAAGTGCCTCAGAAAAGTATTTCTTACAAGATATATGTTTTGTGTAATGGTAGTTTGGAGAAAAATTTATTTAAAAGTAAAAGTATTAAGAGGATAAAATAGTCGGGTAGGTATGTCTGCACAAATGCATAGATGTCTAACATGTTTGGATAATGTCTATTGGTGAGGACATGTTCAATTGAAGGTTCTATAGTCTTGGTTAGGAGGTTGGATGTATCCCTATAGTGTTGCTTAGTGAGCATTCGCATCAAAACTAATCTTGTAATTCAATCAAGCCAATACTTTCCAGATGGTGGAATTGTGGCAATCAGGCCAGTGTTAGTGGTTCGAATGGTTTTGTGGTATCCTGAGATTTCTGTTGAGTTTTGAATGGTTTCAATGTACCGAGGGATCCTCATTTTAGATGGTATGGAAAGTCTTTCCTAGGGAGGTCTTTGATAATATCCACTTATCAATATATGGAGTAGTGAGGGATGAGTGACATCGGAGTCTATAGAGTGTTAGCTAATTCCTTATATATATATGGGGATGGGGAAAGGAAATGATAGTGATGGTGAGAAGGGAAAAGATTGTGACAACTGCGACAAAATGAGATTGTGATAAAAGAAAATACTGTGATATAAGTGTATCGTGCATAGACGTAAATGTCCATGAGATGAAATGACCAGTTGGCGTGCTTCCAATCGGTGGTTAACGAGATGGTGAAAAGTATGAATGTTCTGCCAACGAGTGTTTACACACACGTAAATGTAACATTTGGAAATTGAGTAGAGAATTCAATCCAGACAGAATTTTATTATAACCATTCTCAGTATTGCAAAATTCATTTCTGAGTCAGACATAGGTGGTCAGCCTATATCTCACTATCCCGGGTTGAATATAGATGACCAGTCTATATTCCACCGAGGTTCCATGAATTTTGAAATACTCAGCTCAGTTATACTAAGACTATGTCCTTCTCAAATACCAAGACGTTCTGAAAGACAAAAGCAAGTGACCAAACTCGAGGTCAGATTATGAAGCTATGCAAGGAAAAGCATAACGTGGTGACATATACGATACATGAGCATGCTTATATGAAAGGCAATTATAGTAATCGACTATAATAATGAATATAATATATCAGATAATGAGACACAAATCTCATCACCTATGTCAGCAACTAACCACAAATGAGGCTTCAGCTTGGCAGGCAGGCACGTGACAGTCATAGGGTTAGGTTTTCGTGAAAGTAGCTATAGTCTAGGTTATAAAAACACTTAGTTCGCTATAGCCAAAGCTCTGATACCAATCTGTCACACCCCCATGATCGGGTCCAGCGGAAGCATACGTGTAGCTGGGGTGTAACTCAATTGGTATTACAACACAAGTTCAAAAAGGGTTTTCACTTGAATCATTTAGAATAAAATAGCTTAATCAAAAATGTTGAATTTACATTTTTAATAGTAGTGCGGAAGTAGGCCCTTAAAATAGTTTAAAACGGTCCCCAAGTGAATATCAGAGTCTTCTATGACCATGTCATGCCCTGCCAAAACCTCCGGTAGCGTGCCATTGCTTAAAACCTGAAAATACATGCTAAAGAGTGTCAACACGAGGTTGGTGAGTTCATAAGTTTGTATTAAAACAATAGTGTTGTGAGTACAATAGAGAGTTTTGTGACCATTGTGTAACTCACAATGTCATAAAAATAAGGTTTACCTTATAGTAAAATCAGGATTGTGGACCATGAGTAGAGTGTGTGATCATTACAACAAATATAATATCACATAGAAAAATAGTCTATTACGCTAGCGCTAAGTTCATGCAACCGAAGCTATAACAGTGTGCATGCTCTAGAAGCATGTTAAATATAAAGGCCCGGCAAGTGTTTATCCCGTTACACTTGTAATTCGACATGTTATACGCTCGCGTTTGCCTATCCGGTCAAACCGAACGGGGGAGTCACCACCAATAGATCTATTTATAACATTCGCGCTTCCCAGCAGGAATTGACGGTTCATGAGTTTGGGCATAGTGGGATTCAAGGGCTTAGGCTAATCCGCGTAATAGTTTAGATAAAACATAAGTTTCAGTATGGTCCATAAAAGTGTTTGCATAAAAGCAATAGTTCACAAAGTGTGTTGCATAAAAGCAAGAGTTCATAAAGTGGGTTGCATAAAAGCAAGAGTTCATAAAGTGGGTTGCATAAAAGCAAGAGTTCATAAAGTGGGTTGCATAAAAGCAAGAGTTCATAAAGTGGGTTGCATAAAAGCAAGAGTTCATAAAGTGGGTTGCATAAAAGCAAGAGTTCATAAAGTGTGTTGCATAAAAGCAAGAGTTCATAAAGTGTGTTGCATGTTTATAAAACGCTTGTGTATGCGAGAAAATAATCAAGTATGCAACCGATATACACATAGGTGCATTTGAATAATCAATCAAGTATCCAGAGAAACAGTAGTGTTTAAGTATGCAATTGCGCATTCAAGCATTGAGTTTAGTAAAAAACGAGCATGTATTCTCCCCCAAAACAGTTATAAAAACAGGTAAAAGTAGGGGGTATGAACTCACCTGGTGCGATAGCTATGATGACAAAAGTGGATACACTGAAATGAGGCACGATCTCTAATCGCAACCTAATATGAATGATAGTTTCTAATGTAAGAAACGAAATGATGCTACACATGCAAGTACGTATGTTATCGATACCACTCGTTAGTTTTGAAAATAGTGTTTATCGTCAAAAATACATTTTTGACGCCTCGTTAAGTTTATAACCACTTTTCATGTGAATATATTGAAACGGTACTCCACGATCCTTGTTTGGTGTCTTTTCGGCAAATATAAGGTTTTCGTCGCAAAAAATAGCATTTTCATTACTTGAAAATATGACCAAAATGGCCTCGCAAAACTAGTCGCGAAATATTGTACGTTAAGTGTTAATGGTCAAGCTCGGCATTTTTGAAAACCTTGTAACAATATCTTGAAGTCGTGTTATTTAACTTTTGGCTATACGGGTCTTGATCGATGAGAGAATCGACTCTTATTGTTGCTATTTGAAAATATTATGTTCAACACTTAGAAAATTTCATTATAGCAAAAGCTGTCAAAATATATATAGTTTATCGGGTATATAGATGAGGTCGTAGTTTATTCGTTACGAGTCCAATGATCAAACGGACAATTGATTTGAAAAGCTTGCTGGGAGATCTTGATTTCATAAAACTACGGCTCGGACTCAAACTGATCCGATCATAAAGAAAAACAGCCGTGAAAGTGGTGTCTCGCAAAGACAGTTTACGTCAAAACTCTATTAGTGTACAAAGCTGATGGAAATATATATATATATCATCGGATTTCAAACACTTGTATCTTTTTCGTTATAAGCCCGTTTTCTATGTTCTTTATATCCCAGCGAAGGTAATCAAGTATACTTTAGGTTTCTCAAGGTCTCGGCTAGTCAAGATATCATTAAATCTCAGTTTTCCTAGCTAGAAAAATCGGGACAGATTCAATATTTCAGAAAGTATAGTTTTTGTCGTAAATCTTGAAAATAACATATCTTTTTTGTCGTAACTCGGATTTTATCCCCGTTTTCGGCCATAGTTTCGTCTCGGAATGTATTTTCTAAATCTTTGGTCCAAAGTTACACCCTAGACCCTGAGTTTCCCACGTTTTACAGAAATGGACAGCAGCTTTGAAAGTTTGTCAAAATCAACTTTTCTAGTTCAAGGGTTGTTCAAAGCTTAACCAAACTATCTCAATCAACTCCACAAGTACCCAATCCTACCATACACCTTCTTAGGGTGTCATGGGTTCCTAGTCTTCACCAAAAATGGTGGATCTCATGAGATTGTTAATAAAAATTATAGATCTATGTTTATAAAAACAAAATGAGTAATAAGTGGTATGGATCTTACATACTTGCATGTTTTACCAATATATCTTGAAAATACATAAAAATATAAAGTAAATGAAAGTATGAAAAGATCAAAAGTGTTTTTGAAGCTTACTTGAAGTTTTGAGGTGATTTGAAGATGATTATGTATAATAACCTAGGGTTTTTACCACAAAACCCCAACTAGATCATGATTAGAACTTTATAAACACTTGGATCTTGAAAAGTTTATGGTTTCTCCTTTGGTTCTTGATGGTGGCCGATTCACACACCAATGAGGAGAGCAAAATTGAGTTTTTGTGCTAGTTTGTTATGTTGTGTAAATGAAGAAATGTGATAAAAGGATGTATATATATATTTATTTTAGAAGGTCTTGGTCAAAAAGTTGGTCCAAAGGGGGGGGGGGGGGGGAACATGGGGCATGTTTTAGGGGAGAAAAGTGGGAGTTTGTGGGCTATTAAATGTTATTGTCTTCAACACATGTATATGTTTAGTTTTTGTTGTGTATTGGGTGTTATCGGGTACCGAGTTATCTAAAAGTAAATGTTACCGAGGTGAAATAAAATACGACGAAGTTGTAAAAGTTGTAAAATAATATTCCTGATGAGAATCGGGTGTCAAAATATTTATCGGGTTGAAATGTCGCAACCCGACGGAGTTTTAAGCTCCGACCGTATAATATAGCAATTGGTTTCAAAACACCGGGTAAATTAATAATATAATTTTTATATCATTATAACGAGTATGTAAATATGTTAGGATCATAGTCGGGAGTATTGGGTATACGTTAGTAGTAAAACTGAGTGGTATCGTTAATTACAAATTAAGCATACGTAAATGGAAATAATGCATATCCGTGTAGTAACTAATGTGATGATGATGTGTAGACTATTCCAGTCTATATGAAGTGTCATTAATGAATGATGCATAAATTCGCAGCTAAACCTAACTGGTTACGCGAATTTGAAGACTCGTAAACTCAGTTTACGAAAAGACGAACGATGATCATGAATAGTGATTTCCCTACGGGAATGAATAGTGTCACATGAATAGTAAAATTTCTGAACGTTTCTCAGAATCACAAACTGACTCCGAAAATGATGAATAGTAAAATGATGAATAGTGACCGGTGAATAGTAACTGATGAATAGTGAATAGGAGAAATGTCCTGAAAATGCGGGTTGTTACACATGGACATTGTCATCATGTGCAAGGTTTTCCGTCAATTCATTGGTCACTGGCCTGTCCTCATCACTTCGACCTGTGTAACCTGGTCCGAGAGGTGAATCTTGGGACATAAACTCAGTATCAAACCTAGTTTGAACAGCTGAGCCCCCTGTATTTGCCATTTGGCTAGGGTTACCATCCTGAGAATTTGATTCAGAAGAATCATCATCTCTAGATGTTGCCTTGGTTTGGGTCTTAATGATGTTATCACTATCCTGCTCTACTGCTAAGCTAGAAGCAGTAGTGACAGCCCTTGCCAACATGTCCTCTTCATCACCTAGGACAGCCTCATCTGGTACAGCCATACTAACACTATCCTAAGGTAGATCAGTGTTCTTTTTAGTGTTCCTACGGGTATAGAGTATTTTAGGTTGTGTAGCAGATGCACTAAAATTGGGTGTGTGATGGGAGTCAGTGGGATTTCCTGATCCTTCACCCTGATTGTTTTGCACAAGTTGCACCATGTGAGGTGTAAGATTTGTATTTGTGCCTGAAAAACCTTTTCCATGTTTAACCAAGAAAGTAAAGGTTTTAGAAACCAATTTTGGAGCATTATAGGTAGCAACATGGCCTCTAAACTTTGTAAGTTGATTTTGAACAAAGAGTTGTATAAACCTTGGATAAAACAAATATGAACCAGACTCTTTGATACTTTGAAACATCCCTTCCAAAATCATTCTTGAAAAATTGAATGGTTTACCTTTGCTTAGGCATACCATTGCAGAAGCAATAGTAGTACTAAACTCATGCCATCCAGAAGTTTTAGGACTCAAACAATGAAGAAGAAGATGTATCAAAAACTTGTATTGAGGACAGAGGAGAGATTTTTGAAATTTTAAATTTGTATGATTCCCCTCATATCCTAAATCTTTTAACCCAGCAAAAATAGCAGAATTGGCCAGGCAAGTGGTCTCTGTTTCATCATCTAAAAAAAAGGGCTTTTCTTATTAATGATTCAGATACACGAACCTTTTGCCCATCTACTAAGGCACTAACATGTTTTTCCCTATTCATAGTTTTGATTTTAGCGGTAAGCCAAAACTGTTTGATGTGGGAAGCAAATATAGTAGGATTCACAGTGAGTGCATACCTAAGAGAAGTAGCATTCAAAAATTTTACCATGTCTGTGAAATCTTCATTAACTGATTCGGCATCCAAAATGACCACACTGTTGTGTTGCTTTGCCCAGGTACGAACGCAATCCATGAGTTAGGGTTTAGGGAAATTGGGGATAATTGACTTTGAGAAAAATGGAGTGTTAGGGTTTGTGATAACTTCGATTTGAAATATAAGAAAACCAATTAGAAAAATCAATTAGGTTTTAAACTGATTGAAGAAGTTACACATACCACTCTCACACTTTCAACCGTAGCAGCACAATAACACTAGCAGTAGAGTTATATAACTAGCAGCAGAGTGAAATAATTTAGCAGCAGAGTTGACAAAATAAGCTTGGTCAAAAAGTCAAGAATCCTCAGCAATTAATGTGACGATATGCCGTAATCCCTATAAAAGTGGACTAAATATTTTCCCTAAATCAACACAATCAAACCCTAATCGCAATCAAAACGCCAATCAACCAAATCAAAACTTCAATTAACCCAAATCAAATCAAATAATCATGAAATCAACACCCGAAATCATCAATATCTCTTCTGATTCATCATCTGAAGATGAAACCCCATTTGAAACATATGTGCCGCCCTTCCGTCCTCCTCATGATGGTTGTAGAACCAAAGAGCAAGCCAAAAAGAGAAAGCATGATCTCCCTGTGTTCAAAGATCTTCTGCATTTAAACCAAACCCCAAGCACATCCAGGGGTAAAGCTGTGATGTCCCCAAAATCTCCATCGTCTTCAGAATCATCAGAAGACCCAGCGTGGATCCCTGTCAGGCAACCATCCCCAAGGGAGCTTGTTTCCCCTTTCATCTACACATCATCAGAGAGGCCTCAGTCATCAAGGCCACGACCAAAGAAGTCCACCAAGGCAAAGAAGACAAGGAAGACAAACTCTCCTCTCCCTAAAGAAAGAAAAATTGTTCTTGGACTTCCATGCCCTAGGAAGTAGTGCTTGTAGTCTTTAATTTCATCTTAGATTGTTGCACTCTTTTGTGGTTTCAGAAGTAGTCTTTGTAATTTCTCTTTTGATGTATGAACTTCTGAACTTGATGAATGATGAATGACAGATGTTCTTCTTTTGTTGTCATAATATTGTTATTGCAAATCATCATTTAGACTTATTCCTACACAATATTAGACCAAACACCACAAAGCAAACAAACATATGTACTAGCAGTAGAATTAGAAATAGCAGCATAGTACATTCCATCACAAACATATGCTTTAAGATAAGCAGCAGAGTAACAAGCAGCACAATTCCTTTACAAACTTATACAAAACAAAGAGATAAGTTTTTCAAAGATTTATCATACCAATGTTTGCAATTAAAAATTGAAACCTCCCCACATCAAAATGTTTAGTGAGAAGATCAGCAACATTGTTATCAGTATGAACTTTAACAATTTGGATCAACTTCTTTTCATAACAATCCCTGATAAAATGACGTCGTATCTCAATATGTTTTGTTTTAGAATGAAAAACAGGATTTTTAATTATGCAAAGTGTGCTGTTGTTATCAATATGAATTTTGGTATTCATGAAATTATACCCATAATCCAATAATTGATTCTGCATCCATAGAACTTGTCCACAACAACTTGAAGCAGCCACATACTCAGCTTCAGTTGTAGAGTTAGCGACCACTGTTTGCTTCTTGCATTGCCATGACACCAATCTGCTTCCTAGAAATTGACAACTCCCTGTTGTAGACTTTCTATCCAAAGAAGCTCCAACATAGTCACTATCTGAATAGGAGACCATATCAAATGGTGAATCCTTAGGATACCAAAGGCCCAATTTTGGTTGATGCCTCAGATATCTAAAAATTCTCTTCACTGCATTGAGATGTGATTCCTTGGGACACACTTGAAATCTTGCACAGGCACACACAGCAAACATAATATCAGGCCTTGATGCTGTAAGATACATCAATGAGCCAATCATATACCTGTACAAGTGTATATCCACTTCCTTTCCATATTCATCCTTCAGCAATGGTTTATTGGTTTCCATGGTAGTCTTGGCAGGTTTAGCATCTTCAAAACCAAATTTCTTCAAAATATCTTTGACATACTTATCCTGACTGATAAATATACCATTTTCTTTCTGTGTAACTTGCAGACCTAAGAAGAAGGTGAGTTCTCCCATTGAACTCATAGCAAACTTGTCCTTCATAAGCTTCTCAAAACTAACACACATAGCTTTGTTTGTAGACCCAAAGATGATGTCATCAACATAGATTTGAACCAGCAAAATATCATCCTTTTGTCTTTTGAGAAACAGAGTTTTATCAATCTTTCCTCTGCTAAACCCAGATTCTAGCAAGTATGTTGACAAAGTGTCATACCAAGCTCTAGGAGCTTGATGTAGGCCATACATTGCTCTATTTACCTTGTAAACTTTGTCAGGATGATCAGGGTCTTCAAAGCCTGGTGGTTGAGACACATAAACCTCTTCTGTAATGGTCCCATACAGAAAAGCACTTTGCACATCCATTTGATACACTACAAAATCTTTGTATGAAGCATAAGCCAAGAATATTCTAATTGCTTTTATTCTTGCCACTGGAGCAAATACCTCATCATAATCAAGGCCTTCTTGTTGTGTGTATCCCTGTGCTACTAACCTTGCCTTATTCCTTATGATAATTCCTCTCTCATCTCTTTTGCATCTGTAAACCCATTTTGTGCCAATCACTCTTTTTCCATTTGGCAGTTCAACCAAGGTCCAAACTTCTTGCAGCTTAAATTGTAGAAGCTCATCTTGCATTGCTTCCACCCAACTTGCTTCTTGTAAGGCTTTATAAGTGTTTTTGGGTTCAATTTGAGAAAGAAAACATGCAAACAAGCAATTTTGAAGATCTTTATGACTATTTGTTTGATGCAGAGATTTGGCAAAGAAACTTTGATGTTGAAGATCTTTCAGTGCTTTAGTCATCTGCCTAGTTTGAATAGATGATTGTGGATCACTTAAAATTTGATCTTTGGGATGATCCTTGTGTACTCTTGTGGTAGTTGTGGGACTAACAGAAATATTGAGTTCCAAATTAGTAAAATCTGCAGCAGCTCCAAATAACTGACCATCAAGTGCATCATCATCTGTGTCATAATAAATATTATCAAGAGGAGGCATATTTGGATCATCAGGATAGATAGAATCAGCAATAGGTCTACCATGAGAGTCCAAATTAGGAAACATTGAAGTAGTAGTAGAGTTAGTAGGCTTGGAAGCAGAATGTGGTGGAGCAGTAGTTGTATCTTTTGTCCTAGTAGTAGAGTCTGGTGAGTCAGCAGCAGAGTCTTCTGGTTTTGTAGGAGAGACATCAATAACTACTTTGGGAACCCCATTAGTTTCTTTTTCTGCTTCAATAGGTATTTCAATGCCTTCTTCAGTTTCCTTAGGTTTTTCTTGAGTAACAACATCTTCTTTAGGACCTAGATCAGTCTAAAAGGGTAGTAGAGTAGGACCAACCTTTAGTTTCTCAACCAAAACAAATTCTTCTTGTGGTTTGTCAACACTGGCAATAACTGGTACATAGTTCATTATTTTGGTAAGCATATCAACATTAAACAGTCATTCTGGTCCTTTTCCCTCAGGATTAGATGTGTTCTCAGAAAATTTGATATGCAAATTCTCCTCTACATGTTTGGTTCTCTTGTTGTATACTCTGAAAGCTTTACTAATTACAGAGTAACCAACCAAATTTCCTTCATCAGCTTTTTCATCAAATTTGCCTAGCTGATCCTTAGTGTTCAAAATTGTAACAGGACATCCAAATGGTTTGAGAAAATCAATCAGTGGCTACTTTCCATGAAATAACTCATATGGAGTCTTATTATGAGGCTTGACTACCTTACTTCTGTTCTGCACAAAGCATGTAGTGTTCACAGCTTCAGCCCAAAAAGGAATAGGTAGTTTTGAATCAGATAACATTGTTCTTGCAGCCTCAATAAGTGTCCTGTTTCTTCTTTCTGCAACACCATTCTGTTGTGGAGTTCTTGCTACACTATACTGTCTAAGAATTCCTTTCCCCACACAGAATTGATTCATCACACTGTTCTTGAACTCAGTACCATTGTCACATCTGATTATCTTCACCTTGTGATTGTACAGGTTTTCAACTCTTGTAATGAATGCCTTGAGTATTTCTGGAGTTTCATCTTTGGTGGCTAGAAAGAATACCCAAGTAAACCTGCTAAAGTCATCAGTGACAACAAGACAATATGACTTTTTGTTCAAGCTTTTGACAAATACAGGCCCAAATAAGTCCATGTGCAGTAGATGTAATGGCTCAGTATTTGTGTTCACAGTTTTGGACTTGAATGAAACTCTGTGTTGTTTACCCTTTTGACAGGCAACACAAGTTTCACAATTCTCAAAAGTCTTTGTAGGCATTCCTCTGACCAGATTTCCTTTTACCAATTTGTTCATGGTCTTGTAGTTCAGATGTCCCAATCTCCTATGCCATAATTTGGACTCATCAACAGTGGCCTTTGCAATTAGACAAGTCAAAGCCCTCTTAGGAACAATGTTCTTAATATGGTCACTGTATATATTCTCATTTCTAGGGAACTTCAAAAGCACAGATTTGTCATCTGGCAACTGATAGTCAGGAGAAAGGATCATACACTCAGTGTCTGTAAAAAGAACAAAGTTCTTTTTGCCACACATTTGTGAGACACTAAAGAGGTTAAACTTAAGTCCTTTCACAAGAAACACCTTCTCAAAGTCCAAATTTCCAGTTTTTAGAGTTCCTCTTCCAACAATCTTTCCACCTTTTGGATCATTCCCAAAAGCAACATAACCACCATCAAAAGCCTCAAAGTCTTCAAGTTGAGACTCATCTCCTGTCATGTGTCCAGAACATCCACTGTCAACAATAACCATATCCTTAAGCTCATCCAGTAGATTGACCTGCACATAAAAAGTAGAGACATTAGTTCTTCTTGACGACCCAAGCCATTACTGACTTGGATCTGCCCTGTGCATCAACATAATCAAATTTCTTTAAATCACTTGATGCACTACTATTCTTGGAAACAGAATTTGAACCAATAGTTTTTGGTTTCCAAGTCCAGCAAGCTGAGGCCTTAACAGCATAAAAGTGATTACCAACAACTGTATTTGTTAAAACTTTTGACCCAGAAGTAGAAAGTTTTGTACTAGTAGCAGGTTGCTTACTAGCAGCAGAGTGCATACTAGCAGCAGAATGCTTACTAGCAGTAGAGCCAGTAGAAGAACCAGTTGTGGTTTTGAAAACACCATTTGATTTAGCAGCATAAATAGATCTAGTTGCACCAGATCTCAATAAAATAGCTCTTGGAACCATATTTGTATTAGGATGTGGGTGAGTTTGTTTAGTTACATATTTATGATTCACCCTAGTGTATTGATTCCAAACAGGCTTTTGGTGTTCAGGACATCTAACAATCAAGTGGTCAAAGCTACCACACTTATAACAAGCCTTCTTTTGTAATTGAAACTGATTACCTAATCTGTGTGAAACTAGGTTGTTGAAGTTACTCTGGTTACCCCTAGGCTTATTATTGAACCTTTCCATCTGTTCTCTAGGTACCTCATTGTACTCTACCATTTTCTTAGAGATGTTATTTCCTAACACAGGTTTGACAAACTTAACCTGTTCAATTTTAGGTTTAAACTTTGTAGGAATTTCTTCCTTTTTCACACTTTGTTCTTGTTTAACCTGTTCCTCATCACTATCACTATCAGAATACCAATCTTCTATAATAGGAGCTTCAGGAAATTTTCTAGCCTCAACCTTAGGTGTTTCATTAACACTTGTGCTACATTCACCTACAGGTTTTTCAATATTTAGCTCACTAATGAAGGATAGTTCTTTTCCTGGTGGAGCAAAAGCACTTTTGGCTGGAGGAGTCACTTCATTATAACCAATTTCACTACCTTTTCTCATCAAGTTATTCTCTATAGCTTTATGAACCAAATCAGAAGCATATTGTTGTTTTTGTACTCTTACTACATGTTTATCTTTTTCAGCAAGAATTTCCTCTTTTTCTTTTTCTGCTTCTTCTAACTTATTTTTAAGAACTTCTACTTCACTGTTTTTCTTAAAAATTTCTATATCTCTGAGATTAAGTTGATCTACATATTCCTTCTCACACTCCTTGAGATATTCTAACCTCCTTTCAACATTTTGAATACCTACTTTGTAACCTAAGTTATCAAGTTTTTGGTGTTCAATTTCTCTATTTAAACTCTCATTCCTAGACTTAAGTTCTTCTATTATATCAGCACAAGACTTAAAAGAACACACAGATAAGTCTGAATCATTTGATACCTTAGAGTCAGAGCCTGATGATGAACCATAGGCCATAAGTGCAAAGTTCTACACCTTGGGTTGAGCAACAACTACCAAAGAGAAATTTGGTTCTTCTTCAGCCATATCACTCCAATCATAATCTCCCAGTCCATCACAAGATACCAGTGTAGTCTTTGTGATTGGCTCTGAACGGTCAACCTAAACTGACCAAGGGATGGTCAACTAAGTCAAACAGCCTAAGTTAAACAAGCTATATGAATAAGACTAGAAGCTAAGAAAAACCAGACACGTTTAAAACTTAAAACGCGTACGTTCACGTTTAAATAAAACGTAAACGTACAAAATAAAAAGTAAAAACTGAAATCTGAAAACACCCAGGGGGTGAAAATGACTTTTTTATAAACTAAAAGACAAAAGAAAATTTTTAGAAAAAGAAAATAAATTTTTACACTAATTATTTATTTAATATTAATTAATTACTAATTAATACTTATTATTAAAATTTAAAACACTTAAATACAATATTATATTAATTAAGCACTAGAAAAATGAAAATAAAATTCCTAAAATTATAAAATAACTAAAAACAAGTTTTAAAAATAAAAATAAGTATTTTTGTCTTATTTATCTAATTAAATAAGTATATTAATTAAGCACTAGAAAAATTAATTACTAATTAAACATTATTTATCTAATTAAACTATTTTAAATTAAGAAAAATAGAAAATGAACAGTAAAAATTATAAGAAAATTTCTAAAATTATTTTACAACTTATAAAATCTAGGAAAAATATAAAAACATGGTTTTACTTAATAAAAACTAATTATGCTATTTTAAACTTAATATTAATTAATTACTAATAAAACTAAGATTAAATCTAATAAATACTAAAAGATAAAATAAAAATCTGAGAAAATTATTATAATTACTTTAATATAAGAGGAAATTAATAAAAATATAAAAATGACAAGTACTTAATTAAAATCTAAAAATGAAAAATAAAATTTAAATAAAATTAAATAGAAACTATCACTTAAAAATTAAGTTGACTTTTCTAGATTTTCTTTTTGGAAAACTATTTTATAACTAAAAATGAAAAACTTTTGTGAAAACAAACTTTTTATAACATAAAAATAAACTGAGAACAAGCTTAATTGTGAGACAGTTGACTTATGTTGACTAGAAGAGAAAATAAGCTGAAATGGGCACAAGTGGGACCCACTATGGTGAAATCAGGTCCCAATAAGTTATATGAACATATTTAGACAAGATTTGAACAAATAAGCCAACAAGATAAGCAATAAAGCTCAAATAAGCACTTTGATACTTTGTTGAGGACTGAAAATGGGGACAGATCTTAGGGCTTGATTCAAGTGGGGTCCACAGGTATCTAGGTCAAACCACTGGTCAATATTTCAAGCCTACCAGGGGGGGTTGAAATGAACAAGGTTGGGGCCATTGGACCCACTGGGTTGGCCAGAAAACCACCACCAAGTGGTGGTGGTGGGTGACTGTTGTGTGCAGCAGGGCAGGGTTCCCCCCCTGCAGTCCACTTTGGGCAATGGTGGGGGCCCACACAAAATTCACAAAAATATAAACAAGTTGGAACACAAAAGGTGAGCTGGTATACTATAACTAGAAACAAGTTTCAAGTCCAGAAACCTTATACAAAATTCAAAACAATTCCCTCAATATTTGGAAAAAACTGAGGTCATATCAATTTGACTTTTAAGAAAATGAGCTTATGTTGACTTTTTTGAAGTTTGATCTTAATCCACTGACTGAATATGATGTATTAAGTTATATAGAGAGTAAACTAAGCTTGAAAAACAATTTCCTAATCAAAATGGGTGGGTTTTGGACCCAACTGACCCAACAGTTAACTGTTGGGTGGGATGGAAGGTGATTTTGACCTTTTGCTATTCAACACTTGGATTTGAGACTTGTTTTATCCTAATATAACCTAATACAGTGAAACTACACCAAAACAACACTAAAACAACAACTAGAATATCGCAAACAAGCTTTAGCCAAACACCCCTTTTACACTAACTGTTTTTGGTTTTCAAAGGAAATGATCAATCTAAGCTCTAAAACTGACAAGTAAACTTATACTAACAAATTATAAGCACAATTAAGATGATTAGAACAATAATTATCCTACTGAGACTAGAAATCAAAGACAATACTAAAACTTGGAATTGAGACTTACAACAGATTTAAGCTAAGAGATTGGAACCCAGGACCTCATAAACTACCATCTACACTCCCCATGGAATCCTAAAACCAATAAAATCCAGAATCTACCAGGTTCCATTGCATCTTTCTTCCTTGAGCTTGATTTTTTATTTTTCTTTCATTTTTCTTGATTTTTGATTATTTTTAGTTATGAACTGAAACTGGCTTCAAAGCTTTGATAGCTTTATAAAAACTTGTTGGTACTTTGATTGAGCTTAAAGAATCACTTAAAAAACATTTAACAATATATATAGCAAAGTTGTCAATTTTGCTAAGAAATGCTAATGACTGAATTTGAACTTGAGAATTGGCACTGAGAAACTACTAAAATCTTTTCATTAACTTAAAAGCTTGATACAACTTTGAATTTAAACTGAATTTAAAAGTTTACAACGGAAATTTAAAGTTTACACTACGAATTGGTCTAAAAACATGTGACAACCATATACTTCTCTTTTTCTTCATCTTTATAGGTCCTGGAGCTTGACTCTTTCTTTCCCACCTCTTCTGACCCTTGGATGACTTTGAATTAATCTCAGCCTTTGAAAATTCTTTTTGGCGGGAAATGGGGGATTAGCAGGTTAAGTAGTGTTTGGTGGGTACATTAATGAGGGGGAGGGTTATTGGTGAAAGGTTAGTGTGAAAATTAATGATGGTTGGTAGAATTGGTGGAAAGGTGAGGTTGGAGGGAAGCGTGAAAGCTGGAGGTAGGGGTGAGTAAACAGTGGTCTGGGGTGAGGGTGTTAACTGATTGTTTGACCGGCTTGTTATACTAAAAAGGAAGTGGGCTTTGGGTTTGGGCTTGGGTTGTCATGTTGGGTCTGGTTTAGGATTGGGGTGGTTTGAATAAAAATACAAAAGGGTTAGTTTGGTTAAGTGTATAATCACAAGGACCAATATTGTAAAGGCTGAAAAGTTTAGGCCTAAAATGTAATTTTTTCCAAAGATGTAATAAGGACCAATTTTGCCAACTTGTACTTTCCCAAGGATCATAAATTATATTTTCCATTTTTTTAAAATTCCCGGGGATCAATTATGGAAATTTCCAAATTACGGGGACCAAACATGTAAACTTTTCAAACTTCACTCCAAGGACTAAAAATGATTTTTGTAACTTCCCAAGGACCCAAAATGATTTTTCTTTCAAAATTATCCCACCAGGAACCAATTCTGTCAATATCTGTAACTCCAGGGACTAAATTGTAATTTTCCAAAACTTTTGAGATTTTTCACCAAAGGACTAAATATGACATTTTATGATTTCAAAATGACCTTTGGTGATAATTTTCCATTTTTTGAATGACCAGGGACTAGTTTTGTAATTTTATGTAAGTTGGGGGACTGAAACTGCCAATTTTGCAAACTTTGTGCGTTTTTCATTTGTTTTTGCTCATTTTGCATCTAAAACATATAAAACACAATTTTGAAATATTTTTAGTATTTTGATGCATTTCTGAGTGTTTTTGTATGTTTTGCAGTTCAGATTTGACCAAAAATGATGAGTGTTTGAGCACTCATCAATCCCCCACAATAAACTATTGCTAGTCCCTAGCAATAACTGTTTTGAAAACTTGATGGATTTTAAACTCTTTACCAAAAGCCATCACTTCTGGAGTAGCCAGGTGTAAGAACTATGGCACACCTGATAACCGTGTGATTTTGAGCAAATCACCAGCTGTCAACGGATTTGATTTGTCTTTACCAGGAGCCATTTGCTTCTGGACTAGCCAGCTCTTGATGGAATAGTCAACATCTTGGTGAGCTGATTACCAATTATGGATTTTCCACTGCCTTTACCACAAGCCATAATCTTGCGGGCTAGCCAACTCATTAGCTTTTAAGGATGATGGGGAGTTGAGGAACCATACAATTTTGGGCAAATTGCAAGCCGTAAACGGATTTGAGATGTCTTTACCAAGAGCCGTTTGCTCCTGGACTAGCCAATCCTTTTTGTCAGTTAGACAAGGCGGATTGATTACCAAAAAAATTTTGAAGCACCAGTGAAAATTTTTTGAAATTTTTGAAATTTTGGCTAAAACGGGGGTATTATATAGTAAAATGTGATAAAATTCGCTAGAGTAGCGAAATACCCCCCCCCCCCCCCCCCCCCACACTTAGGATGAATATTGTCCTCAATATTCAAAATCCCGGCTATTATGCCGACATTTTGAACGTAAAAGGGCAACATTACAAGCTAAGCGTGAAAACAGCATTTTGTTTTTCACTCTTTTAACCATAGCATGGGGACTCCCCCACACTTAGGGTGAAAACCTTATAAGCATGCTACTGTTTTTTGTTTACCGAGTCTCTAGCTTGACTCGACCCCGAATTCATTTGTCCTTGGGGAATCATGATGTGGAAGAAACAATCTCAATCGGACTTTCATTCAAAATGTTTGGACAATCATATGAAGCACGTGAAAGTTCCACACCGATGAGATAAGTATCCAGCTCAAGATAATGATACATGAAAATGCCGGGATCAAATATGGTATCTTCATTCCCGAAGGAGTGAAGAACAAGAGAGGTCACCTTATAGGTGAAGAAAAGGAAGAAAACCATGATGAAAATCATGATTTGATATTCTTCCTCGAGAGCAGGCTCATTAGCCTGAATTTGGATTTCAAAGGTTAAGCTCGTAAACATCCCGGGAGGGTGGGTGGGAATTTGCAAATTCTCATGATTGAGTGCATCTCCCCCCGGGATATCAAACTCCGGAGGAGTCATAATATGATGAGTAAGTTCACCGGAGAACTCCTCATGAAGAGAATTATTCACAAGATGTGAATCTGTGAACTCAGGTTCCGGAATAGACTCATCACAATCCTCATTCTGAACATCAAATAGTGATTATCAGAAATCAAAGTGAATTCAGAGTCGAATTCAAATAGAGGATTAGTGAGAGTAGTATTGAATGATTCGGGAACAAAGTGATTATTATTCTCTATTGGACTGCTGGGATTAGAAGTGAGTGACGGATCATGATATAGGAGACTTTCAATTTCTCCCAGATCGGCTTGGAAATCGAGGAGACCATCATCACTTTCCAATGAAAGTGGATTGATGTGAGTAAGTTCATCAGCGAACTCCTCAAGAAGAGGATCAACATCAAAATGAGGCAGTGGTGCCTCAATATACTCAATGTCTCCATGAGATGTACAATCATCATTAAAATCTGAGAAAGTCTCAAAATGATTGTTTGAACACTCGAGAGGTGAAGGAATATCACATACATGATCCAAAGTTCCCTGTGACTCTCTCGGGATTGGGACAAGGATCTCAACACTAGACTTTATTAATTCGTCTGATTCCTTATCAGGAACAGTGCTAAGATGCTCATCCCCCATGATTAGAGAGTGAGTGTGAACTTCGGGTGTGATAGCAGACTGAGGGAGTGGAGAGGAGCTAGCATTCATGGATTGTACGAGTTCCATTTGATCTTCTGCTAGTAATTTCTCCGTCTCATCATTTCCTCCCTGATTACCCATGGAAGGAATCACAACTGACGAATCTGATGAATCGTTTTGAATAATGACAATGTTATCTTCATCATCATCACTGTCATCATCGTCATCATAAAGAGCAGCATAGCGAAGATTGGCACGTATTTTAGCCGCTCTTTGCTCAGCAAGTAATTCTTCCATGCTCTTTTCATTTCTAGCTTCTCGTTCTTCAGCAAGTAATTTTGCCATTGATTTTTCACGAGAATCTTGAAACGATGTAGTAGCCAACCCCTCCTTAAATTTTTTAAATGCATCAAGAACCTCATCACAAAGGTCTTGCGGGAATTGAGGAGTTGCTTGGGTAGTTTGGTACTGTGGAGGTGGGTCTTGAAACGAATAGTCGTAATTGTTACAAGGAAATGGATTCCCTGTTTGACAATCAGAGCTAGTGTGTGGACCTCCACAATACTCACAACAGTGAAACTGATGTGGCTGTGAGTCATATGTGCATGAGTCATAATTGTTATCAGGAAACTACTCATAGACAAGCGTGTTTCCCGATTGACAATCAGAACTGTAATGTGGACCACCACAGTACTCACAACAGTAAAACTGTTGAGTCTGGCTTGGTGTATCTTGATACGAAGCATCATTGAAATTTGGGTAATATGATTCTTGCTCGTATGAATGTGATGGGTAATTGGAAAAATTTGAAGAGTCGTTGAATGAGTTTTGATTAGGATCATAAGCAAATGAATTACTCGTCCCACAAAACAAACAACTCCCGTTTAGAATATCATTACGACATTGTACACATGTACACCAACGACATGGTAAACCAAAAAGTGGCTCACCACAACCAACACAAGGGATAAAATCCGGAGGTGGGACAAGTTGTGTGCTCTTAGTGCTAGCAATTTCCACCACTTCCGTTATGGTCTCGTGTTTTGGTTCTTGATAAACGTGAAGATTGGGCAAGTTGTTCTTTTCAGTCACTGCCCTAAGCTCTGTACGTTTGCTTGATGACCTTATAACCTTATATCGTGAAAGATCAGGATTGATTCTTGAAGGTTTAGGAGCATTTGTGAGCTTAGGTTTTTGGATAACCGTAGGTTGGACGTATTTAGCACTTCCATCGTCAAAGGGAAGTACATGGTCCTTTGTCACCTCGGTTTCTTGATTCATTTCCCTCACCGGAGAGGGAATAGGAATCGAAGGTCCATCATAATCACTACGACATCTCGATATTTTTGACAAGGCCATAAGTTTTTCAATTTTGCTCTCAAAGGCCCATTGTTTAAAGAAATCGTCATCGAGAGATGTCATTTAGAATTATACATGAGAGGGGTATAAGAAGGTAGAAATAAACGGATAGAGGGTAAGGAAAAATATTTTTGGGTTTTTTATGAAAAGATATGAACAAGGGTGGATAAATATACAGCGAGGTGAATTCCAAAATCACTAATCAGAAAAACCGTTTAGATACGCACACAACCTCCCCGGCAGCGGCGCCAAAATTTTTATTGGCTCTAAACGGTCAACCTAAACTGACCAAGGGATGGTCAACTAAGTCAAACAGCCTAAGAGTCAATCTCCGTGGAAGTATAGTGGTTTCCCCGGGTCGTTATGTCCCGACGAGGTGTGGATTGTATTCAAACGGCTTGTGATCGGGTGAATCTGGATGGAAAAGGGTATGAGATTGATCTGACTAAGGAATCTACAATGAAATAGCTTAAACAAGCTATATGAATAAGGCTAGAAGCTAAGAAAAACCAGAAACGTTTAAAACTTAAAACGCGCGTACGAAATAAAAAGTAAAAACTGAAATCTGAAAACACCCAGGGGGTGAAAATGACTTTTTTATAAACTAAAAGACAAAAGAAAATTTTCAGAAAAAGAAACTAAATTTTTACACTAATTATTTATTTAATATTAATTAATTACTAATTAATACTTATTATTAAAATTTAAAACACTTAAATACAATATTATATTAATTAAGCACTAGAAAAATGAAAATAAAATTCCTAAAATTATAAAATAACTAAAAACAAGTTTTAAAAATAAAAATAAGTATTTTTGTCTTTTTGTGAATTTTCTATTAATTAATTACTAATTAAACATTATTTATCTAATTAAACTATTTTAAATTAAGAAAAATAGAAAATGAACAGTAAAAATTATAAGAAAATTTCTAAAATTATTTTACAACTTATAAAAGCTAGGAAAAATATAAAAACATGGTTTTACTTAATAAAAACTAATTATGCTATTTTAAACTTAATATTAATTAATTACTAATAAAATTAAGATTAAATCTAATAAATACTTAAAGATAAAATAAAAATATGAGAAAATTATTATAATTACTTTAATATAAGAGGAAATTAATAAAAATATAAAAATGACAAGTACTTAATTAAAATCTAAAAATGAAAAATAAAATTTAAATAAAATTAAATAGAAACTATCACTTAAAAATTAAGTTGACTTTTCTGGATTTTCCTTTTGGAAAACTATTTTATAACTAAAAATAAAAAACTTTTGTAAAAACAAACTTTTTATAACATAAAAATAAGCTGAGAACAAGCTTAATTGTGAGACGGTTGACTTATGTTGACTAGAAGAGAAAATAAGCTGAAATGGGCACAAGTGGGACCCACTATGGTGAAATCAGGTCCCAATAAGTTAGATGAACATATTTAGACAAGATTTGAACAAATAAGCCAACAATATAAGCAATAAAGCTCAAATAAGCACTTTGATACTTTGTTGAGGACTAAAAATGGGGACATATCTTAAGGCTTGATTTAAGTGGGGTCCACAGGTATCTAGGTCAAACCACTGGTCAATATTTCAAGCCTACCAGGGGGGGGGGGTTGAAATGAACAAGGTTGGGGCCATGGGACCCACTGGGTTGGCCAGAAAACCACCACCAAGTGGTGGTGGTGGGTGACTGTTGTGTGCAGCAGGGTAGGGTTCCCCCCTGCAGTCCACTTTGGGCAATGGTGGGGGCCCACACAAAATTCACAAAAATATAAACAAGTTGGAACACAAAAGGTGAGCTGGTATACTATAACTAAAAACAAGTTTCAAGTCTAGAAACCTTATACAAAATTCAAAACAATTCCCTCAATATTTGGAAAAAACTGAGGTCATATCAATTTGACTTTTAAGAAAATGAGCTTATGTTGACTTTTTTGAAGTTTGATCTTAATCCACTGACTGAATATGATGTATTAAGTTATATAGAGAGTAAACTAAGCTTGAAAAACAATTTCCTAATCAAAATGGGTGGGTTTTGGACCAAACTGACCCAACAGTTAACTGTTGGGTGGGATGGAAGGTGATTTTGACCTTTTGCTATTCAACACTTGGATTTGAGACTTGTTTTATCCTAATATAACCTAATACAGTGAAACTACACCAAAACAACACTAAAACAACAACTAGAATATGGCAAACAAGCTTTAGCCAAACACCCCTTTTACACTAACTATTTTTGGTTTTCAAAGGAAATGATCAATCTAAACTCTAAAACTGACAAGTAAACTTATACTAACCAATTATAAGCACAATTAAGCTGATTAGAACAATAATTATCCTACTGAGACTAGAAATCAAAGACAATACTAAAACTTGGAATTGAGACTTACAACAGATTTATGCTAAGAGACTGGAACCCAGGACCTCATAAACTACCATCTACACTCCCCATGGAGTCCTAAAACCAATAAAATCCAGAATCTACCAGGTTCCCTTGCATCTTTCTTCCTTGAGCTTGATTTTTTATTTTTCTTTCATTTTTCTTGATTTTTGATTATTTTTAGTTATGAACTGAAACTGGCTTCAAAGCTTTGATAGCTTTATAAAAACTTGTTGGTACTTTGATTGAGCTTAAAGAATCACTTAAAACAACATTAAACAATATATATAGCAAAGTTGTCAATTTTGCTAAGAAATGCTAATGACTGAATTTAAACTTGAGAATTGGCACTGAGAAACTACTGAAATCTTTTCGTTAACTTAAAAGCTTGATACAACTTTGAATTTAAACTGAATTTAAAAGTTTACAATAGAAATTTAAAGTTTACACTACGAATTGGTCTAAAAACATGTGACAACCATATACTTCTCTTTTTCTTCATCTTTATAGGTCCTAGAGCTTGAATCTTTCTTTCCTACCTCTTCTGACCCTTGGATGACTTTGAATTAATCTCAGCCTTTGAAAATTCTTTTTGGCGGGAAATGGGGGATTAGCAGGTTAAGTGGTGTTTGGTGGGTACATTAATGAGGGGGAGGTTTATTGGTGAAAGGTTGGTGTGAAAATTAATGATGGTTGGTAGAATTGGTGGAAAGGTGAGGTTGGAGGGGGGAACATGGAAGCCTGAAAGCTGGAGGTAGGGGGTGAGTGAACAGTGGTCTGGGGTGAGGGAGTTGACTGATTGTTTGACCGGCTTGTTATATTAAAAAGGAAGTGGGCTTTGTGTTTGGGCTTGGGTTGTCATGTTGGATCAGGTTTAGGATTGGGGTGGTTTGAATAAAAATACAAAAGGGTTAGTTTGGTTAAGTGTATAATCACAAGGACCAATATTGTAAAGGCTGAATAGTTTAGGCCTGAAATGTAATTTTTTCAAAGATGTAATAAGGACCAATTTTGCCAACTTGTACTTTCCCAAGGATCATAAATTATATTTTCCATTTTTTTAAAATTCTCGGGGATCAATTATGCAAATTTCCAAATTACGGGGACCAAACATGTAAACTTTTCAAACTTCACTCCAAGGACTAAAAATGATTTTTATAACTTCCCAAGGACCCAAAATGATTTTTCTTTCAAAATTATCCCACCAGGGACCAATTCTGTCAATATCTGTAACTCCAGGGACTAAATTGTAATTTTCCAAAACTTTTGAGATTTTTCACCAAAGGACTAAATATGACATTTTATGATTTCAAAATGACCTTTGGTGATAATTTTCCATTTTTTGAATGACCAGGGACTAGTTTTGTAATTTTATGAAAGTTGGGGGACTGAAACTGCCAATTTTGCAAACTTTGTGCGTTTTTCATTTGTTTTTGCTCATTTTGCATCTAAAACATATAAAACACAAATTTGAAATATTTTTATTATTTTGATGCATTTCTGAGTGTTTTTGTATGTTTTGCAGTTCAGATTTGACCAAAAATGATGAGTGTTTGAGCACTCATCACTTTGATTCTTCAGTAACCTTCTTTGTAGCATCAGCATTCTTCTTTGGAGCTCTACACTCTCTGGCAAAATGTCCCTTCCTGTTGCAATTGTAGCACTCTATCTTTGATTTGTCAAAGCCTGGACTGTTCTTAGCTTTATACTTGACTTCTTTTCGAGTCTTCTTCAAAAACTTTCTTGCCCTCAAGGTTAACATAGCCATTTGCCATTTAAGATCAATTTCTTCAAGATCATCAGGATCAATATAATCCAAATCTTGATTAATGACATGTGACCTTATAGTAGTTGTGAGCTCAGCCAAGAATGCACACAAAGCAATATCACTGGTAGAAATCTTATCATTTGAACTAGCAGTAGATCCATCAGCAGCAGATACTCCATAAGCAGTAGAATGAGCAGCAGAGTGAGATTCTTGAGATCCTTTTCCTTTAGAGGATACAAAGGCAAGATTTTGAGTACCAGAAGATGAAGTAGAAGAGGTAGATAGTTCTGATTCATACACTCTTAAATTGTTGTAGACACTCTCCAACTTCATAGTTTCAAAATCCGGCTTATTCCTCCACACAACTGTGTGCATACTCCATTCAGGTGCAAGACTTCTTAGAAACTTTAGGTTTACATCTTCTTGTAGAACCACATAACCAACAAGCTTTAGATGACTAACAAGTTGGTTTAGCCTGTTGTATGTGCCAATTATCTTCTCTCCACTTTCAGAAGTAAAGTTCTCAAACTGATGCTTCAGCATATTTTTCCTGGATTTCTTAGTAGCATCATTCCCTCCAAACCTGAATTCAACAGCATCCATCAATTCTTTTCCAGATTCACAGTCATCAAAGTCCATTTGAAATTCATTAGGTATTCCCATTAAGAGAATACTATGTGCTTTGATTTCCATCTTCCTTACTGTGTTGGCTTCAGCAGACTTAATTGGTATCTCCTTACCATTAGCACTCTTCTCAGGTACAGAATCACCATTAACAATCACATTCCACATGTTGAAATCAATCATGCGAATGTACTGTCTGATCCTTCTCTTCCAAAGCTCATACTCAGAAGGATTCAGCATGGGTACCCTTGAAGCAGTCACCATATGAGTTTCATCACCCATCTTAGCAGTAGATTTGGAACAGCAAACTCTTAAGAAACAAAATCTTCTTGATAATAACTTCTAGATCACAATCTTTGATACCACTTGTTGATCCCAGTTGAGCTTAAACGATCTTGTATAGAAGTTAACTTGATTAAACACTTAAGCTAATATGCGGAATGTAAAAGCTTAACTTAAGAAGAATAATGATTCTCTTTCAACACTTCAATATTATTAATACGAGCACTCAACAATGCTAGGGTTTTACAACCTTGAAGTGAATAATAATACGTACATAAACTAACCCTAGGATCTTCCTTTTATAGACTAAGGAATCCTACTAGGTTTACAATACCTTTCTCTACACGATAAGTATATTCTAGATAAATATAATATTTACACAATCTATTCTGTATTTATCTAAACCGTATACGTCATTATCCCATCAGCAGTAGATTCTGTCAGCAGCATTTAACCTCAGCAGCACTTTGACATCAGCAGCAGAATCATTACCACTAGCAGCAGTTTCGTTCATAGCAGCAGTTTCACTCAGCAGCAGTTTCAGACCCAACACTTTATGTGTATGCTTTCTTTACTTATTCGCAAACACCCTTGTTTTGCTACTATGAATGTTTGGTAGTATCTAGGAAACTAGGAGAATTGACTCTCGGACCCTAGTGAAATAGGTTGCGAATAATGGTAAGAATTGACCATAGGACTACCACTATCTTGTGTGAGAATTGACTATAGGATCGCTTACCAAACGGAAATGCTTAAGAAGTTAGGGGGAACCTAAGTTCCGAGAGGCCGGGTTTCATAGAATAAGTCTTAGATAGTAGCGGTGCGTAATGACTCTTCCATAGGGTAAACCCACGAACTCTCGTAATCATTTGGTTACGAAATAGGACACTATGAAAAATAGGCTAGACAAATTTACCCGAGGAGTCTAGTGACTTTAACCCCCATGTGGAGTGATAGAAAACAATAATTAGAAAACTTAATCATGGCATAACAAGATTAATAATTAGGCTAGCACATTTCTCCCTACTGATTATCTCTTCCACTTTTATTCTCGTTTTTATTTCGTTTCTTTAGTTCATAATCAATCAATTCAAAACCCCTCTTTAACATCAGTGACACTAGAACTTAAATTAGATCCACATGCTTAGCTCTTGGGGCGACCTCGGCTTTACCAATTACTACACTACACATGACCGGGTACACTTCCCGTTAGTGCATTAGGTAGACCTTAAGTAGACGAGACTTTATAAATATTAAAACCTGGTAAAAAATCCTGAATCAAGTTGTAAATGATTATAAATACAATATATATTTTATTTTCTATCAATTAAAGGAACTAATTAAAAGATTTTGTGTATGCGCTATCAATATAATATAATGAAATGCGACGATTTCTCTCGATTCAATAGGGAGATGCTTTGTTTCTAGATCACTTGAATAGTCTCGGATGTGATAACAGTTGCTTAGGAACAACGATACTACTTACTTATTTCATTTGTGTAAACAAAAAGATATTGTTTTGTATATCCGTTATCAATATAAATTGATGAAATGTGATGATTCCAATTCACTAAATATGAAGACAATTGGTTCACATGAGTCGATCACTTTAATAGTATTAGATCACATGACGTTTTAGTAACAACATGTTGTCGCTAAAGGAATTTAGAGACGATTTTTTTCTTTATTCGGCGCCTTTTTCCTTTTAGCGACGACATTTTGTCCTTCCTAAAACCACCGAATCTTGTAGTTTGAGAATTTAAAATACCAACTCTATTACAGCCTATAGACAGTTTTACTGTTCTCTTGAGTCCTTCCAACATTTTGCAGCACAATTTTATGTGACTATAAAGCATTTGTGACCTTTTTATAGTAGTCTTATAAAAATAAGTTACACACTGATTATTTATAGCATGATCTTAATATTTGTTTAAAAAACCACGAATTTATAACATTCATCCTAATTTGGATGAAGTATTCAATTTTAAAATATCAAATTAATCATAAGTCAAATTGATAATCAAGTTCAGTGAATTACTTATAAACTCACTATCTTATAATTTATAAATTTGTAAATTTATATTCATACATTATAATTTAGACATTAAATTACTCATAATCAAAGTTATACAACTTTTCAGATTTATAAATTTGTACTAACATAATCCTGCTTTAACTAAATTATAATGCTCCATATAGTACTTTAAAAAAATGGTAAACTGCAAAAATGGTCACTAAAGTATCGCGAAAACGCAAAAATGAGACCGAGTCATAAAGGTGTGCAAAAATGACACTAAAGTTACGTAAAAATGCAAAAAAGCTACCAAGTCCATTTTTTTGCTAACTTCCGTTAGTTATCACGTTAGTGGCATGCGAAATGACTAATATACCCTCTTCTTCTTCCCCACTTTTAGAGACTTAATTTGCAATTTAACCAATTTTTTTTTTTAATTGGAAGCCACCACCACCACCCTCTACCACCACACAACCAATACCACCACCCTCTAGCGACCACCACAACCAACAACCGCCATACAACCACCACTATCAAATCTTCTTCTTCTTCTTCTTTTTTTCTCAATAAGATGGCAACATATATATTTTGTTTGAAAATGTAACCATATGTAATCTGAATCTGATGACATTTGGAATGTCATTAGATTGTTGTTGAACCAATGCAAATAATCCTATACTAGTTCATGAATATGTAGCTTTGTAATCACTTTACGAAACTAACAAAAAGTGCAAAAAAGTTTGTCATTATTGTTATAACAAAGAATGGTACAATGGAGATGCAAAACTTACCGACATTTTCTATAATTGCTAGATCATGTAACCAGCTCATATATCATTTTAGAAACTGTACAACACCCTTTGAAAACTTACTTGAGCTTCACTTGTAGCCGATTAACATATCTTACGTAATAGAATACTCGATTTTTTAACCCTGCCTTTTTAAAATAGAGTGGTCCTTTGTAGTTTCCATCATTGTCGCATACTAAAGTACGGCCAAAGGCCATTGTTGATTCACATAGAAGCAGAGTGGAGATAGGTTGTTCTGGATGAGGTGGTTTTAAGAACGGTTGTGAAAATTCTCCCTGTGTAACAAAAGTAACATTTGGTTAAGTTTACATATTATGCTAGACAAGTCCAAAGCTCCAGACAATTTATCAAACACGTGGGCACTTTTATTGCTGCTTATTGAGGACTTTATATCAGATTATGAGAACTGGGTTTTGCTTAGAATAGTTTTTTGATCAAAAGGGTACACTTTTTTTTTTTTAAAAAAAAGTAAAAAAAAAATTGAGGTTGGAGAGAACCAGATCTGAAGGCAACCATGCCTGATGGTTGAAGTGACGGGGGTGTCAGGTGGCAGTGGAGATGCGTCAGGTGGAGGTGGAGATGCGTCAGGTGGTGGTGGCGAAGTGACGAGGGTAGGTGGTAGGGAGGAAGGGGTGGCAGGTGGTGGGGCAGAGGGAGTGGTGGATGGTGGTGGTGAAGTGGTGTTAGTAGCGGGACACGATGATATGATCGGCTTATTTTTAGGTTTTGTGTTTTGTGTTTATAGAAACCTGGTACTTGTCTACAAGAAAGATGACAATTATGATGAGTATCAAAAGTGTGAAACTACAAAAACTGGTGCAAACCTCTTGTTCTTGTTTGTAACACAATTAATAACAAGATGTTCAGTTTGTTAATGATTCATGTTATATAGCTAGAAGTAAAAACTATGGCTTGATTAGAGAAAATTGATTTGGGGTTGATTAAATAATTGGGACATATAAAAAAATATAGCTAAATTGGCAAAGCATGATTAGAGGAGTAACAATCTGTTCCGTTTGGTTCATTATTTCCAAATGAGTGTAACACTAGTATCTATCCCATGATATGTTTTTCGATGTAGTGTTGATATAAGAAGAATTATACAATCATTAAGTGACAAAGAATTCATTAGCAGACACTATATGACAATACGGTTGCTAATGATATAATTTACAAGCTATATCACAATACAATTTGGGGTACTGTGTAGAGGGTGGTGGTGGTGGTAGAGGTAGAGGGTGGTGATGTTAGTCCTGATGAAGACAGTAATTCCACCCAATGGAGTTGGTGGTGGTTGCGGTAGAGGGTGGTGGTGGCGGTAGAGAGTGGTGGTGTTGGTTTTCTGGTGGTAGAGGGTGGTAGTGTTGGTGGTTGTGTTTGTGATGTGGTGGCTTCCAAGCAACAAAAAAAAAAAGGAATTAGGTAAATTGCAAATTATGTCCCTGAAAGTGGGGAATAAGAGGGTATATTAGTCATTTCGCGTGCCATTTAACGAGCAAACTAACGAAAGTTGGTCAAAATGACTTTTTTCACTTTTACGTAACGTTAGTGTCATTTTGCACGCATTTATAGCTCGGTCCCATTTTTGCGTTTTCGCGATACTTTAGTGACCATTTTTGCAGTTTACCAAAAAAATATGTATACCAAAAGCAACGATAAAACAAAAAGCTATTACTTTTCTCTCAATTTTATGTTTTTAATGTATCGAATTTTTAATTTAATAAAACTTGTTTTTTTATTTGAATAAATGAAAAAAAAAATTGTGAGGCTCGGGGAAGGTGTTTTTAAGCTGACTTAGGCTATTCACAGTGCAACAGAAAATATCGATTGAGCATATGAGTCAATCGATTTGCAAATCGGTTGATGCCACTGTGAGTACATCGGTCGCCAGAACAAAAATGTGAATATCGGTTGTAGCATCGACCCATATTCACAAACAAAAAAGTCCACACAATTCCAATGTACATGTATAAATTTGACCATATAACATTTTGACCGTTAATTGACCATTTCATATATATATATATATATATATATATATATAAAAAATTTTTTCCAAAAAATTTACCACTTTTCATTCTATAAATACCATGATCAAACCCACTTTCAAACACAATTCAACCAAATTCTCATCAATATTCAGCATGTCAAAGAAAAACACTCCACAATCAAAAAACGACGATCCCGACTACCCCAAAATGCACCGGATATTAATTTCTCTCCGCAAAACAACGTTGAATTAACCGGCATAACACCACCACAACAACGGGGTATTCGCTTTCATCCACAATCTTTTAATTATCCATCACAACTACCACAACCCAATTAAAGTGAAAACTTGTTTTTCTTTAATCGTCCATTTGTCCCACTGCAACGTGTTAATACGGATTATCTAATGAGACGAAAATTGTACCGCTTTTGGGGGGTCATTTAAGCCTAAAGTCTAGATTATTTGATCAAATATTGCCTAAATCGTTCCTTTTGTCATTTTAGGTACTTTTGAGAGGAAATTTATAAAGGAAGCATTTTGGACGTTTTTTGAGCGAAAAAGTGAAGAAAATGACAAAGTCTCAAAATCATGCTAGAAATTGTACCTGACGACGTCAAGGATAACTAGTAACGGCGTCAAGACTTGACAAAGAAGTTGATAAATCAAGTTACACGTGACGCACCAGAGAGTTTTCCAAAGGAGTCGTGACGGCGTCATCCTTTAGGGTCGCCAAGGCCGTCACGTATTAACACAAAGAGAGACGGCCCAGAGTATACAAAGAGTGACGGCATCAGAAGTGGATCTAGGCAATAAAAGTATTATTTTGGCGGTGAGTTGACGGCGTCAGACCCTACTCTTGACGCCGTCAGAGTGTAAAATCTGTATATACTTTTCTAGTTTTCATTCATTATGTGCAACTTTGAAGGGAGAAAACCCTAGACGAATTTTACTGCAATTTTGAGGGTTTCAACCCCTTGTTTCATCCTTGCTTAATTGAAGATAAGTTTTCCAACAATCATTCAATATGTTTATGTATTGTTTGATTATATCTTACGTTTGTCTTCTCTTTAACATGCTAGGCTAGGTTTTCTTTGTGTTTGCTTAGATGTAATGAAACTTAGATATTGATTATTGGTTGGTTGTTTGTTTATAATTGTTGTGGATGAATGATTTCGATGTTAGGCTTAAGAAAACTGGCAGACTTCCAATTGGTAACTTGCTTGAACGTCTTAAGAAACATGATCGGAGGTGTACTACGATATATTGGTTATATTTAATGCATAGGTAACTACTAATGAGGCCATGTCAGGAGCTAGTAGTCGGCTCAACATAGGAAGAGGTAGAAGCTTATAGAGTTAAGGAAGATCGTACACGGCCCTACGAATGGATTAAGGAATATAACCCGTCATCAATGCAGTTGTAACAAACTAATCAACCGGTAAAAGATAGCTAGGGAGTAGTGAAACCTAAGTAAATACATTTTCTCTTATTATTGTTTCCACCACATTTACTTTAAGTTCATTTTGTGTTATTTTTATTGCATCTGTAGTTATTTGGGTTAGTTGATTAGCAACTAATTCCGCCCACTCCTTCAAAACCCAAGATTTGTACTTGCTTTCTATTAAATATAAAAATACAAAAAGAATCATCCCTCATCTCTAGACCCAGTTTAATTGAGTTTTAACCCTAGCGAACACTATTCTTTGAGTTGAACGATCAATCCCCCGGCACTTGCCACTATACTATACTACAACGGTTAGGTACACTGCCTGGTGGGGATTGCAAGCTTCTCAGGATCCCTTGAGAAGTAAAACCTTTTGCGAGGGCGAAATTCCACGCGTCATGTTTTTGGCGCCGCAGCCCGGGGAATAGTTATTTTCTAGGTTGAAATTTCTTTTTATTAGGTCTACTTGCTAGATTCTTTTCTAGTAAGATTTTTATTTTTATTTTATAGGTTTCTTTAGTCTATCTTATTTTCTTTGTTTCCTTTGTTTGTAACCGTTGCCATCCGCCATCATGGAAGGTGGTAATCTATTTGATCCCATCAACCCACCACAACAAGACCATTCACAAAACCTACCACAACCAAACCAACCTCCTAAACCCCGAACTTTAGGAGAGTACTCCCGTCCTAGCCACCAAGACTATCAAAACACCATTGAGCTAACTCAAGGAGCCAATGTGTCTCCCTTGCGATCTGACACCATGCAGTTGGTGCAAAGCGGATGTGCATTCCATGGACTTCGTTCCGAAGATCCTAATCAACATCTCAAGGCTTTCCTCAAAATCGTAGATTCCATAGACCTTGATGTTGAAACTCGAGAGACGACCCGATTGCGTCTCTTCCAATTCTCTCTACGTGACCAAGCTAGTCAATGGCTTGAGCGTTTTCCCGCAGGATCCATTACCTCTTGGGATGATGTAACACCCCCATTTTTCATTGATCGCAGCGGATAAATTGTTTGGGGTATTACTTCATAGAATCACAGATACAGTAATAGAAAATGACTCGAAAAGAGACGTTTTGAAAAATCATCTATCATTCATAATTATCAGAGTTTTAATTATAAAAGATATACTTTTATTTTGTTGAGGTCCCAAAACTCTAAGAGTTAGGTTGGTGGTGTTTGAATGATAACCATGAGAAGTCTTCCAAGTTTAGTACCTCCTTCCGCCATAGGTTCATAGAAGTAATTAACCTAGAATACATGCTTAAAAAGTCAACACTAGGTGTTGAGTGAGAATCATAGGTTTAGGGGTTAGTGAATACAAGTTCCCTGGGTTCAGTTGTTACACCCATCTGGAAAAATGCAAGTTTTTGTGATAATTGTGATGCACGCACAATTATCAGGAGTTAGTAGGTTGCACTAAGCTCATGAATCACACCTTAACAATCTGGGTCATGTGGGATGCAGACCCAACATGAGGGGATAGAAGGATAACTTGCCAAAGTTATACCTTGAGTGGATTCAAATATAGTACTTATTGGTACCACCTAGTGGGGTGTTAATACCAACGGGAGTTGTCAAACTCCAATAGATCTATCAACTATATTCGCGTTCGATTGGATAAAACCTTCCAAACGATTAGATTCATGAATTTTGTTTGTGTAGTGGTGGCAGTTAGTTTACTCGTGCAAACAACCAACGAAAAAGACTTGTCTTCGGTTTAATTAAAGCATTTTGCATGTATCCCCTTTACAGGGTTTATAAATGCATTTAGAGAAAAAGTTTAAAAAGATGTAAGGCTATGAAGACTCACCTGTGTGTAGAGTAATCTAAGTAATGCAAATAGTAACCCGGGAACTAGACCGCCTTACTCACGTATCCTAGTGTGTTGTTGTTGGTTTTGTATGTATGTCAAGCTTTGAGTTATCATGTTTTATGTTTCTGAAGTTATTTTTTTTAGGTTTGTTAATGTTTTAGGTATAACATAACACCGTTCAGGCCATTGTAATTCAGAATTATATGACTCCTCATATGAAGCTCCCTACTATTGTATTATGTTATCAACATAATACTGTTCGGGCCATCATAATTCAGAAGTTAATACTACTCACACAAAGCTCCCTATTATTGAATTATGTTGTTATTAGGGTTTAGTTATAATCATATCACCGTTCGGGCCATCATATCTCAGAAGTATATGCAATAATCGTTCGAGTAGTCAGGGCACTTTAATTCGTAAACCCAACAAACTCGTCAAAAATGAAATACCCACATAGTACTTCTTGCATGAAGCTCTCAAGTATTGTGTTATGCTTCTAAATTTACATAGGTTTTAAACTTATATGATATTTTCACTTTTTACCCTTATAGTTTATATATTTACATTTTCTACCCTAAGTTTTATATTACTTATATTTTGTACTAATAACTATCTAAATTAGACACAACTAGACCCTAGACTTCTATATTAACCTAAGACTCCTAAGTTTTCGATATTTACCATTTTAGACCTTTAACTTATACTATTTACGTTTTTAGTCCTTTTAGTTTATATTTAGGTTATTATCTATCCTATGTGTTTTAATATTATGCAAAACTAATCCTTACTACTTATAACTTCTAGGAAAGTTCAAAAATAGTCCCTAGACTTTATAATTTCAGGAATTTACAATATATACCCCTATGCGTGTAAACTATTGCAAAACTAGTCCTAATATGCATGTAACCTATGTTTTATCTAGTATTTAAGTTTTCTAGCCTATGTTTTACTTGTTTTAAGTTATTTAAGTTATATTTAACTAGTGTATGACCTAATCTAACTACCTAAAGCATGCATGCAAGTATATGACTCGATCTAGGGTTTTAAAATGTAAACTAGCAAGTAGAGGGGGTTTACGTGGGTTAGAACTAAAACTAGGGTTTTCTAGGGTTTCCTACACCTCGTACGACTTCAAACCACAACAAAACGCGACCAAGGCCTAGCTACTCGTTCCTAACAGCTCCTAAAGGCTTAGTACTATTGAAATGAGAGGTAGATAAGAGGGGGAAAGGTGTGTAGAAGGAACGAGAGGGGATGGGGTATTTATAGGCCCGATAGAGGCGGTTTGGAAGAAACAGGTTCATAGCTATCGAGAAATGGGAGGGCTGAGCAAGAAAGGCTATAAGGGGGTTGTGTAAAGTCTAGTGATGACAAGGAAGGGCTAGGATGGTAGCTAGGGGGCTGGGTAGGCCAGTTATGGCGGTAATCAGCCGAGGGAGGCAGTTAGAAAGAAAGGGCGACAAGTAGCTTACAAGGAGGTGATGCACCTCCTTGCTTGGGTGCTTGGAGGTGCTTGTAAGCTTCTTGGTGGGTTTAAGGGTGGTTTAGGGTGATTAGGGGTGATTAGGGGAGGTTTAGTGGTGGATTAGGGAAGGTTTAGGGTGGATTAGTGGTGATTAGTGGTGGATTAGCCAAGTAGGTGATGCACCTACTTGTGTGTGCGCTTAGAGGTGTTAGGGTGGGTGCTTGTGTATGACTAAGGTGTTAGGGTGCTAGGTTGAGGTGTTTAAGGTGCTTATGTTTTAGGTTTTACTAAGTTTTAGTCAAGTTTAGACCTAGTTTCTACTTACTATGTGTTTAAGGTTTTACCTAGGGGTTAGTGCCTAATCTAAGTTCCTAAGTGTGCCTAATAACTAATTCTAAGACCAAAAGGGTTTATACTAAGTGTGGGTAACCTATGGGGGAGTTTTGGGAAGGTTTGACCAAATTTTCTAACCTAAATGACCTAAGTGGGTTTAGTGAAAGACTAGGGTTTATACTATGGTTTTGTGCCTAATTTAGTGTCCTAAGGGTATCTAATAACTATTCCTAAGTTCCTAAAGGCTTATACTAAGTGATAGTGACCTAAGAGGAAGTTTTGGGTGGGTTTAGACCTAATTCTAGTTATCTATGACCTAGTTATGGTTTAGGGCTTAGGAGGTTTATATCTAAGTTCTAAGGGTTCTATTCTATATCCTAATAGTCCTAATATATCCTAATATACCTAAAGATACTCTTACTTAAGCCTTGAACACATTATTACTAGTTTAACTAAGCATATATGTTCAGATAAGCACATAATCCTACATAAGTTTTAGTTTAGGGTTTATTAGTGTTTTATGTTATGTTTAGTGTTTTAGATTGGTGTATTACTTATTATGGTGTTATTATGAGTTTATGCTTGACATACCTAGGGTTTATAGGATGTAAGTGTTGAGTTATTTGGCTTGTGTAGATATGTGAGCAGGTCTAGTGAGTCATGTAAGTAATTATGTATATAAAAAGCAAAAATTTACCTGTGAAATACCTACTATAGGTATTTGTAATGGGAATGATAGTAATGGGTGTTTGTGGGTTGTTATAGTCTTACCCCCTTAGAGAAAATCTCATCTCGAGATTTTGACGATTATAGGAGTAGGGGAGAGAAATAGTCGAGAAAGTATAGAGAAGAAGAGGATTATCGAGGAAAATGATGTGAAAAGGAAGAAGATTTTGCACAAGCGGAGTAAGAATTGCTTGTACAAATACCAGATACTTAGGTTTTTATATCTCATTATTTACAAATAAAGGCGTCCCAATATTTGAAATCAAGAGTGTATAAACTCTTAACCTATTTGACTTATAACTTTCTCATTAAAATGTAGGAACATCCTAGTTCATTTTAAGAGGATAGTCATTATAAATCATCCTTAAGTAGTATCGGTGGAAAATGAAGAGAGTTTTACAATATTTAAGGATATATGGTAAGGAAATTTTTAGAGACAAGTTTCAACTGATAGTGGTCATATCAGAGAAGACAAGTTCTAGAAGCGGTAGAGGAATATTCTAGTCAAGTAGAGACAAGTTCTAGTCATGATAGAGACAAGTTCTAGCCATGATAGAGACTAGTTCTAGTCATGATAGAGACAAGTTCTAGTCATGATAGAGACTAGTTCTAGTCATGGTAAGGACAAGTTCTAGTGTTCTCCAGTTTAGCAACTTGTCACATGGTAGATTCCCATGTTAAGACTAGAATGACTGATGAGTGCTCAAACACTCATCATTTTTATCGTATCTGGACTGCCAAAACATCCAAAAACACCCAAAAACGCATCAAAATGCACAAATTATCCCAAAAGTGTGTTTTATATGTTTTAGATGCAAAATGTTTGAAAACAAATGAAAAACGAACAAAGTTTGCACAATTGGCAGTTTTAGTCCCTCAAATTTCAAAATTTGGCAAAACTAGTCCCTGGAAGTTTAAAACAAAAGAAAAGTCAACTCAAGGCAAAGAAAAGTCAAAAATTATCAAAATAAGTCCTTGGGTGATAAAGTTTGAGAAAATTACACTTTTACCCCTTAAAATCCAAAATTGACAAAAATGGTCCCTGGAGTTTTGAAAATTGACAGATTTGGTCCCGGGTGGAATAATTTTGAATGAAAAATCATCTAGGGTCCTTGGAAAATCATAAATTGTCAAAAATAATCCTTTGGTGTGAGTTTGAGGAAATTACAACATTGGTCCCTCAATTTTGGAAACTTGTCATTTATGGCCCCCGGGAATTTCAAAAGTGCAAAAATTACATTTATGGTCCATGGGAATTCAGACTTGGCAAATTACACCCTTGGGATATTTTGGAAAAATGGCAAAACACACCCCTCATGGTTCGGTAAATTACATGATTGGTCCTTGTGATTTAAGAGTTACCAAAACCAAACGGACCTAAATTAACTTAAACCAAAGCCAAAACCAAACCCAACTAAATCCTCAGCCCACCCAACTCCAGGCCCATTCACCACTTCAGCCCACCACCAACACCTCCCCACTGTTTTAAATAATACACCCCAGGTTTGACCCGCGTTGACTCCCTCCTTCCACCTCCCAACTTGCCTGCAATCCTCACCAAACACACAACCTCCCCCCTCCTCCACCTCAGCAGCCATGCCTTGTCCCATTGACTATCCACCAAACTCCAAATTGCATTAATTGCTTCCTCAAAGCTCCAAGTTACCAGATAAAGTTAAAAAAGAAATTGGCGCCAAAATTACTTGAACGGATGAGATAATTCCCACCCAATCCAATGGGTGGGATTTACTCAGAAAAGCACAAGGAAAGAGATGGTGGCAATATAAAGAGGAGAGAAGCAGCAGAAAAGTTAACTAGTTTTTAATTTTTAAATTCTTATGTCGAATGTAATTTTATTATGCAAGTGTAAGTTAATAACTGTGTTAGTAAGCTCAAATATTGTAATTTGAATCTTTTCAAGTAATGAATGCAAGCAGTTTAGTTTAAATACTTTGTGTATGATTTCCATTGAAAAATTCTTAATATGGTCTAAAAGCTTTTATAAGATAGTTGTGAAGTCTCATTTAAAGCTTATGCAAGTTCCATTGAAGTTTTCTTAAACCTTTAGTTACACAAAAATCAGTACTAACAAATATTACTCAAAAAAAAAAGCAACATGGTCAATGAAAGTCAAATGGTGTTAGTATGCTTGAAATTCTGACTCAGAAGATAATTGGAAAAGGAAACAAGCTTTGGAGTTGGGTTAGTGGCTTATGGAAGCCTTAGGATTGGTTCTAGTCCTTGGATCTTTGGTTTTAGCTTGGATACCTTTGTAAGCTATTTCTCTCAAATCCTTGTTTCCATTGTTGTTTAGCTTATTATCTGATTGATTGTTTCAGCTTGTATTCCTTACATCTTAGTTGTGATTGTTTTAAATAGATTTAAGTGTTAGAAAGCTTTTCTAAAATTGTTTGAGCAAAACTCTTAGTTTAACTGTCACTTTATCTTAGCATAAGATTCTAGGTATTTGTGGTGTTAGCTTATTTTTATATGCTTATTTAAAGTTCCTTAAACATATTTAACCATTAGAAATCTGTGTTGTTACCTAAACATTCCATTTGCCTCATAAGACCCAATTTCATAACTGTTAAGGGGTGTTTGGATCAGTGGATTCACCCACTGATTCCTAAGTTGTGGTTGTTGTTTGTCATTTAGAAACATTACCTAGGTCCATTTGAGCTTGAATCAACCATTAAATTGATCCCTAGTAACCTAAAAGTCAGAATTACAAAAGCTCCACCACCACAGTTAACTGTGGTGGTTTTTGAGTCCATAATCACTTCATTTCATTAAATAAGTTAGTGTTTTAACTTAATTCAGTCCTAAGTCAACTTACAAACATGATTTGAGGCCATTAAATCCTTCCCAAGTTCATAAAAGTCAAAGAAGCAATTTTAGTTAAAAAGTCAAAATTTGTCTCAGTCATTTTGAGCAATCTTGGGAAGCCTACAACTTGTTTGATCTTAGGTGTTAGAGTCTAAAATTTGGCAAGCTTAATCTCTGCTACTTTGTTAATTTTTGTGAATTTTATCAGATTTTTAGAAATTTGTTTGGTGGGTCCCACACCCCTTTGAAGTAACCTGCAGGGCAACCAATTGCCCTGTTCTCAGCAGATCACTTCCACTCCACCACCTTTTGTGGTGGTTTGTGACCACTACAGTGGTCCTTGCCATTTAATTTTGGTTCCCATCAACCCCCCTCCTACCAGGGAGTGTTTTTGACCCCTTTGTTTGAAACCTAGGCTAGTGGACCCCACCTGTTCTTGGCCCTCAACTTTGTCCCCAACCTGCTTCAGTTAACAAACATTCAAGTGCTAAATTTGGCTTTTTGGCTTATTAAGGCTTATTTGTTGGTTGTTATCTGCTTAATCTTGTTTAGTGAACTCAGAGAAACCAAGTTTAATCAGTGTGGACCCCACATTTCACCATTTGAGCTAAAAACACTCCACAGTCAACAAAAGTCAACTGTGGGTGTAATAAGCATTTCAATTGCTTATTCCTTGGGTTAAAACAAAAGTGTTTTTGTTAAAGTTAGTTGTTTTTAGTTTATTATTAGTTTAGAAAAAGAAAAAAAATCCAAAAAACCAATTTTAAAAACAGTGATAGCTTCTATTTAATAGGATTTATCAATTTAATTTTCTTTTTAATTAATTTTTAAGTAATATATCACTTTTATATTTTTAGAAATTATATTTTAGGTTAAAATAATTTTACAAATTTTTCCAGATTTTTATTTTGTCATTTAGTGGTATTTCTAATTAATTTTAGTTTAATTTAGTTTTAATTAATATTAATCAATTAAATAGCATAATTAGATTTTATATAGTATAACCTAGTTTTTATAATTTTTATAGCTTCTATTTTAGTTAAAACATTTTTATAAATTTTTCTAGAATTTTTACTGTTCATTTAATAGTTTTCATAATTTAAATAGTTTAATTAGATATTAATTAATAAATAGAATAATAATTAGTTAACTAGTTTAAAAATACTTAGAATTAACTTTTTATAATTTTTTAGGATTCCTGTAATGGTTAATTAGATTTATAAATTTTTTTTTAATTTTCTAAGTCTTTTTAGTATTTTTAATAATTCTAATTAGTTTAATTAGTATTAAATAGATAATTAGTAATTAATTAATAATAAATAATTAAGTAGTGTAAAAATAATTTTTAATTTTCTTAAAATTTTTCTTTAATTATTAGGATTGTAAAAATATTACTTTTACACTTTTAACCCTTCCCGTCCTTCAGTTGTACTTTTTGTTTTGTGCGTCTGTATACGTTTTTTAATTAAAACGTACGTTTTTAGTTTTTAGCTCAAATCTTCGTAATCTGAATTCCCGTAATCAATCACGTAGCTTTCCTAAGCTATATTTGTTAATAATTTCCAAATAATTCTGATCATAACCTTTTCCTGTGAATAATTACCCGATCACAAATACGCTAAAGTTACAATTCACACTTCAACGGGACTTAACGACCTGGTGATATCTTATATTACCCGGAGTATTGACCTAGGCTATTTGACTTTGTTGACCATTATTTGGTTAATATAAGTTAGGTGGTTCGGGCTCAATCAAAATTTGGCGCCGCTGCCGGGGAAGTGTGCGCGTTTCTTTAGCGTTATTTGAGATTAGTGTTATCTCACCTCACTCACTGTATAAATACCACCACTTGTGTATATTTTCATAATCAAAATACAAAAAAGTCATTAACACTTTTCCTAAAGTGTTAAAACACCAAAAAAAATTAAAAACAACAAAACAGATCGTAACGTTTTCTGATTCGGTTTTCTTTTAAGGTGATTCTTAAAGAAAAACGATTTTGGTAAACGAAACAATACCAAAAATATTTTCCAAAAGTTTTAAACCCATACACAAAAACACAAAAACATCCTTCTTTTCTTGTGAATAATAATTCTACATAAAAATAAACCGTCGAAAACCAAGACAGAACACCTTCCAACTGGGGGTGTGAACAAATAAGTTCCCAAATCAAAAAGATTAAAACTTGCCTTTGTATCCTGGTAAGTGGTGTACCTTTTCTAAAGAAGCCACTCACTTGTGATTATTGGTTTAAGTTCACTGTGGTTTTGTCTCGACTTTGTTTTGATTGATTTTTGTTCCTAGTGCATGCGCACTCGTTCTTCTAGGTCTACTAGCCCATTACGTGAGCTTGTACAAAAACCTAGAAGACCTCGTAGACGTTCAGCACCAACAGTCGGATCTGAGATCCGTACTGTTGCCACACCCACTGTCACCATGGCGGAAGACCGTCCCATGTGTGAACTTCTCCAAGCACCCATCGAGGGTTACGGAGATGCCATTATTGTCCCAGCCATCGTGGCTGATAGTTTTGAGCTCAAAACCGGGTTACTCAATCTTGTAACCTCAAGTCAATTCTACGGTTTTGAGAGGGACGATCCTCATGCTCATATTCGATGGTTCAATAAAATCACATCAACCATCAAGTACAAGAATGTCCCATGTGAAGCAATAAAACTTCTTCTCTTCCCATTCTCATTGGAGGGACAAGCCCGGATTTGGCTTGAAAAACAACCTCCACGATCTATTGAGACTTAGGAAGATCTTGTCAAAAAATTTGTGAATGAATTCTTCCCACCTTCCAAGACCACGAGTCTTAAGAACGAAATCACCAAGTTCACCCAAAAATATGATGAATCTTTTGGTGAAGCGTGGGATCGTTTCAAAGAATTACTTCGCAAGTGTCCACATCATGGTTTCTATGAGTTGATGCAACTCGATACGTTTTACAATGGCGTGAGCCAAGCTGATCAGGATTCATTCAATGCCTCCGCGGGAGGTAACTTTTTGAGTAAAACCACAAAAGAAGCTTTGCAAATCATAGAAAACAAGTCTAAGGTCCGCTCTACACGAAGCAAACCGATTGTTTCCCAAATTAATGCGGGTCCTTCCACTTCATCTTCTGTGAGTCAATCTAGCACGGATGCTAAGATTGACAAGCTCACTGAAGCGATCCAAGCTTTGGTTCTCGCCCAAACAAAGAAAGTCTCATTTCCACAACATCCTCCACCTGCTGAGGTTAAAAAAGTGGAAGTCTGTGTAACTTGTGGTGGGCCGCATGCCTACTACAATTGCACAGCTATTGACGGTACTCCATACGAAGCTCATGCTTTAGCGGGGTCCCAAAATCAAGGAGGCAATCAATATCGCCCTCCTATGGACCCCAGCTATCGTCCTCAACATCATTATCCTGGACCTCCTGGTTTTAATCAAAACCAAAATGTCCAAAACCGTGGCCAAAATCAAAATAGAGCTAACCAAGGTTATCAAAACCAAGGTTATCAAAACCAAAGTAACTTCAATCAGGGCCACGGTTTTCACAATCAAAACCAAGGATTCCAAAATCAAGGTTTCCAACAACAAAATCAAGGAAACTTTAATCGGAACCAAGGTCAGGGTAATTTCAATCAGGGATATTTTCATGGAAACAACAACCCTAATCAGGGTAATTTTCAAAATCAAGGTCCCAATCCGAACAATCGAGCTCCAAATATTCCTAATCCGAATCAAGCCATTGTTCCAACCGGGCCTTCATCTGACGAGTTGTTGAAACAATTCATGAAGTCCCAAGAAGAGTTGAACAAGTTGCTGGTCAGCCAGATTTCTGACATCAAGAAGTCTTTAAATGATCGACCCTCGGGCTCAGGTACTACTTTACCGAGCAACACGATCGCTAACCCGAGGGGCGATGCTAAGGCGATCACAACACGAAGTGGTGCTTCATATGATGAACCCGCGATTCCTACTACTTCTTCTTCTCCTCCAAAGGTAGTGAATCGTGAACCTGAGGTGACAAAGGACAAAGTGCAAAATCCTAGCCCACGAAGTACAGCACACGTCCAACCTCAGGTTATTCCTGAAACCAGATGTAAGCCTGGAGTTGTCTTTGAACCACCAGAAACTCCAGTGGACAGCCCTAAATCCAAAACTTCTATTCCCTATCCATCACGTCTCAGTGAACAGAAGCTCCGCGAAAAAGCTAATCACCAAATGGATAAATTTTTCCAAATCTTTCAAGATTTGCATTTTGATATCAGCTTCGCGGATGCTATTCTCTTGATGCCCAAGTTTGCATCGACAATCAAAAATCTGTTGAGTAATAAAGAAAAATTATTTGAGATGGCAAGAACTCCCCTGAATGAGAACTGCTCTGCGGTTCTTTTGAAAAAGCTTCCTGAAAAGCTTGGAGATCCCGGGAAATTCCTCATTCCTTGTACTTTCCCGGGTATGGTTGATTGCTTCGCTCTGGCCGATCTAGGTGCTAGCATCAACCTGATGCCATATTCTGTGTGGAAGAAACTCTCTCTTCCCGAACTTACCCCCACGTGCATGACTTTAGAGCTTGCCGATCGTTCGATTTCTCGTCCCATCGGAATTTCCGAGGATGTATTCGTTAAAGTGGGGAAGTTCCATTTTCCGGCAGATTTTGTGATTGTTGACTTTGATGCCGATTCAAGGGTCCCTCTCATTCTTGGGCGGGGATTCCTTAGAACTGGGCGAGCTCTTATCGATGTATTTGAGCATGAGATCACATTACGTGTTGGAACGGAAGCCATAACCTTCAACCTAAATCAAACTTCGAGATACTCCTCCAATTATGATTGTGAGTCGGTGAATCAAATTGATGTCATCGATGTTGCTGCTGAGGAGTATGCTCAAGAGATTTTAGGTTTCATTGATGATTCTTCAAGTGAAGACCTCACTCAGTCTTCTCACCCCATCATAGCCAATTCTTCTCCTTCCCTTACTCCGTTTGAGGGAAGTGACTTCATCTTAGAAGAAATGGAGGCGTTTCTCAAAAGTGATTCGATTCCCGATGGAGTCGATAACCAAGAGATCGACCTCGAGAGGGATATTCTCATGCTTGAAAAATTGTTAAACGAAGATCCCTCTCCTCTTCCTGTTCTACCACAACAACTTCATAAAGAGGAGGTCAAAAATGTTGAGAAAACTGATGACTTCCCTGAGGTTGAACTTAAGGACTTGCCGCCTCATCTTGAATATGCATTTCTGGAGGGTGATGATAAATTACCCGTCATAATTGCCAAAGACTTAAGTGATGAGGAAAAGGCTGCTCTTATCAAGGTTTTGAAATCTCATAAACAAGCAATTGCTTGGCGTCTCTCTGACATCAAGGGCATTGACCCTGAATTCTGTACTCATAAAATTTTAATGGAGGACGATTTCAAACCTGCAGTCCAACAACAAAGAAGGGTGAATCCAAAAATTCACGAGGTTATCAAACAAGAGGTTTTAAAACTTCTTGATGCCGGATTGATTTACCCTATCTCGGACAGTCCTTGGGTCAGCCCAATCAATGACGGACGTAGAAGATCTCATTTTTACAATTTCTTGCAAAGCGACATTTAATATCGTAGTCGAACATAATGAGGATTACACTTCGATGTAGACATTCTTACAAGTTCTAACTAATAGAAACTTGCGTTATGACGAGAAATGCAAGTTCTAACTAATAGAGCATTACAGGATGAGGTAGGGAGAGAATATAGAGAGAAGAAAGTAGAGTGTAAAATGACGGAGAGTTAAAAATGAAGGGAAATGGAGTGAAGGATTTATGGGAGTGGAGTGGAGTGAAAAAGGAAAAAGATGAATGGGTAAAGTAGGGGAAATGGAAATGGAAAAAGAAGTTTAGAGTGGGTTGAGTGGGGAAAAGTGTGGAGTGGGGAAATGGGATTTTAAAGGGAAGAGTGGGAAGAAAAAGATTTAAACGGTAGAAGGAGAGGAATGAAAAGATGAGATTAAACGGAAGAGTAAGAGTATAGGATATCTGAAGGAGAATATCCTATCGGAGTTTTAGATGTACTAGATATCTTTCCCAGAGTTTTGTTTTCCCCCTAAGGCTCTTCTAACTAATCCTAATTTCTAAGGGTGAGGTGTTTGGTTCCATTGAGGTAGAGGGTTCTAAAGAGGGATTAGGTTTAAGTGTTTTCTTTTTTAAGGGTTGACTAGGTATATCCTTATTTTTAGGTGTTGTTTCAGGTTTACTCTTTTGTTTTAGGTTGTCTATTATTACCATTATTACTATTATTATGAGTATCACTATTCCTAGGGATTTGAAACCAGCTAAGGCACTATCCATAGTGTCTCCTAAGTGAAATTTCCTAATGGGTATTCTAAAAATTGTCAAGTCCTAAGGTATAATCTAAATCCTCAAGTGTATAAGTATGGTTATCCTAAGGGCTAGGTATGGGTAATCTATGACCTAAATCTACTTATTCCTATGGGGTAAGGGTGTCTATCCTAAACTAAGGTTCTAAAGGCTTAGGGTGAGGGTTATCTAATCCTAGGTTTTCCTAATCTATATTCTAATCCAAAAGTCTTATCCTAAGTCTATTGGGGTAGGGGTTTTTGGTTTCTAATCCTAATGGTCTAAGGTTTTCTAATCCTAAGGTGTTCTAATCCAAAAGGTCTAAAGTTTTCTAATCCTAAGGTGTTCTAATCCTAAAAGTCTAAGGTTTTCTAATCCTAAGGTGTTCTAATCCTAAAGGTCTAAGTCCTAATGATCTAATCCTAATGGTCTATCTAACCTCAAGTATGGAAATCCTAACTAAGGTTTTGGGGTTTACTAAAGGGGATTGGGGAAAACTAGCTCAGGTATCATAGTAATCTAAAATGAAAATGTTTATATATGAGGATCATATATTCGCATATGGAATAGTTAGGGGTAGATCTCTAACTAGAAGGAAGATAGCTTAAGAAAGCCATGAAAAGAAGTGAAGGTTTAGAGATCAGAGGAGAAAGAATTCTGATCTCTATGGTGAAGAATGAGGATTCTCACCATCGATAAGGGGGGAAAAGAGTTGAAAAGGGTTAGAGTAAGAGAAATTTAAAACAGTTTAGAGATTCTATTTACCTAAGACATCGGGGTAGGTTAGGGGTAAGGGTTGACGGTAAGGGTTATGGGTAAGGGTTAAGGGTATAATGTTGGGAATTCTGCTAAGTAAGAATTCTGCTGACTATTACTGCTGAAAGTTACTGCTAAAGAGCTGGTTCCTGCTGAAGCAGTGTATCTGCTGAAGACTAGTTTCAGCATTATTAGTTTCTGCGGACATAGTATTTCCGTATTTTATGTATTATAGTTTGGATATGCATGAGTTTACTTAGGAAGTGATAATGCATATCTTTTAGAAGTTTTAGAATATACGTTTCTTGGGAAACGGTTTAGGGTTCCTTATGTATAAAAGGAACACACGATTATGTATTGTATTACGTTTTAGAAAACACTTTCATTATTATTGAAAGATCCATAGAGGATCAAAAGTTCTTAGTATTAAACTTGTGTTTGTTTCCGCTTTATAATACAAGTTACAGAGATTATCTATTAGTGTGTTTTTTATTACATTAACATAACTAACGATTCTAGAGTGCTCAAGAAGATCTATCAAGGTCGTATAGCTCAACAAGTGGTATCAGAGCCTCGAGAGAGTCTCTGCTATACTAAGAAACACAAATCTTACACCTTAAGAATCCAAACCAATCAAGAAACATGCCTGGATCTGATGATGAAGTTGACACAACCCAAAACCTTAACACCACTTCTCTTCAACAACTCAACCTCTCCAACAGTAATGCTAAGTTTTCATACTTGAAGAATGCTGAAGATTATCATCTGTGGTCCACGAAGATGCAGAACTGGATCACAAACATAGACTGGAATCTTTGGGAGGTCGTCAAAAAGGGAATATCCTGAAGAAGCATGTTAAAGATGTTGATGGGATTGTTACAATTCTAGGTCCCAAAACTGCTGAAGAGATTCTGGCTGTACAGAGGGAGAGTAAAGTAAGAACAATTCTGCTCCAAGCTATACCAGATGACCACATGGGTGACTTCCACTTCATGGAGGATGCCAAGGACATTTGGATCGCAATAAAGGCTAGATTTGGTGGGAATGAGGAATCAAGAAGGTTAAAGAAGTCAATGCTGAAGCAGCAGTTCCAAGAGTTTCAGATATCTGAGGAAGAGGGAATCCATAAAGGCTATGACAGGTTTCACTGGATCTTAAGTCAACTTAATCAGCTGAAGGCTAGACCTGACAATGAGGACTGCAATGCTAAGTTCCTGAGATCTTTGCCACCATCTTGGTTGCAAGTCAGTATTGCTCTCAAAACAAAGGGTGGATTGGACTTAATCACTTTTGATGACCTCTACAACAAGCTCAAATCTCTTGAGCTTGATGTTAGAAGTCCAATTCGTCCATCCACTCACTCAGCCTTTGTCAGCACCACCACAAAACCTGTGCATAATGCCTCAAGCTCTTATTCATCAGGAGCATCTTCTCAAATCCAAACTCAATCTGCTCCTAAATCAAAATCCAGTAGTGTGTTGGATGACATTGTTCACTCATTTGTGGCTGAATATGAATATCAACAGTTTCTTGCTTATGAGGATTTTGAACAGGTGGATCCTTTGGAGATGGAAGAGATGCACTTGAAATGGCAGCTTGCAATGATCTCCATGAACATTAAGAGGTTTGAAACCAAGTCTAGAAGAAAGTTTGGTTTTAATGGAAGAGAGGCAACAAGGTTTGATAGAAGGAAGGTTAAATGCTACACTTGTGGTCAAGTGGGACATTTTTCAAGAGAATGCAAGGAGAGGAAGTCTGGTGATGAAGTCAGATATGGCTTTTATCCATTGGAAGCAGGAACTAGTAAGGCTGCACCTTCAAAAGCTATGGTGACTCTGGATCACCAGATTGATTGGGCTGAACATGAACCTGCTGGAGAGGAAGCTTCTCCTTCTACACAAGTGAATCTGCTGGCATACTCACCTTCAGAGGACAAGAAGGAGCAAGTCTCCTTGATGGGAATCTCTCAGGTACACAACTGTGTGTTTGGATGTAGTGTAAGATACAATGAGCTTAAACAAGAATTTGATGAATTGAAACCAAACTACAATGAGTGTTATATTGAAGTAGAGTCTTATAAAATGGCTTTAAAAACTTTAGAGAAACAAAAAGTCTAGTTTCAAAAGAATCAAGTTAAATATGAGAAAAAATAAGAGTTCTAGAAAGTGATTTAGAAATTGCTAAGATTGACTTAAGACGTACTAAAAAACAGAAGTCTAATATAGAAAAGGAAAAACAAGAATTACAAGCTAAGTTAGATAAAGAGATAGCTGGTCGTATGAAATGGCCGGAAGGAGCATCTAATTTGAGTAAATTGATTGATGGTCGCCAATCTGTTAGGTCTAGAAAAGCATTAGGATATGAGAAATATATAGACCCTTAAGAGTTAACATATCCTGATATGTCTAGTGTTTTTGACCCTGAACCAGCCTTAGCTTATCAAACACCTGTTAAATTTGTTAAGGAAGGGGGAATGAATGTTGCCCCTGGACCTATAAGAGGGGAACACATGCCAATAGACCTGTCCATACCTAGTGACTTTGATGGATCACACCATCTCTATGGCAAAAAGTCAACTGACTTGCCAGACCCTATTATTAAATCTACTGACTTTGTCTCTTGTTGTGACAGTGACAAGTCTTCTGATGAAGGGTCTACCTCATTTGCCAGCTGTGATTCAAGTGAGAAGTCTGACCTGCCCAAGACCACTCCCAAGACCACACCAAAGACATCACGTAAGACTTCCCACAAGCCTTCTAGAGTTGCTGCTGATAACAAGACAGTTTCTACTGAAGACTTGTTTTTAAATTCTTTGCAAAATAATACTTTTGGTTCTGTTAAAAACAATTCTGTTTATCATGGTGGTTTGAATACATTTTCATGTTATCGAACTTCTTTTAGTTTGAATAAATCTTCTAAGAAGAAGAAATGTTTTGTGTGTGGAAGTAAATCTCATTTGATTAAGGATTGTACATTTCATGAGCAAAGAATGGGTGTATGTTTTAGTCAAAGGAAACCTAGGCAAATGTGGAAGAATGTTAGTGAAATACCCTCTTTTGTTCTACATCAGCAGAAATCCAATTCTGCTGAACCGCATTCTTCATGGAGAAGAACCAGTACTAGACCTTATGTTCGACCTACTAGTTCTTTCTTTTCTAATGGTTATTGGCCTAATAACTTTGACTCAATGTATTATGGTGGTGGGTATTGGAATACTGCTGTAAAGCCCTCAGCAGGTTGTTCTTGGACAAAGAAGGGACCTAATTTGCAGTACAGGCCCAAGAACAATGGTGGATCTAAAACATCTACATGGCCTATCACTAATGATCCACAAGGCAGGCTCAAGTCAGCAATGACTTGAGTCTCCAATGTGTACTAACTTTTGTATATTTTTGTTGTTGTTGTAGGATCATCCTTTAAAAAGTACTGAAGTAGGTATAGTTGATAGTGGTTGTTCTAGAAGTATGTCAGGGAACAAGGACAAGATGCATGACTTTGTGTCCATAGAAGGAGGAGGCACTGTAACTTTTGGTGGTGGAGTTGGCAAAATTACTGGGAAAGGAACTATTAAGACACCTTTGTTAGACTTTGAAAATGTTTATTATGTGAAGGAACTAGAGCATTTTAATCTATTCTCTGTATCACAAATTTGTGACACTAAGAATAAGGTTTTCTTCTCTGAAGATGAATGTCTTGTACTCTCCAAGGACTTCAAACTTCCAGAAGATACAACTGTTTTGCTGAGAGTTCCTAGAACCTTCAACTTGTACACATTCAATCTGAATGATGTCAAGCCAGAAGGTGATCTAACATGTTTGGTGGCCAAAGCTTCCCAGGATGAATCTACCAAGTGGCATAGGAGAATGGCTCATGTGAATTACAAGACAATCAACAAGTTGTCTAAACTTGGTCCTGTTTAGGGCCTTCCTTCTAAACTCTTCACCAATGAACACAATTGTATTGCTTGCAACAAAGGAAAGCAACACAGAGCCTCTTACAAAGCCATCAAAGCTGTGAGCACCATTTCAGAACCTCTTCAGTTGCTGCACATGGATCTCTTTGGTCCAACTCCTATCAGAAGTATTGATCACAAGTACTTCTGCCTGGTTATCACATATGATTTTAGCAGGTTTTGCTGGGTATTCTTTCTTAAAACTAAAGATGAAACAACTCATATTCTGAAAGAATTCATCATTTTAATTGAAAACCAGCTTAATAAAAAGGTTAAAGGAATTAGGTATGACAATGGGACAGAATTCAAAAATGTTGTTTTCATAGAATTCTGTAAGTCTAAGGGGATTAGAAGGGACTATAGTACTCCAAGGACCCCACAACAAAATGGGGTTGCTGAAAGGAAAAATAGAACCCTCATTGAGGCAGCAAGATCAATGCTTGCAGACTCCAAATTACCCACTGTGTTTTGGACTAAGGTAGTAAGTACTGCTTGTTATGTCTTAAACAGGGTATCCATCACTAGACATCATGTCAAGACACCTTATGAACTTCTCACTGGGAAAGTTCCAGACATACATTACCTTAAAACTTTTGGATGCTAAGTGACCATTATAAATACTGCTGATATACTGGGTAAGTTTGATGGGAAAGCTGATGAGGGGTATATTGTGGGTTATTCAGCTCATAGCAAGGCCTATAGGGTTTATAATCTGAATGCCAAAAGAATAGAGGAGACCCTTAACCTAAGATTTCTTGAAGATCAGCCTAATACTCAGGGACAAGGCCATTCTTGGTATTTTGACCTAGATTATTTGACTGACTATTTGGGTTATACTAGACATGCTTCTAATCCTACTGCAGGTACCAAAGATCCAAATTCTAACCCTGCAGGTTCCATGGATGATGACTCAGAATGTGAATCTGAGCCAGATGAACATACCATTGTTGTACCATCTTTTCCACCTAACCATTTTGTAGGTAATCATTCTGCTGCTGAACAAGATGATGAGTCACATTATTCAGAGGATCTTGCAAGACTGAAGAAGCAAGAATATGCTGCTACTCAGTAAGCTCAGAAACTCAATGAAAAGGTTACACAAGAGACTGAAGCAATCCTACATCAATCAGCACAAGCAGTCAGTGGAAACAAGGATACTGCTGACGATTCTACTGAAGGCACACCTATTCCCACTAATAAGGTCAAAGATGCTGATATTAATGATGCTCACTCTCCCATTTCTACTGAAGTGTCTGCAGACTTTGAGAAGCCCTTTACAAGATTTCCAAGTCCTTTTGATCTTGGGAATTATTAGCCAAAGCCTGGCCTATTTCACTCAGCTTCTTATGATACTGAGTTTAGGCCTACAGTCAACAACCTTGATGCCGCAATTGATGTTCAACCTACAGCAACAAAAAGGATTCATAATGCTCATCCCTTATCAAAGGTTATTGGAGATCCTAAAGATCCTGTTAGAACTAGAAGCACTGTAAAGAACACAAAATATGGTGAAGTTGCTTTCATCTCTTATGTCTACAATCAAAGAAGGAACAATCACACAGACTTCAAACATTGTCTGCTTGCATGCTTTCTTTCTCAGATAGAGCCAACTAGTGTTCCTCAAGCACTGGTAGATTCAAGTTGGCTTGAAGCAATGCAAGAAGAGATGCTGCAAATTAAGAATCAGCAGGTTTGGATTTTAGTTCCTCTTCCTGATGGTAAATATGCCATTGGGACAAAATGGATTTTGAAGAATAAAAGAGATGCAAGGGGGATTGTGGTGAATAACAAAGCTAGACTGGTGGCTCAAGGGTTTAGACAAGAGGAAGGCATTGACTATGATGAAGTCTTTGCACCAGTGGCCAGAGTTGAAGCTGTAAGGATATTTTTGGCCTATGCCTCTTATATGGGCTTCATGGTTTATTAGATGGATGTTAAAGGTGCTTTCTTATATGGTGAAATTGAAGAGGAGGTATATGTGACTCAACCCAAAGGATTTGAAGACCCTAATCATCCTGAGTATGTGTACAAGGTTGTCAAAGCTCTCTATGGACTTCATCAAGCTCCCAGAGCTTGGTATGCTAGACTTTCAACATTTCTGCTGAAGCATGGCTACAGAAGAGGTGCCATTGACAAGACTCTATTCCTCAAGAAAGATTCAAGGGATATTATTCTTGTTCAGGTGTGTGTGGATGATATTATCTTTGGTTCAACCAAAGAAGCATGGTGTAGAGAGTTTGAGGATCTGATGAAGGGAGAATTTCAAATGAGTGCCATGGGAGAACTCACTTTCTTCTTGGGTTTACAGGTTCAGCAGAAACCTGATGGTATTTTCATTCATCAGGAGAAATATGTAAAAGATATGTTGTCCAAGTTTGCTATGGAGAATGTCAGGACTGCCACTACTCCATATGAGGCTCCCAAACCAAAGAACAATATTGATCCTGATCTCCCTGTGAATGTTCATTTATACAGGTCAATGATTGGTTCTTTGATGTATTTGACTGCTTCAAGACCTGATATTACATTTGCTGTAAGTGCATGTTCAAGGCACCAAGTCACTCCACTTACCTCTCACTTGAATGCTGTCAAGAAGATTTTTAAGTACCTAAAAGGCCAACCCAAATTAGGTCTTTGGTATCCCAAAGAGTCTCCATTTCAGCTAGCAGCTTATAGTGATAGTGACTATGTTGGTGCAAATTTGGATAGAAGATCCACAACTGGAGGTTGCCAATTCATTGGAAGGAGACTGATTTCTTGGCAATGCAAGAAATAGACCATTGTTGTTACCTCTGCTACTGAAGCAGAGTACGTTGCTGCTGCAAATTGTTGTGGACAGGTTCTATGGATTCAGAATCAATTGCTGGATTATGGGTACAACTTTATGAATACTACCATTTTCATTGACAATCAAAGTACAATTTGTATTGTTAAAAATCCAGTTTTTCATAATAGAACCAAACATATTGAAATCAGGCACCACTTTATCAGGGATGCTTATGAGAAACATTTAATTAAAGTGGTAAAAATTCACACAGATGAAAATTTGGCAGATTTGTTAACCAAAGCATTTGATGGACCAAGTTTTCAATATTTGGTTGTCCATATTGGAATGCTTAACCCTTAAATGCAAAGTTTAAGGGGAGGCATAAGCCTCAGGGAAGGCATATGCCACAGGGGAGGATTATGAGTGTAAACTTTGTAGATTTGTATAATTTGTATATTTTTGAGTTTTAACACTAACCCACTAATATTTTTGCAAGTTGTTTGGTGTATTTGCGTGTTTTATGTCTGTTTTGCAGATGTCCTGAGATTGTAAGTTGTATGTTAAAGTCACCAAGAGCTGTAGTCAAGGGAATGTGGTCAAGTGTGCTGAACATGGTTTCTACTGATTAGTTGATTATGCTGAAGGTCTTACACAGTTGATTAATAGAGAAGATCTTTTCATTCATTCAAAGAAACAAGTTACAGCTTACATTCAAAGTTCCAACTGGATTACAATGACCATTCCTAAACAGTTGTCTAATTGAGTACTACTAGCTTCTATCACTTATTACAAAATACTTGAGGCTATGACAAGTACCATGATGAAGCTGAAGATGAAAATGGAAAAAGAAGAGAAGGAAGACTGTGAAGATGCTCAAGTACCAAAGTCAAGAAAATACTCAAGAACTTTGGTCCATGGCAACATTCCTCAATCATCTACTTCAGCTTCTCCTTTCCCTTACGTATAATCTCTGCCTTCTTGCTCTGTCCAATGTGCCCTTGTGAAGAAAGATCAGGTCCTGGAGTAGGAAGATCCAACACCTCATTGTGTGATGTTGGAAGAGATGGATCTCTCTTACTTGATCTTGGTTTGGATCTCTCTGGTGTGGACGGAGCAAGAAAGGTTGGATCTTCATTTTCCTCCTCTGAAGAGTCTTCATCAGAGGTAAAGATGAAGGGAGAGACAAGTTCTTTCTCAGCAGGAATGGGTACATGGCTTGGTTCACCCTTCTTGTGAGCATTCCATTGTCTTTCTTGTGCATCCCATCGTCTCTCAATTTCTTTTTCATAGTCTGAATCATCAAGCTCCCAAGGATATGGTGGTAAATCTTCTTCTGATGATGAAGAAAAGGAATTTTGATCAGAGGTTTCTGGGTTTGATGACATGGTTTTGGTGATGAATTGAGTTTAATTGGGAAATTAGGGTTTGAGAGATGATTTGCGGTAAATTGATGACTGAGATGTGTTATTTAGGGTTGATTAAAAAAGCCAAGTTTAGGCGTTACGATAATTAAATTTTAGTTGGGTGGCGCAGTAAAATCAAGATATTCACCAAAGATATTTTTACATTTGCTTGGTTTCTGCTGATGTTGACCATTCTTCAGCAGATTTGACTTTCATTTCTGCTGAAGGGTAATTTTGAAATTGGAAGTTTTTGAATTACACGTCAGACTTGGTCAATAATTAGTTCCGATAATTTTTGACCACGATTGGGGAACTTCCGAATATAACCCACGTCGCATATCCCTTCCTAAACAAAATTATTCGCTTATCACTCCACTTAAACCCATTATTCTCTGTGTAATTCATAACCGTCTCACGCAAGATTATTCCAATGGCACAACTTGAATTAAAAGGCGATCATAACAAGTATGCCATTCTTAAAAAGGCCAAGGGACATGAAGAATTTGATTTAATGGTGGAGTTTCTACAAAGGTCAAAGATTCATTATGCTTTGACACATTGTCCAAATCTGGTTTGTGAATCAATGGTGAAGCAATTTTTGGCATCTGCTACTAAGAGATCTGATACAGAGATTGTAGCTGAGATTGATGGTGTAAAGTATGTGGTGACAGAAGGTTTGATTAGGACAAAGCTTCAGTTGGATGATGAGAATGGTATGTATCATTCCAACACTGCAGAGATTCTTGTTGGGCTAAGGGAAGCTGGATATCAAAGTACTGATACATCTAAGTGGCACAAGAATCAATTTTGTCCTAAGTGGAGGTATTTGGTGCATTTGCTGCTCCAATGTATAAGCAACAAGTGTGGTGGATGGAACCAATTCTCTCTACAATTGGGTTGTGGTATTGTTTGTCTTTCTAAGGGTCTAACTTATAATTTTTCTAAGTTTATTTTTGATAATATGCTAGAAAATATTGATAAACAACAGCATAAGTTTTTAATGTACCCTAGATTCTTACAAATAATTTTAGACATAACCACTGAAGATAGAACTCATGTGCCTATTAAAAGTCTTGGTTCTAAGTTGTTTGCCTCAATGAAAAAAAATTATACTAGAGAACATCACCCTATGTTAGAAGCTATGTTGCCACATGGCAATGATAATGTAGTTGAGGGTGATGATGCTGGTAATGTGCCTGCTCCTAATGCTGCTGATGATGGTAATCCATCATCTTCTGGTGTTGTTGCTGATGGTAATCCTTCAGTGGTAATGAAGGAAGAGCCAGCTACAACTGCTGAACCATTACCTATTTCTACTGACTTACCACCACCTACCCCTGTACATATGTCACCTAGTCCTACCATTTCGCCATCTCAGGATGCTCCAGCTGAGCAAATTCATGAGTTTGAAGATAATTTTCAGCCTCTTGAGCCTGAGCTCACTAGACTACCTACACCCAGTCCTGTGAGAGAGCCAATTGATGAAGGCTTTCCTAATGTTGTAAATGAGTATGTTTCTCCTGCTGGGTTCAATGAAGCTCCACTTACCACTGAGCAATCAGATGGTAGAGCAGAGGACCATATTACTCTCACTTTTGTATATGATTCACTTTGCAGGTACATGAAAATGACTGATGATCTCCAAAAAGAGCTTGCTGATACCAAGACTACTCTTGGTAATGAAATTGCAGGGTTGAAAAGTAAGGTTCAAGATTTGGAGGCACAGCTGAATCAGAAGAGGCAAAGTAAGAATGGATTGGATACTACTGAAGTTGCTCAGGAGGCAAATTTGGATTCTCTTGAGATTCTAGCTGAAGTTGCTAGACAGTCTCATGTTTTTCCTTCTAAAGCTGCTGAAGTACCTAAATCTAAACAACAAATTCAATTCAGCAGAAGAAGAAGTACAAGACAGTATTTGGCAAGGAAAGCTGCTGAATCTTCCAAAGTGTCTAGTGGTGATGATGATGTGCTCATGACTGAAGCTACTGATATACTTCAGAAGAAACAATCACCAAGTGGTGTTGCTGCTGACAAATCTGCTGAGAAAGGTAATACATCAGGAGAAGCATTCTTTGTAGCAGGGAAAGAGTATTTGAATTCCCCTGTTAATAATTCATCTGAGAATCAACAAGTTTATCCTGATAGAGAGGTTCAAGAATTACATGATGAACCTATGGAAGATTTGAATGTTCCACATAATGATCTTGCTGAAGGAACAGATGTGGCTGAGGATGAGCTTGTTACAGCTGAAGACAGTGCTGCACAAGAAAAACTCTTCAAAGAATGGGAAGATTATAAGAAGATTTCTAATATGGCTAAGGCACAGCAAGCCAAGTTTGATGCAACATATCAGTCTGCCACCCCAGAGATATGTTTCTACTTTGCCTATTGAAAGACAAAGAGAATTGGATGCTGCTGTTCAAGAATTTGATGAGTCAGATTGGCAGCATGTTGGACAACAAGTGATTGCTAATCTTGATTTAGCTGCAGACATTATTGGTAAAAGGGTGGAGGAAAAGGACTGGCCTGCTGAAATTGTGAAAGTTATGAAGTTGAGGAAGCAGGTAGCAGATGAGTTAAAAGCCAAAGCTAAAAGAGATAAACCTATGACTCAGGCACAGCAGAGGGATTATATGAGAACTTATGTGAAAAGTCAAAGTAGTGCTTTGTATAATACTGCTTGGACTAGGAAACAAGTGTGGGCACTTTCATTTAATAAATTAGTCCAGATGTATAACAGGATCAAGGCTAGAAATGAAAAAGATGGAATGGGTACTTCTAAGAATATTCCTCTCATTCATGCTGATGCTGGTTCATCTGTTAATATGGATATTTTTGTTGCTGCTGAAAAGGTATCTTTACCTGATACTTCTGCTGATGTACCACATGTTGCTGCTTCCTCTTATGTGGATAAAGGTAAAGCTCAAGTGATAACAGCAGATCCTCCATCTAGAAAGAGAACTAGGAGACAACTGAAGGAGGAAAGATTAGGTGAAGAGGCTGCTAGGAAGTTAGATGAGGAACAAAAAGCTGAACAAAAAGCTGAACTTGCAAGATTTCATGAGCTTAAGGTAAGAGAAGTTGAACTTCAAGCTGCTAGAGACAAACAGATAAGGAAGGCTATGGATGAACAATATGCATCTGCTGCACTTGAATCTTCTCAGGATTCTACTGATGAATAATTGGATAATCCATCAGTGGAAACTGATGCTGCAGAAGGTGTATCTGCTGAAGCTGAAGTTCCTGATGCATCTTCTCTACCTCATGCAGCTATTTATGTTCCTGGAAGAAGAGCAAAGAGGATGGCTAAAGCCAGAACTTCACATTCCAAACAAAGCCTAATCAATGTGAATGCTTCTGATGCTTCATTTATAAGAGAAGGATCCCCTGATGATTGGCCTGAGGCAACTAGAGATGTTGTGGTTCACTGGGAGTTAACTGAAAATGGTCAAGTTAATACCATTTATAGATTGGATAAAACTTTCATATCCTTTACATTTCTTCAAGAGATTCTACATCTTGTGGATCATCAAGATTTGGTCACTCTATATGAGTTGGTTCTCAAGTATTATGCAAATCATACTCCTACAGGGTCTGGATTGTATTTGTTGGGTGATCTAAAAGTGTTGTTTGATTCTTCTACTCCCACTGGTGCTAGCTATGACATATGGAAGTACAATCAGAGATGGTAAGTTCAGAGTTGGAAGTTCTATCCTATGCCTTATGTTCATGTGTTGGAAACTACAACTGGTCTAAGGTTTATTATGGATATTAGCAAAAGATATCCTCTGAAAATGTCTCTGATGGAGAAAATGCTACAACAAAAGTTGGAGATTCCTTCTGATCCAGTTGGGAATGCAAGGTTGTTTGTTGAATCTTTGGTGAAGGTCTTCAAACAAAGGATTAATACTTCCAGAGCAGCTTCTGTTTAAGGATATAATGTTGTATATTTATTTTTCTTATTTTAGTAAAAAAAAAAAAAAAAAAAAAAAAAAAAAAAAAAAAAAAAAAAAAGACTAACATTTTGTTGTATAGTATTGTGTTTATTATATGCAGGTTTGGTTATCAACTTACCTGATGTTGACTATTCCATCATAAAGTTGACTAGTCCAAAGGGTACAGCTTTGGTAAAGACATATCAAATCTGTTGATAGCTATAATGGTTTACTCAAAACCATAGGGTTTTCAACTCACCCATGCTTTATTGTTGAGTAGTTGAAATGGTTGTCAATTGACCATGGATTTTTCCTTTATGGATTCCAAATAATTGGCTAGCCCACATGTATATGGCTTGTGGTAAAGGCAGTGGAAAACCATATTTGGTAATCAGTTAACCAAGATGATTTTCATCAAAATAATTGGCTAGTCCTGAGCAAACGGCTACAGGTAAAGACATCTCAAATCCGTTTATAGCTGATGATTTGCTAAAAATCATGTGGTTATCAGTGTACCTTAGAACACTTGACTACTCCAGTAGTGATGGCTATTGGTAAAGAGACATCAAATCCATTATTTTCAATGATTCACCTCTCACAGGAGTTAACACACTTGGAAGTGATGAAAATAGTATGAAAGTACTTTGTTTTGATGTACATTTAGTCATTTGTTACTGCAAAGAATGGAGCTTTCAAGTCTTATTTGCTGATCATAGAGATTCTGCTGAAGATGATTCTTTGCTGGTGCTATATTATTACAATCCTCTTGGTATGTTATTTCGAAGATCTATCAAGAATCTTGAACTTAACCAGGTCAAATTCAAGATTAGTGGAGGATTGTTGGGAATTCTGCTAAGTAAGAATTCTGCTGACTGTTACTGCTGAAGAGCTGGTTCTTGCTGAAGCAGTGTATCTGCTGAAGACTACTTTCAGCATTATTAGTTTCTGCGAACATAGTATTTCCGTATTTTATGTATTATAGTTTGGATATGCATGAGTTTATTTAGGAAGTGATAATGCATATCTTTTAGAAGTTTTAGAATATACGTTTCTTGGGAAACGGTTTAGGTTTCCTTATGTATAAAAGGAACACACGATTATGTATTGTATTACGTTTTAGAAAACACTTTCATTATTATTAAAAGATCCATAGAGGATCAAAAGTTCTTAGTATTAAACTTGTGTTTGTTTCCGCTTTAAAATACAAGTTACAGAGATTATCTATTAGTGTGTTTTTGATTACATTAACATAACTAACGATTCTAGAGTGCTCAAGAAGATCTATCAAGGTCGTATAGCTCAACATATAAGGGTTAAGGGTAAGGGTTAAGGGTTAGGGTTAAGGGTAAGGCTTAGGGTTAAGGGTTAAGGGTTTTCTAAGGTGAAGGGCAATCCTAAATCTAGTTATCTAATCTATCCTAATTGTGGGGTACCAGGTAGTTTCTAAATCCTAACTTATTTTATTTATTTCCTATTCTACTTATCCTAAAGGCTCTAACTATCCTAAGGCATGTCTCCTAGTGCTATTTATTTACCTAAGTTTTCTAAAGTTTCCTACTTACCTAATTCCATGTGTTAGTGTTTTCTAAGTTTTCCTTGTCATTATCTATTATCTTTTCTAAAGTGCAAATCCTAAAGCAGGCAAAAGCTATTTTATGGTGATGTTTCATTTGGTTTTTCTGTATTTTAGCTATTTTAAAAGTGTTTTCTACTAAATTATCTCTTAACTCACTATAGTCAGGTTGATTATCTAAGTTATTATTATTATGACCTTTTTCTATCTTCTCAAGGAGATCAAGAAAATTTTCATCTAAGTTACTTAAAATCTCCTCTAATTGGTTTTCCTCATCTTCTAGAGTCAACCTAGAGGGTTTTTCACCAATTTCATCTTTCCAAGATGGAATGGGAGGGTTTATTATGTAAGGTGTAGGGTTTAAAGTATAGGGTTGCCTAAAGTCAAATCTAGGGGTATAGGTGGGGATAGGGTGTTTAGGTGTATATGGTTCTCTCGGGAGAAAGAAACCATGGGGTTCAGTTTTATGGGTAGGAAAAAGTGGATGTATAATAGGGTTTAGGGGAGGTAGGGGTGATGTCTTAGCATACTAATCTCTTATGTGTTTTAAATTAGGGTTATCTAGGCTATTCCTAAAGTCTTCTAAGTTATAGGGTTTAGGGGAGTAATCTAGTACATTCGGAGAGGAAAGATCATTCTCTGGATGTGGACTAGATGAGATAGGGGTAGAGTAGAAATGAGTAGACATAACTATATAATAAAGAAAATGTTGTAAATCATTTAGCAGTTAAGCAGGAAATAATTATACTTACCTTAGCATATATGGTTATGGCGGATGGCAGAGGTACTGAAGACTTCCTCGGGTTTAGGAAAAATTGTTGCAGTTTAGGTTTTGACCTTGTTCTCTACAACTGAAGCTCTGATGCCAATCTGTAACACCCCCATTTTTCACTGATCGCAGCGGATAAAGTGTTTGGGGTATTACTTCATAGAATCACATATACGGTAATAGAAAATGACTCGAAAAGTGTTGATCCCAGATGAGCAAATGATCTTATATAGAAGTTGACTTGAATTAAACACTTAAGCTAGAATGCGTAATATAAAAGCTTAACTTAAGAAGAACAATTAACTATCAACACTTCAATATATTGTTAATACGAGCACTCGACAATGCTAGGGTTTTACAACCTTGAAGTGTAAACGAAACTATACGTACTCAATCTAACCATAGGATCCTCCTTTTATAGGCCAAGAAGTCCTACTAAGTTTACAATAACTTTCTATGCAAGATAAGAATATTCTAGATACATACGATATACACAAAATCTATTCCATACTTATCTAATACGTATACATGTATATCTCTTTAGCAGTAGATTCCTCTAGCAGTATTTTCCCATAGCAGCACTTTGACAGCAGCAGAATCATTTACCTTAGCAGCATTCTCATCATAGCAGCAGTTTCACTCAGCAGCAGAATCCAAAACCCAACAATCCTCCCCTAAACTTAATATTTATTTCTAAATCATTAAGTTTCTTCAAAACTCAGTTAAACACCAGGAGGATGCTTCCAAACACTCAATTCTTGAGATGTCTGTTGACCAAGTATCTTCTTATATTTTGACAACAAATTAAATGCTTGATCATCAGTATCATAATCTTTCTGCAAATTGAGCAACCCAGCACCATTAACCATCTGATTGACAATATTCCAATATCTTACCACTGGATAATCCTTTTCAGCCAACATATACAAAGTAAGTGGTCCAATTTCCAAAACATGAATTCCAGAATCTTGAAAAAGTCTTCATTTTATTACTTTATATCCTACTATCTCTGTCCATTCAGAATCATCTACTGAAGGATCAAACATAAGTTTCAGAGCTCTCCAGAGAACATTATCAGCCATAGTCTTAATGTAATCAATTTTCTCTATTTCATACTTTTTACCATCAAACTTCTTAGCTCCAAACTTTTCCTTATATATCCTCCACAAGGCATCAACATCATCCCTATCAAAGTAATACAGCATATGTTGAAATCTAAGAAACCTGTGAGTCTTTCCATCAGATCTCTCAACATCATGAAATGCTCCAATATTAGTATCATATCCTGTAGTTACTTTAATAATAGGATATTTGATTCCTACTGGTGTGGCATCATGTTGGGAATTATAGATTTGAAGATTTGAAGATTACAAAACAAACAACTAGAAGTGAAGAAAGAAGAAACAAGAGGGGCATAATATGTAATAGTTACTTAGCTTGATTAGTAAGCTAGGGTTTAGGGTTTCTTGTAACCTCCCTCTATTATATAAAGAGGGGTGGCATCTAGGTTATAAGCATCCTTTGATAGCTAGTCTCTCCAATGAGAATCTAGAAACGCATAGAGCGTTAGTAGTAGTTTAGTAGTATTAATAGTTTTATTTTATATTCAATAAAGAAAACCTTATTAGTAATGTTGATTATGTTCTTGTTCTTATTCCACTGTGCAATCAATATTACTATCCTAGATGGGCTTAAACGATCTTTACAATTGGCATCAGAGAACAGTTGGCTCGATATCTAGGGTTTATACAAGGTTTTTGTGTTATTGAAGAAGCAAGCAGTTGAACGGAATTGAATGCAGCAGATCTGGTAAAAGTTTTCATGAAATTTAAGGTATCGATCATTCTGTTTCATGACAAAATATCTCGTACTTATTAATTAAAAGCTTGTCGCATAATTTTAATTGGTCAAATTTAATAAAAGGGCGATGGGGTTTTTGGGAACCTCGTACAATATTGGTCAATGGTTATTGATTGCATTAATTGTCGCATGTGGTTATGATTTGTTATTAATCATGGAGATATGGAAAGGAGGCATTAATTGGTCACATATTCGATTCATTGTGTTATGCGTGATTGGTTAAAATTGTTTATTCTTATCAATCATGGATCAGTGGGTATGTCTTATGAGATATTTATGAGCAATTAATTCTTCTCGTACTGAATTGATTTATAAGAGGAAAAGGGTTGGATTATTTTTAAAACGATCATGCTTATTTTATTCGAGATTCATTTTTATGGTGAATATTAAAGAATAGCCTTTTGAAGTCTGGGGTATTAAACAGTTACGGAGAAGTAGATTGGTCAAGGTTGTTCACATGTTGTGGATCTGTCGCTTTCTGATGTGATTTATCATACTTGATGAAAAGTTTTAATTGTGGGACATGCACATATGGGTTAAGATTCATATTATGTGTGTGAGATTTTCGTTGTCACTTTTTGGTATTGCTGCTACTTCGATATTATTTTTCATGTGCTGACACCAAGGCGACAAAAAGAGTGTACTGTTCGATGACAGTTGTGATTTGGTTAGTACTGGTTTCAAGACTGAACCAATCATAGCTTATTAATTACATATGTGATTCGGTGCCTAAAAAGATCATGATTTGTTTCGTGGGTTGTCTAGACTTTATTATGGTTTAGTTTAGAGCAGTTTTTTGGAAGAACGGTTACTCATGATTATTTCTGCTGCTACACATTATTCCTGCTGCTATACGTTTCTGCTGCTGCACTTTAATGATACTGCTGCTGTAAAAAAAATAAAAAATAAAAATAAAAAAAAATAAAATTAATATTTTATTTTTGCTGGTTGATATTTAATTTTATGTCCGAAGACGCCCTTGGATCTTGAACAATGAAGATGTGTATGGTTCGTTTTGGAGATTCAGTTCGTGGTATAATTCTTGACTGGAACAGTTACACGCACTTTACAAATATTTTGGGGGGCATATGATACCATACAGTTCATGATATGATTACTCAAAATTAGATAATCATAAGCATTGAGTGGTTTCCGGTTGATCCGTCTGCGCTCACTGAGACTATCGTCCATTGCATGTAATCGCCATGCATATATTGACTACAAGAATTATCCAAAGACATTTTATGATGTCTTTTTCGCACTGAAGGAAGAAATGTTCCATGCTACTGAGTTCGAGATTCATTATGGTTAGTATATTTTTAAGGGGAAGCTTATTGTTCAAAAATACTTAACGATCTACATGCATCACTTGAAGGGAAGCGTTTACGGAGTTGCACAAGACCCTATTGGATGATTACAAAAAGGGGAAGAAGAGTTATGTTGTGTAGCTTATTATTTGTGATGACATGTTTTAGCATTGTTTCTTCATGCAGATTGTTTTGTAATATCAAATAGGGGAAGATTGTTGGGAATTATAGATTTGAAGATTTAAAGATTACAAAACAAACAACTAGAAGTGAAGAAAGAAGAAACAAGAGGGGCATAATATGTAATAGTTACTTAGCTTGATTAGTAAGCTAGGGTTTAGGGTTTCTTGTAACCTCCCTCTATTATATAAAGAGGGGTGGCATCTAGGTTATAAGCATCCTTTGATAGCTAGTCTCTCCAATAAGAGTCTAGAAACGCATAGAGCGTTAGTAGTAGTTTAGTAGTATTAATAGTTTTATTTTATATTCAATAAAGAAAACCTTATTAGTAATGTTGATTATGTTCTTGTCCTTATTCCGCTGTACAATCAATATTACTATCCTAGATGGGCTTAAACGATCTTTACACATCAACTACTTCAGGTTCATCCATCTTAGCAACCATGGTAAGAACCTTCAACTGTTGCTTTAAATGCTCAAAAGGAATATGATCATAATCATTTTTGAACTCATCTCCTTCAGGCTTAGAGCTGCTTTCTTCTCATGTTTTTCTCTTCTTCTTTGCAAAGGATTTATGAACAACACCTTTTCTTTTACCACTTTGAATGAAAGAAGTTGTCTTATCTGCTATATCATCAATCTTCTTAACAACATCTGCCTCTAGTACATGCTCTGCTTCAATAACTTTATCAGGTACCAACTTTTTATTCATTTGAGCAATATGTTCTAAGTCTTCAGCACAACCCATAGGATAGAAGATATCTGTTTCTTTCTTAGCTTGTTGATACAAATCAAAAGCCTCTTGATCAGACTTAGGTTTTAACTGTACCAATTTCCATCCCTTCATATTCTTCAGATATCTTTCTTGCTCTCTTCTTTGTTGCAATGGTGTTGGACCCCTAAGAATCTTTTTCTTTCAGCAGCAGCATCTTCTTTCTTTTTCTTTGCTCTGAACTCTCTTATCCAAGATTGAACATCAAAAGTTGGAGTTTCTTGTTCTTCAATCTTAATCATCTTTGAGAGTTCTATATCAGCATCTATTCTTATCTTTTCCTCAACCCACTCCTCATACCTCTTCAAATCTTCAGTTTCTTTTTCAATCTTTTCCTTTTCTTCTTGAATCAACTGTTGCTCTTCCATATTAATCAACTCTTGTTCTTTAATTGCAACAGCTGAATTGTTAGGTCACCATTTTGTAACCACAAGTATAAGAAATAAGATGAGAATAAGAGATGGTTGATTATAAGATTATGAAGAGTGAAAGAACAAGAGTTTCATTAAGATATTCAAATAACCAACAATATTAAAGTTTACATAAGCTTAGTATATATAGGGGGAGGAGTAGGGCAACACTCCCTTCCTCCCTCATTCATCTAGAAACAATGGGCTTCAAGCCCATTGGACTTTAATACATAAGCCTTGTAACTTAAACATAATGAAATAAATAACTAAGCAACCTATTACAAAAGGTAATGACCGAGACTTGACTAAATACGAAAGTATGTTCCCAACATGAATCATGTTCAACTTGTAGTTCTTTAGGCCACCAATGAAAAGGTATCTGAGAGTAATCAATCCCCTTATTCATCAGCTTTAGATCTTCAACTTGCTTGGCCTTCCCTTTATCAGTAGAAAATGATGAAACAATCTTCTTTTGTTGAGAAGCAGGTTCTCTGATTACAACTCCTTTTTGAGGTATTCTTGGGGTAGATGATGTGATTGTGGTTGTTGGTTGTTGTGGTAGTGATTGAATTGGTAGTGATGTATGTTGTGAAGATGATTCAGATATAACCTCTGTTGTCTTCTTACTTAACAAAACCATAGCCTTAGCAGCATCATTGTCACTAGACCCAACAGCAGAGTCTTGTGCATCAACAGAATTGACCTTTTCACTAGCAGCAGGATCAGCAAAATCCTTAGCAGTAGAGTCATGAGCAGCAGCAGAGTCATCAATTCTGTTAGTAATAGCAGCATCATTAAGTTCTTTTGCTACAAAATCACCCAAAGTCATCAAAGCTTCACCCGTCAACCCTGGTGCCTTCACTAATTGCTCAGGCTCCAAAGTCTTGAGTTTTTCCACCACTTTTTCTTGAGTAGCAATCACTTCTTCCATTACAACCTCATTCCCTGATTTGTCAGCAATCACAAAATTTTCCACATCCTGAGGACTTTCCACTTCCATGTCACCAACCTCTGGAACCTCCCCTCAAACCATTCCAACATTCACATCTTGAACACTGCAACTTTCATCAAATTTGCCTCCCCTGAACCCATGTCTTCATTCCTCCCCTGTTTGGAAGCATCCTCTTCCAAATGAACAGAGTGTTCAGGTGAACTTACAACTTGAGAAGTGCCCACTTTCTTCAATCTTTTTAAGGAGGTTGAAGATCTTGATTTCCTTAAGTTCTTGATCTGTTTTTGCAATTTGGTTATGAGCTTGGCTTGACCATCAACAACAGTAGAAAGACCAAGAACTTTATCCTCTAATGTAGTACACTTCAACTCCAAATTGGTACAAGTAACCGTCAATTCCTGAATAAGTTTCATAGTAGTCTCATCACTTCCACCTGTGTAACCTGTTCCAAGAGGTGAATCATTGACATTGTCATCATGCACAAAATTTTCCGTCAATTCATTTGTCTCTGTCCTGTCCTCATCACTTCGACCTGTGTGACCTGGTCCGAGAGGTGAATCTTTGGACATAAACTCAGTATCAAACCTAGTTTGATCATCTAAGCCCCCTATATTTTCCATTTGGCTAGGGTTACCATCATTTGAATTAGATTCACCAGAATCCTTTTCTCTAGATGTTACCTTGGTTTGGGTCTTAATGATGTTATCACTGTCCTGCTCTGCTGCTAAGCTAGAAGCAGTAGAGACAGCCCTTGCCAACATGTCCCCTTCATCACCTAGGACAGCCTCATCTGGTACAGCCATACTAACACTAGCCTGAGGTAGATTAGTGTTCTTTTTGGTTTTCTTACGGGTGGTTGTGTAGCAGATGCAGAAAAATTGGGTGTGTGATGGGAATCAGTGGGATTTCCTGATTCTTCACACTGGATATTTTGCACAATTTGCACCATAGAAGGTTGATGAGGCGAAAAATGAACCATTTTTAGGGGGTCATTTAAGCCCGAATTCGAATTTATTTGATCAAATATTGCCCTAAATCATTCCTTTTGTGATTTTAGGTCCTTTGGGAGTGAATTCTGGAAAAGGAAGCATTTTGGACTTTTTTGGAGCATAAAAGTGAAGAAAACGCCAAAGACTTAATTTTCCATGCTGAGAACAGTACCTGACGGCGTCAAGAGCGTTTTGGTGACGGCTTCAAGAGTAAAAGTGGTGACGGCCCAGAGAGAACGTGAAGGCGTCACCCAAGGCCGTCACGTGTTAACTTGTTAAAACTTGCGCGCGAAGTAGCTGATATTGTTTTGGTTATAACTTTTGCATACGAACTCGGATTTAGGTGATTCAAAAGCCCACGTGAAGAGGACGAAGAGATCTATAATTTGGTGAAAAAACGGTCATGACGGCGTCAAGAGTAACGGGCTGACGCCGTCAAGAAGGCCGACAGAAAACATGCCTATAAATATAACATCATAACTTCACTTTTTGTAAGCCCTAAACCCTAAGGTCGATTCCTGGGCTTAGGTGGGTGTTTTTCCAGCAACTTAGAGGGTTTCAATCACTCCATAAACATCATGTATTGGTTTTATGATTCTATCTTAATTATTTTTTCCATTATCATTGTTGTTTGCTCTTCTTTGATGATGATTTGCTAATTCACCTTGTGTATACTTATGATTATGTGAAACTTGTATATAATTGATTAGATCTCATTGATTTCTTGTTGATGTTGTGTCTATCTCCATCAATGAGGGGCTTGTTGATGTGTGTGTCTATCTCCATCAATTAAGGTGTGACAACTTCAATAGATCTAGTTGGTTTAGTTTATAATTCTTGTTTCCTATTGATTCTTGTTTTGATTGAATGAATTCGATGTTAGGCTTAAGAAAACTGGCAGACTTCCATAGGGTAACATGCTTGAACGTCTTAAGAAACATGAACCGATGTGTACTAGGTTTTTATGGTTGTATTTAATGCATGAGCAAATTCTAGTGATCCCATGTTAGGAGCTTCTTAGCCGGCTCGACATAGGAGTGAAGTAGGAGCTTATAGAATTGGGGAAGTAAGTACGCCACCCCATGAATGGTATTAAGGAATACAACCCGTCAATTAAAACAAGGTTACAATTCAATAGGTAGGATTGGATAGCTAGCAAGGAGTAACATATCATGGGTAGACATGCTTCACTTATCTTGTAGAACCCTAGTTTACTTTTCTTGTTAATTAGTTTAATTAGTAGCTTTTGGGTTAGTTGATTAGCAACTAATTCCGCCCATTCTCCCAATACCCGAGATTTTTACTTGCTTTTCATAAAATATAAAAATACAAAAAAGAATCATCCTTCACCTTTAGACCAAGTTAGATTAATTTCAATCCTAACGACACTATTCCTAGCTGAACGATCAATCCCCCGGTACTTGTCACTATACAATACTACAACCATCAGGTACACTGCCTGGTGGGGGTTGTAAGCTTCTCAAGATCCCTTGAGAGGTAAAGCCTGGTGCGATTTCCACGTATCAAGTTTTTGGCGCCGCAGCCCAGGGAATAGTTATTGTTTAGGTTGAAATTTATTTTGATTAGGTCTACTCATTAGATTCCTATCAAGTGAGATTTTTTTTTTCTTTTTACTTTGTAGCTTTCTCGTAGTATATCTTTTCTTTGTGATTTTGTTTGTAATTTGCTTCAAATGGACTTTACACTTAGACTTCTAAGATTGCAAGATAGGGTTGAGCGGCTAACACACCAAAGAGTTCAAAATATCTCATTTAGAGACACCTATGAATCATATGAGCCTTCACCTAGGATAGATTCTTATGAACAACCTCCATGTTTAAGATCTAGTTTTAGTGAGGCCAATACGAAATGCGACCTAGTTTGCCAAGGAATTAGGGAGAGAGCCATTGCAACAAATCATAAGTTGGAGGAAGCACTAGGTTTGCTATTATCACTAGCTAAGAAAACAATTGAGGAGGATTTAGCCGAGCATGATCACATTGATCAAAAAGACCTAGGTTTTATGATCGATGATGATGAATCTCAAGAAACAGATGATGAATCTCTTAGGTAATTTGTATATAGCAGTCAGAATATTGAAGATGATCCTTATGATTCGGACATAGAAGTTGAGATGCCTAGAGAAGCACGTGAGATACTTGGGAGAATGTTAGGACTAGATTATAATAAAACACATGTTGAGGATATAGGTGATATTAACACATGGAATGATTAGGTAAATAACATAAGCCCACAAAATACTCAACCATCATTTGAGGCACACACACCGCCAGTGACTTACCCGGAAGAAGTAGAAGAAACTTTAGGAATTCCGATGGAGGTAGAACCCTTGGACCAGGCACCACTTGAGGATATAGGTTTGAACACTTGTAGTGATAACCTTACTCCTAGTTCTAGGGAATTTCCTAGTGTTGATGAACCGGAACCTCAATCTTTACACACCTTTCCATCCTTAGATATATTTCTAGGAGACAAAAGAGGAACCGACCCACCCATCAACCAATATTATCTGGGTAGTTTTAGGATGAAGGAAGCCATTCACTCACCCCCTTCACCTCACGTGGCATATTCACACCCTAAGGGTGTGTATCGTTACTTTCACCCACACTTGATCCTAAGTGTAGGGAAAACCTCCCCTATTTCCGTTAAATAAGGGTAGAGTCAGGCTCGTGACTCGAACAAAAACAAGCGCTTCTTGGGAGGCAACCCATGTTTTGTGTGTTTTTATTTGTTTGTTTGTTTGATTTTATTTGTTTCCGTATGCATGTTTTATTTTTATTGTTTGTGGCTCATGTTTCAAAGTAAATTATGAAAATGCTTTATTTTGTTTTTAACTTCGTCTTAATTGCATATAAAGGTATTTTGCAAAAGATAAGTGTAAGGGAGATCCAAATTTGTTTATAAGAACGAAATTGAGCATGAACTACAACAATAATAAATGGACATGTGTATTAGTACTTGTTAGAGTCAAATGCCTGTATCGAGTCATAATGATGTTTTGCAGGATTTTCCAGGAAGTAGGACATAAGTTTTTTTTCAGAAATTTTCTGGAAACTTAACGTAAAGATTTCTGCAGGTCACTTCTGACGGCGTCATGAGTTTACTCTTGACGGCGTCATGTGTAAAATTCTGGAAATTTTGCTAGTTTTGTTTATACCGGAGTCTTAAAGTTTTTAGTTGATTCTTTAGTTTTATTAACTCCAGGAAATCTACAAACATTCATTCCACAAGCATTATATCTTTAATTGTTTTGTTTTTATTCCTAAGTCTGGAATTACATCTAGTTATGAGTTTTCTTTGTTCGGATTGATACTTTGGGTTTTTGTGATTGTTTTCTCAGGATTCACAGGTTATGTATGACAAGAAGATGATTTATATTTTGGAAGGGAAGCTTTGATTGTTCATTTTCTTGGAGGAAGATCTAACCTGGCCACCTTATTATCCATACCAAGCGAATCAGGGGAGTATTTGATTTCATTCTTTTTACTTTTTCACCTTTACCTTCTTTACTTGAACATTGGGGACAATGTTCATCTTAAGTGTAAGGGGAGGGTAAAATGATGATACCTTACATATGCACTTTCGCTTGAGTTTGTTTTGTTTAATGGTAGATGTGTAATAAAACTATGAGAAATTCTTGTTAGTGTAATTTTAGCGCCAAATTTAAAATTTTTTACAACATTTAGGAGTGAAACTTTAGCCATAGCAAGCGTCCCATGGATAGGAGATTGTATGACTAGCACATAACCGTACTTTCAGAAAAATTTTCCACCCAAATATGTGAGGTTCGCCTTTAGATTTGATAGGAAAAGCATTTACTATTAGTGCTTATGAGTGTACCGGTAGTATTTAGATTCTAGAACTTGCGTTAGTGATGCATCCCGAGACCGCTAGTGAGACTACATTCGTGTAGTAGGATTTACTACATGATAAGAGGCATTAGGATCACCCTTGTGTTAAACCCGTATCATAATTACTTGACCATTTAAGTCATATTACTTGGCTAGTTAATTCAACTAATTTTTCCCACACCCTTAGCGTTGTACTCATTTTTAGTACACGAAACCCCTAGTACACCCCTCCGAACCTATCTTTTCGTTTCTAACTTTAAGCATTTTACTTAAAGGAAGAATTTGTTACACCCCACTTAAATGTACACCCAAATCGCCTTAGCATTCCGTGTATGCGCTCATTTTTAGTGCATTATTGTTATTTGTTAAACCCTAAGTTAACTATCTAATTGATTACATGGTTGCTAAGTCGAGTCATATCCTTGTACATATTGTTTTGGGACGATTGGGACTCATGGGTAAAGTACTTATTTTATGAAGTAATGGGGAAGAACATCATTTATTACCCCCATATGTGCGTTAATCTTAAAAGTGCTCCAAGTGTTTTGATTTTCTTAATTCGAGTCATTAGATTAGTTTATTGTAAAGTATGTAAAGATTCAAGTGTAAGGGGAATTTCCATTCCCTATGATGTATTATTTTGGATGGTAGGGTAAGAGTGTATGCAAAAAAAAAAAAAAAAAAAAAAAAAAAAAAGAAAAAAAAAAAAATTCGAAAAAAACAATAATATATATATATATATATATATATATATATATATATATATATATATATATATATATATATATATATAGAAAAAGAAAAAGAGAAAAAACATACGGACTACCATCCCGTTTTATTCTATATTCATTTTATGTTTTTGTTATTTTTCATTTATTAGCTTAAGTCGAGTCTAGTCTTGGCTTAGCAACGCCATATTGTACATGTAATTAACCAAAATTGTTAACTCGCCACCAGTAAAAACTTCTTTTATCCAACAAAACCGTGTATTTCATATCCCTACACCTAACGTTACAACCCTTTAAAAGACCTCTTTGATAGTTTATCCTAGGTGCTTACGCCATGTGGTGGAGGTTTGATCCTTTTCCAAGCCTATGGTAATCTATTTTGCTATGACAGGTAGTGAGAGATATCTTCCGTTTCCATATTGTAATTTATACTTTATTACACCCGAGAGATGTGAGTATCTAAACACTATTTGTGATGTGCTTGTGTATGACCTCTGTGCTTGTCTTTAGTGGAACGATTATTTGTTGTAATTACTTTTATATTAGTGTTAAATGACCCCTAACTTGTATTTTGATTAGAATAAAAGCGCATTTGCTTGAGGACAAGCAAATCTCAAGTGTAAGGGTATATGATGAGGCGAAAAATGAACCGTTTTTAGGGGGTCATTTAAGCCCGAATTCGAATTTATTTGATCAAATATTGCCCTAAATCGTTCCTTTTGTGATTTTAGGTCCTTTGGGAGTGAATTCTGGAAAAGGAAGCATTTTAGACTTTTTTGAAGCATAAAAGTGAAGAAAACGCCAAAGACTTAATTTTCCATGTTGAGAACAGTACCTGACGGCGTCAAGAGCATTTTGGTGACAGCGTCAAGAGTAAAAGTGGTGACGGCCTAGAGAGAACGTGAAGGCGTCACCCAAGGCCGTCACGTGTTAACTTGTCAAAACTTGGGCGCGAAGTAGCTGATATTGTTTTGGTCATAACTTTTGCATACGAACTCGGATTTAGGTGATTCAAAAGCCCACGCGAAGAGGACGAAGTGATCTATAATTTGGTGAAAAAATGGTCATGACGGCGTTAAGAGTAACGGGCTGACGCCATCAAGAAGGCCGACAGAAAACATGCCTATAAATATAACATCATAACTTCACTTTTTGTAAGCCCTAAACCCTAAGGTCGATTCCTGGGCTTAGGTGGGTGTTTTTACAGCAACTTAGAGGGTTTCAATCACTCCATAAACTTCATGTATTGGTTTGATGATTCTATCTTAATTATGTTTTCCATTATCATTGTTGTTTGCTCTTCTTTGATGATGATTTGCTAATTCACCTTGTGTCTACTTATGATTATGTGAAACTTGTATATAATTGATTAGATCTCATTGATTTCTTGTTGATGTTGTGTCTATCTCCATCAATGAGGGCCTTGTTGATGTGTGTGTCTATCTCCATCAATTAAGGCGTGACAACTTCAATAGATCTAGTTGGTTTAGTTTATAATTCTTGTTTCCTATTGATTCTTGTTTTGATTGAATGAATTCGATGTTAGGCTTAAGAAAACTGGTAGACTTCCATAGGGTAACATGCTTGAACGTCTTAGGAAACATGAACCGATGTGTACTAGGTTTTTATGGTTGTATTTAATGCATGAGCAAATTCTAGTGATCCCATGTTAGGAGCTTATTAGCCGGCTCGACATAGGAGTGAAGTAGGAGCTTATAGAATTGGGGAAGTAAGTACGCCACCCCATGAATGGTATTAAGGAATACAACCCGTCAATTAAAACAAGGTTACAATTCAATAGGTAGGATTGGATAGCTAGCAAGGAGTAACATATCATGGGTAGACATGCTTCACTTATCTTGTACAACCCTTGTTTACTTTTCTTTTTAATTAGTTTAGTTAGTAGCTTTTAGGTTAGTTGATTAGCAACTAATTCCGCCCATTCTCCCAATACCCGAGATTTTTACTTGCTTTTCATAAAATATAAAAATACAAAAAAGAATCATCCTTCACCTTTAGACCTAGTTAAATTAATTTCAATCCTAATGACACTATTCCTAGCTGAACGATCAATCCCCCGGTACTTGTCACTATACTATACTACAACGATCAGGTACACTGCCTGGTGGGGGTTGTAAGCTTCTCAAGATCCCTTGAGAGGTAAAGCCTGGTGCGATTCCCGCATATCAAAGGTGTAAGAGCTGTATGTGTGCCTAAAAAACCTTTACCATGTTTAATCAAGAAAGTAAACGTTTTGGAAACCAATTTAGGAGCATCATAAGTAGCAGTATGTGATCTGAAATTAGAAAGTTGGTTTTCTATAAAGAGCTGGATAAATCTTGGATAAAGCAAATAAGAACCAGACTCTTTAACACTTTTAACAATCCCCTCCAAAATCATATTTGAAAAATTAAATGGATGTCCTTTGCTTAGGCATACCATAGCAGAAGCAATAGTAGCACTAAAATCATTCCACCCAGAAGTTTTAGGACTCAAACAATGAAGGAGAATGTGTACCAAAACTTTGTATTGAGGACAGAGGAGAGCTTTTTGAATTTTTAAATTTGTATGTCTTCCCTCATATCCCAAATCATGTAAACCCTGAAAAATAGCAGAATTTGCAAGACACGTGGTCTCTGTTTCATCATCTAAGAGAAGAGTTTCCCTTATAGAAGATTCAATTACACGAACTTTTTGACCATCTACTATAGCACTAACATATTTTTCCCCATTCCTACTTTTGACTTTGGCAATAAGCCAAAACTGTTTGATGTAGGAAAAAAATATTGTAGGATTCACAGTTAATGCATACCTAAGTGAAGTAGCATTCAAGAATTTTACCATGTCTGTGAAACCTTCAGGAACCAACTCTTCATCCAAAATAGCAACATTATTGTGCTGCTCTGCCCGGATATGTGTACAATCCATGAATTAGGGTTTTGAGAAATTTGGGGATAATTGACTTTGAGAGTAATGGAGTGTTAGGGTTTGTGAAAACTTCAATTTGTAGCGTGAAAAAACCAATTGTGAATGTTAATTAGGTTTTAAACTGATTAGGAGAAGTTACACATTCCACCCCCACACTTACAACCGTAGCAGCACAACCATATCATCCACAACACTAGCAGCAGAATGAAACAACTAGCAGCAGAGTGATTTTAAGCCAGCAGCAGAGTTGACTAATCAAACTTGGTCAAAAAGTCAAAGACCCTCAACAATAAATGCACTTGATACGCCGTAATCCCTATGAAAACGGACTAAATCTTTCCCTAATTCAACACAATCAAACCCTAATCGCAATCAATAACGCCAATCACCCAAATCAAATCTCAAGAATCATGAAATCTTCTCCCGAAATAATCAACATATCTTCGGATTCATCTTCTGAGGATGAAGCACCCTTCCAAACTTATGTACCTCCATTCCGTCCTCCCCACAACGGATGTAGGACTAAGGAACAAGCCAGCAAGAGAAAACACGATCACCCAGTGTTCAAAGATCTGTTGAACTTGAATCAGACCCCAAGCACTTCGAGGGGTAAAGAGGTGATGTCCCCTAAATCTCCATCGTCTTCAGAATCATCAGAAGACCCAGCTTGGATACCTAACAGACCTCCATCTCCAATGGAACTTGTTTCCCCCTTCATTTGTACTTCTTCTGATGAGGATAAGCCTCAAAACAATCCACCTTCCACTCCAGAAAGACCACAATCTTCAAGGCCAAGACCCAAGCCAGCATCCAGGACAAGAAAGGCAAACCCTCCTCTTCCCAAGGAGAGAAAAGTTGTGCTTGGGCTTCCATGCCCTAGGCGGTGATGTAATAGGTTGTAGTCTCTTGATGTCATCTTGTCATTTATAAGTCTATTGTTGTTTTGGAAGGGATATGTGAATGTATCCTGATTAGTTGTACTCTTTTGGTGATTAATGATGAATGCTTACTTTCTGTTTTGTTAACTTGCAAATCATCAACTAACATCATTTAAAACTTGTGCCTGCAAAATGTTAGTCCAAACACCACAAAGCATACAAACATATGTACTAGCAGTAGAGTTAAATAGCAGCAAAGTACATTCCAACACAAGCATATGCTTCTTAAGAAGCAGTAGAAACAGAGTAACAAACAGCACAGTACCTTTACACACTTTACAAAAACAAAAAGAGATAAGATTTGTTAAAGATTTATCATACCAATATTTGCAATTAAAAATTGAAACCTCCCCACATCAAAGTGTTTAGTGAGAAGATCAGCAATATTATTATCAGTATGAATTTTGACAATTTGAATTAACTTCTTTTCATAGCAATCCCTTATGAAATGATGTCTGATCTCAATATGTTTTGTTTTAGAATGAAAAAAGCATTTTTAATTATGCAAAGTGTATTGTTGTTATCAATATGTATTTTGGTGTTCATGAAATTGTACCCGTAATCCAGTAGTTGATTTTGCATCCAAAGCACTTGTCCACAGCAACTTGAAGCAGCCACATACTCAGCTTCAGTTGTAGAATTTGGAACCACTGTTTGTTTCTTGCATTGCCATGACACCAATCTGTTTCCAAGAAATTGACAACCTCCAGTTGTAGACTTTATATCCAAGCAAGCACCAGCATAGTCACTGTCTGAATATGCCACCAAATCAAAAGGTGAATCCTTAGCATACCATAGGCCCAATTTGGGTTGATGCCTTAGATACCTAAAAATTCTCTTCACTGCATTGAGATGTGATTGTTTGGGACATACTTGGAATCTTGCACAGGCACATACAGCAAACATAATATCAGGCCTTGATGCTGTAAGGCACATCAATGAACCAATCATAGATCTTTACAAATGAACATCTACTTCTTTTCCATTTTCATCCTTCAACAAAGGTTTGTTGGTATCCATGGTTGTCTTAGCAGGCTTAGCATCTTCAAATCCAAACTTCTTCAAAATGTCATTAACATACTTATCCTGACTAATAAATATGCCATCTGTCTTTTGTACAACTTGTAGTCCAAGGAAGAAGTTGAGTTCACCCATTGAACTCATATCAAACTTATCCTTCATAAGCTTCTCAAAATCAATACACATAGCTCTGTTTGTAGAACCAAAGATGATGTCATCTACATAGATTTGAACCAGCAAAATATCATCTTTTTGTCTTTTGAGAAACAAAGTCTTGTCAATCTTTCCTCTACTGAACCCAGAGTCTAACAAATATGTTGACAAAGTATCATACCAAGCTCTAGGAGCTTGATGTAAACCATACATTGCTCTATTCACCTTGTAGACTTTGTCAGGATAATCAGGGTCTTCAAAACCAGGTGGTTGAGACACATAAACTTCTTCTGTAATGGTCCCATACAGGAAAGCACTCTTTACATCCATCTAATACACTACAAAATCTTTGAATGAAGCATAAGCCAAGAATAGTCTAATGGCTTCTATTCTTGCCACTGGTGCAAGTACTTCATCATAGTCAAGGCCCTCTTATTGTGTGTACCCTTGTGCTACTAATCTAGCTTTATTTATGATGACAATTGATGCGTAGGGATTGCACCAGGCTTTACCTCTCGAGGGATCTCGAGAAGCTTACAACCCCCACCAGGCAATGTACCTGATCGATGTAGTATAGTATAATGACAAGTACTGGGGGATTGATCGTTTAGCTAGGAATAGTGTCGCTAGGATTAGAAAACCTAAAGACTAGGTCTCGAGAAGAGGGATGATTCTTTTTTTATTTTTTTATATTATATGAAAGCAGTTAAAAATCTCGGTTTTGAAGGAGTTGGGCGGAATTAGTTGCTAGCCAACTAACCCAATTACTAAGATGAAATCAAAATAAAATACTAAAAATGAAAATAAACTATATTAAACTAGAGGTGTGAGCAATATATGGGAGAGTTGTGTTTACTTAGATTTCACTACTCCCTAGATATCTTTTACATGTTAATTACTTGTTACAGTTGCGTGGATGACGGATTGTATTCCTTAATACCATTCATGGGGTGGCGTACTTACTTACCCAATCCTACAAGCGCCTACTTCACTCCTATGTCGAGCCGGCTAAGAAGCTCCTAACATGGGATCATTAGAATTTGCTCATTCATTAAATACAACCAATAAAACCTAGTACACATCGGTTCATGTTTCCTAAGACGTTCAAGCATGTTACACAATCGAGATCTGCCAGTTTTCTTAAGCCTAACATTGAAATCATTCATCCATTACAACTATAAACAAGTAATCAACATATAATTAACATCCAGGTTTCATTACATCAGAGCAAACACATGATATATCTAGCCTAGGATGTTGAAATCAAGACAAGCATAAGATATATTCAAACAACACATAGACATATTGATTGAATTGAAAGAGTACTTATCTTAATTGAACATGAAAGGTTTCAAGGGGTAAAAACCCTTGAAAATACAGTAAAAAACGACCTAGGGTTATTAGGGTTCGGCCCTAGAATTCTCCACACAAGTTCCTCTCTAATGAATGAAAAATAGAAAAGTATATATAGTTTTTCTGAGGTGACGGCGTCAAGAACAAATGTTTGACGCCGTCATCTCGCCACAAAATAATTTCTCGGACTGCCTAGATCTGGGTTTGATGCCGTCATGTATACTCCTTATGCAGGCCGTCACCAAAAATACTCTTGACGCCCTTCTCTTGACGCCTTCAGGTTTTCACTGGGTCGTCATGGATTTTACTCCTGATGTCGTCAGGATTTTCTTCTTGACGCCGTCAAGTACTGTTCTCAGCATGGAAAATTAAGTCTTTGCCGTTTTCTTCACTTTTATGCTCCAAAAACGTCCAAAATGCTTCCTTTTCCAGAATTCACTCCCAAAGTACCTAAAATCACAAAAGGAACGATTTAGGGCAATATTTGATCAAATAAATTCAATTTCGGGCTTAAATGACCTAAAACTGGTTCATCTTTTGCCTCATCATATACCCTTACACTTGAGATTTGCTTGTCCTCAAGCAAATGTGCTTTTATTCTAATAAAAATACAAGTTAGGGGTCATTTAACACTAATATAAAAGTAATTACAACAAATAATCATTCCACTAAAGACCAAAGACAAGCACGGAGGTCATACACTACCACCTCACAAATAGTGTTTAGATACTCACATCTCTCGGGTGTAATAAAGTAATATCACAATATGGAAACAGAAAATATCTCTCACTACCTGTCATGGCAAAATAGATTACCATAGGCTTGGGAAAGGATCAAACATCCACCACATGGCGTAAGCACCTAGGATAAACTATCAAAGAGGTCTTTTTAAAGGGTTGTAACGTTAGGCGTAGGGATATGGAATACACGGTTTTGTTGGATATAGGCAGTCTTTACTGGTGGCGAGTTAACAATCTTGGTTAATTACATGTACAAAATGGCGTTGCTAAGCCAAGACTAGACTCGACTTAAGCTAATAAATGATAAATAACAAAAACATAAAATAAACATAGAATGAAAAAGGATGGTAGTCCGTATGTTTTTTTCTCTTTTCTTTTTTTTCTATTTTTTTTTCTTTTTCCTGATTTTTTCGATTTTTTTTTTTTTTTTTTTTTTTTTTTTTTTTGCATACACTCTTACCCTATCATCCAAAATAATACATCGTAGGGAATGAACATTCCCCTTACACTTGAATATTTACATACTTTACAATAAACTAATCTAATGACTCGAATTAAGATAATCAAAACACTTGGAGTACTTTTAAGATTAACGTACATATGGGGGGTAATAAATGATGTTCTTCCCCATTACTCCATAAAATAAGTACTTTACCCATGAGTCCCAATCGTCCCAAAACAATATGTACAAGGATATGACTAGACTTAGCAACCATGTAATTAATTAGACAATTAACTTAGGGTTTAAACAAATAACAATAATGCACTAAAGATGAGTGCATACACGGAAGGCTAAGGCGTTTTGGTTGTACATTTAAGTGGGGTGTAACAAATTCTTCCTTTAAGTAAGATGCTTAAAGTTAGAGACAAAAAGATAGGCTCGGAGGGGTGTACTAGGGGTTTCGTGTACTAAAAATGAGTACAACGCTAAGGTGTGGGAAAAATTAACTGACTTAACTAGCCAAGTAATATGACTTAAATGGTCAAGTAATTATGATACGGGTTTAACACAAGGGTGATCCTAATGCCTCTTATCATGTAGTAAATCCTACTACACGAATGTAGTCTCACTAGCGGTCTCGGGATGCATCACTATCGCAAGTTCTAGAATCTAAATGCTACCGGTACACTCATAAGCACTAATAGTAAATGCTTTTCCTATCAAATCTAAAGGCGAACCTCACATATTTTGGTGGAAAATTTTTCTGAATAGTACGGTTTTGTGCTAGTCATATAATCTCCTATCCATGAGACGCTTGCTATGGCTAAAGTTTCACTCCTAAATGTTGTAATAAAATTTAAATTTGGCGCTAAAATTACACTAACAAGTATTTCTCATAGTTTTATTACACACCTGCCATTAAACAAACAAACTCAAGCGAAAGTGTATCTGTATGGTATCATCATTTTACCCTCCCCTTACACTTAGGATGAACATTGTCCCCAATGTTCAAGTAAAGAATGTAAAAGTGAAATAAGTAAAACGAATGAAATCAAATACTCCCCTGATTCGCTCGGTATGGATAATAAGGTGGCCAGGTTAGATCTTTCTCCAAGAAAATGAACAATCAAAGCTTCCATTCCAGAATATAAATCATCTTCTTGTCATACATAACCTGTAAAACCTGAGAAAACAGACAAGGCAACCTCGCATAAAGTCGGCGGCAATCTACATATGCTCACAAATCCTAGAAAACAAAATAAGATATAATGCTTGTGGAATGATGTTTGTAGATTTCCTGGAGATTATAAAACTAATGATTCAACAAAAACTTTAAGACTCCGTTAGAAAAACAAAACTGGTAAAATTTCCAGAATTTTACACGTGACGCCGTCAAGAGGAAACTCGTGACGCCGTCAGAAGTGATCTGCAGAAATTCTTATGTTAAGTTTCCGGAAAATTTCTGGAAAAACTTCGTCCTACTTCCTGGAAAATCCTGCAAAACATCATTATGACTCGATACAAGCATTTGACTCTAACATATTCGAATATACATGTTCACTTAATATTGATGAGAATCATGATCGGTTTTTGTTTCTTAAAAACATATTTGGGGTTTCCCCTTACACTTATCTTTTGTGAAATACCTTTGGATGAAGTTAAGACTAGGCTAAACAACAAAATAAAGTATTTTCACTATTTTAGTTTGAAACATGATCTACCAACAATAAAAATAAAGCATGCATACGGAAGCAAATAACAAACAAACAAAATAAAAATCACACAAAACATGGGTTGCCTCCCAAGAAGCGCTTTTCTTTATTTATGAGTCTTGTAGCCAGACTCAAGGTCGTGGGTTACTACATGACCTCATCGTTGTTTCCACTCTCTAGGTCATCTCCTATACCAGTTTTGTATTCCGGACCTAGTTGCAAGCATTCTTTGTAGAAACCAAGCAGCCTATTCATCACATACTCTACTCCTCTACGTCTATCCTCATCATTCCTATAGTAAGCTGCTTGTTTGTGTTCCTTTTCTATATTTGACAAGAGGCGGTACTACTCAATCTTATAGGGCATTTGGTAGGCAATCTCATCATTCTCCTCCTTGAACCTAACTATCCCTAAAGTCGGATCATAACTCATCCTAATGGCCTCAACAAATGGTTTTCCGAATATTACTTGGCTTAGGCAATCATCTATCACCGGACGAGTATCTTCTACTATCATAAAATCGATCTCATAAGTGAAATTACCTATAATCACATGCAATCCTTTCACTCTTCCTACAAAATTACTTATCAAATTCTTATTGGGCATCATCCTATAACCAAGTTATTTCTTCATTACCCAATTGTAATAAGTCCTAGTCATGATGTTTATAGGAGATCTAGGATCGATATAAGCTTTCCATATATGCATATGCCCGATGTTGCAAGGTATGTTGATGTTAGAGGGATCTCCCATTTTGATAAGGGGTGTGCCAAGGATATATGGTGTCTCGGGGCCATCGAATAAATCCTTATGATATTCCAGTTCTTCCTTGGTGGGCAACTTATCAAAGTACTCTTCTACGGTCTCTACTTCCTCTAACTCTTCTCCCTTACTAACCTCAACTTCCCTAATTACATCCCTAGTCGCGGTTTCTACTTCAACTTCATCTTTGTCACTTTCTTCTATATCCTTATCTATTGGCTTAATGGTGACAACATTGACAAAGTGGACATGTTTGGATGACGAGGGGTCCTTAGTTTGGATTCCGTTATTGGCGTCTCTAGTTTCCTTCCTAGGTGTAGTTAACGCTTGGTTGTTGAGGGCTTTCAACAAGTTGTCAATCTTATTGGTCATCCCCGTTTGTTGTTGGTTGAATTCGGTTTCAAACCTAGCTATGCGAGCTTCTTGAGACGCCATAAACTTGGACATCAATCCTTCAAGATTGTTGGTACTACCATAGTTGTTAGAAGGATTGTTATTGAAAGTACGGTTGGAGGGTGGACCGTTTGGTTGATAACGATTAGGCGGATTGGAAGAATTGGCTTGATTTATTTCCACCTAAGGTTTGGGTGATTTTTCCAAGAAGGGTTGTAGGAATCACCATACGGGTTTGGCTCGAGTTTGAAAGTGTACCACTTATCTCCCGCTTCGTCGGTACGCGAGGATGCGTAGTCCGCAAAAACTGTTCCGGGGAGTTCCACACAATCACGAGTGTCATGGGGACCACTACATAATTCGCATGAAGAAGTGATTTTGTTCACTTGGCGTGAAGGCTTAGGAGCTTTGTAAGATTTCATGAGAAACTTGACTTGGTCCTCAAATTCCATGATCCTACGGTCGGGAGTGCTAGAATTGTTTGAAGGCAAAGATATTGCCTTGACCGTTTTGTTCAAATCATGGGGATCATTCCAACTTTCATTGTCATAGAGAGCAAGATCTTCTATGAGTTCCCATGATTGTTCCGCACTAAGATCATGTAGCTTACCACCGGCCGATTAGTCAATGGCTCGCCTTGTGGAGAGATCGATATGGTCATAGAAGATTTGGACTTGGAGCCAAAGATCTATGTCATGATGAGGGACTTGTTGGAGTAAGTCCTTGAATCGAGTCCATGCTTCATATAGAGTTTCATTTTGACATTGTTGGAACATCAAGATGTCATTTCTATGCTTGGTAGTTCTCCCCGGTGGGAAAAATTGAGCAAGGAAACGACTAGTGAGATCATCCCATGTGGTGATGGATTCCGCGGGTAAACGCTCAAGCCATTGGCTAGCTTGATCACGCAGAGAGAATTGGAATAGGCGTAATCGGGTTGACTCTCTAGTTATAACATCAAGGTCTATAGAATCTACAATTTTAAGGAAGTCCTTGAGATGTTGATTTGGATCTTCGGAACGAAGTCCATGGAATGCACATCCGCTTTGCACCAACCAGATGGTGTCAGATCGCAAGGGAGACACATTGGCTCCGGTGAGCTCAATGGTGTTTCGATAGCCTTGGTGGCTAGGTCGGGAGTACTCTTCTAGTGTTCGGGGCCTAAGAGGTTGGTTAGCTAGTGGTGGGTTTTGTGGGTGGTCTTATTGTGGTGGGATGATGCGTTCAAAGATGTTACCATCGTCCAAGATGTCGGGTGGCGAAGAGTTACGAACAAAAACACGAAGAAATAAGATAGACTAAAGAGAAGCTAAAAATAAAAATAAAATCTTAATAGAAAGGAATCTAGCAAGTAGACCTAATAAAAAGCAATTCTAACCTAGACAACAACTATTCCCCGACAACGGTGCCAAAAACTTGATGCGTAGGGATTGCACCAGGCTTTACCTCTCGAGGGATCTTGAGAAGCTTACAACCCCCACCAGGCAGTGTACCTGATCGATATAGTATAGTATAATGACAAGTACCGGGGGATTGATCGTTCAGTTAAAAATCTCGGTTTTAAAGGAGTTGGGTGGAATTAGTTGCTAGTCAACTAACCCAATTACTAAGATGAAAACAAAATAAAATACTAAAATGAAAATAAACTATATTAAACTAGAGGTGTGAGTAATATATGGGAGAATTGTGTTTACTTAGATTTCACTACTCCCTAGATATCTTTTACATGTTAGTTACTTGTTACAGTTGCGTGGATGATGGATTGTATTCCTTAATACCATTCGTGGGGTGGCGTACTTACTTCCCCAATCCTATAAGCGCGTACTTCACTCCTATGTCGAGCCGGCTAAGAAGCTCCTAACATGGGATCATTAGAATTTGCTAATGCATTAAATACAACCAATAAAACCTAGTACACATCGGTTCATGTTTCCTAAGACGTTCAAGCATGTTACACAATGGAGATCTGCCAGTTTTCTTAAGCCTAACATTGAAATCATTCATCCATTACAACTATAAACAAGTAATCAACATATAATTAATATCTAGGTTTCATTACATCTAAGCAAACACATGATAGATCTAGTCTAGCATGTTGAAATCAAGACAAGCATAAGATATATTCAAACAACACATAGACATATTGATTGAATTGAAAGAGGACTTATCTTAATTGAACATGAAAGGTTTCAAGGGGTAAAAACCCTTGAAAATACAGTAAAAAATGGCCTAGGGTTATTAGGGTTCTGCCCTAGAATTCTCCACACAAGTTCCTCTCTAATGAATGAAAAATAGAAAAATATATATAGTTTTTCTGAGGTGACGGCGTCAAGAACAAATGTTTGACGCCGTCATCTCGCCGCCAAATAATTTCTCGGACTGCCTAGATCTGGGTTTGACGCCGTCATGTATACTCCTTATGCAGGCCGTCACCAAAAATACTCTTGACGCCCTTCTCTTGACGCCTTCAGGTTTTCATTGGGTCGTCATGGATTTTACTCCTGACGCCGTCAGGATTTTCTTCTTGACGCCGTCAGGTACTATTCTCAGCATGGAAAATTAAGTTTTTGCCGTTTTCTTCACTTTTATGCTCCAAAAACGTCCAAAATGCTTCCTTTTCCAGAATTCACTCCCAAAGTACCTAAAATCACAAAAGGGACGATTTAGGGCAATATTTGATCAAATAAATTCAATTCCGGGCTTAAATGACCCTCTAAAAGTGGTTCATTTTTCGCCTCATCAACAATTCCCCTTTCATCTCTTTTTCATCTGAAAACCCATTTAGTGCCAATCACTCTTTTCCATTTGGCAAATCAACCAAAGTCCATACCTCTTGTAGTTTGAATTGCAGAAGCTCATCTTGCATTGGTTCCACCTAACTTGCTTCTTGTAAGGCTTTGTAAGTGTTCTTGGGTTCAATTTGAGACAGAAAATAGGCAAACAAGCAATTTTGTAGTTTTTTGTGACTGTTTCTTTGATGCAGAGATCTTGCAAAGAAACTTTGATGTTGAAGATCCTTGAGCTCTTTAGTCATTTTTCTTGTTTGTACAGATGATTGTGGATCACTGAGAATTTGTTCTTTTGGATGATCCTTGTGAACTCTTGTAGTAGTAGTCGGACTAACAGGAATATTGACTTCCAAATTAGTAAAATCTACATCAGCTCCAAATAGTTTACCATCAAGAGCTTCATCATCTGTGTCATCATAGATATTCTCTAGAGGAGGCATATTTGGATCATCAGGATAGTTTGTATCATCAAAAGATCTATCCTGAGTACCCAAAGAAGGAAACTGTGATGTAGAAGCAGAGTTAATAGGCTTGGCAGGAGAATTGATTGAAGTAGTAGTTGCTTGTTTTGGTCTAGCAGTAGAGTCTTCTGATTCAGTAGCAGAGTCTTCTGGCCTTGTAGGAGAGACATCAACAACCACTTTTGGAGCTTCATTGGGTATCTTTTCTGCATCAATAGGAGTTTCAATATCTGCTTCAGCTTCCTTAGGTTTCTCTTGAGTAACAACATCTTCTTGAATATCTTGATCTTTCTGTAAGGGTAAGAAAGTTGGACCAACCTTAAGTTTCTCAGTCAAAACAATGTCTTCTTGTGGTTTGTTAGTGTCAACACTAGCAATAACTGGTACATAATTCATTGTTTTGGTAAGAATATCAACATTAAACATCCATTCAGGTCCTTTTCCTTCAACATTAGATGTGTTCTCACTAAACTTGATATGAAAATTCTCCTCCACATGTTTGGTTCTCCTATTATATACACTGAAAGCTTTACTGTGTACAGAGTAACCAACCAAATAACCTTCATCAGCTTTCTCTTCAAACTTGCCTAACTGATCCTTAGTATTCAAAATAGTGACAGGACATCCAAATGGCTTGAGAAAATCAATTAATGGTTTCTTCCCATGAAAAAGCTCATATGGAGTTTTGTTGTGAGGCTTCACTACCTTACTCCTGTTTTGCATAAAACATGCAGTGTTTACAGCTTCAGCCCAAAAAGGTATAGGTAGTTTAGAATCAGATAACATTGTTCTAGCAGCCTCAATAAGTGTCCTGTTTCTTCTCTCTGCAACACCATTCTGTTGTGGAGTTCTTGCAACACTGTACTGTCTTAGAATTCCTTTTCCCACACATAATTGATTCATCACACTATTCTTGAACTCAGTACCATTGTCACATCTGATAATTTTCACTTTGTGGTTGTACAGGTTTTCAACTCTTGTAATGAATTCCTTCAGTATCTCTGGGGTTTCATCTTTAGTGGCTAAGAAGAACACCCAAGTAAACCTGGTGAAGTCATCTGTGACAACTAGGCAATATGACTTCTTGTTCAAGCTTTTCACAAAAACAGGTCCAAATAAATCCATGTGAAGTAAATGCAAGGGCTCTGTGTTTGTGTTCAGTGTCTTAGACTTGAATGAAACTCTGTGTTGTTTACCCTTTTGACAAGCAACACAAGTCTCACAATTTTCAAACAGCTTTGTGGGCATGCCTCTTACAAGATTTCCTTTCACCAACTTGTTCATTGTCTTGTAGTTCAAGTGCCCAAGTCTTCTATGCCATAATTTGGACTCATCAATAGTGGCTTTTGCAATCAGACAGGTTAAAGCTCTTTTGGGAACAATTTTCTTAATATGGTCACTGTATATATTTTCATTTCTAGGGACCTTCAATAGCACAAATTTATCATCTGGCAATTGAAAATCAGGAGAAAGGATCATACATTCAGTGTCTGTAAAAAGAACAAAATTCCTTTTGTCACACATTTGTGAGACACTAAAGAGGTTAAACTTAAGTCCTTTCACAAGAAACACCTTCTCAAAGTCCAAATTTCCTGTTCTTAAAGTGCCTCTTCCAATAATCTTTCCACCTTTTGGATCATTTCCAAAAGCAACATAACCACCTTCAAAAGCCTCAAAGTCTTCAAGTTGAGACTCATCTCCTGTCATATGTCCAGAGCATCCACTATCAACTATAACCATATCATTAAGATCATCCAGTAGATTACCCTGCACATGAAAGTAGAGAAATTAGTTTCTCTTGGGGACCCAAGCCATTACTGACTTGGATCTGCCTTGTGCATCAACATAGTTAAATTTCTTTAAATCACTTGATACACTGGTGTTTTTGGAAACATTGTTTGCAACAGTTGAGTTTGGTTTCAAAACCCAACAAGCTGAGGCCTTAACATCATAAAAATAATTTCCAACAACTGTATTTGATAAAACTTTTGGCCCAGAAGTACAAAGTTTTGTACTAGCAGAAGATTGCTTACTAGCAGCAGAATGCTTACTAGCAGCAGAGTGCTTACTAGCAATAGAGCCAGCAATAGAACCAGTTGTGGTTTTGAAAGCACCATTTGATTTAGCAGCATAAATAGATCTAGTTGCACCAGATCTTAATAACACAACCCTAGGAATCATGTTTCTGTTAGGATGAGAGTGAGTATTCTTAGTAACATATTTATGATTCACCCTAGAATATTGATTCCAAACAGGCTTTTTGTGGTCAGGACAACTATTAATCAAATGTTCAAAGCTACCACACTTATAACAAGCCTTTTTCTTTAATTGAAACTCATTACCTAATTTGTTAGAAACTAGGTTATTAAAGTTTCTCTGATATCCCCTAGGCTTATTATAGACACCATTCAATCTATCTCTAGAAATCTCATTATATTCTACCAATTTCCTAGAGATGCCCTTACCTAACACAGGTCTCACAAACTTCACCTGTTCAATTTTAGGTTCAACTTTGGTAGGAATTTCTTCCTTTTCTACACTTTGATCTAGTTCAACCTGTTCTTGTTCCTCATCACTATCTGAATACCAATCTTCAATAATAGGAGCATCAGGAAATTTTCTATCCTCTACCTTAGGTGTTTCTAAGACACTTGTACTAGATTCACCTACAGGTTTTTCAATGTTCAGCTCACTAATGAAGGACAATTGTTATCCTGGCGGAGCATAGGCACTCTTAGCAGGAGGAGTAACCTCATTGTAACCTATTCCACTTCCTTTCCTCACTATGGTACTCTCAATAGATTTATTAACCAAATCAGAAGCATATTGTTGTTTATTTACTCTTACTATACGTTTTTCTTTGTCAGCAAGAGCTGCATCCCTATCTCTTTCTGCTTCTTCTAATTTATTCTTAAGAAACTCAATTTCACTGTTTTTCTTAAAAATCTCAACATCTTGTTGGTTAATTCTATCTACATATTCTAGCTCACACTCTTTTAGATACTCAAGTCTTCTTTCAACATTTTGAATTCCTACTTTGTAACCTAAGTTATCAAGTTTTAGGTTTTCAACTTCTCTAATTAGACTCTCATTCCTAGACTTAAGTTCTTCTACAGTGTCAGCACATGACTTAAAAGAACACACAGATAAATCAGAATCATTAGATACCTTAGAGTCAGATCCAGAAGATGATGATGCATAGGCCATAAGTGCAAAGTTATGCACTTTAGGCTTTACTTGAGCCACCAGAGAATAGTTTGGTTCTTCATCAGCCAAATCACTCCAATCATACTCTCCCAATCCATCACAAGAGACCAATGCAGTAGTGGTATTCTTTGTTACTTCAGTGGTCTTCTTTGAAGCTTCATCATTCTTCTTTGGAGCTCTACATTCCCTGGCAAAGTGACCCTTCCTGTTACAGTTATAGCACTCTATCTTTGACTTGTCAAAGCTAACATTTTATTTAGCCCTGTACTTAACTTCTCTTCCAATTATCTTCAAGAATTTTCTTGCCCTTAAGGTCAACATGGCCATTTGCCATTTAAGATCCATTTCTTCAAGATCATCAGGATCAAGTTGATCCAAATCTTGATTAATAGCCTATGACCTTACACTTGTAGTTAGATCAGCCAAGAATGCATACAAAGCCATGTCACTGGTGGAATTCTTATCATTTGAACTAGCAGTAGATCTATCAGCAGTAGATACCCCATAAGCAGTAGAGTGAGATTCTTTAGAACCTTTTGACTTTGAAGATACAAAGGCAAGATTTTGTGTACCAGAAGATAAAGTTGATGAAGAAGTCAATTTTGGTTCATACACCCTTAAGTTGTTGTAGAGACTTTCCAACTTCATAGTTTCAAAGTCAGGCTTATTCCTCCACACAACTGTGTGCATACTCCATTCAGGTGCAAGACTTCTAAGGAACTTGAGGTTTACATCTTCTTGTGGAACCACATAGCCAACAAGCTTTAAATGACTGACAAGTTGATTGAGCCTGTTATAAGTGCCATTAATCTTTTCAAACCTAAATTCAACAGCATCCATCAGGTCTTTTGCAATCTCACAACTATCAAAGCCCAACTGAAATTCATTAGGTATTCCCATTAAGAGAATATTGTGTGCCTTGATCTCCATCTTCCTGAATGAGTTCTCTTCAGCAGACTTGATTGGTATCTCTTTACCATCAGGGCCCTTCTTTGGTAAAGAGTCACCATTGATGATCACATTCCACATGTTAAAGTCAATCATGCGAATGTACTGTCTTATTCTCATCTTCCACAGCTCATATTCTCCATGGTTGAGCATAGGAACCTTTGAAGCAGTCACCATATGTGTGTCATCACCCATCTTCAACAATTGATTTGGAACATCAAACGTGCAAGGAACAGTTTCTTCTTGATTACAACTTCTAGATCACAAGCTCTGATACCACTTGTTGATCCCAGATGAGCAAACGATCTTATATAGAAGTTGACTTGAATTAAACACTTAAGCTAGAATGCGGAATATAAAAGCTTAACTTAAGAAGAACAATTAACTATCAACACTTCAATATATTATTAATACGAGCACTCGACAATGCTAGGGTTTTACAACCTTGAAGTGTAAACAAAACTCAAACAATACGTACTCAATCTAACCCTAGGATCCTCCTTTTATAGGCCAAGGAGTCCTACTAGGTTTACAATAACTTTCTATGCAAGATAAGAATATTCTAGATACATACGATATACACAAAATCTATTCCATACTTATCTAATACGTATACATGTATATCTTTTTAGCAGTAGATTCCTCTAACAGTATTTTCCCATAGCAGCACTTTGACAGCAGTAGAATCATTTACCTTACCAGCATTCTCATCATAGCAGCAGTTTCACTCAGCAGCAGAATCCAAAACCCAACAAAAAGAGACGTTTTGAAAAATTATTTATCATTCATAATTATCAGAGTTTTAATTATAAAAGATATACTTTTATTTTGTTGAGGTCCCAAAAATCTAAGAGTTAGGTTGGTGGTGTTTGAATGATAACCATGAGAAGTCTTTCGAGTTCAGTACCTCCTTCTGCCATAGGTTCATAGAAGTAATTAACCTAGAATACATGCTTAAAAAGTCAACACTAGGTGTTGAGTGAGAATCATAGGTTTAGGGGTTAGTGAATACAAGCTCCTTGGGTTCAGTTGTTACACCCATCTGGGAAAATGCAAGTTTTTGTGATAATTGTGATGCATGCACAATTATCAGGAGTTAGTAGGTTGCACTATGCTCATGAATCACACCTTAACGATCCGGGTCATGTGGGCTGCAGACCCAACATGAGGGGATAGAAGGATAACTTGTCAAAGTTATACCTTGAGTGGATTCAAATATAGTACTTATTGGTACCACCTAGTGTGGTGTTAATACCAACGGGAGTTGTCAAACTCCAATAGATCTATCAACTATATTCGCGTTCGATTGGATAAAAACCTTCCAAACAATTAGATTCATGAATTTTGTTTGTGTAGTGGTGGCAGTTAGTTTACTCGTGCAAACAACCAAAGAAAAAAACTTGTATTTGGTTTAAGTAAAGCATTTTGCATGTATTCCCCTTACAGGGTTTATAAAAGCATTTAGAGAGGAAGTTTAAAAAGATGTAAGGCTATGAAGACTCACCTGGGTGAAGAGTAATCTAAGTAATGCAAATAGTGACTCGCGAATTAGACCGCCTTACTCATGTATCCTAGTGTGTTGTTGTTGGTTTTGTATGTATGTCAAGCTTTTAGTTATCATGTTTTATGTTTCTTAAGTTGTTGTTTTTAGGTTTGTTAATGTTTTAGATATAACATAACACCATTCAGGCCATTGTAATTCAGAAGTATATGACTCCTCACATGAAGCTCCCTACTATTGTATTATGTTATCAACATAATACCGTTCAGGCCATCATAATTCAGAAGTTACTACTCCTCACACAAAGCTCCCTATTATTGAGTTATGTTGTTATTAGGGTTTAGTTATAATCATATCACCGTTCGGGCCATCATATCTCTGAAGTATATGCAATAATCGTTCGAGGAGTCAGGGCACTTTAATTCGTAAACCCAACAAACTCGTCAAAAATGAAATATCCACATAGTACTCCTCGCATGAAGCTCCCTAGTATTGTGTTATGCTTCTAACTTTATATAGGTTTTATACTTATATGATATTTTCACTTTTTGCCCTTATAGTTTATATATTTATGTTTCCTACCCTAAGTTTTATATTACTTATATATTTATACTAATAACTATCTAAATTAGACACAACTAGACCCTAGACTTCTATATTAACCTAAGACTCCTAAGTTTATGATATTTACCATTTTAGACCTTTAACTTATACTATTTACGTTTTTAGTCCTTTTAGTTTATATTTAGGTTATTATATATCCTAAGTGTTTTGATATTATGCAAAACTAATCCTTACTACTTATAACTTCTAGGAAAGTTCAAAAACAGTCCCTAGACTTTATAATTTCAGGAATTTATGATATATACCCCTATGCATGTAAACTATTGCAAAACTAGTCCTAATATGCATCTAACCTATGTTTTATCTAGTATTTAAGTTTTCTAGCCTATGTTTTACTTGTTTTAAGTTATTTAAGTTATATTTAACTAGTGTATGACCTAATCTAACTACCTAAAGCATGCATGCAAGTATATGACTCGATCTAGGGTTTTAAAACGTAAACTAGCAAGTAGAGGGGTTCAAGGCTCATGCAAGGTTACCTAAGCTATCTAAATCTATCCTAAGGCTATATTAAATCTATATTAACTAAAATTAAGACTTACTTGGCTAGGGGGCACTACTACAAAAAAAGTCATAGAGACAGGTTAGAATGGCTCATGAAGACTGGTTTTGGAACCACTCTCTGTAAGGGGGTATCTCTATAAACAAAACACAAAGAAATCGGTTTCCACAACCGATCTCTAATAGGAGTATCGAGACATGTTTCTTGTTAGAACCAGTTTCTATTTTAGACTAAACAAACTCCTTTTTTTATTCTTAGAACCGGTCTTTATGAGATCTTTTTATGAAAAAAAAATAAAAAATCCATCCAAAATACCAATTTCTCATAATTTCCAGAATCTACAGCATAACTAAAGACAAAGTCACAATTAGACCTAATATAACTTTAGTATTAATCATGTCAAGTCATGATATACAACAACACACCAACAACTTGAAGCTGTAATTCTTCAAATACTGTGTCACAAAAATTAGTCATTTACAAATTATTATGCACAGAAATGTAATCTAACAATTGCCTCTTATGCTTTCACGGTGGACCTCCATCCTTCCTTTCTTCATTTTTCAATATGTTTTTGGCTTTTCTGATAATCAATGAGCTACACAAAAAATACAAGTTCAAGTTTTAAACTTTTGCATGGTAGCATTAACTGTAGAGTTACAATGTTAAGTTCCATAATATCCAAGAGAAATGTATTGTGACGTACCTATGCCTCTTGGGCAGCTGCAGACTGTACATGAGGTGGTTTATCTGCTGTAGCTTCTAGTGAGACTTTCACTCATGTCCTAAAATCAAAGGTGGTTGACATGACGACATGTCGCGAGAAAGATCATCCATATGTATAAGTGAGATGATAATGTTCACCATTGCTACAACCAAACAGTAAAAACTTACCAACATATTGATTCACCATCTATCTCTGACTTGATATCCATAACATACACATCATCACGTAGTCGTTTCTTCGCTAGATGCAACAAGAAATCAAAAAAGATTGAAGTAAAGTTTATAAATGAATTGAAAAATCTGAATAACCATCTCTTGTTACCCAACTGAGAATCATCAAAAGGAATAAGAAATTACTACCTAAAATATTTTCATTTATGCTACCCTAAACTGAACCTATGCCAAACATAAAACTAAGTCATTTATCGTATCAACACGTTAGGGGGTACTGAATTGGTTCAAGTTAATGATTTTTTATTAAATAAAGCGATTACACTACATCCACAGTTGAAAGGTGGGATTGCTATATTGGTGATAACATGTTCAAATTAGGATCTGATAAGCCATCAAAAATTAAAGCATATAACATGAAAACAAAGGTTAACATTAACAGTTTACAACGTATCAAAAACCGAGTTGCACTATTGCATCTGATATTAATAAATGCTATTGGTCTGCACTAACATATAAGCACCTTTTAAGTGATACTTTGTTCGAAAGCATTAGCAAAGGAAGCATCAGCTTCTCATCTCATGAAAACTGATTGAGAGCACACTATTACAACTGATACTGACACGAACAGTACAATAGCAGTTGCCATTCGCTTTTGTGCAAAAAATAAAAAATAATTTTATTAGCCGACTTTTATTTATCACGAACGTAAACAACTAAAGTATAGTACGCCTTACAAAAATCTATGCCAGAGCCTTCGCCAGCGAGAAGAAAAAAAAACTATTTCAACTCGTTATCATAGTCGTTGACAAAAAAACACTCCCTCATTATCTAAACCAACCCGTCTCCTAGTAGTGACGCCTTTTTTCGACTGCACGATTCAGTCATTCCGTTAGGTATTATTAGTTTCTAAATACCTTATTCATATTCAAAATTCGACTTAAGACTCTTCATTATTTACATGTTTTTATCTAGTTCTTATCTCCTTAAAAAATAGTGAAAACATAACCAAATATTGCATATTCATACTTTATCAGTTTTAAAGTAAAGGGTCCTCAAACAATTCATAAAATTACTCAAAAAATTATAACGGATAAACATTATTTACTCACTGGTTAGAGTCTCACGTTCTTTATGACTCCCTTTATCCTAAAATAAGTTTCCACCTTACTATTTTAGTTAGACTCAAGATAGCTATAAATGCGGAACCTAAAGATTGATGTTGTTGCTATTTATTGGAGACCAGAAAACAATCATATGTAGCACACTACACAATCGACGTGGACACTTTTTACACTTTCGCAGAGTTTCTCAATGTGCCACAGCAGAAAACCATTCAGGATATGCTCAAATTGGTTCATTGATATACATAGCTTCATTACACGCACTTAATCACATTAAATGCTCAACTCAATTGCGTCACACTATATTTACTTTAAACACAAATTTCTACAGATGAACTTTGAGTTACCCACTACCTTTCGAAAAAAGAGAAATTTAAATTATTTATTACAGATTCTTGACATTAGTTTTTTGTTTTCAGCCACATCCTTATTCTCATCCAAAATGAAATGCATCAGCTATGATTGAAGAGATAAATGATGAAGAGCATCAAACCTGTCAGTTAAACTCAATTCTGCAGCATCTGCTGGTACAAACTTCTAATGTGGGCAAGAAAAACTATCAGTGCTACCTGTATTTTATTTCAAGAATGAGATTTGTTTTAGAAAACTCAACGATATTAGTCTTCTATGTGCAAGTTTATGATGAAAAAGTGACAAATGAAAAAGACAAATTAGGAACAACCTGCTTCATATATATGTGTTTGCCTGAATAGTTAGGTACAGTGGTAATATGAATATTCCCTGTAAAATGAACGATGTTCTAAGGAGTCTCATAAGACAACTAAACCAAGAAACAGTCAAGAAAGATAATAGTTTTTGTACCATGATAGATAATCTTTGTATCATTTGGAATAAATGTGTCAACTGGCATTTCCTGTAAAACATGTCTGGTCACAAAATAGGTTAGACGTTAATTAGTTAACCCAGTTGCTTTCTATGATAAATCATGAAAAAAATAAAGAGATACATGTTCGACCTTCCATTACGAATATCCAACACATTTTCAGGAGTCAATATGGGCGTCACATAATTGTTTTGAAAGGCTATCTGCCCCTTGTTATCATTCCTCGCTGAAATCCCAGGTGCCTTCTCCAAAAGCACTTTCACCACTCTAAGATGGCCATGTCTTGAAGTCAACTGCAATGTTGTTTTCCCATTACTTCTCGTTATCGATGCCAAATTACTATCTATTTTCTTAATAATGTACATATAAGCAGTTTTATTCAAACACCTTGCTTGTATGATCCTGTTAGCATTAAAAATTATATTAAAAAGTGATGGTCATTCTCATTTATTATAACGTTGTAATGTGTCGTAGTTTATGTTATAAGAATAGTCAATGGGCCTTGGTCTTGGTAAGCTAATATGTTATTAGTTATGTTTCATAAGCCTTTATAATCCATGTAAACCAAGTCCAAGCCCAAGCCCATGGAAAGCCTCTTAAGGCATCATGTATGGAACTATAAAAGGCACCTTACTTCTCATTTGTAAGGTGTGCTTGTGTGTGTATTGTGTGTTTTTAATAAAAGTTCTCTTCATCTTTATACTCTTATTCTTTCATATATACACGACACATCCATAACATCAAGTCACCATCTTTCCTTCTTCTAGTGCTTATATTTGTGTTAAAGTTGATATATCTAAGGTCCTACAAGTGGTATCAATCGCCTAACAATGATTTAGGAGTGTGTGGTAATCGTATTTTTCAAGTTTTTTCTTAAAAAGTTGCATTTTTTATTGTAAAAGTGCACTTTTTCTTTAAAAAGTCTTGATCTTTAAGTGTTTTAGTGTTAAAGTTGTTGTTTTTCTTGAAGCTTTAGTGATTCTAAGTGTTTTGGGAAAGATTTGATCAAAAGAATCAAGTGGAAAAAATGTTTTTGGTTGAAAAAATCGGATTTTTTGGCTGTTTGGGTCATTCTACGCGTAAGATTTTTTGGCTGTTTGGGTCATTCTACGCGTAAGATTTTGAGTATAGTACATGTTACAGCTGTCTACAGTACTTTCTACGAGTAAGTTGAGGTCAAAACCCCTTTTCTACGCACAACATTGGTCAAAACCCTCTTCTTACGCATAAGATCAGATCCTACGCATAAGATCCTACGCCTAAGTTGAGTTTCTACGCAAAAGATTGGATTCTACGCCTAAGATTGGAGTTTACGCATAAGATCTTACGCATAAGTTCTTACGCATAAGATTTACGCAGAAGTTCCTACGCATAAGTTGTACTCAGTACTTCCCTGACTTGGATAAGTTTGTGGAATACTTCGACACGGGATATCTTTCAAGCTTGGACAAGTTTGAGAGATTTGTTTGGTTCTTCAACCTTACGCATAAACATTTCTTACGCATAAGTTACAGCTTACGCGTAAAGTTCAAGTTTACGCATAAACTTAGTGTTTGCGCTTAACCTTACACTTTACGCATAACCTTAACCTTACGCGTAAGATTCTAAGTTAAGCGTAAGATTCACTGTTTACGCATAAGTTCAGGGTTTATGCATAAGAATTTGACTTTTTGACAACAAAACTTTAAACGGCCATAACTTTTGAACCGTAACTCCGTTTTCAACGAATCAGCTGTCAAAACGACCGTGAGACAGAGGAGAATGACACGCTAAATGATTTATCGATTTAGGCGAAGTTTCGAGGCCTAAAAACACCCCGGGAAGAAGTTATTGAGGTTTTAAGGTTTCAGATCAAATTTTTCACCATAAAAACTTGCATCAACTTACACTAAACACAACTCCTACTTCATTGGAACGATCCAAGAATCAACTTTATCCATCTACACTTCATCAATGGCAACTCAGCAAGACATTCATGCAGCCGGTGTGGAAAACCGACCTCCAATGCTTGAAAAAGGTGGATATCTCCCATGGACAAGCCGCATGCTTCGTTACATCAAAACAAAACCTGATGGTAAATTAATGATCAACTCCGTTACAAATGGTCCATTCAAGCCAAGACAAGTTCAAATTGAAGGCAATCCAAATACAACACCTCCTACTCAACCATTTGTGCGTGAACAAACAGAAGCAGATTACACAGAGGAAGACAAGAAGCAGATCGCCGCTGATGATATGGCAATGCATTTAATCCAACTTGGATTACCACGGGAGATCTTTGCTGCGGTCGACAGCTGTGAAACTGCTTATGCTATGTGGGAACGTGTTAGAAGGATATGTCATGGAACAGAGATTGGACAACAAGACATTGAGAACAAACTTCTTACTGAATGGGAGAATTTCACATCCACTAAAGGTGAACAGATTGAATCCTACTACACAAGGTTTTGCGCTTTGATGAATGAGTTAATCATAAACAAGTTGACACCTCGAACAATTGCAACAAACATCAAATTCATCAATAACCTTCCAGAAGAATGGGGTCGTTATGTTACAATTGTGAATCAAACAAAGGATTTACATGAGGTGAATTATGATCAACTGTATGATTTTCTGAAACAAAACCAAGCTGAGGCTAATGAAGTAAGGAAAGAAAGATTGGCAAAGAATCATGATCCTCTTGCATTAATTGCTACTACACCAACACCGCTACCAGTGAACACACAACAACCATCATCATCTTCCACTCACAACTACATGCAACCATCATACATTCAACAACCAACACCGGTCTACCAACAACAGTTCTACCCACAGCAACAACCACATGTTATTCCACAACAGCAATACCCACAATTCCAAGAACCAGAATTCACTGAAAATGATGAAGCTACTGCAGCATTGACCCAAGCGTTTGCTTTTCTGTCAAAGGCATTCCAAGGACGCTATTCTACACCAACAAACAACAACCAAATGATTTCATCGAATACTCACAATAGGCAGATCGCTCAGCCGAGTTTCAATATAGGCAATGGAGGCCAAATAGTTGGAGTTTATGGGAATCAGCAAGGATATACTACTGGAGTTAATATGGGTAATCAGAATATGCAGACTGTAGGTCAGTATGTAGGGAATCAGTATGGTCAGAATGCAGGGAATCAGTTGGGTCAGTTTGTTGGAAATAAGAGGGGTCAGAATGTTGGTAATCAGGCAATGGGTAATCAGAATAGAAATGTTGCAGCTCCAGTAGTTGGAAATTTGGGAAATGTGAATCAGGGTAATCCGGTAAAGTGTTTCAACTGTCAGGGTGTAGGTCATATGGCAAGGAACTGTCCTACTAAGCCGAACAAGAAAGACACAGCGTATTTGCAGAAAGCATTACTGTTGGCACAAAAGAATGAGGCAGGGTTTCAGTTGAACGCAGAGGAGAATGATTTTATGGCTCTTATGGACGACATGGAAGATAGAGAAGATATCGATGCGAACTGCATATTTATGGCGAATCTTCAGGAAGCTAAGTATGACACGGATTCTGACACACTTCCTGTTTATGACACCAATGCACCATCTGAGGTATCAAATTTCAACACATGTCACAATAATGATATATTTGATATGTCTCCTCATGAGGAACAGCATTTTGAGAAGCGAGCATCCACTTATGATACATACCTGGACACGCCAAGTAGTAGCAATACTCCTTCAGCAACTCCAGATGTGAATCATAATGGAGGCTTCATTTCACAGCATGCTGAGAACGATGAGGAAACACGTGCTTTGTTTGAATCATTATTGAATAATTGTCGTATTGAAATTGAGAATGTGAAAAAGGTCAATCGCGATGTTAAGGCCGCGAATGTTAAATTGACCGCTGAGCTTGAGAGTTACAAAGAAAACGTTAAAGCTTTTGAATTTCATAACAAAAGATTGTCTGAATTAGAAACTGGTTATCAAAATTCCGTTTCAAGGGAAAAACAATTGCAACTCAAGTTTGATACACTTGATGTTAATTCTTTCAAGAAGATAAAAGCTTTAAACGCGGAAATTTCTGATTTGCAAAACCAACTTTCTAAACAAAAATCAGCTTATACCAATCTTGAAAAAGAAAGGGACGAGTTGAAAAAGGAATTTGCAAAGAAAGAAGACAAACTTTTGGCCGAAATCGTAGAGTCAGAACACATGATTGCACATTTAGAAGAATTGGTGGTTAACTCGGGTCAGTCAAGTCAAAAAATGAAAATGATTTCAAACAAAACTAATCCGATTTACCATACGAAACATAAAGTGGCTCTTGGTAACAACACCCCCTGTAATCTCAAGAAAGCTCAGCAAGAACAGAATGTTTTGTATAATGGTAATGTGATTTACACCAAACATGATCCTCCCATCGTTCGGGATTCTGTGCAAAAAATAGAACATGTCGAAGAGAGTATAAATAAAATGAAACAAAAGGATTTGAAACCCATTGATTACAACAAATTAAACAAACTTTCGGGAATTACTTTTGTTCCACAAAAAGAACCATCTGTGTTTTCCATAAAACGACCATTTTCAAAAATGTTTTCTAAGAAAGTAATTGCTTCCAAATCTCTTTCAAAAATGGAACAAATGTCTTCTAACAACACTTTTAATACAAGTGAGGCTAGAAACATTCTGGATGACGTTAAAAAGAGAATTCAAGAACTTCAAAATATTGTTGCTTCTAAAACTACAATCAATATTAACAACTGGCATTCCAGTTTTCATATTGAGCAGAAAAAAGTTTTTGAAAACGAAATTACTATCCCACTGAATAACATCAGTGCGAGGGTAATCCATTTTGAACAAGCTTTCTTAAAAGAAACGGCCGACTTTGTCAAGGACCACAAATCCCTGGTAAACGAAGCTAATGATACTCGTGAAAACATGAATGTTTTGGAAAACCTAAATGATTCTCTCTTCGAAGCTGTTATGACCACTGACATTATGTCCATCATTTTACAAACATACTCTGTTCAAGACGATGAACGACTAAGAGCTGAGACCTCCACAATTGTTTCAAAATATGAAAATGCTCTTATAAAGCTTGAAAAAGAAAATGTGTCATATTTTAAACAACTTGATCGAAAAAAGGAAGAATGCAAGTATGACAAATTGTCGTATGAGCGTGCCTTAAAGAACATGAAAGAGCAAAATGGTCTTTTGAGGGCTCAGCTTGAAAATCAAAAAGGAAAGGGTGAGGAAACCAAGTTTGCAAAACCATTGACTTCGGAGAAACCAAATGTTTCAAACACGGTTCAAAAACCAAAAATGTCAATTTCAAGGTTTGCTCCAAAAGTCGATGAGAAAAAGGATTTGACAAAACCAGTCACTCCAACACCCTTGCGTAAGAAAAGTGAAAATGTTAAGATTGTTGATAAAGGAAAAGCGGTTGTCGAAACACCAAAAGTGATAGCACCTGGCCTTTTTAGGATTAGTCCCACTAGTGCGTCTGCCTCAACATCTAAGACAAATGACAAGTGCATAAAGGATAATTCTAAAGAGTCTAGGAATGCTAAAAAGGACAACAACATAAATCCTAACGCGTGTGCCTTACCTTCTACAGGATTAGAAAGCACCTCTAGGAGCAACAGACTAAAGCCTAAGAGCAATACAAGGAACAATAGAGTCTCATCTGCCTCTACGAGTAGTTGCAAGAATAAAGTTGAAGAAGTAGAAGAACACCCTAGGAATTTATCGCTTTGTAATAAGAAACATGATTCATCTGAATGTAATGTCGAAAGCACTGGTTCTAATGCATGTAATGACTCTGTTTGTTTAATATGCAAGAAATGTTTAATTAATGATGTTCACAATGAATGTGTTTCGAAGAATGTGAATGTTACGACTGAACAGAAGAATGTTCCAAAAAGACCTAGTGCTAGATCCAGATCTATAGAAAGATTAGTTGCACGATTTAAGACTACCACTATTAGTCGAATGCCTAGGAACTACCTTAAGTCTTGTATGTGGATTCCAACGGGTAGAGAGTTCACTCTTAAGAACGGCAAATTAGAAATAACTCAAGCTAAACAAGTAGCAACTGTCTATGAGTGTGATTTAGATCTTACTCCTAACCCCATGGAACCAAATTTAAAACGGTTTCCAAATACAAACTCTTCTGTTCTTGGCAGGTTATCGAAATATGTCTTTGGATCGTCGACTCGGGTTGCTCCAAGCACATGATCGAGAATTTAAAGCTGCTGATCAATTTCGTCTGGAAATTCATGGGAACTGTACGCTTTGGAAATGATCATGTAGCAGCTATTCAGGGTTATGGAGATCTTCAGTTTGGGAATTTTTTAATCACTCGGGTTTACTACGTCGAAGGGTTGGGACACAATTTGTTTTCAGTCGGGCAGTTTTGTGATGCTGATTTAGAAGTTGCATTCAGGAGAAACACGGTTTTTATTCGAAATTTGGTTGGTGATGATCTTTTAACTGGTAATCGTGGTACAAACTTGTATGCTATCGACATCAACCTAATGGCTTCTACATCACCAATTTGTCTTATGACAAGGACAACCGAAACTAAGTCCTGGCTGTGGCATAGAAGATTATCCCATCTCAATTTTGACACGATCAACAAGTTAACCAAAGACAACATCGTCACCGGACTTCCTAAGTTCAAATACACCAAGGAACACCTATGTCCATCATGCGAACAAGGAAAAAGTAAAAGAGCATCATATAAACACAAAACCATACCTAGTTCGGAAGCAAGGTTACATATGTTGCACATGGACTTATGTGGCCCGATGAGAGTTGAAAGCATTAATGGGAAGAAGTATATTCTCGTTATTGTTGATGATTATTCAAGATATACTTGGGTAAAGTTTTTGAGATCAAAAGACGAAGCACCAGGCATCATCATCACCTTTCTGAAGCGTATTCAAGTTCTACTTCAAGCTCCAGTAAGGATTATAAGAACAGACAATGGCACAGAATTTACAAACCAGGAGTTAAGAAATTACCTTGAAGATGTTGGAATCATACACCAAATATCAGTTGTTAGAACTCCACAGCAGAATGGGGTAGTTGAAAGAAGAAATCGAACTCTTGTGGAAGCTGCTCGCACAATGCTGATCTTTTCTAGTGCACCACTTTTCTTATGGGCTGATGCTGTTGCCACTGCTTGTTTCACTCAAAATCGATCCCTATTACATCCAAGATTCAATAAAAACCCCATATGAGCTAGTGAACAACCGTAAACCTGACATCTCTTACCTTCACGTGTTTGGCGCTTTGTGCTATCCGACGAATGACAGAGAAGATCTAGGGAAGTTAAAAGCTAAGGGTGATATTGAAATCTTCATTGGATATTCAGAAAACTCGAGGGCATTCAGGGTGTATAATAGAAGAACGAAAAAGATAATGGAGACGATGAATGTGAAGTTTGACGAGATTTCACAAAAGGCTTCTGAGAGATACGCTCTAGAACCCGCGCTTAATCCGATGGCTTCTAATCAAAACGGATTAGGACCCGAACCAAACATGCAGACTTCTAGACACATCAGTTCTGGACTCGTGCCTCAAGGAGCTCAATCAACAAACACGGATAAACCTTCGGAACAAGAACTGGAAAATTTCTTCGAGTTAATGTTTGATGAATATCATGGTGGAACTTCGACAAATGCATCTCATCAACATTCCGCTGCACCCACTCAAAACCATGAACCACCACCACCACCACAAGATGCATCTACAACAATCGAAGCTGAAGCACCAACTACATCAACATCATCTACATCTACTCAAGCAACTCCAGTTATTGAAACTGATCTACCAAGAGTTGATGAGAAAAACCAAAATACAGATTTTCAAGAAGAACCTACAAATAATTCAAACGATGTTGCGTTAGAAGAAAAAGAAGTAATTGAAAACCCGTTTGCAACAGACTCTGCTGAATCTTCTTCAAGGTTACAAGAACCATCTAACACACATTCGTTAAACCTAAGGTACCCTTCTACGTTTCAATGGACAAAAGACCATCCAATAGAACATGTTATTGGTGAACCTTCTAAGCCAGTTCAGACAAGGAGACAACTTGCCACCGATCTCGAACTGTGCATCTACGTTTGCTCAATCAGCCTCAAAGAACCAAAGAACATTCGGGAAGCAATGGCAGAAAACCCTTGGATTGAAGCGATGCAGGAGGAATTTCATCAATACCTGTTACATGATAGTTGGGAACTTGTTGAACGACCACTTGATAAACGAGTTCTTGATCTCAAGTGGTTGTGGAAGAACAAACTGGATGAGGAAATGACTGTTATTCGCAACAAAGCTCGTCTCGTGGCTAAAGGTTATCCACAAGAAGAAGGGATAGATTTCGAGGAATCCTTCGCACCTGTAGCTAGACTTGAAGCAGTCCGGATTTTCTTAGCCTATGCCGCTCACAAAAACATCACAGTCTATCAGATGGACATTAAGACAACTTTCTTGAATGGAACTCTGAAAAAAGAAGTGTATGTGAGTCAGCCAGAGGGATTCATCGACAAAGATCATCCAGACTACGTCTACAAGCTTAAGAAAGCAATTTATGGTTTAAAACAAGCTCCAAGAGCGTGGTATGATGAACCATCATCTTTCTTGCTTAAAAACAATTTCACAAAAGGAACGGTTGATGACACCTTGTTTATCAAAAAATTCAAAGATGACATTTTGATCGTCTAAATTTACGTGGATGACATTATTTTTGGATCAACCAATCCTAACCATTCAAAACATTTTGAAAATCTCATGAAAAGTAAATTTGAAATGTCCATGATGGGGGAACTAAAATTCTTTCTTGGTTTACAAATCCATCAATCCCCTCGTGGTATCTTTATCAATCAAGCTAAATATACGATAGAGATTTTGAAAAAACATGGAATGGAAAATTGTGATTCTGTTGGTACACCAATGGTCACTTCACCAAAAATAGGTGCTGATTTGTTTGGGAAACCCATCAATCCGAAGAAATATCGGAGCATGATCGGTTCTCTCATGTACCTAACTGCTAGCCGACCCGATATTCAATTTGCTGTTTGTTTGTTAGCACGGTTTCAGGCAAAGCCTACCGAACTTCACCTCAAAGAGGTTAAACGGATCTTTCGGTACCTACAAAGAACCACTACATGGGACTTTGGTATCCGAAGGATTCGGGGTTTAATCTAATAGCATTTTCAGATGCAGACCATGCTGGTGATCAAGTTACAGCAAAGAGTACATCAGGCGGAGCACAATTTTTGGGTGAAAAGCTAGTAAGCTGGTCATCAAAGAAACAGGATTGTACTGCACTCTCAACCACCGAAGCCGAGTATGTGTCTCTGTCTGCGTGTTGTGCCCAAGTTCTGTGGATGCGGACACAGCTCACAGATTATGGCTTTACTTTTGACAGAATACCTATGTATTGTGACTCAAAAAGTGCCATAGCCATCTCGTGCAATCCCGTACACCACTCTAAGACGAAGCATATCAAAGTCCGCTACCATTTCATCAAAGAACACGTGGAAGAGGGTACTGTTGAATTATTTTTCGTTAAGACTGATTACCAACTCGCCGATCTATTTACTAAAGCCCTTCCAAAAGAACGGTTTGACTATCTAGTTCGACGAATTGGCATGCGAAGCCTAACTTCTGAGGAGCTAGAACGTCTTCTCCAATCTTCTTGAAAAAGTTTTCAAAATCGCTTCGCTGTAAATATTTTTGAAAAAAACAAAATACAAAATTTGAAAAACCAACAAAAACAAAACACAAAAATATAAAACTTTCAAAAAATACAAAAACAATATAAAATCAAAAATCCAAAAATATTCTTCTCACGACATGTCTCTCGTATAAATCAATATTCTGTACGTTTCTAGAAATGTCATTCAACAATGATACGGATATGTACAGATGCTTGAGCGGGAGTTCTTTAAAATGTTTTTTCTAAAACATGTCGTTTCTCAAAAGTTTCTTCACAATGGCTTTCGTATACATCAGTACGAAACCCGGACCCGAATGATGACTTCTGATTATTTCAAATCAAGGACTCGTACGTTCAAAGATGAAATCATTTTCAAAAGTTCAAGTATAAACAAACGAAAAGGATTTCAAACATAAACTCGTTTTTCAAAATACAATTCTTGAGCACTTTTTCAAGAGTGTTCAAAAGATTTCTCAAAATCTTTCAAATGAGTGCTCAAGATAACTCCCTCTAAACCCTTAATTGATTTTAAAAATGTGCTATCATTAAGGGGGAGTACAAAGAGAAAATGTTCCAAATTCATGCAGAATCTGTCTTTCTCTCCAAAAAGCTTTTTTAATCAGTTGATATCAAAAATATCACGCTATGCTATTTTTGAGGGGGAGAAGACATGATTAAATGTGATCAAAGATGTTTAAAGATTGTGGCAGAATCTCAAAAGAGCTCGACTCAGTAACTACCAATGAATTGACGAAGCTTAAAATGTCAGTAATCGAAAAGACTTGTCCTGGACGGGTAATAATTTCAAGCTAGTCTAACTAGTGATGTAAGCGTGTCTCGAATCGGTCATGTTCGCTGAAAGTGGATCAATTCAAAAGTGCAAACTCCTCTCGCATGTGCAAATTTCTTAAATTACATGAGCACATGTGAAGGGGAGTCCTTCAAAATTGCAAAACTCTCGAAGTGGTAACAACAATGTGTTTTATTATCATAAACACTTTGAGAGATTTTTCATAAATGGTTTCATGGCAATTATAGGATAGTCATGGAGTTATAAGGTGACTAAGGTTAGGGGAAACCGTCCTATGATCCGCCAGAGCCGGAGGGATCTACCCAAGGACAAATCCAATAGAGTAGAATTAGAAGTCCTTAGGTATGATTGAAAAAAGGAGAAAATGAGAAAGGAGAAAGAAGGGGTTGAATAATTAAAAAGAAAAGATATGAAAAAGAGTGAAAAGAAATAGCCCTCCAAATGTTCAACCTTAGGGCAGACACCGGGTTCAACTCATATGCTACTGGTTGTTACTAAGGTGACACCGGTATTGAAGACAAAGACGTCATGGACCCAGTGACGCACTGCACTAAACCTTCTTAACCACTCAAGTTCTCTTAAAAGAGCTTGTTTCATTCTCACGGGGAACCGGTGTAATCTATCGACCTGTCTCTTAGAGATGGTTAATATTGAAGCAGGAGACCTCTCCCTAATCTCCGCATAGGAAACCAAATGTGCACTTATCGAGTGTAGAGCCCCGAGATTCATCAAAAGATCTCATAGGAACACATGATATTCTACACTGGTTGTTCATCATTAAGGACGCCAGATGTAAACTTTAGAGTCCTACGCAGATCTTAGCAATCTGCCAGAACATTTATGAGAGAATTCACACAAGTGTTTCTCAATGATTGAATGGAAATTCCTGCCAGGGTCAACATCAAACAGCCCTGACAGCAGGTCACTTCGGTAATTCTTTATGGGTTACGCTTAGTGTTCGCGGTGGTTTCAAACGGTCTACAGTCGTGGAGTGATCCCCAGTGACTCACCCAGTCATTGAGCTACTTAGTAGGTCTTGTAAGCTCTCTCGAGAGTATCTGACATGGGAACGGCCTTGGTAAGGGTTAGAAGGAGTCTTCACACTATGTTGTTGACGATCTCTAATTCGAACCTGTAAGTACCGGATGTTTTACTGCTAACTGTTTATATGTAGGGACACTTCATCTCCTTGGCGACAGATTCCACGTGCTCATACATACATCTGGAAGTTAAAGAAAGCTCCCTCAAAGATCTGTACAACACAAAGTTCAGAGAAAGATTCTATGCCAAAAAGAAGAATCTACAAAGTATAAAGACTAAAGATCAAAGTGAAAGAAAGGGAACTACGTGCATATGAATATCAAAGTCCAAAGATGTATGAGCATGATGGAATGGTGAACAACCACCACAGACGCAGAAGTGACGTAAGGCAGATTGCTCCACATCACAAAGGAACAAAGAACGATGAAAAGTCAGTCATCAAAGATCACAAAGCATGAGGGAACAAAGACTAAAGACTATTCTACAATGACACACAACATTAAGACAAAGAACACGAAAGACCTAATCACGTGGAGCATCATTCGAATGACCACCCATTAGGGGGAGATTGTTAGCATTAAAAATTATATTAAAAAGTGATGGTCATTCTCATTTATTGTAACGTTGTAATGTGTCGTAGTTTGTGTTATAAGAATAGTCAATGGGCCTTGGTCTTGGTAAGCTAATATGTTATTAGTTATGTTTCATAAGCCTTTATAATCCATGTAAACCAAGTCCAAGCCCAAGCCTATGGAAATCCTCTTAAGGCATCATGTATGGAACTATAAAAGGCACCTTACCTCTCATTTGTAAGGTGTGCTTGTGTGTGTATTGTGTGTGTTTTTAATAAAAGTTCTCTTCATCTTTATACTCTTATTCTTTCATATATACACGACACATCCATAACATCAAGTCACCATCTTTCCTTCTTCTAGTGCTTATATTTGTGTTAAAGTTGATATATCTAAGGTCCTACAGATCCCAACTTATAACAACCACAACTGCTTGAAGTTGGGGGTATGACAAAAAGAATCTACAACATATATAGACATATGACTTGTAAGAATTCTATAGATGATTATCAGATACATCGTATTAAAGTATGAACATGGTACATACTGTAACAAACATTTGTGACTTTGTGTAGTCCATAGTACTAATTCTCTTTTTGAGGATTTTCATCAAACACTTGGTGGTCAAAAATATAACGGGTTATTTTGATATGTATTCCATCTATTCATAAAATAAAATTGTACAGGTAATCAATGTAGAGAAATTAATAAGATTGTAAGAAGCTAAGAAACATAGGCAGCAAAGAAATTGATACTTCGCATTCAACTTCTACTATAAATAAGATGAAAAATTACCTTGTTACTTGTCGGTATAAACTAGATAAGGTGGAAGAACATTCAAGCAGATTAAGGGTCGAGCGACGTACTATGATGACTAAATTGTATCGTGTAATAGACTTGACTCTTGAGGGAGTTAATTAAGGGAAAAAGAAAATCACAAGGTTTAGGAAGGATTTGTAAAATATTCAAGGAATGTTAAAAGGTTTTGGTGAAAAAAAGGCGCCATCAATTTGAGTATTAGAAATTTTGGATGGATAAGTGAGCGGGTTAGATTTTTGACGTTTATGTTTAGAGAGTGGTGTTTCTTTAAAAAAAACCATTTTCTATATTTTTTGGATCATAGATACTAGTTTTTTTCTACAAAAATAATCTTTTTTCTTCCACTTCCGCATTTCCTTTACCATAGAGACTGTTTTTTATAAAACCAATCTCTTTTAAGAGGTCTTCATAGCCTTTTTTGTAGTAGTGGGGTTTACGTGGGTTAGAACTAAGACTAGGGTTTCCTATACCTCGTACGACTTCAAACCACAACCAAACACGACCAAGGCCTAGCTACTCATTTCTAACAGCTCCTAAGGGCTTAGTACTATTGAAATGAGAGGTAGAAAGGAGGGGAAAGGTGTGGAGAAGGAATGAGAGGGGAGGGGGTATTTATAGGCCCAATAGAGGCGGTTTGGAAGAAACGGGTTCATAGGTGTCGAGCAATGGGAGGGATGAGCAAGCAAGGCTAGAGGGAGGTTGTGGCAAGTCTGGTGATGGCAAGGAAGGGCTAGGATGGTAGCTAGGGGGCTAAGGAGGCCGGTTGTGGTGGTAATCAGCTGAGGGAGGCGGTTAGGAAGAAAAGGCAACAAGTAGCTTACAAGGAGGTGATGCACCTCCTTGCTTGGGTGTTTGGAGGTGCTTGTAAGCTGCTTGGTGGGTTTAAGGGTGGTTTAGGGTGATTAGGGGATATTAGGGGAGGTTTAATGGTGGATTTAGGGAAGGTTTAGGGTGGATTAGTGGTTAGAGGTGTTAGGGTGGGTGCTTGTGTATGACTAAGGTGTTAGGGTGCTAGGTTGAGGTGTTTAAGGTGCTTATGTTTTAGGTTTTACTAAGTTTTAGTTAAGTTTAGACCTAGTTTCTACTTACTATGTGTTTAAGGTTTTACCTAGGGGTTAGTGCCTAATCTAAGTTCCTAAGTGTGCCTAATAACTAATTCTAAGACCTAAAGGGTTTATACTAAGTGTGGGTAACCTATGGGGGAGTTTTGGGAAGGTTTGACCAAATTTTCTAACCTAAATGACCTAAGTGGGTTTAGTGAAATACTAGGGTTTATCCTACGGTTTTGTGCCTAAGTTAGTGTAAGGGTATTTAATAACAATTCCTAAGTTCCTAAAGGCTTATACTAAGTGATAGTGACCTAAGGGGAAGTTTTGGGTGGGTTTAGACCTAATTCTAGTTATCTATGACCTAGTTATGGTTTAGGGCTTAGGGGGTTTATATCTAAGTTCTAAGGGTTCTATTCTATATCCTAATAGTCCTAATATACCTAAAGATACTCTTACTTAAGCCTTGAACACATTCTTACTAGTTTAACTAAGCATATAGGTTCAGATAAGCACATAATCCTACTTAAGTTTTAGTTTACGGTTTATTAGTGTTTTATGTTATGTTTAATGTTTTAGATTGGTGTATTACTTATTATGGTGTTATTATGAGTTTATGCTTGACATACCTGGGGTTTATAGGATGTGAGTGTTGAGTTATTTGGCTTGTGTAGATACATGAGCAGGTCTAGTGAGTCATGCAAGTAATTATGTATATAAAAAGCAAAAATTTACCTGTGAAATACCTACTATAGGTATTTGTAATGGGAATGATAGTAACGGGTGTTTGTGGGTTGTTATAGATGATCTCACCACTCGTTTCCTTGCTCAATTCTTTCTACCGGGAAGGACTACCAAGCTTAGAAATGACATCTTGATGTTCAAACAACATCATGGTAAAACTCTCTATGAAGCATGGACTTGTTTCAAGGACTTGCTCCACAAAGTCCCCCATCATGGCATAGATCTTTGGCTCCAAATCCAAATTTTTTACAACCATGTCGATTTCCATACCAAAACGCACCATTGATCGAGCCGCCAGAGGTAGATTGCGTGACAAGAACGCCGAAGAGTCATGGGAAATCATTGATGAGCTTGCATTTGATGATAATGAATTATGAGAGGTTGCCCATGTCATAGACTTGACCGTCAATGCAATCTCATTATAAGGAGGGACCACTCAACTGTCCGAAGAAAACCTCTACGAACTTGAGAAAAAAGTTGACTACCTCATGGAAAAACGAAAAAAATCTTTAAGTCCTAGACGTGCATCGATCAACTCTATCTCAAACGTAAACCCAGCACCATTGTCCGAATCAACCCTTAGAGAGTATGCCAAAACCTTTCAAAAATATGCTCGACCCTATTCACCTCCTCAAAACCTCAGCCTGGAATTAGAAACTCGAATGAGAGAATATATGTCAACCCATTCTGAGCGATTAGCAAAATTCGAGGAAGCAGTCTATAGATAAAAGGAGGAGATGCAAGAGAAAATGACGGAGATGATGAGCTTATTAGAGGAATACTCAAACATAAAACCTCCGGACAAGGTGTTGTTTAGGAAGGAAAATGTCACCCCCACTACCAAGTTCGTTAACTCTATATCCATTGTCCATGAGGGCAATGAAGAAATGGAAATCCCTGTTGCACAAACCGTTGAGGAACCACCAAAATCCCAATCATTAGGGTACTATCTAAAACATGATATAAATGAGAAAACAATAACCAAATGGATATAGGGTGACGGACGTAACCGATCTTCCAAAAGGGTCTTTGAATGAGAAGAAGTAGGGGAAGATGAATATGATACATTACCTGGGGGGCCGGTATACAAGAAGCTACTTAAACAAAAAGTGGCTACGAAGTAGATGGCTTACGGGAACTTTGAAATACCAGCTAGCATTGGGAAATTGCAATATTTGGAAGCTTTCGCCGATCAAGGATCGGAGGTGAACCTGATGCCTTTAACTATTTATACCCAACTCACCAAGGAAATGTCGGCCACCACCCGCGTAGGCTATACTTCGCTAGTCACTCTTATGTGTATCCTTTAGGAATTGCGGAGGATGTGTTGGTCAATGTAGCAGGTTTCATGTATCCAGTCGATTTCATGATCATCGATAATAAAGAGAATGGGTGTATGCCAATCATCCTCGGAGCACCATACCTTACCACAGCAAGAGCTATTATCAAGTATGAAAAAGGGGAAATTGAACTGAAGTCAGGAAAAAGAAAGATTCACTTCCCCATGACCCCAAAATATGTGCGAGAAAGCATGATGGAAAGAAGGCTCAAAAACAGCGCCAGCACACCGCATAATCATGTTCAAGAGAAAATCCCTGCATGGGAAACAAGGATTAAAAGCTACAAAGAAACTACGCTTAAGAAACGCAAAAGAATGATAAAGTTCATGTCGAGTTCGAGCGCAATCAGCCGATAGAGAATCATACCCCATTTACTGAAGGAGGCTTAGTACTCCTAAGACATTTAGGGATAAAGGAGCCTCTCGATAAATCAAACTCTTGGTGGTATGGATCATTCACGATCAAAAACTTAGGTCAAAATGGAGTAGCACTCTTGAACAACGAAAGGGGTGGAGAAATAACTGTGAATATCGAACGATTGAAACATTACCACCCGAATGACTTGGATTCTATTGATAAGGGGTACATCATACTGCGAGACGAGGTCACGTAATAGCCCGTGACCTTGAGTCTAGCTCCATGACTCGTAAACAAAGAAAAGCGCTTCTTGGGAGGCAACCTAAATTTTATTTGTTTTACTTGTTTGATTGTTTGTTTATTTGATTTTATTTGTTTCCGTATGCATGCTTTATTTTTATTGTTTGTAGATCATGTTTCATAAAATTGTGAAAATGCTTTACCTTGTTGGTTGTCTTAACTTCATAAAAAGGTATTTCGCAAAAGATAAGTGTAAGGGAAATCTAAATTTGTTTCTAAGAACGAAATTGAACATGAACCATAACAATATTAAATGAACATGTATATTAGTATTTGTTTGAGTCAAATGCTTGTATCGAGTCATAATGATGTTTTGAAGGAATTCCAGGAATTAAGGCATGAGTTTTTCTAGAAATTTTCCGAAAACTTAACATGAGATTTCTGTCAGAGCACTCTGGCGACGTCAGGATCATAACCTAACAGCGTCAGATGTAAAAATTCTGAAAATTTTTGCAAGTTTTGTTTTCTACCGGAGTTTTAAAGTTTTTGTTAATTCTTTAGTTTTATAAACTCCAGGAAATCTGCAAACATTCATTCCACAAGCATTATATCCTTATATATATAGATTGACGCCAATTTTACGCGAGGTTTGCCTTGATTGTTTTCTCGGGTTTAACAGGTTATATTGGACAAGAAGATGATTTATATTTCTGGAGGGAAGCTTTCAACGTTCATTTCCTTGGAGGAGGATTTAACCATGTTATCCATTTATCCACACCAAACTAATCAGGGGAGTATTTGTTTCATTCTTTTACCTTCATTACTTTTACATCCTTTTTATTGAACATTGGGGACAATGTTCAGCTTAAGTGTAAGGGGAGGGTAAATGATGATACCTTAGAGAATACAATTGCGCTTGATTTTGTTTGTTCAATAGTAGGTGTGTAATAAAACTAAGAGAAATACTTGTTAGGGCAATTTTAGCGCCAAATTTAAATTTTTTTACAACATTTAGGAGTGAAGCTTTAGCCTTAATGAGCGTCTCATGGATAGAAGTTGCATGACTAGCACAAAAACCGTACCACTCAAAATTTTCCACCCTAAATATGTGAGGTTCGCCCCTAGATTTGTTAGGAAAAGATGCTTATGAGTGTACCAGTAGTACTTAGATTCTAGAACTTGCGTTAGTGATGCATTTCAAGACTGCTAGTGTGACTACATTCGTGTAGTAGGATTTACTACATGATAAGAGACATTAGGATCACTCTTGTGTTAAACCCTTATTATAATTACTTGATCAATAAAGTCATAATTACTTGACTAGTAAAGTCAATTAATTGTTCTCACACCTTTGCGTTGTACTCAGTTTTAGTACACGACACCCCTAGTACACCCCTCCGAGCCTATCTTTTTCGTTTCTAACTTTAAGCATTTTACTTAAAGATAGAACTTGTTTACAATCCTCCCCAAATGTGCAACCAAATCGCCTTAGCCTTTCGTGTATGCACTCATCTTTAGTGCATTATTGTTACATGTTTAAACCCTTAGTTAATTGTCTAATTGATTACATGGTTGCTAAGTCGAGTCATATCTTGTATATATTGTTTTTGGATGATTGGGACTCATGGGTAAATTACTAGTGTTATGGAGTATTGGGGAAGAACATCATATATTACCCCCATATGTGCGTTAAACATAAAAAGTACTCCAAGTGTTTTGATTATCTTTATTCGAGTCATTAGAATAGTTAATTGTAAAGTATGTAAAAGTTCAAGTGTAAGGGGAATACAAATTCCCTATGATGTATTATTTTGGATGGTAGGGTAAGAGTGTATGCGCAAAAAAAAAAAAAAAAAAAAAAAAAAAAAAAAAAAAAAAAAATCGAAAAATCAAGAAAAAGAAAAAAAACAGAAAAAGAAAAAGAGAAAAATTATACGGACTACCATCCCGTTTCCTTTTATGTTTATTTTATGTTTTTAGTTTATGATTAACTTAAGTCGAGTCGAGTCTTGGCTTAGCAATGCCACCTTGTACATGTAATTAACCAAGATGATTAACTCGCCACTAGTAAAGATTGCCTATATCCAACAAAACCGTGTTTATCATATCCCTACACCTCACGTTACAACCCTTTAAAAGACCTATTTGATAGTTTATCCTAGGTGCTTAAGCCAAGTGGTGGAGGTTTGATCCTTTCCCAAGCCTATGGTAATCTATTTACTATGACAGGCTGTGAGAGATATTTTTCATTTTCATATTGTGATATATACTTTATTACACCCGAGAGATGTGAGTATCTAAAAACTATTCGTGAGGTGCTAGTGTATAATTTTCATGCTTGTTTTGGTTGAAGTGGAATGATTATTTGTTGCAATTACTTTTATATTAGTGTTAAATGACCCCTAGCTTGTATTTTGATTAGAATAAAATCGTATTTGCTTGAGGACAAGCAAATCTCAAGTGTAAAAGTATTTGATGAGACGAAAAGTGTACCGTTTTTGGGGGGTCATTTAAGCCCAAAGTCGAGATTATTTGATCAATGTTATAAATAAATGACTAAAAACGTTATTCATATCTTTCGATATCTCTATGTTTTGATAATCACAAAACGAAAACACATCAAACCAAAGATCATGATGTAAACAAGTATTTAGAAGTAAATAATCACTTTCATCATCTAATTACTTAAGGTATGAATAAACATAGTGTTTAATGCATTATAAGATCAAAGGGATATTATTATAAAGTTTATTTTAATATATAAACTTATTATATATTTTTGAAAAACACTTTTGGTAATAAAGAAAAATGTTTTAATCATACTAGAAGTGAAGAAGTAGAGGTGGATAGGATTAGTGATAGAAGAAATAAGAAGTGGTAGTATATTGAAGTAGAGATAGTTGTGAAGACAAAGAAGTTGTAGCCTTGAAGTTGAGAAGACCTTGAAGCCTAGAAGTTGTGAAGTAGTATATATATTGGAGTAGTGGATACGACTTAGTAGTGAAGGTGTGAAGAAACAAGTGGCGTAAAGAAAAAGAGTTAGGAAGTAGTGAGGTGTGAAGAAGCTAGGAGTGAAGTAGTAAGTTGTGAAGAAGCTAGGAGTGAAGTACAAAGGTGTGAAGAAGAATTGGTGTGAAGTAGATTGGTGTGAAGAAGTTGTGTAGAAGTTGTGATTGAGTTGTGACGAAGTTGTGGTGTGTAATTTGGTGTGTAAGGTTTTCTCCGCCATAAGGGAGGTTTTTGATCTAGTGAAGAAAACTCTCGAGTAGGTGACTCAGGGAGTGGAGTAGGGCAAGGAAGGTGTCCTTGTAGCCGAACCACTATAAATCCTTTGTCTCTAGGTTTGATCTTTCCATCTCTCACTTTTTGATTATTTACTTGTTAGCATTTCGTATATAATTATAATTGTTTGTGTTGTGCATATATTGATTTCACATAAAGATCAAACTAGGATTCATTCATAACATTAATTTTACAAAAACAAACCAAGTACATAAACTTATATTAAAACACTTATACATATATGTACTTATATATGATAAATGAAATTTAAATTCTTTCCCAACATTATATATAAGTAGTGTTTATACAAAATCGTAAATAAACTAGTATCTATATTTTCGCATTAAAGAGTTTTGAAATTTACGTCTATTCTTTAAAAGCTAACTTTTATAAAACAAATAAAACGAAAAAGACGTAAAACTATTCAAACCCCCCCCCCCCCCCCTTCTAGTTTTCCACAATTGGTACCAGAGCCACGTCTAGCAAGATTTTTAAAATATATTGTATTTTAAAACATGTAACGATCTATGGAATTTGAAAAATATCTAGAAGGGGAATTTACGCAAAAACCACCATTATTTGAAAATAATCATTTTCTTGAATGGAAAAATAAATTTGAAAATTATGTGAAATCAATAGATCTTGATCTTTGGCATATCATTTCAATTGGTGATCTTAAACCAACCAAAATGGATTTTGAAAATCAATATAATAATCTTCAAACCAAGATTGATAAAAATACTAAAGCTAAATTACTTATTTTCAAAACTCTACCAAGAGTTAAGTATGAAACATTATTCTTTTGTAAAACGGCAAATGATATTTGGAAATGTCTTTTAAAGTTTCACCGAGAGAAATGTAAAACCAAAGATGATAAACTTGATGTTGCACAAGAATTAGTCACTCTAGAAAATTTAATAGATAAATATTTAGTTGAAATAAACACATGTACTACTAGTTCAAATGTGATCATTGAATGTAGCAATAACGAAGAAGATGATAAAAATATGGCTTGTGAGAATATTCAAACAAATGTGAATACAAATATTGATGGCAAGGACTACATGCTTCAAGATCTAAGCAAAACTACAAAGAAAACATGGGGCGACATGGACGATGAAATTGATCACCGTATAGCATGTGAAGAATGTACAACTACAAATGAGGTACAATCTGAAACTAAACATTTTTGCTATGATCAATATATATTAGAATTTTCAAAATTGGAAAACAACTTCAAACATTTTTGCAACATTGACTCGAAAATGATTCTTAAAAATAAATCTTCAATATCCATTGAAAACAATTTTGAAAAGAAAATAGTTTTAAAAGATAAAATGTCTAGACTTGAAAGTAATATTGAAATTGATCTCAAATGTAAATATTGTCAAGACACAAACATGAAATTAAAATGAAAAATGAAAAAGCAAAAATATTAGCCAAATTTGAAAATAGTTCTAGATCTTTAAAATATTTACTTAACATTCAAAAGTCATTTTATGATAAAACCAGTTTTGTAAGAATGTGATAATCGATATATTGAATAATGAGTTCGGTACATAATAGAATATATATAATGTTACAATATGGGCCAAATACCACGGGCCTAATCACAGCCTAAACCCATCGTCTAACACTCCCCCGCAGTTTGAGCGGGAGGAGACCGAACACTCAAGCTGTCACGAAACTCAGCAAACAAGGCAGACGGTAATCCTTTGGTAAAAATATCAGCATACTGAAACCGAGAAGGAACATGTAGAACTCAAAACTGACCAGTAGCAACCAAATCACGAACAAAATGAATATCAATCTCAATGTGCTTCGTCCGTTGATGCTGAACAGGATTAGAGGACAAGTACACGGCACTCACATTATCACAATAAACAATAGTAGTAGAGGACAAAGGTGTATGAAGCTCACGAAGTAAATTCCGAATCCAACATGTCTCAGCAACAGCATTGGCAACTCCACGATACTCCGCCTCAGCACTGGAACGAGAAAGCGTAGGTTGACGCTTAGAGGACCATGAGAGCAAGTTGTTACCAAGAAAAACACAATAACCTGATGTAGACCGTCGTGTAGTAGGGCAACCCGCCCAATCAGCATCCGAATAAGCAACCAAGGACTCGGTAGTAGAAGAAAATAACTGTAAACCATAAGCCAGAGTCCCCTGAACATACCGTAAAATCCGCTTGAGAGCATTGAAATGAGGCTCTCGAGGATCATGCATATATAGACAAACCTGCTGCACAGCATATGTAATATCAGGTCTAGTGAAGGTGAGATACTGAAGAGAACCTGCAAGACTCCGATATAACTTAGGATCAGAAACCGGAGCACCATCATCACCCAATTTAGACTCGGTGTCAACAGGAGTCCGAGAAGGGTTACAACCAACCATATGTGCACGCTCCAAAATCTCCATAGCATACTTACGCTGTGACAAAAACATCCCAGAAGAGTCACGCGTAATCGACACACCCAAAAAGTAGTTAAGAGCACCCAAATCAGTCATAGAGAACTCCTTATGCAAAGAAGCAATAATCTGTTGTAATAAACTATCAAAGGAAGCAGTGAGCACAATATCATCCACATATAGTAACAGAAAAGCAGTATCATCACCCTGTCTGTAAATAAATAATGAAGAATCACACCGACTTGGAGTAAACCCAACAGTAGTAATGTATGTAGCAAACCGCTGAAACCATGCCCGAGGTGCCTGCTTAAGACCATAAAGAGACCGTTGTAATAAACAAACATAATCCGGATGCTCTGGATCCCGAAAACCGGGAGGTTGATGCATATAAACAGTTTCGGCTAAATCTCCATGTAAAAACGCATTCTTGACATCAAGCTGGTGAACAGGCCAATGTCGAGAAATATCTAAGCTAAGAACTGTCCGAATGGTACCCGGTTTAACAACTGGACTAAAAGTCTCATCAACGTCAACTCCCTCAATCTGCGTGCTACCATTGGCAACAAGACGTGCCTTGTACCGACTAAGAGTGCCATCAGCCAAATACTTATGACGAAACAACCACATACAATTAACAACATTGACACCCTCAGGTCGAGGTACACGTTTCCAAGTTTTATTCTTAACAAGTGCATTATACTCATCATACATAGCATTGCGCCAATTTGGATTATTAAAAGCATCCTTATAGGACCTAGGGGAAGGAGAAACAGTAGACACATGACCAGCATACTTAGGATTAGGACGAGTAGTCCCGACACGAGAACGTGTGACCATGGGATGAGTAGATGTAACAGGTGGAGGTACAGGAACATGAACATGTGGTGGAGAGGGTGGAGGCATCGGTACAGAAATAGGATCATTTGGTGGAGTAGGTGGAGGCGTTGGTGGTGCAGGTGATGCAGGTATATTGACAGGTGTAGTAGGAGTTGGGTTAGAAGGTGAACCAATCGGTGTGGTGTTGATAATAGTGGAAATGAGATTGGAAGAATCGTCCAAAAAATCATATGAGGGTGTGGGCTTGGAAGGATGGGACTGAAACGGAAAAACCGTTTCATCAAAGGTAACATGTCGAGAGATGATAATTTTGTTGGTGTTGAGATCAAGACAACGATAGCCAAAATGATTGGCGGCGTGTCCCAAAAATATTGCAGGTGTGGCACGGGGTCCCAGTTTATGATTGGTATCGATGTGTGGGTAACAAAGGCATCCAAAGACACGTAGAACACTATAATCAGGTGTAGCACCAAAAAGTCGGGTAAAGGGTATTTCATTATTAATGGCACGGGAAGGTAAAATATTCAATAAATAAACGGCCATATTAAGTGCCTCAGTCCAATAGTTTGGTGGTAAGTGTGCTTGAAACAATAAAGTACGAATAAGATTATTAATGGTACGAATCATGCGTTCAGATTTTCCATTTTGTTGAGAGGTGCGAGGGCGAGAAAATCTAAACTGGATGCCATGGGTTGAAAATAGTTTATGAAAGGCAGTATTATCAAATTCACCACCATGATCACACTGAAACGATTTAATTTCACATTTAAACTGAGTACGAACATAACTACGAAACAACTCAAATTTAGACAAAACATTAGATTTATGCATTAACGGATAAACCCAAACATACTGAGAATAATGATCCAGAAACAAAACATAATACTTGAAACCAGAAAGACTCGGAATTGGGGATGTCCACAAATCCGAGTGAACAATATCAAAACAAGAAGTAACAGAACTAGACGAACTAACGAACGGAAGCTTCACATGTTTACCAAGCTGACAAGCATGGCAAAGAACGGGAAGCTTCTCTTTATTACAAGAAATGGAATCACTAGACACTAGACGCCGCAACACTTCACTCCCTGGATGTCCAAGTCGTTGGTGCCACATATACTGACTTGTAAGATACGCTTGAGGAATGGGAGAAGGCTTCGTAACAGGGTAGAGATCACCCGTGCTATCACAACGGAGGAGTACCCGTCAAGTTAGGAAGTCCTTCACAGAAAAACCAAAAGGATCAAATTCAACAGTGCAATAATTATCACCAACAAATTGACGCACAGAAATAAGATTTTTTACAATATGTGGAGTAATTAAGACATTATTTAAACGAAGAGGACGAAAAGGGGTAGACAAAATACTATGACCAGAGTTAGTGACGGGAATGAAACGCCCATCACCAACCGCAACAGACGGATAAATGCACTCATTAAGAATATAACTAAGACTATGTATAGAATCATTAAGGTGAGAGCTCGCACCTGTATCCATATTCCAGTTGCCAGCAGCCGGTTCCTGAAGAGTGGTGGTATTAAAAGCATTTGGTAAAATAGTCTCTTGACTCAAACCCTGTAAACCTGATGCTAGTAGTGGACCTGGGTGAAAACCAACTGATGATGGCCCTTGCTGAACCATACCTGGACCGAACTGAACCCCAGGTTATGAACCTATAAAATGAACCCCCTGTGAGAGACCTTGAACCCCTTGCAACGGTTGAGAACCTGCAGCAAATGGAACCCCCTGCGCAACATGAACCCCCTGTGGAAACAAACCTGTCACCCCAATCTGAACCCCTTGTGGTAAACCGTGAATCCCTTGAGCAACATTATGACCTGCCCCATGTGGTAAACCCTGAACCCCCTGTGGAAACACTTGGGCCGAATAGAGAGGCTGGGATTGGTATTGCAGTTGAGCCGGTCCATAAGTATAATTATTCATAGTATAGGCAACTGGAGATGTATTGGTAGTATAGGCAACAGGAGGAGTGGGTTGGCTAGGCGTAGAGGTAAACCCCAACTTAGCCAACAATTGTCGCAAGGTATCCATATCCGACATAGGAGATGATGAACCGGAAGTACGAGCGAGTAAAGTAGACTTACCATGAACTCCATTGTGAAGATACCGACATGCCTCACCAAAACGACAATGACCTTTAGCAAAAAGAAAACAAGGTTTGTTCACTTTTTCCAAAGGATTAGACGAACGCCGAGCATTATTATTTGCCAATAGAACCATGGGAGAAGCAGATGTAGCAGTCACAAGCGGATCTTGAACCTTTGATTTCATACGCATCTCTTGCGTGGTCAATAAAGAACGAACCGTCTTGAGATCGGGAAAGGGTTCCCTACTAGTAATAACTGTAGAAATCACATCATACGTGGTTGGCAAGCCTTCAAGTGCAAACGTAACAATATCATCATTGCTAAGAGGAGAACCAAGACCATTTAACACGGAAGCAATTGACTCAATTTTCTGAAAGTATGCATCAATTGTTAAGTCCCCAAGTTTCAAATTCCGTAGCTCCGCCTTCAAAGCCATAGCTCTTGGGCGTTTATTGTCTTGAAAAATCGTTGCAAGAGACACCCACGCCTCTTTGGCTGTTTGGGGATTAAGAACAACCAACCGCTTTTGAAGATTCACTGCAAGTGTGGAAAAGATCCAAGACCGGATAATGAAATCAACCTTTAGCCATTCCGGATCCCTAGTTGGTGGTGAAGAAGGTGGAGCAGAGGATGATTCGGGTGGATCAACAAGATGGTTCAAGATGCCATAGCCATGACAAAGGTGAGAAAAATAATACACCCATGAGGAGTAATTCATCTCATCAACATCAAGTTTGATGGGAACAAAAGTAGTTAAGTGATTCATAGCCATAAGTTTATCCGATAAGGTGAGTACTGGTGCGGAGGGAGTCGGAGCAGTAGTCATGATGATGTTTTAAACAAAGTCGACTGGTTTAGGGTTTGTTGATGAGAGATTAAACAGATTCGATAATCAATTAAGACTTGAAATTAGTTCCCAATGAATAAATTAATAGGAGCAGTAGCACATGCAATCAAACCAAGCGAATAAGACAGATTCCCTAAAAAGCAATTAAATAATAATTGCAAAACCAACCGACCCACTATCAAACCTTAAATTACTAAATTAATTTGAGGAATTATAAGGAACCGATTAGGGAAACAATAGATGTTAAAAAGATAAATATCGGATATTAATGTATCGGTAGTCGCCAGACAGTAAACGAAGCAAACAGGTAATCTGGAAACAGATAACAAGTCGACAACACACAAGGTCGACAAACAAACAAAACACACGTCGACAACACACTTGGTCGACAAACAGAAATCAGGAAACGAAGAAAAAAAACGATACCAGGTTAAACTTGCGGAAGGTGAAGATCGAGAGTTAGGTTTGATACCATGTAAGAATGTGATAATCGATATATTGAATAATGAGTTCGGTACATAATAGACTATATATAATGTTACAATATGGGCCAAATACCACGGGCCTAATCACAGCCTAAACCCATCGTCTAACAGGTTTAGGATTTACTGCAAATGATTCTTTAACAAATATATCAAAACAAATAAAATTTGTTAAATCTAGTGGAGAAATTTAGAATTAATATTACTCACATTCATTGTTTACTACTCTAGTCAAGAGAGTCATTGTTTGTTAGTTAAAACAAACTATTGATGAATTCTTGCACTTCTTAGCGACATCTTCATCATGTGCATTCAAATGCAATGGATGTTCTCATCTAACCATCTCGGACCCATGAGAATCTGGGTACCAAGCTCTTTGTCATGTTTAGGTAATTAACGAACGAACGGAATACCACTTTTTGGATCGCTCTCTTCGCTTTCTTTCATTTGATGACTATTGGTTCCTATTACTCGGTTTCACATCCTACACATGATTTGCTTATGACGTTGTTGCGGTCATTTATTGTTTTGGCGGTTTGTTCTTCACTTTTGGTGCATTGATTTTATGGTGTGATCGTTACTACCTCAAGACGAAGGATTCTTGTATTACCATTCTTGATCTACACGACTTGTGATGATTGTGGTGATCGATTAAGTATTTCAGATCAAGCCTCCTTGATCTTTATTGCGTTGGGATTTTACTTTGCTACTTCGACATGCCTTGGGCAAACTTTTTGATGTCTTCTATTACTCTCATGACCACTCTTTAAGAAAAGCTGAACCTGAGGTAAGTTTTCTTTTCAAAAACTTGTCAATATTACATTATATTAGAGTATGCTTTAATTAGTATATTAATATGATTTAATTTATAATTTGCCATGCTTTTAGATCATTAATACTAATATATGTATACATGATATTAGGCTAGTTAACCCTCTTGTTGTTAAGTCTATTATCATTTTTCTTATTCTTCATTTATATTGAAATTCATCTATGATCTTTAGTAAGATACTTACCATTTAAGCTATATGACCTTACTAGTTGCATTACTAGATGTGTTATAATTAAGACTTGTTAGTAACTTAATATTATGATGTGTTTTATATACATATATATACATATGTCTATCTTGTATCCATAGATGATTTACTTTATCCCTCTCTATCTCATTGCATTTAGATCATAAATATCTACCATCTCTCTTCCATATCTTTAATTGATTCTCTTGAGTATGATAAGTTTCTATTTCAAATCCTTCATTTGCATTTTTTTTTTTTGTTATCAAAATTAAAACAACATGTTTAAAACCTCTCTCTTTGAATAATAATCTTTCAAATATCTATATCATTTTTCTTCAAATAATATGTTTAACTATAAGCTACCATAACTCTATTTTAATCAAAATCAAGATTGAAAATTTTTTCCTTCAACATGTTATCAAGCAAAACTCAATTTATTTTATTCTAATGCACACTTGAATTTATTTCTAAGCATTGTTGAATAAATCAAAAAACGTTTTATTTAAAACATATTTGATTATCTCACATGTGTCATACACTTCTATGGAAATGACACTCACAATTTAATCAAATCATTTCATGAGAATCATGGTTTGCCCATATGGATCTTGTTTGTAACAAGACTTGAAGTCCATATAATCATATCTTCCTACTTGTTACTTTTAAGCACTCATCAATATGTTTGCACTAGCCTACATATTATCATTTTCATATAGTTTCATAATTAACTAGTGTGCTTTATTGCTTCCTTGGTTGCCTATCTTAATTGATCAATTAGTAGATTGCATGATTATTAGAAATTAATTGTCTACTTTACTTATTTCTATAACACTCTCTACATTCATGAATAGTATGTCCTATATTGCCTCAAAAAGTTGAACTTACTTGAATCCAAATCCAAAAACACAACCTTTTTGAAAATTTTTTGCCAAAAACTCATTTCTGGCATTCTGGGAATCACCAGATGGGCAGCCCCCTTAATTTTAAGGGGATCGGCCATCTGATGGTCGGGGATACTGTTTGCTTTATCACTTTTTGACCCATTTCACCCTATACTTCCCAAAATTCACAAACATATTTTGTCCCATACTATCCCTCAAAATTTACCTTCCTAAACCACATTTCTCATACACTATAAATACCCTCTTCCCATCATTAATGCCATCACACCCAAACATGTCATCTCCCAACAACTAAAAACCAAAGATTTCAAGAACCGCAAGGATCTCCGTCAAACCCGTTTGGAGGAGGAAACTTGATTCTTGTCATAACTCAAGTGATGTTGTTCCAAGTCAACCAACAACTAAACCTCAAACCCACACTAATGACTCATCTCACAACCTATCATCCACTCATGCCCTCGTTAATGCTTCTTCTTATGATGAGCATGCTCAATCCCAAAATAACAATCCCAATCTCTCAATCAATACTTCACATGTTGCTCATTCAACAAAAACACCACCCACTCATGAAGAACCTCTTCTATCCATTTCATGTTTTCATGACTACCCAAGCTCAACCATGTCTCCACCACCAAGAGTACCACCACCACATCCTACAACTTCACATGCCATTCCTTTGTTGCATGTTCAAACCTTTACCCAAGACAACTATCATGTTCCACCACCATCACCTTCCTCCGAACACTTGAAGTTCGTTGAGGAGCTAAAAGAGGCTCATGAGCTTAGTGCTCTTTTAGCATTACATCTTGCTCAACGCAATTTGGATCCACCTCAATTAAGCTCACCATCATCACCACACAACATCAACCAAATTGAGAAGCATGTTAACAATTGCCCTTGTTGCATCTTCCTCCAACAACAAACCATTGCATTGAATGAGCACTTTACTTGGATTGAGTATCTTCTTACTAGATCTCAACAAACACCATCACTTGAACAACATCAAAACCCTCAATCAACAAACCCAACTTCAAATCCACCACCTCCAAGCAACACATCTCCAAACTCACCAACATCCATGTAACCAAAAGTTTACCTCCGTTAATCCACCAAGCATTTTATATGCTTATGTTTCTCATTTTCAAATAAAACACCTCAACCATTTTGGGATGCAAGAAAGTTTGGTGACACTCTTTGTTGGCACATTAGGATGTTCTACTTAGTTTAGAATTCTATCTTTATGGCCTATGTAACAATGATTATGGATTGACATAATCATTTTCTATTAATGAATGATTTAATATGTGTTTCAAATTCTCTTTTGCCATGCTTATTCTTAGTTGGTATTATGCTATATGTATTTGCTTGTGCCATGCTTGTGCTTCTAATATTTTTTTTTGCAAGAATTCCATAACTTGAACCCTTGGTGCCCTCAAACGAGGGGGAGCATACATCAAGGGGAGCTTTCATTTTATTGGCTTAAACCTTTTTGATTCTACAAAAAGGGGGAGAAGTGAATATAAACTCACTAAATACTTGTCTGAAAATTAGTTTTTTGATTTAATGAGTTTAGGTTTTGTAATCATCAAAAAGGGGGAGATTGTTGATATAAATAAATGACTAAAAACGTTATTCATATCTTTCGATATCTCTATGTTTTGATAATCACAAAACGAAAACACATCAAACCAAAGATCATGACGTAAACAAGTATTTAGTAGTAAATAATCACTTTCACCATCTAATCACTTAAGGTATGAATAAACATAGTGTTTAATGCATTATAAGATCAAAGGGATATTATTACAAAGTTTATTTTAATATATAAACTTATTATATATTTCTGAAAAACACTTTTGGTAATAAAGAAAAATGTTTTAATCATACTAAATATATGATGAATTCAAATTTTTAACCAAAATCAGTTAGTTTTTCAACAAATAAACTTTCCCCACTAAAAGACAAAACTTTTGGCCGTTACAGCTGGGCGGCCCCCTTAATTATAAGGGGTGGTCCCCTTAATTTTAAGGGGGCCAGCCTTGATTTAAGGGGACCGGCACGCTCCAGTTGTCAGATTTTGTTGCCTATAAATACCACCTTAAATCTGGAATTTTTCTCACCTTTTTGCACTAACAACTTTCTGATTCAAACCTCCATTTCAATCTTAAAAATCCTTTAATCATATAATTCATAAGCCTTTGTTTCCAAATGATCCAAAGCCTCATTCATTCAAGTACAAAGAGAAGAATACTTTTATTTATCAAGACTAGGAGTATTACAACTTAGTATCATCTTGCTATCTAAGTTGTTTGATCATTTCATCTTGTATATCATTCATTCTTTGGTGAATATAGTGTATACATTGGTTAGTTAGATTTAGATATAGGATCTAGATTTATTGAAGGTGTGAAGTAGTACTAGAAGTGAAGAAGTAGAGGTGGATAGGATTAGTGATAGAAGAAATAAGAAGTGGTAGTATATTGAAGTAGAGATAGTTGTGAAGACAAAGAAGTTGAAGCCTTGATTGGAGCAAAAGCAGTCAGATATTATAGACCAAGGTCAAATAAGTCAAAAACATCTTAGGCCAATTCTCAATGGATAGTATAGTGTTTCCCTGGGTCGTTATGTCCCAGCGAGATTGCAATGGTGCTTTGAAAATGTTTTTAGGAATGAGTGGCACTGAGGACAGTAGCCAAAGATGATTGAGAAGTGATTATGCTACTGATTATTTGGTATTTGAACAATTATTAACAATAACAGATATATAAATTTAATAACAGATACACAAATGGGAAATCAGATTACAGACAGAGAAAAGTGAGATTAAACAATTTTTACAACTACAGGGGGTGCAAGTGAAACTCTTTCAAACTTAAAATAAAAAGAAATTTTAAAATGAAAATGAAATTATTTACTTGATTATTTTAATATTTAAATACTAATTAATTAATAAAGCTTATTTAAAAAGTAATTTAAATCTAATTTAAATTAAACTAAAAATGATAAAGGCTACAAATTAAACTAAAAACTTTTAAAATTATTTTCTAAACCTCTAAATTAACTTAAAGAAAATATAAAAATTAAAAAGAAATGTTTTTGTCTTTTTGTGGGTTTTCTTTTCATGAAATACTAATTATAATAATTAAACTACTTAAACTAATTTAAATTCCTAATAATACTTAAATGACATAGAAAATTATAGAAAAATTTATAAAACTAATTAACCATCACAGGAACCCTAAAAAATTATAAAAAGTTTCTAAAAATTATATTTAGACTATTTTACTAATTATTTACTTATTTATTAATTAAAACCTAATTCAACTAAATTAATTAAGAAAATTAGAAAATGAACAGTAGAATTTAGGAAACTATTTTCTAAAAGTCTTAAATGATTTATAGAACCTAGTAAAAATATAAAAACCTACTGTTGTTAATTAAAAATTAAGAAAACTATTTAATTACTAATATTATCTAATTAATTAATTAAAATATTTTTAATTCTAATAATTATTAAACTAAAAGAGAAAAATCTAAGAAAATTACTGAAAATACTTTAAGGTGACAGGAAATTAAGAAAATTATAAAAATGATGAAATGCTTATTAATAAGCTAAAAAGAAAATTCAAAAAGATAAAATCTATTAAATAGAAGCTATCACTAATTTTAAATTTGGTTTTTTGTTGGATTTTCTTTTTGACAGATGAAAATAAGCTAAAACCATGAAACTTTTACAAAGACATTTTTTGAATAGCTTAAAAATAAGCTATGTGCACCCCCTTGTTTCCAAACAGTGGACTTATAATCTTATTAGGACTTATGCAATGTTGAAAAAGCTAGGAAATGTCAAACTAAGTATACACAGATGATTATAAGCTTGAAATAAGACAAATGGAACAATTAAGCACTCTGGAAAAGCTATAAACCTCAAATAAGCACTTATGCCTAATCACAGATCAAACAGGTAAAATGGGACAAATTGCAGCCTTGTGTGGGGCCCACAGGAGTGATCCAGGGTATAAAACAAAAGTGGATATGAAAAGTAGGCCAGGCTAGCTTTACAATGAGCCAAAAATCAGAGCTTATGGTTTAGGAATAAGCCAATGGTAGGCTTGTGAACTTGTGGTCATACACTGAATTACTAGTGTAGGGTTCTGAGTACAAGTCACAAAAGAGGTCAAATAAGCAAACCTCCAATAAGCTAAAGCTAAAACTAAACATAGGTCTGAGAACAAGGTCAAATAAGCTACAAAATAAGCAAAGGGCAGGGTGTGGGGTCCACATGTTAAGTCACAGAGGGCCAAGGAAAATTGGCCAAAGGCCTGGTGCAGGGGAGGTTACTCTCCCTGCAGCTTACTTTGAGCAATTGTGGGGTCCACACAAAAAAATCACAAAAATAAGCTAACCACAGATTATTGTAGTTTAGGTGACAGACTTTTACCTCTAAAAATTTTAAGACCTGAATCTACCCATAAAATTCTAAACAAAATCCCACAAAAAATGGTTTTCTGAGCACTTGAGAAATTTTGACTTTTTACTTTTTCACCTCTATTGACTTTTATGAGATTTGATTGGATTCTAATGCTTGAATTATGTGTAATAAGCTAAATTAATGTGAAATTAAGCAAACCTAACAACTTTTGAACTGGTTTGAATGATTACTACCCCTTAAAACTTTACAGTGACTAATTATGGAGGATGAAAAAGAGATTTTGACTTTTTAACAAATGGTCACTGGTTTTTATGGCTAAAATGTTCTATTTCGACTTGATGAAGTACTCACAAACCACAACTAACAACTATAACTCCAGAATCAGTGGTGAAATCCACTAATCCAAACACACCTTTTAAAAACTGATTTTTGTAGGTTTCAAAGAGTTTCAAAGGTTTAAGCTACAAACTTAGTTCCAGAAGTTGACATATGCTAAGTTAAGCTGATTTAAGCACAGAGTCACTAGATTTAACAACAAAAACCCAGGATTACTAAGTGATCTAATTTAACTGTGAAACTTGGAATTTTAATTATGAAATCCAACAAACAAGCTACTGATTTTAAGTGAGATTATAACCAGAATGAAGCAAACAAACATAAAAAAACACAGAGATAACAGCTTAAAGCTTATTCTACAGTACTAAAGTAAAATCAAAGAAAAATGAAAAGTTGAGCTTACTTGGGACCCTAGCTGAACAAGGGGACCCAATTGGGCAGCTACAAGCTCCTAGCTTGTAAACAAGCTAGGTATAAGTCCTTCTTGCCATATCCATTACTGGAAACTTCCTTAAGCCTCCAATCAAATGCAAAGGTATCCTGTGGTGTTTTTATGTGGTTCTGATTTTTCTTTTTCTTTTTTTTTTTTTAAGTTTTTATGTTTAGCTATTGATTTAAACTATCTAAGTGAGCTTATGAAACAGTAAATACTCGTCTAGATCATAGTTAAAGCTTAAAAGAGAAATTTCAAATAAAAGTGCAAAAACTGAAATTATAAAGAGAGAATGAAATTGATACTTGAAACAGATTTATATTACACTAAAAAGCTTGGGTACAATGTTTTTGAATTAAAAACTACACTGAGAATGAGTAATTTATCTAATGAGACATAAATTGAACTAAAACTAATACTAAGTGATTGTCGTCCTTCTTCTTGCATCCACTTCTTTTATACTTGAGTTCTGAGCTCCTTGGGTCCCATTAAGCCTTTCCCAACTTCAATCTTGATCATTGGAACATTACAATTAATCCTAGCCGTTTAAATTATTTTTGGCGCCAAGAAGGAAAAGAGCAAATTGCTCTGATTAACCACAAGGGGGGGTGGTGCATTTATTATGGTTGTCCTGTTAGGTGTACATGGTGGAGTGGGCGGTGTGAGGTGATGGGCAAGTGGAGGTGGTTTTGCAGGGCGGTATTGGAGACGATGAGTGGTTTTGGGGGATGAGGGTGGTGGTTTTGACCACGTTTGACCGGGGGTGGTATTATTTAAAATGGAGGGATTATATAATGGGCTAAGGGATTGGGCTTGGGGAAAGGGTGGGCTGGTTGTGTTGGTATGTTTGGATTGGATTGGTTTTGGGTGGAATAATATCAAAGGGTCCGAATGGTTTGTAATTTTCACAAGGACCAATTATGTAAATTCTGGATTTTTGAGGGTTGAGATTTGGCATTCTTACAAAGTTATCATAAGGACCAATATTGCCAATTGTGATAAACCAAAGGACTAAAGATGTAATTTTTCCATTTTAAATACCCAAGGACTTTTTCTGCCAAATTTCTAAACTTCAAGAACCTGTTTTGTAATTTCACCAATCTATGCAACCAAGGACCATTCCTACCATATATGAGAAGTACAAGGACAAAATTTGTTTTTCTCAAAGTTTTAATATCCTAGGGACCATTTTTGTCAATTTTCAAAGTTTAGGGACTAAACTTACAATTTTGTGAAACTTTGTACCAAAGGACTAAATATGTCATTTTGTGGTTTAAAAGGACCTTTGGTGACATTTTCAAGTTTTTAGAATAAGTAGGGACTAGATTTGACAACTTTTGAAAGATAAGGGACTGAAACTGCCAATTATGCAAACTTTGTTCATTTTTCATCTGTTTTTGACTATTTTGCATCTGAAACATATGAAACACAATCCTAGGATATTTTCAGTATTTTGATGCAATTTTGAGTGTTTTTAGATGTTTTGGCAGCTCAGAATAGGTAAAAATAATGAGTATTTACACACTCATCAATCCCCCATACTAAAACATTGCTAGTCCCTAGCAATCTTTTGAGAAAAACTTAATGGATTTGAAACTCTTTACCAAAAGCCATTACTTCTGGAGTAGCCAAATGTATCAGTTCAAGTAAGAACTGTGGTCCACCTGATAACCATGTGATTTTGAGCAAACCACCAGCTGTCAACGGATTTGATTTGTCATTACTAAAAGCCGTTTGCTTCTGGACTAGCCAACTCTTGATGGACATAGTCAACATCTTGGTGAGCTGATTACCAATTATGGTTTTTCCACTGCCTTTACCACAAGCCATGATCTTGCAGGCTAGCCAACTCTTTTGTGGAAAACTAGAAGGGGGTTGAATAGTTTTACGTCGTTTTTAAAATTGTTATAAAAGTTTGTTTAAAAGTTTTCTTTGTTTTATAAAATATAGATTCGATGTTATATGAAATCAAGTCGTGCACAATATGAACTACACCAAGTATGTACAATAAAGCAATAATGACATAAGTAAGGAAATAGGTAAGGGTTGGAAAGATCGAACCGAGAGACAAGAGATTTATAATGGTCGGCTACAAGGTCACCTTCCTTGCCCTACTCCACTCCCCGAGCACCTAACTCGAGAGTTTTCTTCACTATATCAACAAGCTCCCTTATGGCGGAGAAAACCTTACACACCAATTTACACACCACAATAACTTCACAACTTAATCACAACTTCTACACAACTAGATCACACCTATTCACTACTTAATCACACCACTTCTTCACACCAATCTTCTACACACCAATCTTCTTCACACCTATTCTTCTACACACCAATCTTCTTCCTAACTTATCTTCTTCACAACTATTCTTCTAACCAATCACACTATATATCAAACTACACTATCTTCTAACAAATATTCACAACTAATCACACAATGAAATAATAACAATGATGATTCACTAACAACTTAGATGTGGAGATCACAAAAAGTTGTAATACTTCTTGTCTTGAGGGATAGAAGTATTCTTCTCTTGCACTTGATGGGATGATGTTTAGATCACTTTGAAACAAAGATTTAAGAATGTATGATCAAAGGATTTATAGATTGGAAATGGGGATCTAGAACAGAAAGTTCTGTAGTGCAAAAGGTGGGGGGAAAATCCAGGTTTGAGGTGGTATTTATAGGCAAAAGATTCTGACAGAGGAGTGTGGCCGGTCCCCTTAAATCAAGGCCGGTCCCCTTAATTTTAAGGGGACCGCCCCTTATAATTAAGGGGGCCGCCGAGCTGAAACGGCCAGAATCTTTGTCTTTTAGTGGGGAAAGTTTATTTGGTGAAAAACTAACTGATTTTGGTTAAAAATTTGAATTCATATATTTAGTATGAATAAAACATTTTTCTTTATTACCAAAAGTGTTTTTCAAAAATATATAATATGTTTATATAATTAAATAAACTTTGTATTAGTTAATTAAATACCCCTTTGATCATAAATTGCACTAAACATTTTGTTTATTCATACCTTAAGTGATTTGGATATAAAGAGAAATATTAATCACTAAATACTTGTTTGTGTCACAAGTTTTAGTTCTATGAGTTTATATTTTGTGATAATTAAAACATAGAGATATTGATAACATGTTAATAATGTTTTTAAGCATTATTTATGTCAACAATCTCCCCCTTTTTGATTATTACAAAACCTTAAACTCAATATATCTAAAACTTGCTTTTAGACAAGTATTATAGAGTTTACATTTCTCTTCTCCCCCTTTTTGTAAAATTAAAAAGGTTAAGCCGAGTAAGCTTCGCGAGGGAAGTTTAAACGGGTAGAGAGCTCCCCCTTGATGTATGCTTCCCCTCATTTGAGAGCACCAAGGGAACGAGCTATGGAGATCTTTGCTACAAAAATATTTGAAGAGAGCAAGATACACATATATGTAAGGCAACAATTATGCAACTAAACATAGATTCATTAAAGCATTATAGAAATGATAAGCATTACAACATTCAATATGCTTGAAGCATATTGATAAAAATAACACAAAAGAAAAGACATAGTCCTATATTGCCTAAGACAGCACTTGGACTTGCTTACAACCCATGGTTGATTGTTTTATTTGCTTGAAGAGAAACATAAGCATAAAGCTTAGATGTTTGATTGAGAGGGATATGGAGTGGAGTGTGGAGCGGAAGAAGTGGATCTCACGATGTTGTATCGTGTTAAGGGTGGTATTGGATGATTGCGAGTGAGAAGATATTCAATCCAAGAGATATCTTCACTCAAGTGGAGGATTTGTTTTTGAAGGAATATGCAACAAGGGAAAAAGTGAGTGTGGTTTGTAACTTGATCCAAGTTGAGAGAGTGGGGAAGGCAATTTGCATAGGGTGATGATGGAGGTTGCCCGTTGTTGCGTTGTGCAAGATGCATAGCAAGGAGATCACTAAGATCATGGATTTGGTTTATTTCATCACGGAACTTTTGTTTTTCCGTGGCAATGTGGAGAGGATCATAGGTTTGGTATGGATGAGTTGGGTTTGTGTAGTTGGAATTGTAGTTTGATGGTTGATCAAACTTGTATGGATCATTATAAGTGGTTGGAGGTTGAGATGTGTAGTTTGGCTTGAAGGAAGAAGTTTGGCCAATGTTGTATGGTTTGTAAAGAGGATCAAATGAATGACCTTGTTGGTTTGATGCAAAGTTTGGGAAGTAAGAAGTTGGGGGTGCGGAATGACTTCCAACTTCATTTATGATGATGGATTTGTTTCGAGGGCTTTTTCTTCGCCAAACGGGTTTTTCTGTCATCCTTGCTAGCCTTGAGGCTTTTGATTTTGGTTTGTTTGGAGAGTTCATGATGGGATGAATGGAGAGTTTTGAGGATTGGGGATATTTATAGAGTAAGATTTGTGTGTTTAAGGATGGATAAGGTTTGTTTGGGGGATTAGGACAAAATGTGTTGGTGAAAAATGGGAAATGTAGGTTGAAATGGGCTAAAAAGCAGAAAAGATTCTGTAAACCCGACCATCAGATGGCCGGTCCCCTTAATTAGGGGGCGGTCCCCTTAAAATTAAGGGGGCCGCCTTACATAATTAAGGGGGCCGCCCATCTGGTGATTTCCAGATTGCTAGAATTGGGTTTTTGGCAGAAAATTTGTAGAAAGGTTGTGTTTTTGGACTTGGATTCAAGCAAGTTCAATTCCTTTAGGCAATATAGCATCTAATCTAATCATTAAATATCATGCATGCAAAAACACATAGGCACAAGAGCAAATAATCAACACATAATAAGCAATAGGAGGTAAGTAAAGGCAAGCACACTTAAGCTTCCTAAGGCACCTATCTTAGATTAAAGGCAAAGGCAATTAGTGAGTGAAAAACTAATGATGGATCAAGATGACACCATTACTAGTGAATTTGTCCTAGTGAGTATCTATATGCAACAAATGTGGAGTTGTGATTGTTTCGACTCCTAGAAGCAAAAAGAAATAACGATCCTAAGAAACAATCCAAATGATCTCCTTGATTCAATTTTTGCTCGATCATGAATGTCAAAGACATATATTAGATTATATACCTTGATAATTTATGTGAGAGTTTATGCATGATTTTGAAATACAATGTTTTTAGAATTAGTCAACAATGCAAGGAAAATGATCTTCATGTGATTCCTAGATTGTGAGAATAATTTTTAGAGAAAATTGATTGAGTTTTACCAAAAAAAAAAAATTATGCAAAGAAAATAAATCTTCTCAATCTTTAGTTTTGTGCGAAATAGATTCCTAGACTCAGAAAAGGTGGAATGAAAAAAAAATTTCATGCAAGTATAAATTTGAATTAATTCAATGTAATTTAGTCAACTTGTTCCATCATTCCTAATCCTAAACGCAAGTGGTTGAATAATTCATGCTTAAGGGGTTTTGTGAATATATCCGCAATGTTGTCTTCCAATGCAACCTTTTCTATAGATACATTTCCTTTTTGTACATTATCCCTAAGAAAATGGTGACGTATTTCTATGTGTTTAGTCCTAGAGTGTTGGACCGGATTTTTACTTAAATCTATCGCACCTTTGTTATCGCACATAATGGGGACATTTTCTAACCTAATGCCATAGTCTACGAGAGCTTGTTTCATCCATAGTGCTTGTTAACATGCCTTTCCGGCGCTTACATATTCGGCTACGGTGGTAGAAATAGCAAGAGCGGTTTGCTTCTTCAAAAACCAAGACGTTAGACAACATCCCATAAACGTGCAAATACCGCTAGTACTCTTTCTATCTACGTAGTCTCCCGCATGATCCGAATCCGCATAGACAATGGTTTCTATACCGGATTCCTTAGGATACCATAATCCTAAGTGTATAGTGCCTTTAACGTATCGGAAGATACGCTTAACCGCTTCTAGGTGAGAGGTTTTGGGATCCTCTTGAAAACGGGCACAAAGGCAGACACTAAACATGATATCGGGTCTACTTGCCGTCAAGTATAGTAAACTACCTATCATTCCTCTATACTTGGTGTTATCTACGGACTCACCTTCATCGTCCTTTGTGAGCTTTACCTCCGTAGACATGGGAGTTTTCATGGGTTTTGAGTCTTCTAGGCCAAATTTCTTAAGCATTTCCTTAATGTACTTAGATTTGTTAAAGAATATTCCATCTTCTAATTGTTTTATTTGTAATCCTAGGAAGAAGTTAAGTTTACCCATCATACTCATCTCAAACTCATCATGCATGATTTTGGCAAATTCATCACACATGTCTTGACAAGTCGATCCAAATATAATGTCGTCAACATATATTTAGATAATGATGAGATTTGGGTCTTTCCTTTTAGTGAAAAGAGTGTTATCTACCATTCCCATGGAATAATCATGTTTAATAAGAAAAGCTTTTAATCGATCATACCAAGCTTTGGGAGCTTGTTTGAGTCCATACAAAGCTTTCTTTAACTTATAAACATAATCAGGTTTTGCGATGTCAATGAATCCTGGAGGTTGTGCCACATATACCTCCTCATTGATAAAACCGTTAAGGAATGCACTTTTCACATCCATTTGGAATAACTTAAAATCTAGGGCGCAAGCACAGGCAAGTAATATCCTAATCGATTCTAGTCTAGCTACGGGGGCATAAGTTTCGTCATAATCAATTCCTTCTTGTTGATTATAACCTTGGGCAACTAACCTAGCTTTATTCCTAGTGACTATTCCATTCTCGTCTAACTTATTCATATATACCCATTTGGTTCCTATGATGGTCATATCCTTTGGATTTGGGACTAATTCCCAAACATCATTCGCCTTAAATTGATTTAATTCTTCTTGCATAGCTATAACCCAACTTTCATCCTTTAAAGCCTCGCTAATATTCTTAGGTTCAATTGCTGAGAGGAAACAAAAGAAATTGTTTTTATCTTGGGCTTGTGATCTAAGGGTTCTTTGGTTAAGATGTCCTATTATATTATCTAATGGATGTGATCTAGATTCTTTAATATTAACAATTTCGTTATTTTCTAAGTGAATGTTTTCATTATCATTTCCTATGGGTTTTGTTTTACTAACCTCAATAGCTTCATCTTCGACTAAATCATCATCTTCTAAGGGTAATGTTTTAGGAGGTGGTGGTGTTTCATCAAATGTTACATTTAGTGATTCCTCTACTTTCATGGAGTGTTTGTTAAGTATTATATATGCTTTGCTATTTTGTGAGTATCCTAAAAATATTCCTTCATATGATTTTGGATCAAACTTAGTGAGATAGTCCTTAGTGTTTAAAATATAGCATTTACTTCCAAATACCCTAAAGTAGCTTAAGTTTGGTTTTCTACCTCTTAATAACTCATAAGGAGTTTTTCCTAGAATTCTTCTAATTGATACCCTATTTAAAATATAAGTTGATGTATCTACGGCGTGACACCAAAATTTTTGTGGGATGGATTGTTCATTTAACATAGTTCTACTCATTTCTTGTAGTGACCTATTTTTTCTTTCTACTACGCCATTTGATTGAGGAGTACGAGGAGCGGAGAAATTGTGAGATATTCCATTTAACTCGCAATATTTTCCGAATTGTACTTCGTTATCAAATTCTCTACCATGGTCCATCTTAATGGCAACTATTGAGCATCCTAATTTATTTTGAATCATTTTACTAAATATTTTGAATTTTTCAAAGGCTTGGGTTTTGTCACTTAAAAACCTAGTCCACGTGTATTGTTAGTAGTCATCTACTATTACTAAGGTATATTTGTTTCCTCCATAGCTCCGCACAGCGGATGGACCAAAAAGATCCATATGTAATAATTCTAGGCACCTGGTAGTGGATACTATATTCTTGGCTTTGTGACTAGCATGAGCTTGTTTCCCAATTTTACATGCATCACAAAAATGCTTGTCATATTTTAGATTAGACAAATTTCTAACTAATTCCTTAGAGGCCAAAGATTGTATTTGTTGCATGTTAGCATGTCCTAATCTCCTATGCCATAGTGTAGAGTTTTCATCTAGGGTCGTTAGGCATATCCTATCCTCAGGTTTGTTTCCTAGTTTCATAACATATATACCACCTTTTCTAATTCCTCTACCTATAATTTTTCCATTCTTAACTATTTCGCTATCATCTTTGGTAAATGTGACTCTACATTTATTATCACATATTTGTCCTACACTAAGCAAGTTATATGTTAATTTATCTACATGCTCTACATTTTCAATAGTAAGTGAATCTTGAGAGATCGTACCTTTGCCAATGATTTTTCCACGTAAGTCACTACCGAAAATAACGTTACCTCCATTGTATGCCTTGCATGTAGAGAATAGATTGCGATTCCCCGTCATGTGCCTCGAACATCCGCTATCTTTAATCCATTCATCAGGTTCCAAGTCAATTCCTAAACATATTTCGTCGGTTTCTTTTGCCATAAAACACTTTTCGTCTCTTGGCTTTTCAACTTCTTCTTTGTCATTATCACTCCATGTTCCACTAACAAAAGCACCTTGACTTTCATAACCCGGTGGCTTTAGACATTCGCCAATGAGATGATTTGGACTTCCACATCTAAAGCACTTTCTTTTCCCATAGTTGTCACTTCTATTCCTTTGGAATGCTCTTCTTTCGTCTCGTGATGATCTAGTGAATCTTCCTCGTCTCTTGAAGAACTTCTTGAATTCTCTTACGGCCATTGCATATTCTTCGTCTTCACTTTCGTCACTTGAATCATCATCATCACTAGATTCCTTTTTGGCTTTTAGAGCAATGGATTTGGTTTGTTCTTTCTTGACTTTGACCGTTTCCGAATCTCTTCTTATGATTTCTTCATGAACCTTCAAGTTGCCAATTAGTTCATCTAGTGATAACGTCATCAAGTTCTTTGATTCTTTGATTGCCGTGACCTTAGCTCGCCATTTTGGATGCAATGCCCTAAGAAATTTTCTAATACAATTTTTACTAGAAAATGTCTCATCAAGTGCTTTTAAACTTGTGATGATAGTGTTAAACTTAGCAAAAGCATTATCAATTGATTCCTCTTCCGGAATCGTAAATTGTTCATATTGTTGTACAAGAAGATCAATTTTATTATATTTGACTTGGCTATTACCTTGGTGAGTAATTAGTAAAGAATCCCAAATTTCTTTGGCGGTTTTACACATAAAAATTCTTTCATATTCTTTGCGTGGTAACGCATTATAAATTACCATTTTAGCCTCACTATTTTTTGCTAATTTTTTTTTCAAATCGTCATTTTGTTCTTCAAAAGATACAATTTCATTCATATTAGTTTCAACATTATATTGAATAGGAGGAAAATCACCAAAGGTAATAATATGCCAAACATCAAGATCTTTTGATTTCACATACGTTTCGAATCTATTTTTCCAATATAAAAATCCATCACTTTCAAATAGTGGTGGTCTTTGCATAGATTGCCCTTCTAAATATTTTTCAGATTCCATAGATCGTTACAAGTTTTAAAATACAATATATTTTAAAAATCTTGCTAGACGTGGCTCTTGATACCAATTGTGGAAAACTAGAAGGGGGGTTGAATAGTTTTACATCGTTTTTAAAATTATTATAAAAGTTTGTTTAAAAGTTTTCTTTGTTTTATAAAATATAGATTCGATGTTATATGAAATCAAGTCGTGCACAATATGAACTACACCAAGTATGTACGATAAAGCAGTAATGACGTAAGTAAGGAAATAGATAAGGGTTGGAAAGATCGAACCGAGAGACAAGAGATTTATAGTGGTTCGGCTACAAGGTCACCTTCCTTGCCCTACTCCACTCCCCGAGCACCTAACTCGAGAGTTTTCTTCACTATATCAACAAGCTCCCTTATGGCAGAGAAAACCTTACACACCAATTTACACACCACAATAACTTCACAACTTAATCACAACTTCTACACAACTAGATCACACCTATTCACTACTTAATCACACCACTTCTTCACACCAATCTTCTACACACCAATCTTCTTCACACCTATTCTTCTACACACCAATCTTCTTCCTAACTTATCTTCTTCACAACTATTCTTCTAACCAATCACACTATATATCAAACTACACTATCTTCTAACAAATATTCACAACTAATCACACAATGAAATAATAACAATGATGATTCACTAACAACTTACATGTGGAGATCACAACAAGTTGTAATACTTCTTGTCTTGAGGGATAGAAGTATTCTTCTCTTGCACTTGATGGGATGATGTTTGGATCACTTTGAAACAAAGATTTAAGAATGTATTATCAAAGGATTTATAGATTGGAAATGGGGATCTAGAACAGAAAGTTCTGTAGTGCAAAAGGTGGAGGAAAAATCCAGGTTTGATGTGGTATTTATAGGCAAAAGATTCTGACAGAGGAGCGTGGCCGGTCCCCTTAATTTTAAGGGGACCGCCCCTTATAATTAAGGGGGCCGCCCAGCTGAAACGGCCATAATCTTTGTCTTTTAGTGGGAAAAGTTTATTTGGTGAAAAACTAACTGATTTTGGTTAAAAATTTGAATTCATATATTTAGTATGAATAAAACATTTTTCTTTATTACCAAAAGTGTTTTTCAAAAATATATAATATGTTTATATAATTAAATAAACTTTGTATTAGTTAATTAAATACCCTTTTGATCATAAATTGCACTAAACACTTTGTTTATTCATACCTTAAGTGATTTGGATATAAAGAGAAATATTAATCACTAAATACTTGTTTATGTCACAAGTTTTAGTTCTATGAGTTTATATTTTGTGATAATTAAAACATAGAGATATTGATAACATGTTAATAATGTTTTTAGCAACATCTTTCACTTTTTTGGATATGGCGAGCTGAGATACTATACAATTTTGGGCAAATTGCAAGCCGTCAATGGATTTGATATATCTTTACCAAGAGCCGTTTGCTCCTGGATTAGCCAATCCTTTTGTCGTTTAGACATGACGGACTGATAACCACAAAAAAATTTGAAATAAAGTGAAAAATTTAGGCCAAAATGGGGGTACTTAGAAAGTATCTTGTGATAAAATTCGCTAGAATTCCCCCCCCCCCCCACACACACACACACACACACACTTAGAATTGAATATTGTCCTCAATATTCAAATTCCCGGCTATTATGCCGACTCTTTGAACAGAAAAAGGTAATATTCTAAGATAACTGTGGAAATATCATTTTGATTTTTCACTTTATTTATATGTACATACAAACACTTTTTTTTTTTTGATTTGAAACTTATATACATATTTACTTTGCAAAAGGTGGGGGACGGCCACTCCCCCACACTAGAGTGTTAGAAAGTAGAAAGAAGTCAGAGATATGGGTGAAAACCCATATTTTGCTAATTTTTGTTCACCGGGTCACTAGCTTGACTCGATCCCCGAATTCATTGGTCCATAGGGAAAGTTTGGAGATCCGGGACAACCATCGATGGTATGTCCTTTTCAAAATAATGCTTCAAACGATGACCATTTACTTTGAAGTTGGGACCTTCAGGTTGAGATAACTCAACAGTCCCGTATGGATATACTTTTGCAACAGTGAATGGTCCGGTCCATCGGGTTTTTAATTTCCCCGAGAAGATCTTTAACCTTGAATTGAAAAGAAGGACTCTGTCACCGACGTTGAAAACGCGGTTCTTAATTTTGGAGTCATGGATCTTCTTTGTCTTTTCTTTGTAGATCAAAGAGTTCTCGTAGGCTTGATCACGAAGTTCGTTTAATTCATTGAGTTGAACCTTACGGTGATCACCCACTTTATGAAGATCATAGTTTGCATGTTTCAAGGCCCAATAGGCTTTGTGCATGTCACAACTCGTAATTTCTGGTCATTTTTCAAACCTCGACAAGTTACTATTCATCGATCACTATTCATCGTTTTTGAGGTCAATTCGACATTCTGAGAAGCGTTTAGAAATTTTACTATTCACTTGACACTATTCATTCCCGGAAGAAATAACACTATTCACGTGCATTGCTCATTTCATCGTAAATTTTATTTACGAGTATTCAAATTCGCGTAACCGTATTGGTTCAGGAGCGAATTCATGCATTATCATTTGGGACATCTCATACAGACTAGAAGTAGTCTACGTATCATCATTTTGTCACTTGCATACTATTCCACTCGTAGGATAATTAAATTAATACTTTTGGTATAATTAACTTTTACGTATAATAATTTCTAAATAAACGTTAACAAGCGATCAATAATGTGACTAACACGCCCGACACTCCCGACTATGATCCCAATATATTTTTATTCATGTTAATAATATAAAAATTATAACATTAATTTACCCGGTGTTTTGGAAATTTATTTAATTAATATCGTACGCCTAATTTAATTACGACGGTTTTCGTAGAAATTAAATAACAATTATCTAAACACTCAATAATTATACCCGACTTATTTTTACAATTTTTACGACTTTATTATGTCCCGGTTAACTCCGTTAAAATTTATTTTTAGTTAACCCGGTACCCGGTATTACCCAAAAACACTAAAATACTACTCTATATCACCAAACTTCTTACACAAACCCACAATTTCTTCCATTTTCTCATCAAATGCAGCCCCCCCCCCCCCCCCTACCAAATCCCTTACACCATTTGACAAAGTTCACTAACTCATTAATGTTGCCATCTTTTTGTCTAACCTATAATATATATAACCAAATATACATATTTCCATCTCATTTGCAAGATCTATAGCAAGATATTCTTTCTCTCCTATCTTGAACCGGCCAAGCCACAAGACCAAGAAGAAACATCAATTTTTCCAAGATCAAGATTAATTCTAGCTCATTTGTTGATCCTTGTTAGGGTTTTGCAATATAAACTCAAGGATCCTTAGGTTTTCTTCATCTAAACAACTAACCCATTCAAAGTAAGTTTACAAAATTTATTTTCATTATTTCTTCAAGTATTTATATTTATCATATGGTCTTCATACAAGATCTTATGCATTTGATAGCTTATACCACTTTATTTTACAAACTTATAACTTTTGAACCCTAGAAAGTGTATATGGTTAGATCCTTGTTAGATCTACTTGGTTTATGATGTTTAGGAACCCATGACACCCTAAGAAGGTGTATGGTAGGATTAGACTAGTTTTGTGGTGATTGGAAGTGGTTTGGTTGAAGTTGGAACTAGATTGGAACCTTAGAAATGATTTTTGAAACATTACATATACCTACTGTCCCTATTTTGAAAATGTGGGAAACTCAGGAACTCAAGGGTAATTTTTGACCAAAGATTTAGAAAATACTTTTAAAAACGAAACTTTTGGCGAAAGAACGGATTAAAACGAGCTTATAACGAAGGAGATATGATTTTTGTAAATTTAACGACGAAAACTATTTTTTTCTGAAAACTGCATGCTGTTTGACAGTTTTCGACGGGCAAAAAGAGGTGTTTAACGTAACTTAATGAAGCCGAGCTATCAAAAATATATTAATACATACTAAAACGAATCCGTGGATATAAAGAACGAGGAAAATGAACCTAAAACGACCAAGTTATACGCGTTTTAAGATCACCAAAACTATATATATATATATTTGGTCACAAATAAAAATAATAACTTACGCACTAAATGGTATATTTTCTAGAAATGTTACTAAGGACTATATTCTTAACAAATGAAATAACTATGACCCAAAAGAATATTTATACGACTTAACGACGTTATTTTAAGGTTTTCGATACGAGTAATATAACGCTAACATTTCCATACGAGATAATACGACAAGTTATATACTTCTATATTTGGATTTATTTTTCCTAAGTATGGAAACTATTTTACTATGACAATAACGAGTATTTTCAAGTCACGAGTGGTATAGGTATCATGTGCATGTACATTCATTACATTACGGCATGATCTAAATTAGATCACGATTATTCATTTAGGTTGCGGCTAGTGTTCGCGCCTCATTGTCCCGACTACTTTACCATCTTTGTACCATCATTTCGAGGTGAGTTCTCATAGCCCCGTTTTAATTACTTATTTGATTTCAAATCCCATGGGGGAGAATACATTGCACAATTATTTTTGTACATGCCCAAGTATTAAATTCCATACATTGCTTAAGTTGTTAGTACTACCACTTCAAGTCCCCTTTATTATCATGGACCGTTAATTATATTGCCAAGCGAGAGTAAATGAATAGATCTATTGAGGGTGACTCCTCCATTCGTGTTTGGGTTGCTCCATAAGGAAAACGAATGCATTTCATGTCTAATATTTGAGTGACTGGTAACCACTCCTTTGGGGCCAATTTTAGTACGTCTAGCTTCGGGGCCATGAGCTTAAGAGACAATGTAGCATTTTTGACATTTTTATCAGTTTACTTTATACTTGTGGTTTATGTACATACGATTTACCTATAAACCTATGATTATTCACCAACATTCGTGTTGACCGTTTTTCGCAATGTATTTCTCAGGTTATTAAGGTAGCTCATGTTGCATACATTTGGACCTTCATGGAGTCGCGGAGTCGACGCGTCTTACCTTATATTTTCTGCACTTATGAAGCGTTTGATCTTGTTGAACTTATTTTATCTAAATTGGCAACATCTTTTGGGACCTAAGTTTTGTAAACTCTGAATGTTTTAATGATCAAACGATGTATCTTTCCAAACGACACTTTAGGTCGTTCAATATGACTGTAACTGTGGTGCTATGACAGTCACCCCCAGGTATTCCATTCCGCTGCCATACAGGTAAATTGTGGGTGTGACTGATTGGCATCAGAGCTAAGGTTATAGTGAACTAGGATGTATCATGGACCCTAGACTATAACCACATCATCATAGCATCTCATCATTTCATCATAGGTGCATATTCATTATACATGTTGTTTCATGCACACACTGTGCGAGTTGTTTATACCCATACTCATATATATATATATGATTATATTGACCTGGTTCACAAGTGACATGTCTTCAGATACCCACCCTGTTATCCTTTCATCGGATTCCGACATTGAAGATGTATTGTCATCTTCCACTACCATTATACCACCAGTTGCGCGTATACCACCATTAGCACAATTGATTTGTTATAGGAATAAGGTTTTCCTATCATTTAACCTATACATAGAATGCCGTTTGGTAGAGTATTCAGACTTAATTTTAATGGACTTATTAGGATGCTTATTACAAGGGAGATAGTATGTTTTCTTTCCTCCACTAGTAGGACGCTTACTACTCAGGTACTACCACCACCGTCAGTTACTTATTTCACTATTGGTCGTCCCATATTGCATACTTCAACTTTACCTCTTGGATGCCGCGAGATAGCGCGAAAGAGGGTAGTATTCCATTTACTATTATCACCATCACATCTCAGAGACTTTACACCCATATATGACAGGCCGATTAAGAAGCAACCACTATTTGACATACCATTACCATCTACTACACGTTACACCACCTTATAGGTTTGAGGTTGGTGAGAGTTTGAGAGCCTCTACTGCTTGACAACCTACTACTCTTCATCGTTAGACGATGACCTCTAATTATTTGAGATTACCCATGAGTGTTTGGACGATACACTCTGAATAATACCACAAGCCTCACAAACACAATAAGAATTGCAACAAATCGCCCAAGGGTGGCATCTATCACAAGGACTCTATATTATCTTAAATATGATCGACTCATACCTCCATAACACAATAAACCAACAAGATACTTTGAACGGTACTATACCATCATAATGGAACTCATCACAACTCTCCCTTCATTATCAAGTTGGATTACACCACATTCTAAGCCGATAACTACATCATTAGTCACTCTAGCAACACTCCACCGATCAATGTGGTCACAGTAGTAGATTTGACATGTAATTACAACTTTGGAAATATGCAAGTAAGACAATAGGATTAATAAAGACGAAGATGTCTTTACGATTAGATGGTCATGTTGACCAAGATAAAAGTGACTACCCTAGTTTTCGTGTTTCGGAGATAATAACAATTCAAGTAAGTCAAAGTCTAATTAAATTTTTGTACAAACAAAAAGATTTCTTGCAAACCTTACGAAGTACGACAAATTATTGATTTTCAATGGTTGGAATTAAAACTCATTTTTTTTAGCAACAATCTTCTTGAACTCTCTTTTTCCAAAGACATATATATATATATATATATATATATATATATATATATATATATATATATATATATATATATATATATATATATATATATATATATATATAAAGATACTGTTTTTATCAAAATACAAAATATTTCGTAGTCACATCTTTTACATAACTATATTCATTACAAACTTCAAATAAAGTCACTCCAAGATACATTTATGACCAAATTTCATAATGTATCACTCAAATAAATGTTGTTAATTTTAGAAACCATATCTCCAAGAAGGAACACGCATAACTCATGAACGAATCTCGAAAGCAACCACTATACCTACTTGCTATTTGACCTTAGATGCGAAAGAAACCCCTCTACCAGAGATTGCCAATATTGATACACCATGCCTTAACATCACTACTTCAAATTACAACTTTTTCACTCATTCCATATTATAATACCCTCACGCTAGTATAAGTTCGTTGAATTAAAAGATCAAGGTACAATTACTCAACAAAATTTATATTCTTTTCGGAGACCGACATAGCTTAGTCACATTGGGACAAGACCTCATTTTCATGATAGGATATCGAGAAGTTCCACCTGACCATAAGACATTTAGCTTGCATTCATGGCAAATCAAAACATCATATGATGTGGTACCTACTTGACTTAGACCACCCGTACAACAATTTCCATTCTTTATACATTTTAGTCATGCCTAGAGGGATTACACATTTGAACCTGCGAATTTTACCTAGTATAAATTCTCGAATACTTCAAATCATTGGCACCAATTTCTGCCCTATATCCTTTGACACATAGACTATCATTTCCAGTTGACTATAGATGCCTTAACGACACGTTCATCCTTCACGCTCTCAATATCACTACCATATTCTCGACCATTTCATAATCATAAACCACTGCCCTGTTATGAACTAGGATATTTACATTCTTTAAATAAGTGGATTAGTAGACTATTACCATTCCATAAGATTCACCTACGTATCCAATACACCATTCAACGAATTTTGTTTCAAACTATTTTACTACCCTATGGGGAAATTGTTTTACAGAATTTCTAAAGTATGCTATTCTTTTACCACTCTATAAATTGATTTTCTGTCATTACACCAAGTATTTAATATTATTACGCGGAATAATTTTCATGTTACCTTGAAAGGAAATATCAGGATACCATTTTTAATAACAATGCGTTGAACACCATCTAAAACTTTTGAGAAAAGTAATACTATTTCGACTAAATCAAGCATCGCATCATTAGTCCTCAATTATACATAGCCTGATCACCTATGTATAATTCAGGAAGGATTATGCCATGAAGTAAATAAATTTTTTTTTAGCATTGCTAATAACAATCTTCATGTAAAAGTGTTTTAAACAAGTAAACTCTTTTATAAATGTCTCTTTCTGACAAACTTTCCCTTGGATACTTACCCCACCTGTCACTCACTTAGCCATTAAGTTGGACTTTCCATTGACTTCTTTAGGAGAGACTTTCCCTATCAAGTACTAGGAGGATTTCTCGATACAAGAAAAACAATAAAAGGGTTACGGAACTACTAACCGAGACTAGAAGTATACACTAAGACAATTTATAACTCAACAATAATCCTAAGATACCACGATACCATCCAAACCACCATCTCTGACCTAGTTGTCCAATTCTATCATTCAAAGGTACTAGCAAGACTGAGCTACAGGATCGAACACATTGTGAAGGTACGCTAAACAACACTATAGAAATAAACCAAGCACCTAATTGAGATGGTAAAGCAATTCATTTAAACATGGCCTCATCTAAATGCAAACTTCCCTGCAGTGAGTTTACGCCAAGAATGATTGATTCGAATTATGGATATCAATATAGATTCCCCTAAAGCGTTGTGTCCTCAAGAAATTCTAGATAACCTCACCTATGCATCAAGAGAGGCATCAGGCCCAAGCATATCTCCCCAGCTTCATGTGGAAATGAAATAGACATTCATCGACATAGTATCAATGGACACCCTCATTTTGCCAACACGATGACAATTTCAACGATAAACCATTTCAGAACTTAAGTCGGTTGAATACCTAGGCTTGTAGTTTTGCCAGATAATCGCCAATAGGCATTTTCTAATATCAGGAATTAAACGTTAGACATCTATGCATTTATGCGAACATTACCTATCCTACTATTTTATCCTTGTTAGTGTTTTCACTTTTAAATGAAGTAGATTTAAAAATTGCGTTTATACAAATCACATACCTCATAGAAAATAATTTTTGAATTGCCTATTTTGAACAAATACGATCTTTTTTTTTTGTCAATATTTTGCAAAACCATTGTACAATGGGAAATAAATAAACATCAAACTTTGGTAAACAGTCCTATTCACTATATTTTGAAGACGGTTTCACATTTTTATAACTACTGAATTTTGAATCATCAAGAAAGAGATTACTTAGTAACCTATTTGCTCCATTTTCTAAATTAGTTTATTCGGAAAAATATATCTACCAAAACTCACAATCACGAGATAAATTTTGAAAACCAATCACCTTACAAGATTGCTTATGCATTTAGGGTTTTGCGATTTGACAATAAGGAATATTAGAATGTGTGATGAAGGAAATTAGGAGGAACACCATAGATCGATTACAAACGTCAGGAATGAAGACCAAGCACAATTGGCAAAGAAAGACACATGTCTTAGCATCCCTTAGACCAAAACAAAAGGAATCAAAGTGTTACCCATATTCTATCTTCTTCGTATAACGCCCTTTTCGAAAAGTATAACGTTGTAGAATTAGTCACCAGATTCATTGTAACCGTTTCAATTATTTCTGATAAAGGTGATCGAATCACCTCAGACTTCTAGCAATCATTTTAAGATTTCCTTCGGAATCCCATTTAGATGTAAACACCGTCTATCATCCTCAGACCAATGGTCAGATTGAGAGGACAATTCAAACATAGGAAAGATATGCTCAGAAAGTGAGCAATTGACTCTAGAAATAGTTGGACTAACCATTTATCATAAATCATATTCGTTTACAATGCTAGTTATCGCACGAGCGTAGAGACTACACTATTTGAGGTACTTTATGGTCAAAGTACCAATTACCCACTTACAGACCGAAATTGGAAAGTTAAATTCACTGGTCTAGAACTAAACTATGGAACAACAAAGGAAATTTCACAAGTCAAGAACCAGCTACAAACAACGAGAAACTAGTAGAAGTTAGTTTGGTGCATGACGCACACCATGCGGATTGGGTATCCCTGAACAACAAACCGTCTAGATTCAAGTGGGAGAACGAACTAAGTTGAAAGCTTTGCCTTGGAGAGGCATGATACAATTTTGGTAACACAAGAGATTGAACCTCTAGTATATTGAACCATTTAAGATTCATTTTGAATCGACCAGCTGACATACAAATTTGAGTTCTGGCAGAGTTCAGCAGCATATATTACCAATATCACATTGTAAACCTCAAGAAGCACTGATCATTTATTGACGAACCAAACTCGGAAAAAGTCAAACTCATTATTCCTGTAAGCATTCATGAAATAACCAGAAATTTCCTACAAGTCAAAAATCAATTACAAATTCTATAAGTTGTAAACCATTAAAACTTCAAGTTGGTAGCCAGATCATGTTGAAAGTTCTGCCTAGGAAAGGCATGATATTATTCGGAAAATTTTGAAAAGTTAAACCCGATATACACTGGACCACGTAATATTTCAGACAGAGTAGGCCTAGTGGCCGTCAGACTTGCGCCTTGTTAAAGAACAGCCGGATTTCACAACTATGTTTCACCTATTCAAATCCCAGGAAATTACTTTCAGATTAGTCACTCATAATCCCATTTGGAAAGGAATCTAACCCAAAGAAAAACGTAAACTTGGTAAGAGAATCAATAGAAATCATGGACTGTTAGGTCGAACGGTTGAAACAAAGTCGAATTCCTATCGTGGAAGTTCGCTGGAATTCTCAATTATTATCATCTTTTCACCAATACCACTCTAGAGACCAACACAAACTGAACTTCGGGACGAAGTTCCTGTTAGAAGGGAAGACTGTCACAACTCGTAATTTCTGGTCATTTTTCAAACCTCGACAAGTTACTATTCATCATTTACTATTCATCGATCACTATTCATCATTTTTGAGGTCAATTCGACATTCTGAGAAGCGTTCAGAAATTTTACTATTCACTTGACACTATTCATTCCCGGAAGAAATAACACTATTCACGTGCATTGCTCATTTCATCGTAAATTTTGTTTACGAGTATTCAAATTTGCGTAACCGTATTGGTTCAGGAGCGAATTCATGCATTATCATTTGGGACATCTCATACAGACTAGAAGTAGTCTACGTATCATCATTTTGTCACTTGCATACTATTCCACTCGTAGGATAATTAAATTAATACTTTTGGTATAATTAACTTTTACGTATAATAATTTCTAAATAAACGTTAACAAGCGATCAATAATGTGACTAACACGTCCGACACTCCCGACTATGATCCCAATATATTTTTATTCATGTTAATAATATAAAAATTATAACATTAATTTACCCGGTGTTTTGGAAATTTATTTAATTAATATCGTACGCCTAATTTAATTACGACGGTTTTCGTAGAAATTAAATAACAATTATCTAAACACTCAATAATTATACCCGACTTATTTTTACAATTTTTACGACTTTATTATGTCCCGGTTAACTCCGTTAAAATTTATTTTTAGTTAACCCGGTACCCAGTATTACCCAAAAACACTAAAATACTACTCTATATCACCAAACTTCTTACACAAACCCACAATTTCTTCCATTTTCTCATCAAATGCAGCCCCCCCCCCCTACCAAATCCCTTACACCATTTGACAAAGTTCACTAACTCATTAATGTTGCCATCTTTTTGTCTAACCTAATATATATAACCAAATATACATATTTCCATCTCATTTGCAAGATCTATAGCAAGATATTCTTTCTCTCCTATCTTGAACCGGCCAAGCCACAAGACCAAGAAGAAACATCAATTTTTCCAAGATCAAGATTAATTCTAGCTCATTTGTTGATCCTTGTTAGGGTTTTGCAATATAAACTCAAGGATCCTTAGGTTTTCTTCATCTAAACAACTAACCCATTCAAAGTAAGTTTACAAAATTTATTTTCATTATTTCTTCAAGTATTTATATTTATCATATGGTCTTCATACAAGATCTTATGCATTTGATAGCTTATACCACTTTATTTTACAAACTTATAACTTTTGAACCCTAGAAAGTGTATATGGTTAGATCCTTGTTAGATCTACTTGGTTTATGATGTTTAGGAACCCATGACACCCTAAGAAGGTGTATGGTAGGATTAGACTAGTTTTGTGGTGATTGGAAGTGGTTTGGTTGAAGTTGGAACTAGATTGGAACCTTAGAAATGATTTTTGAAACATTACATATACCTACTGTCCCTATTTTGAAAATGTGGGAAACTCAGGAACTCAAGGGTAATTTTTGACAAAAGATTTAGAAAATACTTTTAAAAATGAAACTTTTGGCGAAAGAACGGATTAAAACGAGCTTATAACGAAGGAGATATGATTTTTGTAAATTTAACGACGAAAACTATTTTTTTCTGAAAACTGCATGCTGTTTGACAGTTTTCGACGGGCAAAAAGAGGTGTTTAACGTAACTTAATGAAGCCGAGCTATCAAAAATATATTAATACATACTAAAACGAATCCGTGGATATAAAGAACGAGGAAAATGAACCTAAAACGACCAAGTTATACGCGTTTTAAGATCACCAAAACTATATATATATATATATATTTGGTCACAAATAAAAATAATAACTTACGCACTAAATGGTATATTTTCTAGAAATGTTACTAAGGACTATATTCTTAACAAATGAAATAACTATGACCCAAAAGAATATTTATACGACTTAACGACGTTATTTTAAGGTTTTCAATACGAGTAATATAACGCTAACATTTCCATACGAGATAATACGACAAGTTATATACTTCTATATTTGGATTTATTTTTCCTAAGTATGGAAACTATTTTACTATGACAATAACGAGTATTTTCAAGTCACGAGTGGTATAGGTATCATGTGCATGTACATTCATTACATTACGGCATGATCTAAATTAGATCACGATTATTCATTTAGGTTGCGGCTAGTGTTCGCGCCTCATTGTCCCGACTACTTTACCATCATTGTACCATCATTTCGAGGTGAGTTCTCATAGCCCCGTTTTAATTACTTATTTGATTTCAAATCCCACGGGGGAGAATACATTGCACAATTATTTTTGTACATGCCCAAGTATTAAATTCCATACATTGCTTAAGTTGTTAGTACTACCACTTCAAGTCCCCTTTATTATCATGGACCGTTAATTATATTGCCAAGCGAGAGTGAATGAATAGATCTATTGAGGGTGACTCCTCCATTCGTGTTTGGGTTGCTCCATAAGGAAAACGAATGCATTTCATGTCTAATATTTGAGTGACTGGTAACCACTCCTTTGGGGCCAATTTTAGTACGTCTAGCTTCCATACATTGCTTAAGTTGTTAGTACTACCACTTCAAGTCCCCTTTATTATCATAGACCGTTAATTATATTGCCAAGCGAGAGTGAATGAATAGATCTATTGAGGGTGACTCCTCCATTCGTGTTTGGGTTGCTCCATAAGGAAAACGAATGCATTTCATGTCTAATATTTGAGTGACTGGTAACTACTCCTTTGGGGCCAATTTTAGTACGTCTAGCTTCGGGGCCATGAGCTTAAGAGACAATGTAGCATTTTTGACATTTTTGTCAGTTTACTTTATACTTGTGGTTTATGTACATACGATTTACCTATAAACCTATGATTATTCACCAACATTCGTGTTGACCGTTTTTCGCAATGTATTTCTCAGGTTATTAAGGTAGCTCATGTTGCATACATTTGGACCTTCATGGAGTCGCGGAGTCGACGCGTCTCACCTTATATTTTCTGCACTTATGAAGCGTTTGATCTTGTTGAACTTATTTTATCTAAATTGGCAACATCTTTTGGGACCTAAGTTTTGTAAACTCTGAATGTTTTAATGATCAAACGATGTATCTTTCCAAACGACACTTTAGGTCGTTCAATATGACTGTAACTGTGGTGCTATGACAGTCACCCCCAGGTATTCCATTCCGCTGCCATACAGGTAAATTGGGGGTGTGACTGATTGGCATCAGAGCTAAGGTTATAGCGAACTAGGATGTATCATGGACCCTAGACTATAACCACATCATCATAGCATCTCATCATTTCATCATAGGTGCAAATAGGTATTTCAAAGCCTAGTGATCCGTATACACTACGCATTTGGTCAGTATTAAGTATGGCCGGAATTTTTCAAAGGCATACACCACAGCTAATAGTTCTTTTTCAGTGGTGGTGTAATGACTCTGAGCCTCGGTCATAGTTTTGCTTGCGTAGTGTATAGGCTGAAAGTATTTTGCTTTTCGTTGCCCCAAGACCGCACCTATGGCAAAATCACTAGCATCGCACATAAGTTCAAAAGGTAGGTCCCAATCGGGGGCAACAAGAATTGGTGCCTCAGTAAGCTTTTTCTTTAAGGTTTCAAAAGCTTCGATGCACTCAGGAGAGAAGATAAAAGGAGCATCCTTCTCGAGGAGATGGGTCATAGGCCGAGTGATTTTAGAGAAATCTTGGATAAACCTACGATAGAAACCGGCATGACCCAAAAAGCTCCTAACATCTTTAACGGTAGTGAGATGAGGTAATTTAGCGATGACGTCAATTTTGGCTTTGTCAACCTCAATCCAGTTTTTTGAAATTTTATGGCCGAGGACAATGCCCTATTTAACCATAAAATGGCTCTTCTCCCAGTTGAGACTCAAATTCGTTTCTTTACAAAGTTTAAGCATTTGTTCCAAGTGGGAGAGACAAGACTGGAATGAATCCCCGATGACTGAAAAGTCATCCATAAATATCTCCATGGTTTTCCCGATCATATCGGAAAATATTGACATCATGCACCTCTAGAACGTGCCTGGTGCATTACATAAGCTGAAAGGCATGCGTCTGTAAGCAAAAATTCCGTAGGGGCATATGAAGGTAGTTTTCTCTTGATCCTATGGATCAATGGGGATTTGGAAGTAACCCGAGAAACCATCGAGGAAACAGTAGTATTCATTCCCCGCTAGTCTTTCGAGCATCTGGTCCATAAAAGGCAGAGGAAAATGGTCTTTACGGGTGGCTTCATTCAACTTACGATAGTCAATGCATACTCGCCAACCCGTGATCAAACGAGTTGGAATCAACTCGTTTTCCTCATTGGTGACAACGATTATGCCACCCTTTTTAGAAACGCAATGAATTGGGCTAACCCAAGGACTGTCAGATATAGGATAAATCAATCCCGCATCAAGAAGTTTTAAAACCACTTGTTTGATAACTTCGTGGATTTTTGGATTTACCCTTCTTTGTTGTTGCACTGCTGGCTAAAATTCATCCTCCATTAAGATTTTGTGTGTACAAAAGTCCGGGCTAACACCCTTAACGTCGGAGAGTTTCCAAGCAATTGATTGCTTGTGTGACTTAAGAACCTTTAGGAGTGCAGCCTTTTCCTCATCTTTCAAGTCTTTAGCAATAATGACGGGTAATTTATCATCGCCCTTCAAAAATGCATATTCTAGATGAGGAGGCAAGTCCTTGAGCTCGACCTCAAGAAATTCTTCAGATTTTTAAATAGACTTAATTTCCGCTTTATGAAGTTCTTTTGGAGACGGAGAGGGTGAAGGATTGTCATTTAACAATCTTTCAAGAAGAAGAATATCCCCCTCCGGGTCAAGATAGTTTTCATCAATCTCATGAGAGATTGAGCTATCTTGAGCAATAAGAAAAGCCTCGACCTCTTCCAGAAGGAAGTCACTTCCCTCAAACGGAGTGAGAGAAGGGGAAGAGTCGGATATGATAGGCTCAGAAGAAAGAGTGGTACTGCCACTTGATGAGAAACCGAGAACTTCTTGAGAATACTCCTCTGACGCAACATCGATGATGTCAATTCGGTTAACCATTTCAGCGTCATAGTTGGAGGAGTATCTTGAAGTCTGATCAAGATTGAATGTGACGGCTTCATCACCAATACGTAGAGTGATTTCTTCCTCAAAAACATCGATTAGAGCACGACCCGTTCTTAAGAATCCCTTCCCGAGAATGAGAGGAACTCTTGGGTCAGCACGAAATCTGCTAGAAAATGGAACTTTCCTACTTTCACGAAGATATCCTCGGCAATGTCGAGAGGAAGAGATATAGTACGGTCTGCAAGCTCCAGAGTCATGCAGGTAGGAGAGAGAGCAGGAAGAGAGAGTCTCATCCAGACTAAATGAGGCATAAGGTTAATGCTTGCACCAAGATCGGCCAAGGCAAAGCATTCAACCATCCCCGGGAAAATGCAAGGAATGAGAAATTTCCCGGGATCTCCAAGCTTTTCGGGAAGCTTTTTCAAGAGCACTGCTGAGCAATGCTCATTAAGTGGAGTTTTAGCCATCTCACAGAGTTTTTCCTTATTGCTTATTATATTTTTGATTGTTGAAGCAAATTTAGGCATTAGAAGAAGAGCATCCGCGAAGCTAATATCGAAATGTAACTCTTGAAAAATTTGGTAAAATTTTTCCATCTGATGGTTAGCTTTTTCGCGGATCTTTTGATCATTTAAACATGAAGGATATGGAATTGAAGGCTTGGGATTGTTCTTTGGAATTTCATCAGAACTTTCCGGAGGATCAAATACAACTTTTGACTTGTGAGTCAGGACCGGTACAACTTGAGGGTGGACGTTGTTGGTACCTCCATTATTATTAGGAAGTACCGTGTCCGTGGTAACCTCAGGTTCACGTTCCGCTACCTTAGTAGGAGGAGAAGAAGAGGTAGAGGGAGCCGTGGGTCCATTGTATGATACTCCACTTCGGGTAGTGATCGCTTTAACATCGCCCCTCGGGTTAGCGATCGTGTTGCTCGGTAGTGTACCCGGGCCCGAGGGTCGATCATTTAAAGACTTCTGAAGCTCAGAGATCTTGCTTATCAATAACCAATTCGTTTCCTCTTGTGCTTTCATGAATTATTTTAGCACTTCATCGGAGGAAGACGAGGGTTGAACAACGTTTTGATTTTGGTTAGGAAGATTTTGAACATGGTTGTTTTGAAAATTTCCTTGGTTTTGGTTGTTGTTAACCTGAAAATTATTTCTCTGATTGAAATTACCCTGATTGTAATTCCCTTGACCTTGGTTTCTTTGAAAATTTCCTTGAAAACATTGATTTTGATTGCCATTTTGAAAATTGTTTTGATTAAAATGACCTTGATTTTGGTTCGGGTTTTGGAAATTTGGGTTTTGACCTTGGTTAAAATCTCCTCGATTCTGATTTTGATTTGAGTTACGGTTTTGATTTTGGTTAAAATCGGGAGGTCCGAGAAAATTGTTGGAACGATAGCTTAAGAGATTACGGTCCCCTTGTGGTTGGTAAGAATTACCCCCCATGTTGTAGGAACCTTGAGCAGCATAAACGTTCTCTTGAGGAAAACCAGCAGTAGCTGGACACTCAGAATACAGATGTGGACCTCAGCAAGTTTCATAACTTCGGGCCACGGCTTTCACTTGTTGATTTTGAACTTGTTGAGTTTGCATAGTTTGGTTCATTCTCAACACAGCCGTAGAGATATCATCCATCTTTTTAGTGAGAGCCACTATTTCAGGAGATGATGATGAAGGAATGATTGATTTTCATGACTCATCCCTCTCCGCAGAGGAATCCCAAAAGTTATGGTGGGCAGTCATGTTCTCAATTAGATCATAGCATTCTTCGGGACACCTTTTCAGGAAGGTCCCACCAGCAGCAGCATTGAGAATATCTCGGTGCCTCAATGTTAGACCATTATAGAAGTTATCTATGATGGTAACTTGTAACATATTGTGGTTAGGACACCGATCAATTGCTAGCTTATAACGTTCCCAAGCCTCAAATAAAGACTCATCGGGACGCTGTCGGAAGTTGCTGATATCATTTCGTAACTTGGTAACCATGGAAGGTGGAAAAGATTTTGCTAAAAACTTGGTTACCATTTCATCAAACGTACGAATAGAATTTTTGGGGAGTCGGTCAAACCATGCAGTGGCATGATGGGTGAGAGAATAGGGGAAGAGATACAGCCGGAGGGCATCATCGGTGACACCATGCTGTTTCATGCTTTGAGTGACGGTAAGGTATTTATCAAGATGCTTGTTAGCATCGTCACCCGGTAATCCGTTAAATTGACACGAATTTTGGACTTGTTGGATCATGTGGTGCTTGAGGCCAAAGTCCGTAGCCTCAATAGTGAGTGGTGCAATAGGTCCGCCCCTCCCTTGCATGGTAGGCTGGCACAACTCATCCATCGTTCGGAGATCGGGAGCTGGCTCATCCTTGGGAGGGTCAGGGGGTGGTGGTGGCCCGTCGTCCATTTCTGTTTTAGGTTCTTCAATAACAGTACGTAGCTCGGGTACGTTTTTCTGATTTTTACGCTTTGTTTGTGAATGAGTGCGCATGCACTAAAAACAATTTTTCAAAACAAATTCGAGTCAAAACAACAGGGAACTAAATCCAATAATCACAAGTGAATGGCTTCTTTGAAAAAGGTACACCACTCACAGGGATATAATGGCAAGTTTTAATCTTTAGTTTGGGAAATTATTATGTCCACACCCCCAATTGGTAGGTGTTCTGCCTTGGTTTGACCGAAATCGTTCCTTTAAGATTACTCGCAGGCTGGCGGGAGAGAAGAATGGATCTCTCTTTAGTTCGCAATTTAATGTCAAAACTTACCTTATACCAACTGTTTCAGGTTGTAATCGTAAATATAACGAAGTAATTTAACTTCACAGTTTGTTTTGTTGTTTTTGATTTTTTTTGGTGTTGCTAACACTTCAGGAAAGGTGTTAATGAACTTTTTGATATGATTGATATTTTTACAAAAACTTTTTACAAAAGTGGTGAAATTTGTACAGGGAGGGTTTTGAAAACCACTAAACTTAAAACGATTTTAAAAAACACGCAACAACCTCTCCGGCAGCGGCGCCAAATTTTTGATTGGAGCAAAAGCAGTCAGATATTATTGACCAAGGTCAAATAAGTCAAAAATAGCTTAGGCCAATTCTCCGTGGATAGTATAGTGTTTCCCCGGGTCGTTATGTCCCAACGAGATTGCAATGGTGCTTTGAAAACGTTTTTAGGAATGAATAGCACTGAGGATAGTAGCCAAAGATGATTGAGAAGTGATTATGCTACTGATTATTTGGTATTTGAACAATTATTAACAATAACAGATATACAAATTTAATCACAGATACACAAATGGGAATCAGATTACAGACAGAGAAAAGTGAGATTAAACAATTTTTACAACTACAGGGGGTGCAAGTGAAACTTTTTCAAACTTAAAATAAAAAGAAAATTTAAAATGAAAATAAAATTATTTACTTGATTATTTTAATATTTAAATACTAATTAATTAATAAAACTTATTTAAAAAGTAATTTAAATCTAATTTAAATTAAACTAAAAATGATAAAGGCTACAAATTAAACTAAAAACTTGCAAAATTATTTTCTAAACCTCTAAATTAACTTAAAGAAAATATAAAAATTAAAAAGAAATGTTTTTGTCTTTTTGTGGGTTTTCTTTTAATGAAATACTAATTATAATAATTAAACTATTTAAACTAATTTAAATTACTAATAATACTTAAATGACTTAGAAAATTATAGAAAAAATTATAAAACTAACTAACCAACACAGGAATCCTAAAAAATTATAAAAAGTTTCTAAAAATTATATTTAGAGTATTTTACTAATTATTTACTTATTTATTAATTAAAACCTAATTTAACTAAATTAATTAAGAAAATTAGAAAATGAACAGTAGAATTTAAGAAACTATTTTCTAAAAGTCTTAAATGATTTATAGAACCTAAGAAAAATATGAAAACCTACTGTTGTTAATTAAAAATTAAGAAAACTATTTAATTACTAATATTATCTAATTAATTAATTAAACTATTTTTAATTCTAATAATTATTAAAATAAAAGAGAAAAATCTAAGAAAATTACTGAAAATACTTTAAGGTGACAAGAATTAAGAAAATTATAAAAATGATGAAATGCTTATTAATAAGCTAAAAAGAAAATTTAAAAAGATAAAATCTATTAAATAGAAGCTATCACTATTTTTAAATTTGGTTTTTTGTTGGATTTTCTTTTTGACGGATGAAAATAAGCTAAAAATATGAAACTTTTACAAAGACACTTTTTGAATAGCTTAAAAATAAGCTATGTGCACCCCCTTGTTTCCAAACATTGGACTTATAAGCTTATTAGGACTTATGCAATGTTGAAAAAGCTAGGAAATGTCAAACTAAGTATACACAGATGATTATAAGCTTGAAATAAGACAAATGGAACAATTAAGCAATCTGGAAAAGCTATAAACCTCAAATAAGCACTTATGCCTAATCACATATCAAATAGGTAAAATGGGACAAACTGCAGCCTTGTGTGGGGCCCACAGGAGTGATCCAGGGTCTAAAACAAAAGTGGATATGAAAAGTAGGCCAGGCTAGCTTTACAATAAGCCAAAAATCAGAGCTTATGATTTAGGAATAAGCCAATGGTAGGCTTATGAACATGTGGTCATACACTGAATTACTAGTGTAGGGTTCTGAGTACTAGTCAAAAAGGAGGTCAAATAAGCTAACCTCCAATAAGCTAAAGCCAAAACTAAACCACAGGTTAAGTCACAAAGGGCCAAGGAAAATTGGCCAAAGGCCTGGTGCAGGGGAGGTTACTCTCCCTGCAGCTTACTTTGAGCAATTGTGGGGTCCACACAAAAAAATCACAAAAATAAGCTAACCACATATTATTGTAGTTTAGGTGACAGACTTTAACCTCTAAAAATTTTAAGACCTGAACCTACCAATAAAATTCTAAAAAAAATCCCACAAAAAAATGGTTTTCTGAGCACTTGAGAAATTTTGACTTTTTACTTTTTCACCTCTGTTGACTTTATGAGATTTGATTGGATTCTAATGCTTGAATAAGGTGTAATAAGCTAAATTGATGTGAAATTAAGCAAACCTAACAACTTTTAAACTGGTTTGAATGATTACTACCCCTTAAAACTTTACAGTGACTAATTATGGAGGATGAAAAAGAGGTTTTGACTTTTTAACAAATGGTCACTGGTTTTTATGGCTAAAATGTTCTATTTAGACTTGATGAAGTACTCACAAACCACAACTAACAACTATAACTCCAGAATCAGTGGTGAAATCCACTGATCCAAACACACCTTTTAAAAACTGATTTTTGTAGGTTTCAAAGAGTTTCAAAGGTTTAAGCTACAAACTTAGTTCCAGAAGTTGACATATGCTAAGTTAAGCTGATTTAAGCACAGAGTCACCAGATTTAACAACAAAAACCCAAGATTACTAAGTGATCTAATTTAACTGTGAAACTTGGAATTTTAACAACTATGAAATCCAACAAACAAGCTACTGATTTTAAGTGAGATTATAACCAGAATGAAGCAAACAAACATAAAAAACACAGAGATAACAGCTTAAAGCTTATTCTACAATACTAAAGTAAAATCAAAGAAAAATGAAAAGTTGAGCTTACTTGGGACCCTAGCTAAACAAGGGGACCCAATTGGGCAGCTACAAGCTCCTAGCTTGTAAACAAGCTAGGTATAAGTCCTTCTTGCCATATCCATTACTGGTAACTTCCTTAAGCCTCCAATCAAATGCAAAGGTAACCAGTGGTGTTTTTATGTGGTTCTGATTTTTCTTTTTATTTTTATTTTTTAAGTTTTTATGTTTAAGTACTGATTTAAACTATCTAAGTGAGCTTATGAAACAGTAAATACTAGTCTAGATCATAGTTAAAGCTTAAAAGAGAAATTTCGAATAAAAGTGTAAAAACTGAAATTATAAAGAGAGAATGAAATTGATACTTGAAACAGATTTATATTACACTAAAAAGCTTGGGTACAATGTTTTTGAATTAAAAACTACACTGAGAATGAGTAATTTAGCTAATGAGACATAAATTGAACTAAAACTAATACTAAGTGACTGTCGTCCTTCTTCTTGCATCCTCTTCTTTTATACTTGAGTTCTGAGCTCATTGGGTCCCATTAAGCCTTTCCCAACTTCAATCTTGATCATTGGATCATTACAATTAATCCTAGCTGTTTAAATTATTTTTGGTGCCAATAAGGAAAAGAGCAAATTGCTCTGATAAACCACAAGGGGGGTGGTGAATTTATTATGGTTGTCCTGTTAGGTGTACATGGTGGAGTGGGCGGTGTGAGGTGATGGGCAAGTGGAGGGGGTTTTGCAGGGCGGTATTGGAAAGGAGAGTGGTGTTGGGGGATGAGGGTGGTGGTTTTGACCACGTTTGACCGGGGGTGGTATTATTTAAAACGGAGGGATTAATAATGGGCTATGGGATTGAGCTTGGGGAAAGGGTGGGCTGGTTGTGTTGGTATGTTTGGATTGGATTGGTTTTGGGTGGAATAATATCAAAGGGTCCAGATGGTTTGTAATTTTCACAAGGACCAATTATGTAAATTCTGGATTTTTGAGGGTTGAGATTTGGCGTTCTTCCAAAGTTATCATAAGGACCAATATTGCCAATTGTGATAAACCAAAGGACGAAAGATGTAATTTTTCCATTTTAAATACCCAGGGACTTTTCTGCCAAATTTCTAAACTTTAGGGACCTGTTTTTTAATTTCACCAATCTTTGCAACCAAGGACCATTCCTGCCATATATGAGAAGTACAAGGACAAAATTTGTTTTCCTCAAAGTTTTAATATCCTAGGGACCATTTTTGTCAATTTTCAAAGTTTAGGGACTAAACTTGCAATTTTGTGAAACTTTGTACCAAAGGACTAAATATGTCATTTTGGGATTTAAAAGGACCTTTGGTGACATTTTCAAGTTTTTAGAATAACCAGGGACTAGATTTGACAACTTTTGAAAGATGAGGGACTGAAACTGCCAATTATGCAAACTTTGTTCATTTTTCATCTGTTTTTGATTATTTTGCATCTGAAACATATAAAACACAATCCTGGGATATTTTCAGTATTTTGATGCAATTTTGAGTGTTTTTAGATGTTTTGGCAGCTCAGAATAGGTAAAAATGATGAGTATTTACACACTTATCAAGCCTTGAAGTTGAGAAGACCTTGAAGCCTAGAAGTTGTGAAGTAGTATATATATTAGAGTAGTTGATAGGACTTAGTAGTGAAGGTGTGAAGAAACAAGTGGCGTGAAGAAAAAGAGTTAGGAATTAGTAAGGTGTGAAGAAGCTAGGAGTGAAGTAGTAAGTTGTGAAGAAGCTAGGAGTGAAGTAGAAAGGTGTGAAGAAGAATTGGTGTGAAGTAGATTGGTGTGAAGAAGTTGTGTAAAAGTTGTGATTGAGTTGTGACGAAGTTGTGGTGGTAATTTGGTGTGTAAGGTTTTCTCCGCCATAAGGGAGGTTTTTGATCTAGTGAAGAAAACTCTCGAGTAGGTGACTCGGGGAGTGGAGTAGGGCAAGGAAGGTGTCCTTGTAGCCGAACCACTATAAATCCTTTGTCTCTCGGTTTGATCTTTCCATTTCTCACTTTTTGATTATTTACTTGTTAGCATTTCGTACATAATTATAATTGCTTGTGTTGTGCATATATTGATTTCACATAAAGATCAAACTAGGATTCATTCATAACATTAATTTTACAAAAACAAACCAAGTACATAAACTTATATTAAAACACTTATACATATATATACTTATATATGATAAATGAAATTGTAAATTCTTTCCCAACATTATATATAAGTAGTGTTTATACAAAATCGTAAATAAACTAGTATCTATATTTTTGCATTAAAGAGTTTTGAAATTTACGTCTATTCTTTAAAAGCTAACTTTTATAAAACAAATAAAACGAAAAAGACGTAAAACTATTCAACCCCCCCCCCCCCTTCTAGTTTTCCACAATCAAATATTGCCCTAAATCGTTCCTTTTGTCATTTTATGTACTTTTGAGAGGAAATTTAAAAAATGAAGCATTTTGGACGTTTTTTGAGCGAAAAAGTGAAGAAAATGACAAAGTCTCAAAATAATGCAGGAAATTGTACCTGATGGCGTCAAGGATCATTAGTGACGGCATCAAAACTTGATAAAGAGGTGGATAAATCAAGTTACACGTGACGCGCCAGAGAGTTTTCCAAAGGAGTCGTGACGGCGTCACCCTTTAGGGTCGCCAAGGCAGTCACGTATTAACACAAAGAGAGACGGCCCAGAATATACAAAGAGTGACGACGTCAAAAGTGGATCTAGGAAATACGAGTATTAATTTGGCGGCGAGTTGACGACGTCAGACCCTAGTCTTGACGCCGTCAGAGTGTAAAATCTATATATACTTTTCTAGTTTTCATTCATTGTGTGCACCTTTGAAGGGAGAAAACCATAGACGAATTTTACTGCAATTTTGAGGGTTTCAACCCCTTGTTTCATCCATGCTTAATTGAAGATAAGTTTTCAAACAATCATGCAATATGTCTATCTGTTGTTTGATTATATTTTACACTTGTCTTCTCTTTAACATGCTAGGCTAGGTTTTCTTTGTGTTTGCTTAGATGTAATGAAACTTAGAAATTGATTATTGGTTGGTTGTTTGTTTATAATTGTTGTGGATGAATTATTTCGATGTTAGGCTTAAGAAAACTGGCAGACTTCCAATTGGTAACTTGCTTGAACGTCTTAAGAAACATGATCCGAGGTGTACTACGATATATTGGTTATATTTAATGCATAGGTAACTACTAATGAGGCCATGTTAGGAGCTAGTAGTCGGCTCGACATAGGAAGAGGTAGAAGCTTATAGAGTTAGGGAAGATCGTACACGGCCCTACGAATGGTATTAAGGAATATAACCCGTCATCCATGCAATTGTAACTAACTAATCAACCGGTAAAAGATAGCTAGGGAGTAGTGAAACATAAGTAAACACATTTTCTCTTATTATTATTTCCACCACATTTACTTTAAGTTCATTTTATTTTATTTTGATTGCATTTGTATTTATTTGGGTTAGTTGATTAGCAACTAATTCTACCCGCTCCTTCAAAACCCGAGATTCTTACTTGCTTTCTATTAATTATAAAAATACAAAAAGAATCATCCCTCATCTCTAGACCTAGTTTAATTGAGTTTTAACCCTAGCGAACACTATTCTTTGAGTTGAACGATTAATCCCCCGGTACTTGCCACTATACTATACTACAACGGTCAGGTTCACTGCCTGGTGGGGATTGCAAGCTTCTCAAGATCCCTTGAGAAGTAAAATCTTTTGCGAGGGCGCAATTCCATGCATCATTATCACCAAGAACTAAGTGGGTCGTCTTATCGTCCTAACATGGATTTCTTGCAAAGTCCCTAACCGTATCAAGATTATTATATGATCCGGTCTACTAATCTTGATATGAATTTGGATGATTGGAGAGACTATCCGACTCAACAATACTCGACCCAAGACTACCCTAGTCAAGATGCTTCGATGGGGCAAGGTCCGGGTCACAATTTTTACCACAGTTCCATGCACCTTGATGACGATGACGATGTTTTAAAGACATCACCCGTCAAGCCAAAAAAGCCTTCGCGGCATGCAACAAAAGCGAAGGACAAAGGCAAACAACCCGAATCGGCCAAAAAGGTCGAACCTTGGTCAAACAAAGAAGAGGTCACGCTTTGTAAAGCTTTCATCTTTATTTCGGAAAATGACATGAACCGGGACAAATTTTGGGAGTCGGTGATAAGTTACTTTAAAAGAGAAACTGGTTCAGACTGGACATACAACTCGATCATGTCCAAACGGAAGACTAGGATTCGTGGTCCAGTTGCGAATTTTTGTGCTATTATGGATAATGTCAAGTATACGCATGGAAGTGGTGAAAATGATGCTGACAATATGTCCAAAGCTCTTATGGAGTATCGTGTGTGTTACGGTCATGTTTCACTTTGTTGGAGTGTTGGAAAGTATTGAAAGGGCATGATGCTTGGAAGGAGGAGGTGCCTATTTTCCAATCGGGAAGTCGGAAGAAAGTAAAGGGTTCAACAACTACGTCGGGGTCAACACAAGGTCCCCTGAATTTTCAAGACTTGGATGATAATGATGATACAGAGGATGGTACTAGAGAATCACGACCACAAGGTCGTGACGCCGCCATGAAGAAATCATCGACCTCCTCCTCTCGTGAACCATCAAAATCATGGACGAGTGCGCTAGCATTGGACTTTTTGATGTCAAAAAAAAAAATAAAAATAAAAAAAAAATAAAAAATAAAAAAAAAATAGCGTGAAGAGTCGTGGAAAGGAACGAGAGCTAGCGATCAAAAGAGAAAAAATGGAACTTCAACGAAAGCTAATGGAAATCCAAGTGAACCAAAAGGAAATCATGTTCATGACAAAACGGGAGCAAGACTTGATATTCTACAATTCGGCAATCGACCCAAATTTGCCCGAACGACAACGGAATGAACTTTTGCAAATTAAGGCACAAATCAGGGAACGCTACAAGTTAGATTACTAGTTTTTAATAAGTGTTGTCATGTTTAATTTTTAGTTGTTTAAAATTTTAATTTAGTTTTGTAATGTTTTAATTTCGTATCGTTTTCATTTTATGTAATGTTTACGTTTTTATTAATAAAATTTAAGTTTTTGTCAAAAATAGTTTATATATATATGAGTCACCACTGTGAAGAGAGAGGTGAATATAGGTTGAGGAAAGAGAAAACTGAAGTCCTAACCAAAAAAAATGATGCAATATGTGTCACCACTGTGCTCAGCTTTAATTTTGAGCTACAAGGTAAAAAACTGACGTAGAGGCTTTGCATTCCAAATGCACCTGGTGCTCCTGTAAAGTAAGTTCAAGTTGTAAGTTTTTTTAATTTACTTTTATTCCACCAAATTTGCTGCTATCCGGAAGTGAATTTACTTTTGAAAATATATGCTACTCCTATCAATTATTATTTAATTATTATTATTATTTTTTTTTGAAAAAAGGAACAATCCTCGATAAATATATTAATCTCAAAAATTACAAAAGACTTATATGAACGGGCCCATATAAGTTACACTATCAATTATTATTATTATTATTATTATTATTATTATTATTATTATTATTATTCATCACTGAATAGTGTTTAACATTTGTTTATGGGACAGATTAGTCTTTAGACAATCCAATTTTGATATAAAAAACAATAATAATGATATAAAGAAACATTTAATTTGCCACTTTTTAGTACTATTTACGTGATACTTTTAGTTTTCCAATTATAGTGGCGTCAATTAGCATGTGCAAGTGGTGCAACCGTATATTGCCCCTCGTTGTAAGGGGCCTCCAATAATTAGTATACATCCATTAATATTTATAGTTTTATACATATATAAGCATATAATGTTTTGAATATTTAGTGTTTATTAAATATTATCAAAATTGATTTTTTAGTGTTTTTGCGTAATATCAAAGAACTTTTTATTTTAAAAAATAGTTAAACTTTTCGTGATTTATAGAGGCTTCATTTGTGATTTCGCACGGGCCACCCAAATCATTGGGACAACCCTGTCCAATTAAAATGCATAAAACTATCTAATTTTTTCCCTAATGATGGCAATGGCTAGCGACGAACCTACATGAATGTCTAGTGTGGCACGGGTCACACCTAATTTTGAGTCACAAAGTTTATTTTTCTTCAAAAACCGTCATTTTTTTATATGTGCAACCCTTGATATTTGAGTTATTTTCTTTATAGTTCAAGCTTAGCTTAGCTAAAAAATAGTCTTTCTAGTGCGAAGTTTGTAACTATGATAAGTGTTAATACAAATATCGCCTAAAAACGTTATTTATATTTTACGATCTTTGCTAAGTTTTGTTAACGACAAAATGCAAACTTTAGTTTCTAAGTAAAACATAATCTTAGTTTTAAAGACTTGCATAAACTAGATTTTTTCTACATTTTACATTTCATAAAACACAACACTTTTTATTTCTTAAAATAGAAACGTCACATCACATTTATGGCAAGTTTTGTCAATATACATTTATGGAAAGAAAGTGTGTTTGACTAACCATATGTTTGCTTGCAAGTTTTGTGTTTGACTAGGAATAATGAGATGTGACATTGTTTGGTTTGCAAGATTTATTGCAAAACCAACAGCAAGCCCGGCGGCACCCTGGGGTTACACGGGCGGAACCCATCTGAGGGTTCCGCCGTATCCGCCAGGCCTGCAGAAGGTTTTGCTATAAATACTAAGCCACACGTTTGATTTTTGGCTAATCACTCTACATTATATTTTCACACATTCATTCATTCTTTCATCTAACCCTTTAACATCTCATATGTGAAGTTTTTTTTTGTAGCAAAGAGATTCACGAGTTCATAAAAAGTTACAAGTATTCAACACAACGTTGCAAGACTTTTTAGCTTAGCATTGTGAAGACTTGTTGATGAGGCGAAAAATGAACCACTTTTAGGGGGTCATTTAAACCCAAATTCGAATTTATTTGATCAAATATTGCCCTAAATCGTTCCTTTTGTGATTTTAGGTACTTTGGGAGAGAAATCTGGAAAAGGAAGCAATTCGGACGTTTTTAGAGCATAAAAGTGAAGAAAACGCCAAAGTCTTAATTTTCCTTGCTGGGAACAGTAGGTGACGGCGTCAAGAAGGAATTTCTGACGGCGTCAAGAGTAATTTCCATGACGACCCAGTACAGAATTGACGGCGTCACAAGGTAGGGCGTCAAGAGTAAAATGCATGACGTCCTGGAAACACATAACACATGACGGCGTCAAAAGTAGATCAACGCAGTCCGAGAAGTATTTTGGCGGTGAGATGACGGCGTCACAAATTTGTTCTTGACGCCGTCAGACCCTATTTCCTATATATAGTTTTCTAATTTTCACATTAAAAGGAGGGAAGTTTTGGAGAAACCCTAAGTACGAACTTGGTACGAATTTTACAGGTTTTTCAAGGGTTCTCAGCCCTTGATCCCTTTCATGTGTAATTGAGATAAGTATTCTTTTAATTCAATCAATATGTCTATGTGTTGGTTGTCTATATCTTGTTCTTGTCTTAATTCTACCATGCTAGGCTAGATCTATCTTGTGTTTGCTTGGATCTAATGAAACCTAGATGTTAATTATGTGTTGATTACTTGTTTATGGTTGTATTGAATGAATGATTTCGATGTTAGGCTTAAGAAAATTGGCAGATCTCCAAATGGTAACATGCTTGAACGTCTTAGGAAACATGAACTGTCGTGCACTAGGTTTTATTGATTGTATTTAATGCATGAGTAAATTCTAATGATCCCATGTTAGGAGCTTCTTAGCCGGCTCGACATAGGAGTGAAGTAGGCACTCATAGGATTGGAGAATTAAGTGCGCCACCCCATGAATGGTATTAAGGAATACAATCCGTCATCCACGCAACTATAAAAAGTAATTAACGTGTAAAAGATATCTATGGAGTAGTGAAATCTAAGTAAACACATTTTCTCCACTTATTGCTCACAACCTTAGTTAATTTAGTTTATTTTCATTTCTAGTATTTTATTTTGATTGCATCTTTAGTATTGGGTTAGTTGACTAGCAACTAATTCCGCCCAAATCCTTCAAACCCGAGATTTTTACTTGCTTTCTAAAAAAATATAAAAATACAAAAATAATCATCTCTCATCTTTAGAACTAGTATTTAGGTTTTCAAATCCTAGCGACACTATTCCTAGCTGAACGATCAATCCCCCGGTACTTGTCACTATACTATACAACAACGATCAGGTACACTGCCTGGTGGGGGTTGTAAGCATCTCAAGATCCCTTGAGAGGTAAAGCCTGGTGCGATTCCCACGTATCAAGTTTTTGACCGCCTTGTATTCAAATGAGGACCTAGGGCCTAATGACTTTGTGAATGTTGTTGAGGGACTAGAAGAGGGGGAAATAGATCCGAAGCTTAATGACTATTTTAATCTATACCCCCACTAAGGAGGAGATTGCATATTATAATAATCTTATTGATAACCCGCGATCTCCTTTCACTATAATCGAACCTAAGATAAAGAGAGGCGATCCTAAGAATGCTAAGATACCATGTATGATTGGGTATAGACACATTAACAATGCTTACATTGACTTTAAATCCCCAATCAACATTATGTCCTCAAATGTTTATAATGATATAGTGAAAACAAGACTTGAACCTAGAAAAGATCCCAAATACCCCGGTGGAGTTTGTAACTTTGTCGGGAGAGTTAAAGGTTTACATGTCTTTGTTGGGAATTTCACTTTTATCACCGACTTTATGATTGTGGAAGATCTTGCTAATGTTATTGATTGTCGATTATCAAATGTCGTGTTTGGTAAACCGTTTGTTGAGGAGTCTAAGTTAGAATATGATGAGATAGAAGGGACAATCCGATTTGCAGGTAACACTGATAGGATCACTTATAGGATGCCTAATAGAATGAAAGAATTTCGCTTTATATCCCGATTTGATAAGAATAATGTTGGTGCTTTTGAGGACATCAATGAAGAGGATAAGAAAAAGGGCATGGATTATGTATGGGAAAAGAGGAGTCTTTTTTTACAAAGATTGCTTGGCCCTAGGACCAAGGTATAAAGTCGATAAGGAATTTGCCCAAAGGATGATGGGGGCGATTGAGAAAAAGGTGATTGGTTTCTACAAAGAATATTTACAATCAGAGAGTGAAACCAATGATGAGGTCACGTAGTAACCCATGACCTTGAGTCTAGCTACAAGACTCGTAAATAAAGAAAAGCACTTCTTGGGAGGCAACCTATGTTTTGTGTGATTATATTTTTGTTTGTTTGTTATTTGCTTCCATATGCATGCTTTATTTTTATTGTTGGTAGATCATGTTTCTAAACTAAGTAGTGGAAATACTTTACTTTGTTGTTTTGGCCTAGTCTTAACTCCACCTAAAAGTATTTTTGCAAAAGATAAGTGTAAGGGGAAACCCCAAATATGTTTTTAAGAAACAAACCGATCATGATTCTCCACAATATTAAATGAACATGTATATTCGTATTTGTTAGAGTCAAATACTTGTATCGAGTCATAATAAAGTTTTGCAGGATTTTCCAGGAAGTGAGACCAAGTTTTTCTAGAAATTTTCCGGAAACTTAACATAAGAATTTCTGCAGGTCACTTCTGACGGCGTCACGAGTTAACTCTTGACGGCGTCACGTGTAAAAATCTGGAAATTTTACCGGTTTTGTTTTTCTAACGGAGTCTTATGGTTTTTGTGAATTATTAAATTTTATAATCTCTAGGAAATCTGCAAACTTCATTCCACAAGCATTATATCTTATTTTGTTTTCTAGGATTTAGTAACTTATATAGGATGCCGCCGATTTTATGCGAGGTTGTCTTGTCTATTTTTTTCAGGATTTACAGGTTATGTATGACAAGAAGATGATTTATATTCTGGAAGGGAAGCTTTGATTGTTCATTTTCTTGGAGGAAGATTTAACCTGGCCACCTTATTATCCATACCGAGCGAATCAGGGGAGTATTTGATTTCATTCTTTTTACTTGTTTCACTTTTATATTCTTTACTTGAACATTGGGGACAATGTTCATCTTAAGTGTAAGGGGAGGGTAAAATGATGATACCTTACATATGCACTTTCGCTTGAGTTTGTTTTGTCTAATGGTAGATGTGTAATAAAACTATGAGAAATACTTGTTAGTGCAATTTTAGCGCCAGATTTAAAATTTTTTATAACATTTAGGAGTGAAACTTTAGCCATAGCAAGCATCTCATGGATAGGAGATTGTATGACTAGCACATAACCGTATATTCAGAAAAATTTTCCACCCAAATATGTGAGGTTCGCCTTTAGATTTGATAGGAAAAGCATTTACTATTAGCGCTTATGAGTGTACCGGTAGTATTTAGATTCTAGAACTTGCGTTAGTGATCCATCCCGAGACCGCTAGTGAGACTACATTCGTGTAGTAGGATTTACTACATGATAAGAGGCATTAGGATCACCCTTGTGTTAAACCCGTATCATAATTACTTGACCATTTAAGTCATATTACTTGGCTAGTTAAGTCAACTAATTTTTCCCACACCCTTAGCGTTGTACTCATTTTTAGTACACGAAACCCCTAGTACACCCCTCCGAGCCTATCTTTTCGTTTCTAACTTTAAGCATCTTACTTAAAGGAAGAATTTGTTACACCCCACTTAAATGTACAACCAAATCGCCTTAGCCTTCCGTGTATGCGCTCATTTTTAGTGCATTAATGTTACTTGTTAGACCCTAAGTTAACTATCTAATTGATTACATGGTTGCTAAGTTGAGTCATATCCTTGTACATATTGTTTTGGGACGATTGGAACTCATGGGTAAAGTACTTATTTTATGGAGTAATGGGAAAGAACATAATATTATTACCCCCATATGTACGTTAATCTTAAAAGTACTCCAAGTGTTTTGATTTTCTTAATTCGAGTCATTAGATTAGTTTATTGTAAAGTATGTAAAAATTCAAGTGTAAGGGAATGTTCATTCCCTATGATGTATTATTTTGGATGGTAGGGTAAGAGTGTATGCAAAAAAAAAAAAAAAAAAAAAAAAAAAAAAAAAAAATAGAAAAACAAAAGAGAAAAAACATACGGACTACCATCCCTTTTTATTCTATGTTCATTTTATGTTTTTGTTATTTTTCATTTATTAGCTTAAGTCGAGTCTAGTCTTGGCTTAGCAACGCCACATTGTACATGTAATTAATCAAGATTGTTAGCTCACCACCAGTAAAAACTTCCTTTATCCAACAAAACCGTGTATTTCATATCCCTAAACCTAACGTTACAACCCTTTAAAAGACCTCTTTGATAGTTTATCCTAGGTGCTTACGCCATGTGGTGGAGGCTTGATCCTTTCCCAAGCCTATGGTAATCTATTTTGCTATGACAGGTAGTGAGAGATATCTTTCGTTTCCATATTGTAATTTATACTTTATTACACCCGAGAGATGTGAGTATCTAAACACTATTTGTGAGGTGCTAGTGTATGACCTCCGTGCTTGTCTTTGGTCTTTAGTGGAATGATTATTTGTTGTAATTACTTTTATATTAGTGTTAAATGACCCCTAACATGTATTTTGATTAGAATAAAAGTGCATTTACTTGAGGACAAGCAAATCTCAAGTGTAAGGGTATATATGATGAGGCGAAAAATGAACCACTTTTAGGGGGTTATTTAAGCCCGAATTCGAATTTATTTGATCAAATATTGCCCTAAATCATTCCTTTTGTGATTTTAGGTACTTTGGGAGAGAGATCTGGAAAAGGAAGCAATTCGGACGTTTTTAGAGCATAAAAGTGAAGAAAACGCCAAAGTCCTAATTTTCCTTGCTGGAAACAGTAGGTGACGGCGTCAAGAAGGAATTTCTGACGGCGTCAAGAGTAATTTCCATGACGACCCAGTACAGAATTGACGGCGTCACAAGGTAGGGCGTCAAGAGTAAAATGCATGACGGCCTGGAAACACATAACACATGACGGCATCAAAAGTAGATCAAGGCAGTCCGAGAATTATTTTGGCGGCGAGATGACGGCGTCACAAATTTGTTCTTGACGCCGTCAGACCCTATTTCCTATATATAGTTTTTTAATTTTCATATTAAAAGGAGGGAAGTTTTGGAGAAACCCTAAGTACGAACTTGGTACGAATTTTACAGGTTTTTCAAGGGTTCTCAGCCCTTGATCCCTTTCATGTGTAATTGAGATAAGTATTCTTTTAATTCATTCAATATGTCTATGTGTTGGTTGTCTATATCTTGTTCTTGTCTTAATTCTACCATGCTAGGCTAGATCTATCTTGTGTTTGCTTGGATCTAATGAAACCTATATGTTAATTATGTGTTGATTACTTGTTTATGGTTGTATTGGAAGAATGATTTCGATGTTAGGCTTAAGAAAATTGGCAGATCTCCAAATGGTAACATGCTTGAACGTCTTAGGAAACATGAACTGACGTGCACTAGGTTTTATTGGTTGTATTTAATGCATGAGTAAATTCTAATGATCCCATGTTAGGAGCTTCTTAGCCGGCTCGACATAGGAGTGAAGTAGGCACTCATAGGATTGGAGAATTAAGTGCGCCACCCCATGAATGGTATTAAGGAATACAATCCGTCATCCACGCAACTATAAAAAGTAATTAACGTGTAAAAGATATCTAGGGAGTAGTGAAATCTAAGTAAACACATTTTCTCCACTTATTGCTCACAACCTTAGTTAATTTAGTTTATTTTCATTTCTAGTATTTTATTTTGCTTGCATCTTTAGTATTGGGTTAGTTGACTAGCAGCTAATTCCGCCCAAATCCTTCAAACCCGAGATTTTTACTTGCTTTCTATAAAAATACAAAAATAATCATCTCTCATCTTTAGAACTAGTATTTAGGTTTTCTAATCCTAGCGACACTATTCCTAGCTGAACGATCAATCCCCCGGTACTTGTCACTATACTACACTACAACGATTAGGTACACTGCCTGGTGGGGGTTGTAAGCTTCTCAAGATCCCTTGAAAGGTAAAGCCTGGTGCGATTCCCACGTATCACTTGTATAGTTTACACTTCATTTGATTGTGTATTTTCAGTAGTGATCGGTTAGTATTTTAGTCCTCAAAATACAAACTGTGACGGGAGTTGTTGTACCCTTGTAAAGAACTAACGGGAGTGGTTGTACCCTTGTAAAAGAACTCGACATCTAGCTTAGTGTCGGTAAACGTTTATAAGCGACGTGTAAGGTTTTCTCCGCCGGTGAAAGGAGGTTGTTGACTAGTGAAAGAAACTCTCGAGTTGCATACTCGGGGCGTGGACGTAGGGCAAGGAAAAAGAGTCCTTGTAGCCGAACCATGATAAATACTCGTGTTGTGGTTTGATCGTTTCTTTCATTTACTTACATGTTATATATTGTGTTGTGTATATATCTTTGATCAAAAGGAAAGTTTCAAAGCTAACTAAACAAGTTAACAAGATTTTAAATGGTAAACTATTCAACCCCCCTTCTAGTTTTCCACAATTTGCATCAAGAGCTACGTTACTCAAGCTTTTAAAATATATTGTGTTTTAAAACTTGAAACAATCCATGGATTTTGAAAATTATAAAGAAGGGCAATCTATGCAAAGACCACCACTTTTTGAAGCAAATGGTTTTATATATTAGAAAACCCATTTTGAAACGTACGTGAAATCTAAAGATATAGATTTATGGTATATAATCATTGATGGTGATAATATAGTTACTAATATTAAAGATGATAATCAAAAGAAATTGATTGGTAAAAATAATGATGCTTTACAATGCTTTGCCTAAGAAAGAATATGAAAGAGTCTTTATGTGTAAAACCGCCAAAGATATTTGGCAATCTTTAATAGTCACTCATCAAGGAAACTTACAAATTAAATGATGCGTGGGAATTGCACCAGGCTTTACCTCTCGAGGGATCTCGAGAAGCTTACAACCCCCACCAGGCAGTGTACCTGATCGATGTAGTATAGTATAATGACAAGTACCGGGGGATTGATCGTTTAACTTAAGAATAGTGCCGCTAGGATTAGAAAACCTAAAAACTAGTTCTAGAGATGAGGGATGATTGTATTTTTATGTTTTATGAAAAGCAAATAAAAATCTCGGTTTTTGAAGGAGTGGGCGGAATTAGTTGCTAATCAACTAACCCAATTACTAAGATGCAATCAAAATAAAATACTAAAAATGAAAATAAACTAAATTAACTAGTGGTGTGAGCAATATATGGGAGAATTGTGTTTACTTAGGTTTTACTACTCCCTATATATCTTTTACAGGTTAATTACTTTTTACAATTGCGTAGATGACGGATTGTATTCCTTAATACCATTCATGGGGAGGCGTACTTACTTCCCCAATCCTATAAGCTCCTACTTCACTCATATGTTGAGCCGGCTAAGAAGCTCCTAACATGGAATCACTAGAATTCGCTCATGCATTAAATACAATCATAAAAACCTAGTACACGTCGGTTCATATTTCTTAAGACGTTCAAGCAAGTTACACAATGGAGATCTGCCAGTTTTCTTAAGCCTAACATTGAAATCATTCATCCAATACAACTATAAACAAGCAATCAACCTATAATTAACATCTAGGTTTCATTACATCTAAGCAAACACATGAAAGATCTAGCCTAGCATGTTGAAATCAAGACAAGCATAAGATATATTCAAACAACACATAGACATATTGATTGAATTGAAAAAGGACTTATCTTAATTGAACATGAAAGGTTTCAAGGGGTAAAAACCCTTGAAAATACTGTTACAAACGACCTAGGGTTTATTAGGTTCGACCCTAGTATTCTCCACACAAGTTCCTCTTTTTATGAATGCAAAATAGAAAAGTATATATAGATTTTTTGAGGTGACGGCGTCAAGAGTAAATGTCTGACGCCGTCATCTCGCCGCCAATAAACTCCTCGGACTGCCTAGATCTAGATTTGACGCCATCACATGTAGTCCATCTTCAGGCCGTCACCAATTTAACTCTTGACGCCTTCATGTTTTCACTGGGTCGTCATGGATTTTACTCCTGACGCCGTCACAATTTCCTTCTTGACGCCGTCAGGTACTGTTCTCAGCATGGAAAATTAAGTCTTTGCCGTTTTCTTCACTTTTATGCTCCAAAAACGTCCAAAACGCTTCCTTTTCCAGAATTCTCTCCCAAAGTACCTAAAATCACAAAAGGAACAATTTAGGGCAATATTTGATCAAATAAATTCAATTTCGGGCTTAAATGACCCCCTAAAAAGGGTTCATTTTTCGCCTCATCATTAAAGATCACAAAATTGATCTTCTTGTTCAACAATATGAACAATTTGTTATTTCCGAAGATGAGATTCATTATAATGCATTTGCTAGGTTTACCAATATTATTACTTCACTTAAAGCACTTGATGAATCTTTTTGTAGTAAGAACTTTGTCAGGAAATTTCATAGAGCACTTCGTCCGAAGTGGAGAGCAAAAGTGATGGCAAATGAAGAATCCAAGGATCTTTCAAGCATGTCACTTGACGAGCTAATTGGTAACCTCAAAGTTCATGAAATGGTAATGGAAAAAGATTCGTAACTAGTTAGAGGCAAGAAAGAAAAAGTTAAGTCCATTGCCTTGAAAGCTAGAGTCCAATCAAGTGATGATGAAGAATCTACTTCGGATAGTGATGATGAGGAATATGCTATGGCCGTTAGAGACTTCAAGAAGTTCTTTCGTAGAAGAGGGAAGTTTGTAAGACAACCTAAAGATGACAAGAAAACTTTCCGAAAAGATCGTGATGATAGGAAAGGAAAGGTAGAAAGGAAATGCTATAGGTGTGGAGACACAAGTCATCTTGTAGGAGAATGTCCAAAACCACCCAAGAGCAAACCTCAACAAGCTTTTGTGGGTGGTGCTTGGAGTGACTATGAAGGAGATGACGATAAGGTACTCTCCGACTCATCTTACTCTTCTATTGATGATGACACCTTACAAAAAGAATATAACAAACTTTGTGAATTAAGCTTAAAAATCATAAACAAAAATAAGTCTTTGAAAACTAAAAAGAAGTTTTTAGAAAATGAAGTTTATGAATTAAAAGAAAAAGCTAAGAGATTAGAAAGGAGTAAAGGTATTGACACATCTTGAAAATCATGTGAAGAACTTAAACTCGAAGTTGAGAAACTTAAAATTACTCAAAATGATCTAATAAAACAAACTACAAAGTTTAAGAAGTTTGATAAGAGCATTTCTTGTGCGGATGAAATTATGAAAATTCAAAAGTCACCCTTTGATAAAACAGGACTAGGATTCATGAAAATAGAAACTTCAAAGGGTCAAACGAAACAAGAAAAGAATGCACAACAAACTAACAAAACTGCTACAGCAGCCCGCGGAACTGACGGAACCCAATCCAGGGTTCCGCCCGTTAGACCCGAAGGTTCCGCCAGGACTGCTGCAGCAGTAACACCATCCACATCGGATCGTTCAAAATTTGTTAAAGTCACATATAAAAATGGAACAAAACATGCCTTTAAAACTGGATTAGGACTTAGTAAAAACGAATTTAGAGCTAAGACTACTCAACCAAGACCTAAGACTCCAATTCCCAAACGCCCCTTTCCAAAGAGCAACTTCAACGCTCAACCAAACTACCAACATGTTTGGAACCAAAACACTCCTGGACATTACCAAACTCCAAATTACATGTCATGGAACCCTTATGTTCTATTTTCATACTTGGAACAAGTTAATGGTATGCTTAACCAAAGTGGACCCATGAGAAATTGGGGACCAAATGTTTGAGTGTTTTTCATAAAATAGGTGTGCCTCAGTGTTTGTTTGGAACCAGATGAATGGATTAAAGATAGCGGTTGTTTAAGGCACATGACGGGTAACAAAAGCCTCTTCACTACTTATCAGAAATGTGACGGAGGTACGTTTGGTAGTAAAGCTAAGAGCAAAATCATCGGAAAAGGTACAATCTCTCATGACTCCCTTTTTATAGATGATGTAGCACATGTTGATAACTTAGGTTTTAATCTCCTTAGTATTAGTCAACTTTGTCGTAATAAGTATAATGTCCTTTTTAGTGAAAACGGAAGTAAAAAACTTAAAGATGGTATAACCATAGCCAAAGGTGTCCTTAAGAACAACGTATACGTCATGAAGACGGATCCAACATCTAGAGACAAACTTTGTCTTACCTCATTAGATGAATCTTCAACTTTATGGCATAGACGTTTAGGACATGCTAACATGAGACTAATTCGAAACCTCTCCTCCAAAGACTTAGTTCGAAACCTACCTAAGTTGAAATATGACCAACACTTTTGTGATGCTTGCAAAGTCGGTAAACAAGTCCATAGTAGCCATAAGGCTAAAAACTTGGTTTCTACATCTATGCGTCTAGAACTTTTACATATGGATTTATTTGGTCCATCCGCTATACAAAGTTATGGAGGTAACTTCTACACTTTGGTCATAGTCGATGATTACTCAAGATATACTTGGACAAAATTTTTGAAAAGTAAAAATGAAGCTTTTGATAAATTTGAGATTCTAAGTAAGAAAATTCAAAATCAAGTAGGGTCTAATATTGTGTCTATTAGAACGGATCACAATCGTGAATTTGATAATGAATTTCAATTTGGAAACTTTTGTGATATTAATGGTATTACTCATAACTTTTTGGCTCCACGTACCCCTCAATCTAATGGTGTAGTAGAACGTAAAAACCGGACATTGCAAGAGATGAGTAGAACAATGCTTAATGAACAAAATATTCCACAAAAGTTTTGGTGTAATGCCGTTGACACATCAACGTACATTTTAAATCGAGTCTTAATTAAACCATTTTTGAATAAAACACCTTATGAACTATGTAAAGGTAAAAAGCCTACATTAGGATACTTTAGAGTGTTTGGAAGTAAATGTTTCATTCTTAACACCAAGGATTATCTCACCAAATTTGACCCAAAGTCTTATGAAGGTGCATTTCTTGGATATTCACAAAATAGTAAAGCTTACATTGTTTTGAACAAAGAAACCTTAAGAGTCGAGGAATCGTTGAACGTAACATTTGATGAGAGTTCACCTCCCTCTAAGACATCACCTTTGGTAGATGATGACTTAGTTGAAAGCCAAGCAATAGAAAGTCAAGAGATTTTAGGTAATGACAAGGAAGATGAACTATTAAACAAAGAACTTGTCAATGTCAAAGAATCTAAAAGTCATCCATTAGATGGTGTCATAGGCAACATTAACGAAAGAACACTAAGGTCAAAAGTTCAAAATGAAAGCAACTACTTTTGTTTCGTGTCAACCATTGAACCTAAAAACATTAATGAAGCCATTAAAGATGAGTCTTGGGTAATTGCATTGCAAGAAGAGTTAAACCAATTTGTCAGGAATGATGTATGGACATTAGTTCCTCAACCAAAGAGTCAAACTATAATTGGAACAAAATGGGTCTTTCGTAATAAAATGGATGAAAATGGAATTGTGACTAGAAACAAAGCTAGGCTAGTTGCACAAGGATATAACCAACAAGAAGGCATTGACTACGATGAAACTTTTGCTCCGGTTGCTAGACTCGAGTCAATTAGAATCTTACTTGCATATGCATGTGCACACAATTTTAAACTCTTTCAAATGGACGTCAAAAGTGCATTTCTAAACGGAGTCATAAATGAAGAAGTGTTTGTTGCTCAACCACCGGGCTTCATCGATTTTGAAAAACCAAATCATGTTTACAAACTTAAAAAGGCTCTTTACTGACTTAAGCAAGCTCCAAAAGCATGGTATGATCGACTTAAAACCTTCCTAGTTGACCATAAGTATACCATGGGCTTAGTTGATAATACTCTCTTTACTAAGAAGAAAGATTCACATATTATCATAGTCCAAATCTATGTTGATGACATTATATTCGGATCAACTTGTCAAGAATTATGTGCGGATTTCTCAAAAATCATGCATGACGAGTTTGAAATGAGTATGATGGGAGAACTCAACTTTTTCCTAGGACTCCAACTTAAACAACTAGAAGATGGTATCTTCTTTAACCAATCTAAATATATTAAGGACATGCTTAAGAAATTTGGATTAGAAGATTCGAAACCAATCAAAACACCCATGTCCAAGGAAACTAAACTCACCAAGGATGAGGAAAGTGAATCCGTAGATAGCACTATATATAGAGGTATGATTGGTAGTCTACTTTACCTAACGGCTAGTAGACCCGACATTATGTTTAGTGTTTGTCTATGTGCTCGTTTTCAAGAAGATCCTAAGACTACTCATCTCGAAGCCGTTAAAAGGATTTTTAGGTATATTAAGGGTACTACACATTTAGGTTTATGGTATCCCAAAGGAACGGGAATAGACACCATAGTGTATGCCGACTCGGATCATGCCGGTGACTATGTTGATAGAAAAAGTACAAGTGGTATTTGTACGTTTGTTGGACATTGTCTTACCTCATGGTTCTCTAAGAAGCAAACGGCTCTTGCTATCTCAACAACGGAAGCCGAGTACGTTTCGGCCGGAAAGGCATGTCAACAAGCTCTTTGGATGAAGCAAGCTCTTGTCGACTATGGAATTCAACTTAACGACTCACAATTCTTTGTGACAACAAAGGTGCCATTGATCTTAGTAAAAACTCGGTTCAACATGCTCGTACCAAACATATTGAAATCCGTCATCATTTCCTTCGTGACAACGTTCAAAAAGGAAATATCTCAATTGAGAAAGTTTCTTCCGAAGACAACATAGCCGACATTCTCACAAAACCCCTTAAACGTGAACCTTTTAACCTTCTTAGGCTAGACTTAGGACTCATGGAACCTACGTTGTAGTTCTGGACAAGACAAAAATCACAAAAATCAAAACAAATCCATAACTCTTTTTCTCAGCAGGGGCGGCGGAACCCTCAGACACAATGGACGGAACCCAATTCAGGGGTCCACCGTGTCCGCCGACCTCCAGAATCAAAATTTTTGTTTATATTAAACCAAACACCCATTATCTCATACCACCACTTCCAAACTGTTACTATTAACTTTACCATCCATCCAAACCTGCGATTTCTTGGTCTTCCTTTCACTCACATTGCTAATCAATCATCATTGTAAGTATTCTAAACTTGATTACAATCCTGATCTGAGTCTAGGAATTCTATTTTTTGCACAAAAACAAAAACTTGGGGTTATGCATTAATTTGAGAAACTCATGCATGAAATTAGGTGTTTAACAAAACTAATCATGTTCCCCATAGTTAGGAATTGCATTCTTACTAAGTGTAAACATATTTGCTAAAACACCCCATGACAAATTTTTCCAAAAATTTCTCACAAATAGGACAAATATTTTTTCGTCTCACATTGAGAATACAAAATCAAAACGTTATGTTTAAAACATCACTTGCATAATGTCTCTTGAATGCTAAAGGGAATACATAACCAATATGTATTTTCGAGTACATTCAAACGAAGCTACATTGAACTAGGAGCGCTTGGGTTATCTTTTGTTTTATAACAAAACTTGCATTATAAAACATTTTTGAAGCATCAAAATGAGTCAAGATAACCGCACCTCCACATTGTTTTCATATAGGCACACACTAGAACACCCACATTATAATAGTAATTTACTTAAACTAAAATGTGAAATTTTTTTGTTCTAGGAATCATCATGCCTCCTCTAACCCACTACGACCACAAGGACACCATTAAGTACCTACCAAAACACCATAAAACCAAAGGCCTTACCCCAAATCAAGTCAATGTTTTTAAAGCCTTAGAAAAACATTATGTCCATGAGGGTAGAACCATTGACCCGTCCTTCCTAGAAGGCAAAAACCTTTACACCGAATTTGCCACAATCAACTTTGAGTGTCTTTCTGAAATCAACGAGCCTATTTGTCCTAGGTTCATTCTAGAATTCTATGCATCCGTCACTCTCTCCACGGATGAGTATGGTCGCATGTCTATCAATTTTAGGGCTAGTGGTCATCAATACTCCTTCACTCTTGAGGAGTTTGCTCAAATCCTAGGAGTCCCAAACCGTGGTACTTGCATCTACTCCGACTTGCACTCACTCTCAACTCTTGACACACTCCATGACCGCATCCATCCTTATGACACCCCTCTTGTATCCAAAGATGAACTTCATGACCACCTCTTTGTTAGGACAACCAACACTAGGAGAACCCGTTCGAGAAATGAGGTCGATAAGGACCCATATGGAATGGAAATGAATGAACTCAAGCCCCAATTCAAGAAATGGGAGGAAGTCCTTAGAGCAAATGTCATTAGCACCATAGGAAACCGAGATCATATCAATCTTTGCCTTTGCTACATGCTCTACTCTTTGTCCGTTAGGAAACCCTTCAACCTTGCCTACTACATGGCCAAGAGAATGGCCAACATTCCCGTGCATGGCACAACGGCTATGTCGTGTGGAATGCTCTTGACCCGTCTCTTTAGGTTCATCTCTCTCATTCCACCAACTCCAAACGGTCTTCGTCTTGACTACCCTCTCATTCCATACACCTTTGTCCCACTTAATGATAAGAGAGTTTACAAAGCCCAAGGAAAAGGTCCTCATCTTCCTACCTCCTCATCATCTTCCTCAATGAGTGAAGATGACTCTTTGCCTAACTCTAGGCTCCCACCTCTAGAATACCTATCCTAACTTCCGGATATTCCAAATGAGCTGGCGGAGTTCAAGCAAACAAAGGGGATGTTTAAGAATCTTGGAAGATTCCTTGGAAAGCTCAAGAACAAGATTGACAGTCAATGAGTGCGGGTGTTTAGGAGTGTTTGGCACAAGGTGCTATTTGAACAATTTGGTCGTTTAAACAATGTTTGTGATGTATTTGTGTGTTGGTACAACGTGTGATACTATTTGGAACATGTATTAACTGACAATGATGCAGGTAGACAACTTTTGGCAAGTTGTCCAATTTTCATGTTTATGAAATTTTCACTAAGTATAGTGAAATTCTCGACCACAAGATCTAAGTCCTATGGTATGTGTGTTTACATGTCCAATTTTTGCTTTACCTAATCAGATATGCATTATCTTTTTGATTTTAGGAGTTTTTGACAAATTTGAAAATCATCTCGCGGGTCAAAATCGCGGACTGCCAATTTTTTCAGCCCTGGCGGATCTGGCGGCACCCTAAAATGGGTTCCGCCAGTGTATTTTCTGGGCAACCCAGAAATGGCCCAACGGACGGGACGGAACCCTCATACGGGTTCCGCCTGTATATTCTAAAGGTTCCGCCAGATTTCCTGCAGAATTTTTTTTTCAACAAAATACAATCCTTTTAGATAGAAACCAATTTTCTGCAATTTGTTTAGCACAATAGGGTACATCTCATTCCTTATAACTCAAACAAAACCATTTCCCGCCAAATTTCAAAATAGCCATAACCACCCCAAGGAACCTTCACACATAAAGGAAGGAACTCTTCCAAGGGTTCCTTGAAATCCCTGAGATATATCCTTCAACAAATTTGCCAAAACCACTAAGCATTTAGTGCAAATCTTGTCTTCTCACTTCACCATTTTCATTGGATTGACTTCCATGATATGACAACCCACAATTGGTTTTCCAAATCATTAGGAACCTCCATTTTTGTATGGCCTAACATCAAATCCAAACACTCCTTCCCACACTCCTTCATCACTATAAATTAAACCATCCTAAACACTATCAAATCACACCTTCTTCATCACAATTTCTCATCTTTTAAACCATTTTAACCATGACTAAGTCAACAATCACCTCTCAACCATCAAGACCCATCCGGAAAATCGCCCGGATAAGTGTCAAACTACTTTGGTCTAACCAATCCATCAACCTAAGCTCCTCATCTTCGGATGAATTCACCTCACCTTTCAAAAATGAACATTTTTTGAACCTTGCATCTCCATCTCCATCACCCAATGAACCCAATGAGCTCACTCCACCACCAACAAAATCACCCATTGACCCAACTCCACCAAGTGCTCCAACCCAACCATCCAAAACTCCATCACCATCACCATTGCCAAAACTTGAATCTATGGAGTTATTTGGGTCTCCTCCAACATCATCACACCCTTTTGTCCAAGATCTCAATGATCTTCCACCAAGACCAATACAACCACCACCTTTTGCAAATGAAACACCAAGGTCAATTCTTGACCAAAATGAGCATTTTAACCACAACCAACCACCACAATAAGAATACTACCAACCCAAACCATTGTTGTTTCACCCTATCTACCATGACATCCATGGTCCTCTTTATGGAGAACCAAATTTTGAAAACCGTGATCACCCAACTCCACCACATTCTCAAGCCCAAACCTTTGAGTCTTTCTTTTCTTCCTATGAGGAAATCCAAAGCATGGTTGAGAATCATCTCCATCAAGCAATGGAATTTTAAACCACCTTGCTTGACTCTATACCAAACCCATCCTCCAACCAAGAACCAAAAACCAACCAACCCTCAAACCAAGAAACCAAAACCAACCCATTTCCACCCACTACTCCCCATGTTTGCTCAAATTGTGAAAAATGGGTGCAAGCATCAAATTGTTGCTTCACCAATTCCAAGATGCAACCCGTTTTGCATTCCAACACGTCATACAACGTTTGGATGCTCTTTCCCACCCAAACAAATCCTAGACAACCTTTGGAGGCCTTTTGCCCCATTTAGGAAATTAGGATTTGATTTGATTTTATTTTCTTGGTTATTTTTAGTTTTTCTTTTAGAAGTAGAAGAATCTTTCCCATTTCTTGTCTTTAACTTTTAAAAGTCAAATTTTACATGGAATGATATTTCTTTCTACTTACTTACTTGCATTGTTGGTTGATCATTTTTTTGTTGTCATTGTTGTTGCAATGTGTGTGGTAACTACAAGCTTGACTATATATATCACCAACTAACCATTTTTTTTTTGTAGGATCAAAATCCATGTTTCCCATCTTGGTACTCCTTTTAGGGGGAGTAACAACCAAGGGGGAGCAAGTGCATTATTCCGCTTCGCTACTCTACTTTTTGTTTCGACAAAAAGGGGGAGAAATATATTAAATCTTTAAAACTTAATATGATTTTCATCACTTAAGTAAAACAAGTTTAATATAAAAAAAATTTAAGTCTTAAACACCAAGATTTTGTGAGTTACTCAAAAACAAAGTTTATGTTTTGTCATCAACAAAAAGGGGGAGATTGTTAATACAAATATCGCCTAAAAATGTTATTTATATTTTACGATCTTTGCTAAGTTTTGTTAACGACAAAACGTAAACTTTAGTTTCTAAGTAAAACATAATCTTAGTTTTAAAGACTTGCATAAACTAGATTTTTGCTACATTTTACATTTCATAAAACACAACACTTTTTATTTCTTAAAATAGAAACGTCACATCACATTTATGGCAAGTTTTGTCAATATACATTTATGGAAAGAAAGTGTGTTTGACTAACCATATGTTTGCTTGCAAGTTTTGTGTTTGACTAGGAATAATGAGATGTGACATTGTTTGGTTTGCAAGATTTATTGCAAAACCAACTGCAAGCCCGGCGGAACCCTGGGGTTACACGGGCGGAACCCATCTGAGGGTTCCGCCGTATCCGCCAGGCCTGCAGAAGGTTTTGCTATAAATACTAGAGAAAATTGCCAAAATCGTCCTTGTGGTTAGGTCAAATTGCACGTTTCGTCCTTACTGTTCATTAATTGCAAAAATGGTTCAGATTTGGCACTGTTTCATTCACTTTTGGTCCTTCGTCCTTGCAACCACAAGGACGAAACATGCAATTTGGCCGAACTACAAGGACGATTTTTGCAATGCCGAAGGACCAAAAGTGAATGAAACAGTGCCAAATCCGGACCATTTTTGCAATTAATGAATAGTAAGGACGAAACGTGCAATTTGGCCAAACCACAAGGACGATTTTTGCAATTTTCTTTAAATACTAAGCCACAAGTTTGATTTTTGGCTAATCACTCTACATTATATTTTCACACATTCATTCATTCTTTCATCTAACCCTTTAACATCTCATATGTGAAGTTTCTTTTTGTAGCAAAGAGATTCACGAGTTCATAAAAAATTACAAGTATTCAACACAACGTTGCAAGACTTGTTAGCTTAGTATTGTGTAGACTTGTGTAGTTTACACTTCATTTGATTGTGTATTTTCAGTAGTGATCGGTTAGTATTTTAGTCCTCAAAATACAAAGTGTGACAGGAGTTTTTATACCCTTGTAAAGAACTAACGGGAGTGGTTGTACCCTTGTAAAAGAACTCGACATCTAGCTTAGTGTCGGTAAACATGTATAAGCAACGTGTAAGATTTTCTCCACCGGTGAAAGGAGCTTGTTGACTAGTGAAAGAAACTCTCGAGTTGGATACTCGGGGCGTGGACATAGGGCAAGGAAAAAGAGTCCTTGTAGCCGAACCACGATAAATACTCGTGTTGTGGTTTGATCATTTCTTTCATTTACTTACATGTTATATATTGTGTTGTGTATATATCTTTGATCAAACGGAAAGTTTCAAAGCTAACTAAACAAGTTAAAAAGATTTTAAACGGTAAACTATTCAACCCCCCTTCTAGTTTTCCACAATAAGAAAAAAAAAAATTGTGCAACACCCTCCCGATAATCTTAGATCCGTCCTTGATGCCAATGGCATCATTACGGAAAACCTTTGACGTGGTATTTTTTAATTAAACAGCCCGTCATAATTTAAAATAAATCCGTCATAACACAATCTGTGTTTTCAATCCAAACCTTTTTGAATCAAACAACTATTTTCATAACCACCCATTTCATTAGATAATATTAATGCACTTTTTAGAAATTGTATTAGGTCAACCAAAGTTAAAGAGGAGAAATTAAATGTTGATGACTCAACTAAATATAAATCCACTTGTAGTTGAAGACACTTTTTCCTACAACTCGTTTTCACTTACATGCCAAGTTAACTTCCTTAAGTTTAAATTGCTAACCAAATGTTTAAAACTTACAAATAATTACATTGCCCGCGGGAAACAGTTACGGTATCCTTAACCCGTCATTCGTGTCTGTGGTTTTTTTCTCACCCATCACCCGCCCGCCACCCGCATGTGAGTATAACTTTTTGCCACGCCAGTGGTCGCGGGTAAACACGTAGATTTGTGAAACACAACATTTGCTTACGTGTGTCTCAAAGTTTAAAATCAAACTTCCTTATAAGATGCATAAGTTACGAGATGGTAATAAAGTATAGAAACAGTTCTTCAAATATCAACTTTCGCTAATAACATATAAACACTAATAGCGTTAACAAACACACAAATAAAACCTTCTCTACACAAATAAAAATTTCTGGCCGCCACTTCCCATTAATTTTCCGGCCATAAAACCTTCTCTACACGTCCTCTCTACCCTTTAATTCGTTATTGGGTATGCAATACGTTGTTTGAGATTTGTTTTTTATTCCAGGAAGAAGCGGCTATTCTTATTTTCTTCAATATCTCATGAAATCTCCATAGATAATGGGGGCTACTACTAAACTGTTAGTTTTAACGGATAAAAATTAATGAATATGTCCGGACTCGAACTCGAGACTTCGGGATTGCATACTTTACGTATGAGTTTCAATTAATTAATAATTATTGTTTTAGTGACGAATAATTATTAATTCACGAAATGGACACTTAACGGTACCTAACGACCGTTAGGTGAAAGTTAAAGGACTAAACAAGAAATAGAGAAAGTTGTGAGTTGGGCTTGTGTACCCATGTTCGGCTGAAAACTCAAACCCATAGGGTTTGGGATTGCTTTTGCTCCAAGATTTGAGATTAGTATAAATGCATGCCTCATGTATTCATTCAAATCATCCCTTGGTTCATTAGCAAGCCAATTCACTTTCTTTCTCTTATTCTTTGAGCTATAGAAGATCCCTCATGATTGACTAAGGCTCACTAGTAGTGCTTGCTCGTGAATCAAGAACCTAGCTTTTCTAATTGAAACGCTAATAGTACGTGCGTTCGAGAACGAAGTGTTAGCATACTTTTGCTAACGTAGTGGTGATTGCCCATTCGACTAACCTTTTAGCCGATCCCCATTTAAACCCTAATTAAGGTTTATAGTTCTTGTTCATTGATTCTTGTTCTTGCTAGAAATCATAAAGGTACACTTCCTTTTATATTCGGTTAATTTATTTACATGTATTTGATCTTTTCCGCTGCATACTCTATGATGTTTATGTGTTTATATTAGTTTTATGATTCACATATTCCAACAGTGGCATCTAGAACCGTTAATACATGTAATATATTACCGAAACACATAAAATTGAAACGTTTGATTAATTACATGCTTGGTATTCTTATGTTTTTAAATCTTTCATAAACCCTAGAATTTATTTTTTTTTAAATGTCGATTTTAATTTATTTATTTTAATAAATGTCGAATTTTTTTTTTTTGTGAAAAGAAAATTAGGGTTTTGAATTTTGTTTTAAAACTTGTAGAAAGCCTAGGATGCATGTAATATTTATGTGTATGGATATTATGATATGCCGTTTTGGTTGCGTTCCTGATTGACATGATTATATGTTTATAATATGTGCTATTTGGGCATCCATGACAAACTATGCATGTGTTGTCTTGGATTATGATGTTTTGTTGATTTCATGCTTATTATGCGATTTTATTATAATTGATAAGTTGTTTAGTAAATATTATGAATAAAGACTACTAAAATTTGATTAATTATAAAATTAGGGAAGACCCTATTACAAATCGTGTATAAATCAATTATGTGTGTTTTAAATTGATTTATTTGCATGTCCATTATTATTGTTGTTTGTTTGTTTTATTTAATTACTTTTGTTTTATATGTTATGTGACATGATAAAAAAAGATTCTAACCTAGATAATAACTATTCCCCGGCAGCGGCGCCAAAAACTTGATGCATAGGAATTGCACCAGGCTTTACCTCTCAAGGGATCTTGAGAAGCTTACAACCCCCACCAGGCAGTGTACCTGATCGTTGTAGTATAGTATAGTGACAAGTACCGGGGGATTGATCGTTCAGCTAGGAATAGTGTCGCTAGGATTAGAAAACCTAATTACTAGTGCTAGAGGTGAGGGATGATTATTTTTGTATTTTTATATTTTTTAGAAAGCAAGTAAAAATCTCGGGTTTGAAGGATTTAGGCGGAATTAGTTGCTAGTCAACTAACCCAATACTAAGATGCAATCAAAATAAAATACTAGAAATGAAAATAAAACTAAATGAAACTAAGGTTGTGAGCAATAAGTGGAGAAATGTGTTTACTTAGATTTCACTACTCCCTAGATATCTTTTACACGTTAATTACTTGTTATAGTTGCGTGGATGACGGATTGTATTCCTTAATACCATTCATGGGGTGGCGTACTTAACTCCCCAATCCTATGAGTGCCTACTTCACTCCTATGTCGAGCCGGCTAAGAAGCTCCTAACATGGGATCAATAGAATTTACTCATGCATTAAATACAACCAATAAAACCTAGTACACATCGGTTCATGTTTCCTAAGACGTTCAAGCATGTTACCGTTTGGAGATCTGCCAGTTTTCTTAAGCCTAACATCGAAATCATTCATCCAATACAACCATAGACAAGTAATCAACGCATAATCAACATCTAGGTTTCATTAGATCTAAGCAAACACAAGATAAATCTAGCCTAGCATGGTGGAATCAAGACAAGCACAAGATATAGACAACCAACACATAGACATATTGATTGAATTAAAAGAACACTTATCTCAATTACACATGTAAGGGTTCAAGGGCTGAAAACCCTTGAAAAACCTGTAAAAATCGTATATGGTTCGGCCTTAGGGTTTCTCCAAACTTGTTCCTCCTAATGAATGAAAATTAGAAAACTATATATAGAAAATTGAGTCTGACGGCGTCAAGAACAAATGGGTGACGCCGTCATCTCGCTGCCAAAAGAATTCTCGGACTGCCTTGATCTACATCTGACGCCGTCATGTATTAACTTTTTCCAGGCCGTCACGTATTTTACTCTTGACGCTCTTCCTTGTGACGCCTTCATTTCTGTACTGGGTCGTCAAGAAATTTACTCTTGACGCCGTCAGGAAATTGCTCTTGACGCCGTCACCTACTGTTCCCAGCTTGGAAAATTAAGTCTTTGGCGTTTTCTTCACTTTTATGCTCCAAAAACGTCCGAATTGCTTCCTATTCCAGATTTCACCCCCAAAGTACCTAAAATCACAAAAGGAACGATTTAGGGCAATATTTGATCAAATAAATTCGATTCCGGGCTTAAATGACCCCCTTAAAGTGGTTCATTTTTCGCCTCATCATATACCCTTACACTTGAAATTTGCTTGTCCTCAAGCAAATGCGCTTTTATTCAAATAAAAATACAAGTTAGGGGTCATTTAACACTAATATAAAATTAATTACAACAAATAATCGTTCCACTAAAGACCAAAGACAAGCACGGAGGTCATACACAAGCACCTCACAAATAGTGTTTAGATACTCACATCTCTCGGGTGTAATAAAGTATAAATTACAATATGGAAATGGAAGATATCTCTCACAACCTGTCATAGCAAAATAGATTACCATAGGCTTGGGAAATGATCAAACCTCCACCACATGGCGTAAGCACCTAGGATAAACTATCAAAGAGGTCTTTTAAAGGGTTGTAACGTTAGATGTAGGGATATGAAATACACGGTTTTGTTAGATATAGGCAGTCTTTACTGGTGGCGAGTTAACAATCTTGGTCAATTGCATGTACAATATGGCGTTGCTAAGCCAAGACTAGACTCGACTTAAGCTAATAAATGAAAAATAAAAAAAACATAAAATGAACATAGAATAAAACGGGATGGTAGTCCGTATGTTTTTTCTCTTTTTCTTTTTCTATTTTTTTTCTTGATTTTTTCGATTTTTTTTTTTTTTTTTTTTTTTTTTTTTTTTTTTTTTTTTTTGCATACACTCTTACCCTACCATCCAAAATAATACATCATAGGGAATGAACATTCCCCTTACACTTGAATTTTTTCATACTTTACAATTAACTAATCTAATGACTCGAATTAAGAAAATCAAAACACTTGGAGTACTTTTAAGATTAACGCACATATGGGGGTAATAAATGATGTTCTTCCCCATTACTCCATAAATAAGTACTTTACCCATGAGTCCCAATCGTCCCAAAACAATATGTACAAGGATATGACTCGACTTAGTAACCATGTAATCAATTAGATATTTAACTTAGGGTTTAACAAATAACAATAATGCACTAAAAATGAGCGCATACACGGAAGGCTAAGGCGATTTGGGTGTACATTTAAGTGGGGTGTAACAAATTCTTCCTTTAAGTAAGATGCTTAAAGTTAGAAACGAAAAGATAGGCTCAGAGGGGTGTACTAGGGGTTTCGTGTACTAAAACTGAGTACAACGCTAAGGTGTGGGAAAAATTAGTTGACTTAACTAGCCAAGTAATATAACTTAAGCGGTCAAGTAATTATGATACGGGTTTAACACAAGGGTGATCCTAATGCCTCTTATCATGTAGTAAATCCTACTACACGAATGTAGTCTCACTAGCGGTCTCGGGATGCATCACTAACGCAAGTTCTAGAATCTAAATGCTACCGGTACACTCATAAGCACTAATAGTAAATGCTTTTCCTATCAAATCTAAAGGCGAACCTCACATATTTGGGTGGAAAATTTTTCTGAATATACGGTTTTGTGCTAGTCATACAATCTCCTATCCATGAGACGCTTGCTATGGCTAAAGTTTCACTCCTAAATGTTGTAAAAATTTTTAAATTTGGCGCTAAAATTACACTAACAAGTATTTCTCATAGTTTTATTACACATCTACCATTAAACAAACAAACTCAAGCGAAAGTGCATATGTAAGGTATCATCATTTTACCCTCCCCTTACACTTAAGATGAACATTGTCCCCAATGTTCAAGTAAAGAATATAAAAGTGAAACAAGTAAAAAGAATGAAATCAAATACTCCCCTGATTCGCTCGGTATGGATAATAAGGTGGCCAGGTTAGATCTTCCTCCAAGAAAATGAACAATCAAAGATTCCCTTCCAGAATATAAATCATCTTCTTGTCATACATAACCTGTTAAACCTGAGAAAACAAACAAAGCAACCTCGCATAAAATCGGCGGCAATCTATATAAGTTACTAAATCCTAGAAAACAAAGTAAGATATAATGCTTGTGGAATAAAGTTTGCAGATTTCCTGGAGATTATAAAACTTAATAATTCAACAAAAACTTTAAACTCCGTTAGAAAAACAAAACTGGTAAAATTTCCAGATTTTTGCACGTGACGCCGTCAAGAGTAAACTCGTGACGCCGTCAGAAGTGACCTGCAGAAATTCTTATGTTAAGTTTCCGGAAAATTTCTAGAAAAACTTGGTCCTACTTCCTGGAAAATCCTGCAAAACTTCATTATGACTCAATACAAGCATTTGACTCTAACAAATACGAATATACATGTCCATTTAATATTGTGGAGAATCATGATCGGTTTGTTTCTTAAAAACATATTTGGGGTTTCCCCTTACACTTATCTTTTGCAAAAATACTTTTAGGTGGAGTTAAGACTAGGCCAAAACAACAAAGTAAAATATTTCCACTATTTAGTTTAGAAACATGATCTACCAACAATAAAAATAAAACATGCATACGGAAGCAAATAACAAACAAACAAAATAAAATCACACAAAGCATGGGTTGCCTCCCAAGAAGCGCTTTTCTTTATTTACGAGTCTTGTAGCTAGACTCAAGGTCATGGGTTACTACGTGACCTCATCGTTGGTTCCACTTTCTGATTGTAAATATTCTTTGTAGAAACCAATCACCTTTTTCTCAATCGCTCCTATAATCCTATGGGCAAATTCCTTATCGACTTTATACTTTTGTCCTAGAGCCAAACAATCTTTGTAGAAGAGACTCCTCTTTTCCCATACATAATCCATGCCCTTTTTCTTATCCTCTTCATTGATGTCCTCAAAAGCACCAACGTTATCCTTGTTAAATCGGGATATAAAGCGAAATTCTTTCATTCTATTAGGCATCCTATAAGTGATCCTATCGGTGTTACTTGAAAATTGGATTGTCCCTTCTATCTCATCATATTCTAACTTTGACTCCTCAACAAACGGTTTGCCAAACACCACATTGGACAATCGGCAATCAATAACATTAGCAAGATCTTCGACAATCATAAAGTCGGTGACAAAAGTGAAATTCCCAACAAAGACATGTAGACCTTTAACTCTCCCGACAAAGTTACAAACTCCACTGGGGTATTTGGGATCTCTTCTAGGTTCAAGTCTTGTTTTCACTATATCATTATAAACATTTGAGGACATAATGTTGATTGGGGATTTAAAGTCAATGTAAGCATTTTCAACGTGTCTGTACCCAATCATACATGGTATCTTAGCATTCTTAGGATCGCCTCTCTTTATCTTAGGTTCAATTATAGTAAAAGGAGATCGCGGGTTATCAATAAGATTATTATAATATGCAATCTCCACCTTAGTGGGGTATAGATTAAAGTAATCATTAAGCTTCGGATCTATTTCCCCCTCTTCTAGTTCCTCAACAACATTCACAAAATCATTAGGCCCTAGGTCCTCATTTGAATACAAGGCGGTCGCTAGGTCACTAAATGCATGGTCGAGCTCAACCTTAATCAACCTATTAAGCTCCCTAAGTTCCCTAATCTTACTCTCAATTTGTTCACGTAACACAGACACTTCTCTAGAGGAAAGGGGTGGATTCGCGTTTTCCATAATGGTCAATGGAATAGTCAATGAATTTAATTTACTAACAAAGGCACAAAGAAAAAGATAGACTAAAGAAACCTAAAAATAAAAATAAAATCTTACTAGAAAGGAATCTAGCAAGTAGACCTAATAAAAAGAGATTCTAACCTAGACAATAACTATTCCCCGGCAGCGGCGCCAAAAACTTGATGCGTAGGGATTGCACCAGGCTTTACCTCTCAAGGGATCTTGAGAAGCTTACAACCCCCACCAGGCAGTGTACCTGATCGTTGTAGTATAGTATAGTGACAAGTACCGGGGGATTGATCGTTCAGCTAGGAATAGTGTCGCTAGGATTAGAAAACCTAATTACTAGTGCTAGAGTTGAGGGATGATTATTTTTGTATTTTTATATTTTTTAGAAAGCAAGTAAAAATCTCGGGTTTGAAGGATTTAGGCGGAATTAGTTGCTAGTCAACTAACCCAATACTAAGATGCAATCAAAATAAAATACTAGAAATGAAAATAAAACTAAATGAAACTAAGGTTGTGAGCAATAAGTGGAGAAATGTGTTTACTTAGATTTCACTACTCCCTAGATATCTTTTACACGTTAATTACTTGTTATAGTTGCGTGGATGACGAATTGTATTCCTTAATACCATTCATGGGGTGACGTACTTAACTCCCCAATCCTATGAGTGCCTACTTCACACCTATGTCGAGCCGGCTAAGAAGCTCCTAACATGGGATCATTAGAATTTACTCATGCATTAAATACAACCAATAAAACCTAGTACACATCGGTTCATGTTTCCTAAGACGTTCAAGCATGTTACCATTTGGAGATCTGCCAGTTTTCTTAAGCCTAACATCGAAATCATTCATCCAATACAACCATAGACAAGTAATCAAAACATAATCAACATCTAGGTTTCATTAGATCTAAGCAAACACAAGATAAATCTAGCCTAGCATGATGAAATCAAGACAAGCACAAGATATAGACAACCAACACATAGACATATTGATTGAATTAAAAGAACACTTATCTCAATTACACATGTAAGGGTTCAAGGGCTGAAAACCCTTGAAAAACCTGTAAAAATCGTATATGGTTCGGCCTTAGGGTTTCTCCAAACTTGTTCCTCCTAATGAATGAAAATTAGAAAACTATATATAGAAAATTGAGTCTGACGGCGTCAAGAACAAATGGGTGACGCCGTCATCTCGCCGCCAAAAGAATTATCGGACTGCCTTGATCTACATCTGACGCCGTCATGTATTAACTTTTTCCAGGCCGTCACGTATTTTACTCTTGACACTCTTCCTTGTGACGCCTTCATTTCTGTACTGGGCCGTCATGAAATTTACTCTTGACGCCGTCAGGAAATTGCTCTTGACGCCGTCACCTACTGTTCCCAGCTTGGAAAATTAAGTCTTTGGCGTTTTCTTCACTTTTATGCTCCAAAAACGTCCGAATTGCTTCCTTTTCCAGATTTCACTCCCAAAGTACCTAAAATCACAAAAGGAACGATTTAGGGCAATATTTGATCAAATAAATTCGATTCCGGGCTTAAATGACCCCCTTAAAGTGGTTCATTTTTCGCCTCATCAGTGAGCCTCCATTCTGGCTTGACGCTCGCCTGTGAGTCAAATTTAGTTTTACCTAACATCCATGATAACTATGAAGCACTTAAGGCAAAGTTGTAAGTTTCTCAACGCCTCAATCAAAACTTTGGAGATTTAAGCTCGTAAAGAAACTAATGAGTAAAAGTTTTTTACATGAAACATATGCTACAAGATGAATGCATGACATCTTTGTACATATATTTTGATTACACACATCAAATTTACTACCCTTAAATTTAAGTTATCGCCTTCCAATGAAACGGAAACACCTAAAATTGGATCTACGTCAGGGCGTAACCAGACTAGATTGCAATGGAAGGGCAAATTACATGATTTCATCACTAGCAGATCAACTGGTGTGGTGTAATTATGTAAGTTTGTTGTTTCTTAAGTTGGTTAACTTAATTGAGTTAATAGCGGGTACTGATCACTCAAGGCATAAGATGGGGATAAAACATGATTACATTATTGCAACTGCGGTTGGCAAATATGTAAATCCCATCCTTTCTAGGAATTGCAATTGAATATTGGCAATTGGGACACGTCTCGTACCTTGTTGAATACCGTCATCACTAGCAGATCAACTGATGTGATGAACCTATGTCAATTTGGATCCTAGTTTTTCATTGTAAAATTAAATGGTTATATGATTATGAACCAAGGGTATTTAATTTTCTTGAAATTTTATTATCGAAAGTACTAACTTTTGAATTTTTTCTGTAGAAATGGCTACACTCGAAAACACTAATATGAGCAACATGAGTTCTGCGTTCAAGCAAATGATTGATCGAGACAAGTTGACTGGTGAAAATTTCAATGATTGGTTTCGATCCTTAAGAATCACCTTGAGGATGGCCAAAAGATATGATTATCTTGGTGAACCACTTCCTGAAAAACTTGCTGAGGATGCAACACAAGCACAGAAGGATGCTTACAATGTTGAATATGAAAAGCACAATGATGTGGCTTGTCTCATGTTGGCTGGGATGGATACTCAATTGCAGAAACAGTTTGAGCGATATGGACCCATGGACATGATAAATGAACTCAGACGAATGTTTGAGAAACCACCTGCTGCAGAATTATATGATTTAATAGAATCTGTGCATAATTGTAAGCAGGAAGCAGGAAAATCCGTGAGTGCCCACGTATTGTCCATGAAACATTATATGGACCAATTGGAGCGACTTGGCTGCGGATATCAGGAAAGCGTATGTATTGGTCTCATCTTGCGATCCCTTAATCAGGATTTGTATAGTGAGTTTGTACGCAACTATAATATGCATTGCAAGGGGAAGACAGTTATTGAAGTTCATGCAATGCCTATTGATTATGAGAAAGGCCTGAATAAGAAGGCACCTACACCAGCTGTAATGGTGATATAGGGTGGTAGGATCACCAAGAAGAAACCCAACAAAACGTAAAATGCGAACTTCAAGTTGCGACTCACCAACAGAAGCCTAAGAAGCAAAATCCTCCTCCTGCTAAGAAGAAGGAAAATTTCAATAAGGATTTGGCTACTTGTCACTACTGCAACACTCCTGGTCATTGGAAGTGGAACTGTCCATTGTTACTAGAGGAGTTGCGCCTCAACAAAGGTAAAATGCCTGGTAACGTCGCAAGCACTTCAGGTATGTTTATGATTGAGTTATTTTCTTTTCCTCGTAAGAATAATTCCTGGATCTATGATACAGAATGTGGTACTCACGTCTGTAATACGTCGCAGGGACTTAGAGGAGCAAGGAAGCTGGCCTATGGAGAAAGATACTTGTACGTAGGAAATGGTGTACGTGCAGCAGTTGAAGCCATAGGGACTTTCGATTTAGTTTTACCTTCGGGAATGAAACTAGTATTGAATTATTGTCATTATGCACCCTCTATTGTTAGGGGTGTCATTTCAGTTTCTTTGTTATTGGATAATGGTTTTGTTCACACATTTATTAATCATGGAATTTCTGTTTCTTTAAATAATGTTTTTTACTTTAATGCAATTCCAATAAATGGTGTGTTTGAAATTGATATGGAAAATTCCATGTCTAATAGAAATAATTCTACGTATAGCATTAGCAATAAGAGAATCAAGTCTAACTTGGATTCGTCTTATCTTTGGCACTGTCGTCTTGCTCATATAGGCAAGGATCGCATGGAAAAGCTGCAACATGATAGGCTTTTGCAAAAGATCAATGATGATTCATTTGATAAATGCGAATCCTGCATATCTGGGAAGATGACAAGGAAACCTTTTTCACATCAAGTGGAAAGGGCTACAGATCTACTTGGATTAATACACACTGATGTGTGTGGTCCACTTAGACATGTGTCAAAACGTGGTGCTACCTAATTCATAACCTTCACGGATGATTATAGTCGTTATGGTTATGTTTATTTACTTAAATATAAACATGAAGTCTTTAATACCTTCAAGGCTTTCAAAAGTGAAGTAGAATTACAACTCGGTAAGATGATTAAGGCACTTCGATCCGATAGAGGCGGTGAATATTTAAGCCAAGAGTTTAAAGATTATCTAACTGAGTGTGGCATAGTCCAGCATCTCACGACTCCTTATACTCCACAGCAAAATGGTGTATCTGAAAGGAGAAATCGTACTTTGCTAGACATGGTATGATCAATGTTTAATCTTACATCTCTACCCTTATCCTTTTGGGATTATGCCCTTGAAACTGCTATTCGCGTATTGAATATGGTTCCATCAAAGAAGGTTGACAAGACTCCATATGAATTATGGACAGGAAAAGCTCCCAACTTTTCTTACTTAAAGGTCTGGGGTTGTGACGCGTTTGTTAAACGTGATTCACCAGATAAACTCCAACAGAGATCTGTTAAGTGTATCTTCATAGGATACCCAAAGGAAACGATGGGTTACTACTTTTACTTTCCACCAGAGAATAAAGTCATTGTGGCTAGGTATGGAGATTTCTTTGAAAAGAATCTCATATCTCAAGAATTCAGTGGGAGAGTTTATGATCTAGAAGATGAAGATACATCACCTTCTGAAAACACTAGCACACTTCCTGTGGAACCTGAAAGTTTAGGTCCTCCACTTGAAGTGGAAGTGGTACCCATTCGCAGATCTTCAAGAACTGTGATAGCACCCAAACGTCTATGTCTTAACGTAGAATGTGAGGAAACTATACTAGGGGATCTTTATGAACCTACTAGTTATAAGGCTGCCATAAATGGTCCTGATAAGGAGAAATGGCAGAGTGCTATGAATGGGGAAATGCAGTCCATGAAAGACAACGAAGTCTGGGAAGAAGTAAACCTACCTCCAAATGCTAAGGTAGTTGGAAGTAAATGGTTCTACAAAATGAAAACAGACATGGATGGCATTGTACACACCTATAAGGCTCGTTTGGTAGCTAAAGGCTCTACTCAAACATTTGGTGTTGACTATAAGGAGACTTTTTCTCCTGTAGCTGACATTAGAGCTATTAGGATTCTCTTAACCATAGCTGCCTACTATAACTATGAGATATGGCAAATGGATGTCAAAACCGCCTTTTTGAATGGTCGCCTAGATGAAGACATCTATATGGCGCAGCCTGAGGGGTTTGTGAATCCATAATTTCCAAACCGTGTATGCAAACTTAAAAGATCCATTTATGGATTGAAGCAAGCATCACATCAATCGAATAAGAGATTTGACGCAGAAATCAAAAGTTTTGGATTTAGTCAGAATCTTGATGAGCCATGTGTATACCAGAAAGCTAGTGGGAGTAATGTTACTTTCCTTATCCTATATGTCGATGACATATTAATCTTAGGAAATCATATGCCAAATTTAAACGAAGTTAAAGCTTATCTTGGTAGATGTTTTCATGAAGGATTTAGGAGAAGCAGCATTCATCCTTGTAATCAAGATCTACAGAGATAGATCAAAGCGGTTGATTGGATTAAGTCAAAGTGCTTACATTGATAAAGTATTGAAGAGATTTAATATGCAAAACTCCAAGAAAGGATATTTGCCAATGCAAGTAGAACATGGCTTAAGTAGCAAACTGTGTGCCTCAACACCTAAAGAGGTTGCACTCATGAAGAAAGTTCCATATGCTTCAGCAGTAGGATCTATCATGTATGCAGTTAGATGCACAAGACCTGATGTGGCGTTTGCACAAAATATGACCAGTCGTTATCAACAGAATCTAGGTGGAAAGCATTGGCACGCTGTTAAAAGCATTCTTAAGTATTTAAGGAATACTAAAGATATGTTTCTAGTGTATGGGGGAAATCTAGAAGCAGAACTTGAAGTTACAGGTTACTGTGATGCGTCCTTTGAAACTGATAAAGATGATACGAAGTCTCAGACGGGTTATGACTTTGTTATTAATAGAGGAGCAGTTGACTGGAAGAGCAAGAAGCAGACAACGATTGCGATGTCTGTTACAGAAGCTGAGTATATTGCTACATCGGAAGCTGCAATGGAAGCTGTTTGGATTAGGAAATTCATTTCGGGGCTTGGTATTATGTCGTCAATTGAATTACCTATTAATATGCATTGTGACAACTCTGTCGCAGTTACATTCGCCAATGAACCTGGAGTGATGAAGGGCGCCAGACATTTTCCTAGAAGATATCACTATGTTCGAGAACAAGTCGATATAGGTGAAATCAATTTACTCAAGATTCACACAGATAACAATCTAGCTGATCCATTTACGAAGGCTTTATCTAAAGAAAAGCTTACTCAACATGGTAATGGCATTGGACTTCGTTTAGCTAGTAGTTTCATGTAGATCTGTGGTTAGTATTTGGATAAAGGATATTGTAAACAATAATTATTCAAATGAAATGAAGTATTTTGTTATGTTATTTCCATTTATAAATATTGTATCCTATATTTGCATGTTTAATCTGTGAATAACTTAAAGTTATTCTAAATAGTCCGTTGTCAATTAATGATATGGGAGTATCATTGAACTAAGACAAATCTGAGTTTTGGTATAATATACTTAAAATATATTGATGCGTGGACATGCCAAATTCACATGATATTCAATAAATGAAAAATTAGATATAGGACAAAATCCCAATTACATGATTATACTTATGGATGTTGTCATTGTAGTAAATCATGAATATTTATCCTCAGACTTGAGATACCAGGTAACTACTGTGGATGTAGCTCATTTTCTGTGAGATAATCTAACGATATCCGTAACTGGTAGTTATAAGGATTATTTTCAGAGGTGATGCGAAGTTCATAGGTTATGCTTGTAGTCAATACAGGATTTGGTTCCTTCAAATTTGTTTTGAAGTTTAATACTGTTTGGCCACTCGTAGGATTAATAAGATGTTTGCATGGCCATGGCCATGCCCAAGGTCTATCTGGAATGCATTCAGATGAATTGGTAATCTTGCTTAATCATAAATAACGAGAAACAATAGTTAATTATGGAATGACTTCGATCCATATCCATATTAACATAGTATTAGAATCAAAAGGATAAGTATGATGATGAATCATCAAATGTGGTTTTTTCCAGGAAAGCCATACTCGTGATCGTTCAGGGGACATTGGCGTGTTATGCTAGACTAACCATTGTCATTAATACATTAATGTATATCCGAGTGGGAGCTGTTAGTTTTAACGGATAAAAATTAATGAATATGTCCGGACTCGAACTCGAGACTTCGGGATTGCACACTTTACGTATGAGTTTCAATTAATTAATAATTATTGTTTTAGTGACGAATAATTATTAAATTCACGAAATGGACACTTAACGGTACCTAACGACCATTAGGTGAAAGTTAAAGGACTAAACAAGAAATAGAGAAAGTTGTGAGTTGGGCTTGTGTACCCATGTTCGGCTGAAAACTCAAACCCATAGGGTTTGGGATTGCTTTTGCTCCAAGATTTGAGATTAGTATAAATACATGCCTCATGTATTCATTCAAATCATCCATTGGTTCATTAGCAAGCCAATTCACTTTCTTTCTCTTATTCTTTGAGCTATAGAAGATCCCTCGTGATTGACTAAGGCTCACTAGTAGTGCTTGCTCGTGAATCAAGAACCTAGCTTTTCTAATTGAAACGCTAATAGTACGTGTATTCGAGAACGAAGTGTTAGCATACTTTTGCTAACGTAGTGGTGATTGCCCATTCGACTAACCTTTTATTCGATCCCCATTTAAACCCTAATTAGGGTTTATAGTTCTTGTTCATTGATTTCTTTTTCTTGCTAGAAATCACAAAGGTACGCTTCCTTTTATATTCGGTTAATTTATTTACATCTATTTGATCTTTTCCGCTGCGTACTCTATGATGTTTATGTGTTTATATTAGTTTTATGATTCAAATATTCCAACATAAACCCTAATCGTTTTTATATAGTCGGTTCTTTAATCGACTTTTCTATGAAGGGTTTAGTTTTTGATCATTATTTATATACCCTAGCCGATTACTTGGCATATCTTTCAATCGATTTGAGGGTTTCTTTACCCTTAGTGATTACTTTTACTTTGTAATCGTTTTTTAGGGTTTTCTGGTTTGGTTCGATCGTTTAGCCTTTCTTGGTATAATCTTCTACGATCTGCTTTCTTGTGATGTACGTATGTCAGATTTAGTGATCCATTGCATTTAACCTGTTTAGGGTTTTGATTTATTATAAGCCGGTATACGCTACATTGATGTTTGGGTAGTATTCGTGCCATGTTCATGCTTTTGATTCCAGTCGACTTTATAGGTCGATTATAGTTAACATGGTGCGTTTTAGTTGTTAGTGATGATTGATCTGGTTATTAACTGTACGTCAACCTTTGCCAGGGGTTGTGTGGTTTCGTTGTGTTCTAACATGATGTTTGTTTCTTGGTCGTGGGCTTTGGAGAGATGGAAGTTTGTTTTTGTGTTCTTGTTCATTCTGGTCGATTGATGCTGCTAAGTCTTGATTATTTCCAACTGATTATTATGGACATTAATGTGTACGTTAGGGTCCCGAAACCCTAAGGCTGGTTGTTATTGGTTCGGCACTGTCATTCAGCCCTTATTGATGTACATGGTGTTGTCTTAGTCCTCATATAGATGATTATTAGATCAGTTTCAACAAGGAGTTCATGGTGTGCGTTTAATGAGAATTAGTCTGGTATGGAGCTGACTGGGTTATGGGCAAATCTGATGTGGTTTGGTTTGTTAGGGTTTACTTGGCATGGTAACTCTATGCTTTGTATCACTTTTGATTTCTTGTTAGGGGTTTGATTCACCCTTGCAAATACATTGGTTACTTTCACAAGATCTGGTGCTGATTCGTCTATTGAGTTGGTTTTGTGATCGTTATTTCATGAGATTGTTGTGATATATGTTTTTCCTTTAGTGTTCACACGCGTATGAAGGGCTGGTGTGCGAGTGTTATTACTTACTTCAGCCTTTGTGCCATCATGGGAGGTGTGAAGGCATTGTGACTTGATCATTGGTTGTCTTCATGTGTTTCACTCGGATTGGTTGGAAGATTGTTTCAAGTTATTATATGCTGGAAGGTAGGGTCAATTAGACCATGTTTATGTTTCAAATTCGATTTGCTACGGATTGCACTCTTATTAGGTTATTAGATTATGCATATTGCATAATACTAATAGAAGACGCAATGAATTTGTTTTGGAATGAGCACGTGGAAGGCGAGGAAACTTGTATGGGTTTCTTCATGTTAAAGATCTGGATCGCTATGATGACTTTGAAGACTTTTATATTGTATTTTTATCTTAAGTCATTGTTAGTTGTATTTGGATTTGGTAGTTATAAGAGTGATCTGTCATTCTTATATAGTCGTTAGGGTAATGTCCTTAGGGACCGAGATGAGGGACTCACTCTCATCCGTTATATTTCAATGTTTTTTTGTTTATATATTTACCAGGGTGTAGGATTACTCCCCTTTACAAAAAAAAAAAAATAATAATAATAAAAAATAAAAAGTTCTACAACCACATGCAACTCGTTAATCCTTGTCTAAAACTAGCGGTTATCCATGCATTAAAATAGAAGATCAAGTGAGGACGAAATTTCGTCCAAAAAAAAGTAAGGACAAACTAGCTAAAACTAGTGGTTGTCCATGTATTAAAACTAGACGAATACCCGTGCATAACAACGGGATTTTATAACGACAGATCGTTTAGTGATAAAATAAAGTTTATGAGTTATAAATGAAAAATAATAAAAGTTAGGGGTGGCAAATCTTGCCCAATTTGTAATTTTTGGGCAATTTTTGACACTTTTTTAAAAGTTTGGGGCGTTTTTTGCCCCATTGCATTTATTTGATGGGCTCTTACAGGCAAAAGATAAAAACAGATATTATTAGATGGGTTTTTGAATCACATAATTCAATTTTCAAGCAATTACTCTCATTTTTTTTTCCGTCCAATTCACTTGTCACTGGTAACTATAAAACATTCAAACTATTTTAATTTTAATTTATCTCATTCATTAACTATTTTATGCATAATTATTTAATACTCTAATTAATTGATAGATATATTTAATTAGTTGCATTTTTATTCATTTAATACTCTATATTTTTTTTAAGAAAAAATAATTAAATATAGTTAAGACTTAGATGTTTGATCTTTTTTTTACAAGATGAATTAAAGGAGTTTTTAGGACTGTTCCGAATGTTTTTAATAGTTGAATTATAATTTGCTCGTTTTAGCCTGTGCCCGTTTGGCCCGATTTATAATTTGTCCGTTTAGGCCGTGCCTGTTTTAACCCGTGCCATTTTAGCCCGTGCCCGTACCCGCCCGTTTTGCCACCTCTAATAAAAGTTTGAAGATTTAGGGATTAAATGTGTTGACTTATTGACTTTGTTGACTTATTGACTTTGATACTTAAGCTCATGTCAACATAATGTTTTGAAACCCGGTTGAACCGTTCTGGTCGAAAAATTGGTCGATTTAAACCGAGTCATGCTTTTAATAACTGAATCCGTCGTGTCCAGTTTTCAAAACTATATGTTTTTCCCAGTTGAACCCGTTGGTCCGGTCCAGTTTTCAAAACTATATGCAACATCAACTTGTTAGCTTGTATAAAGTTTTGTGTGTTTTATTAATTTGTATAATGTGTATAATAACATATACTTTTCATTTTAGGGTGTTTTAAAAATAACATTAATTAGTGTGTTTAATTATTTTATATTTTATATTATATTGTAGCTTGTTTAAATTGTATATTGTGAAAATTTTATTGTATTTTTTTTTAGTAAGTGGTGTTTTAATTGATTGTTTTTAATTTGATATAGATTGCTTTTAATTGGTTGTACCATATGAATAAATTATTGTAATTTTAAGTTATGGGTGTTTTAATATGAGCATTAATTACACAATTCATTTTCTCTCACCCTTGTAATATGGAAGGGCAAAATGAGGATTGACTGAAAATTCAGTTTTTCACTTTTCCCCTTTGACTAAATTTACATTATAAGTAGTTAAGATTAGGATGTATTACGTGTGTATTTGATACTTTGATATTTCATGTTCTCTTTTCAGAAGGGTCGATTAGTATTATGTGTTTACTAATAGGATTAAGTGATCATTAAATGTATCTACTACTAACTTAGAACAATATCTAGTTAATATAATAAATTGAGCAAAATATGAAACATGTTCACGTGTATTTTGATTGTTATATTCACGAGTATTTTAAATAGGTGAGACGAGTTTACCTATGATAGGTATATGTTACCTACCACCCGCCCATTACTCACCGGTGAGTGTTTTTCATCTACGATGCCTCCTCGTATAAAAATTGACGTGGTTATCCACCTATTACGGTCGAGTGCATCCGGGTTATGTGTTTTTTCTCGGCCCGGCCATCCCTCGGGGTTCTTCGAAATAAATATAGATTTGACCAATTGTGTATCGAGAAAAATTGTTTATAAAAAAGGGGTATCCAAAGGGGACGGTTCACATGGTGGGTCCAAAGTCCACAAGACAAGATTACTATTCACCATCCTCACGGCCCTATCATTCTCTCTCTCCGTATCTTTCTTCCACTTTAGATTTTTTATTGTCAATATTTTATTTTTCTTGTGGCTTGGAGATTTTATTTTCTTATTTATTCAAGGAATATCTAAATGACGTATAGAGCAATATTTTAAAATTTAGGTCGACCGTTCAGTTCAACCAGTCAAAAATCATGAACCTGTTAGAGGAGAAAAAAAAAACAGTTTAACCATCGGTTAAATCCAGAATAGGAAGCTCGACCAAATCAATTACAGTAATGCATGTTATTGGGTGAGAAGCTACTGAACCAAATAATTTTATGTTCAAGTCTTGCTTAATACATGTGAGTTAGTGGTTATATAATGTGAGATTGTTAGTTGCCGTTTTAAAAAATCAAATTACAAAATCTGTTTTAAAACATTGATATTTATTTATTTATTTATTTTTATATATAATACTGAATTGAATTTACATAGTGGTGGAAGGCAAGCGAGTAACAAGCTGCGCCGCTAGCCCTTTTAAAATTGCAAAACTAATCCCCTTTTTGAATTGCAAAACATTGATATTTATTACTATGCATAGCACGTTGAACTCTGTTGAGTAGCTCCACTGCCTTAGGTGCAAGAAAACCAAAAATATCAAACGCGAAAGGAATAAAAACATGCTGATTTTCAATGCACGCTTGAGGCGGCTTTCAAAGCAGCCTGTCCTACTGTAGAGAAAATGCGTCTTATATGATTGCACATTGTGTTGTTAGATCTTTTTATGAATAATCCTTACACTTTGGAGCATAAACGAGTATATATTGTATATTATTCGAGAATTAAAGTACCGTTTAGGATGAACCTACCATGGTTAGCTATTTGTAATTTTAGAATGTGCTTATGAAAAGACTTTGCCTACGCATTGTATAAATGATGTTTTTCCAAAAAGTTTATTAAAATAATAATAATAATAATAATAATAATAATAATAATAATAATAATAATATATTATTTTACTAACTTAAGTTCGATCATATCACGGTTTACAAAATATTGAACATTTTATAGCATCATAACACATATTTCATCATGCGTTTGAGAAAATGATATAAAATCATGCCCTCTTTGACCTTTTTAACGGAAATTTTGTATAAATGATCAAAGGTTTACCAGATTTGCAGTAACTATATCGTTGTCTATATAGATCTACAAACGAACCTTCGTAGTTTTAATGTTACAACTGTTTACTATTAAAGGATAAATAGGCCGAAGCCCTGTCTGTGGCCTATTTATTCTCTAATACGAGCTTGGGGCCTATTTATCCTCTAATACTTACAAGGACCAAGGTACAATATTCACACTTTTGTTTATTTGACCCAACAATATTATTAGGGGCGTAACTAAGGTGCTGTTTGTTTATTCAAAGGTTCTGAATCTGAATCTGAACCGCACATCTGAATTTGAATATAAGGCGTAAATGTTTGAATCTGAATAAAAAATCTTGTTAAAGTAAGGTGTTGTGTCATTTGCTTGCTCGTACTTTTTTTTTTTTTTTTTTTTTTTTTTTTTTGTCAACAAGACACCTCTCTCAAATATAGACCATTAAAATCTAACTGTCTCTGACCGCGTCTGAACATAAAAAAAATAGTTTGAACGCTCAAAACGTCTGACCGATTAGGAGGTTTGGCTCATTAAGAGGCATTAAGAGGCTGTTAAGACATTCAAAAAATAAATAAATAAATAAATAAAACCCTAAGAGTCAAGAGAATTTTATAAGACACTATTACGTAATGTTAATCTTTTGAAGAAGAAGAAGCATAAGGAGAAGAAGAAGGAGAAAGAGAGGAAGGAGAAGAAGAAGGAGGAGAAGAAGAACTATGACTTTTTTCTAAATTCACTCGATCAAAAAACATTGTGTTTTAACTTTTAAGTCTTTGTGTTGTTAATCAGTTAATAGCAAAAACTAAACTAATTTTTTTAAAACTAAAGTCTAATACTATCACTTTTATTTTCTGCATCTTACAGCTCAAAGAAGTTGCGTAGACAGTAAATATTAGTTCTAATTTCATCACTAAGTATAATGTCCATAACATTTCGATAGTAAAAATTTATTTCTCTGCAAAATACAAAAAACGGGTTGCATAACGTGAGATGTAAGTTACAATATATGAATTAAAGTGTTATATTGCTTAAAAAAATATATTAAACATGATCTACTGTGTTATTTCGGATCAGAACTTTTATATAGAGTAAAAGCTAAATGTATTCTATATACTATCCGTCATAACTCATTATGTTTAACCAACTCCAAATATTGTCAATCTACACTTTCGAATTCGTTTGTAGAGTGTAATTTGGTAACTTAGCACATCTTCAATTTCTTCGTTTATTTTTTTCAGATCTTTTTTTAAGAGTTGTTTTTTAGTTTGACATTGAGTTGGGCTAGGTTTACAATTCAAACCGGAAAAGAGCCTTTAGTTCACAACTTTCTATCTAAATTTATATTATAAATTATGTAATGTATGTATAAACCTTAAGTGTCGGAACACTTAGGTTTGAAGATTGACCTTATTCGAGCAATACAGCCGCCAGATGTTAGTACAGCTTAGAATCCATTGTCCCTTTAATATGTATTTTCAAAGTTGTGTCCATAACAGATGTTGGCGCCGAAAGGCGTTGACCAGTGGTGGTCTAAAGTATATGAAGTATATTAAGATGACAATAGTGGTGTGATAAGTGGAAGTAGTGGTTTCGGTTAAAAGTGGTGATGGTGGTGGGTTCTCGGCAACTGAAAGTGGTGGTGGTGGTACTAGTGGTCGGAAGTGGCGGTAAAGGTTGGTGAATAAGACAACGGGTATTTATGTTTTTTCAAGTGAGAGGGGTGGGCTCAGTTATGTATAATAACTCGTTAAGCGTTAACAATGTTAAGTTAAATGATACGAAGTAATATATTTTGTAAATTAAACATAATACATTTTGATGTATAGTAGATACTAGCCGATTTGCCCGCGCGTTGCTGCGGGGCTTATACTTTTTCCTTTTTTTTAATAATTTTTGGTGACATTGTATGTAGTATGGTTATTTTTCATAACATTGTATTTTGTAAGTTTAAGTTTTGGGTTTTTCATTTGCAAATAACCATAGTACATACAATGTTACCAAATAAATTAATTTCGAGAAAGTTATGTGTATTTATACTCGTTTTTATTTGAAAAATTATTTCGAGATAAAGGACGCAAGTTTCATAATTTTTCGAGTTCGTTTGGTACGTCAAATGGGTCCCGCGGCTAATATCTAAAAAGTTTCATTAAGTTAACCCTTTACCCCCTCTGTCCAAAGTTACCCTGCGCCCCCTCATGTTTTGATTGTCCAAGAATGGCCCCTCCCATTTTTATAAAAACAATTTCTCACTCACTCACTCTCTCTCTCTCTCTCTCTCTCTCTCTCTCTCTCTCTCTCTCTCTCTCTCTCTCTCTCTCATTAATAGATATACACACTAAGGCCAAACACCACCATCTCCACCGGTGGCCACCTTCATCGTCGCCGGAAAATTTTCCGGTGAAACCCTAAACAATCCCAATCGATAGATCGGGATACCGTCGTCCGTTCTGGAGCAGTTGAGCACTTGAGCTCTTGAAAAGGTCTCGTGATACACGAAACTACCACCACAGTTAACACCGCCACTTCATCGCCTCACCACTACCTCCTTAGTATTCGGTAACAGCTCACGAGCCATTTCCCTTTCCCCGTTTTTATTTTACCAAAATCCCTAGTTTATAAAACTTTTAATAAATCGATTTTTTATAACAAAACTTTTCGTAAAACTTTTTTTATTGTGCTAAAAACCGTATGGTTCTTTGACGTATTTTTCGTTCTTAGTTTTTGAATACAAAGACCTATTTTTATTTTTCATATAAATCTAAGTTTTGAAGGTTTTATAGTTTTAAAGGTTGTATTTTTTTTTTTTTTTCTTCTTTTTTTTTTTTTTTTTTTGATCTTTTAGCGGCTGCCGTAGCCGGATTAGGACATATAAGGTTTTGAGGATTTAGTAAAAAATAGTTGTTAAACTTTGTGATAAATTTTGTGTATATTGCTGTGAAAATTTGTACGTTTACTTTTAAATTTTACTTTTATATGACTTTGTTGCAAGTCAATATTTTGTTAATATTTATTTTTTAGATCTCTTGCCGTGACCAGATTTTTTGCAGTTGTCGCCGTTTTATTTGCCGCTACTTGCCGGAATACTACTTGAGATGTATAGGTTCTTTAAAAGAAAATTGTTATCAAGCTTTGTATAAAATTATTTTTCTAAGTGTTTGTTTTAATATTTGTTGTATATGTATATTTGTTTGTAAGTTTTTTTGTAAATTTTGTTATCTAAACTTGTTTCAAAATTGTAGGCAAAGTGTTTAGTAAATTTATCATGTAGACTTATATATATGTAGAAGCTACTGAAATCTAGATTATCTTGAAACTTCTTTTGTACATCTTATAAGGATTGTGAGACATTTGTCAAACTAATAGCTTGGCTCGACTTTCATTGGTTGTTCAAGGATTTCAAAGCATGTTAACATGTAATTAGAGTGTCATTAGCATCTTAATAACAAATATACACCAATAAGATGTTGCCAAATATTTCTAAGTTTAATTAATGATTCTCGAAATTTTAAAAGCTTCCTAATCATCCCACACACATTTTGGGTTTTAGTATATAGAGATAATATATTTGGCTTTTACGAAAGTTCCACTTTAACAGAAATAAAAAAGATAGTCAACAGAAATTGTCACATCAATCATGTGATATTTTGTTCATTAGAAATGTACCAGATTTGTCCACAACCAACGTTTCCTATTTTGAATTGAATTTTAAAGGTTTTCGGATCCAATCAACGTCTTTCGGTTTTAATACTATTTTGATTTAATGATGCAATGATTTACCAACCATTAATGAATCTTTGATTTCTACTTTATAAAAGGGTTTTTTTTTAACTTGCGACTCCGGCACAAATTAAACACATAAAAATGTGTATTTTTGTAGATTTTTGTGTCATTCTTTTTGAGTTTTTGTCACTTTTTAAATAAAAAATTATTTTTCTCTGTACTTTTTGTGAGTCTATCAGTACATTTTGTTTGTTTAACTTGTGCCTCAAATCACAAGTTAAAAAAACCATTCACAAAATTATTGGTTAAGTATTGTTGTAATAGTAGATACAAGTTAAAAAAACCATTCACAAAATTATTGGTTAAGTATTGTTGTAATAGTATTTGTTTAGGAATATTATATCATGCATATCTCTACTATTTATGAAGAAGAGTGTATGTTTATTTTTGAAATTTAATACTCCGTAATATTAATGATCTATTATACTATTGATTAAAATTGTTTATTGTTGTAATAGTATTTGTTTAGGAATATTATATCATGCATATCTCTACTATTTATGAAGAAGAGTGTATGTTTATTTTTGAAATTTAATACTCCGTACTCAATTTAAAATTGAGTAATATTAATGAACTATTATACTATTGATTAAAATTGTTTATTGTTGTAATAGTATTTGTTAAGGAATATTATATCATGCAAATCTATACTATTTATGAAGAAGAGTGTATCTTTATTTTTGAAATTTAATACTCTGTACTCAATTTAAAATTGAGTAATATTAATGAACTATTATACTATTGATTAAAATTGTAAAAAACATGTACTAGTAAAATTAATATTTTAAATATTCTTATCTTTAAACTATTATTACTATTTGTTTCTAACTCATATATTATTATACTTTTTTCTTCTTAATAACTACAAATTGAACACGAAAGATTTGCATTAATTGTCAAACTAAAATCACAATTTAGAAAGTATTATTATTTATTGCTATAAACCGTCGCTTTGTACGAGTATTCGTCTAGTTGTTCATAAAATGTGTACTAGTTTTCTCAACAATTATATTCGTTGTGTGTATGCTTTACCATGTGTTTTTACACTTGTTCTATATGGAGATATAATGTGATTTTAGTAGTAAAAATATAACCGCATTACATAATAATAGCATCCCAAAATTTGGTTGATTAGATTTCCATAGTTCTAGTTCACCAACATATATATCTTAATGGAACTCGAACCATAATAAAAATATGGAGATATAATACCTTCTTTGTCTATTTACATCTTGATGTGATTCCTTTTAATTTTCATGTTACAAATAATACTACGGAGTAATTAAATTATGGTATTACGCTATGAGAGCTGTCAATAATGACCGTCTGAAAGTTGGTTACCCTTTTTACATTCAAAGTTGTAAGCAAAAGTATTTTGCCATCAACCCATCAAGTACAATCCATTAAACAACACCACCAAGTTTAATAAATAAATCTATGGGCTGTGTATACTGGTAAAGCAATTTAAAGCCAACTTTTTTAACGCAACAATTTGAAAAGAGGCCCATCGTGTATGCTTGTTTGTGTATTCAATTGCCGCATGGAGAGAAAGTTATTTTCCTATAAATTTTAAATTTTAAAGTTAAACAAAATAATAATAATAATAATAATAATAATAATAATAATATGAAAATGGAGATTGACCTTTTGGGCAGCTCATGTGAGCTCGCTGCCCCCAAAATCATGAAGAAACTGGCAGACATATATTTCACACGTGTTGTCAAAATGGCGGATTCCATCTTTTGCTTATCTACTAGACAAATGGCTTTATGGAGATCGCAAAATGAGGACCACACTTCAGGCTGGCTTAGGGTAGTCCCGATATCTGGGTTGGGACAGACCATGAATGCCAGAAGTTATAGATGTGCGCTATGCTATCGGTTAGGTGTTCCCCTATTTTCCACTCAAATGCCGTGTTCAGCTTGTTCCAGGGTATTTGTGGGAGACACTTATGGGGACCACGCGGTATCGTGTGCCGGTATTATCGGGATTAAACATCGACATAATACAGTTCGCGATACCCTTGTTGACATATGTTCTCGGTCGGGGATCTCGGCACGTAAAGAGATTGACATTGGGCTGTGTGGAGAAAGGGACAAAACCTTACGTCCAGCTGATGTGTTACTCTATTCTTGGGACAGTGGGCAGGACACATGTGTTGATTTGACGGGGTCATCTCCCTTGACGCAAACCAACATGGTTGATTTTGCACCTGGTCGTGCGGTAGTCGAAGCTGCATAACGCAAGCGCGCCAAGTACGAGGCTAAATGTGCGGACAGTGGATATGGATTTATCCCTTCTCATTCTCTTCTTTGGGAGAACTTGAGAAGGATGTGGTGACCTTACTAAAGTGCATTCGAAGATTCTCTGTGACTCAGGACATCGGAGCACGTGCTGCTGATCATATTTTTAATAGAATTGGTTTTGCTATAGCTAGAGGAGTGGGGGCCCAATTAGTGTCTCGGCTCCCTACTAATTTCTTGTAATTTATATGATTTTCTGTTTGGTGCATGCTGCTACAGTAGCCTTGCAGGTTGTTTGAGCAGTTTGCATATATTGGTACTTTGGTGCTTTGTTGCTTGAGGTTTGGTTTCAAGGGGTTGTGCTTTGTTCGTTTTGTTGCTATGCCCGTGGCAAAATTTCATTGCCCCTTCGTGGGCCTCAATGGATGTCGGGATGGTGGTGGAAACGGGTTAACTAAAACTTATTTGATCACTCATCTTCGCGATCGGCACTTTAATGGTGAGGTTCAACTTATTACTAAGCATTCTCTTTTAGCGGATTTGGCTATTTTCGAAAAGGCTGAGACTACTCTTAAGTGTATGGGGATGTGGTTGTGTGGTGTTTGTTTTAAAACGCATACCTTCCGGGCTAAGTGTCGTCATGGTACGGGATCTGATTTTGTGTCTCCTCCGGATTGTGGTGATGGTGTTGTTCGGTTTGTATTATATGATCTCACCAAACCACAGGTTCCCTCCCATGTTGATGTTGTTGAGGATTTGGTTTTGGACGAGCTTGGTGGTTTCGATTTACCTCTTCTTGATTCCTTATTCTCTAAGGGGCTACGTACTGTCAAATCCATCCCTCCTAAATGTCGTTTGGAGTTCTCTCGTGTTTTGAAAGGAGCCCTTGACAAGGTAATCTGCGCTCCTGATGACATTTCTTGTTGGGTTGGTTTGTTAGTGTTGATGCATAATCTGGCGCGGACTTATTCAACGACTCTCCTTGGGCCGTTAGTCGTCTTCATAAGCCCTAAGTAGACCTGTACAACAAAGAGAACCCGTTAGGAGTGGACCCGAGGCCGTAGCCCCGGGATCCACCTCCGACGGTCAAGTTAGTGTCGATGCGTAGCAGCATATATGAGAATTAGGTTTAGGATAACCTGTTTGGTCCTATTGTAATCTGTTCATGAATAAGACCCCAGCCATGTATTTATAGGATACGGATTAGGGTTAACGCGTAGAGTGGGCCGCTGGCTACCCGGGCCTGGCCCATTCCTGGCCCAGTCCGGACCATACATCCACAAAGTGCGTAAAGTGGGCCGCTGGCTACCCGGGCCTGACCCATTCCTGGCCCAGTCCGGACCATACGTCCACAAGCCCTCGAGTTTAGTATGACATAGCGCATGGCTATGTTATGCTAAACTTAAGTTCTGTTTATGGCTGCGTAGGCTCAATCAACCAAATGCGACGGTACGCGCTGGGTTCATGTGTGTAAGGGACGGATCATACTGCGCAGTCCATATGCGACAGTGTGCACTGGGATTGCGATTGTGATTGTCTCACAATGGTGAAAGTGTCCGTGGCGAAGGTGGATTCCTATGCTGTATCCTGGGTAAGGACGTACCTTTTATACCAGTAGTGATGCAACATTGTGCGACAGAAGACGTGCTTCTATGGCAGAAGTGCGCGTTGTCCGCGACAGAAGTGCGCGCGGTTTGCGCGTCTTTACAACCGACATAGGACGTCTCCCATGCGGCAAGATGGTGCGAATATTTAAATTCGTCTTTGTACCGGGCCTGCAGTACCTCTTACGTACAATCTGATTCCAAATATACCTGCGTGACGCGTGCGCCAACAGTGGTATTATATACCCTGGTAGCTCCCCAAGTTTGATGGTGCTACTCGTGTAGGAGTATTAAACTTAAGTATTCAAATCCTGAAAAATACTCAATGCAAAGATTAGAAGTATATGTCGCGAATCGCGACATATAAAATAACTAATGAAGTAAAAGATTAGCGTGTAGCAAAAATATAGCACATAGCATATATAATATATAAAAGAAGTAGTAGTGTGAATTACACCTATCGTGAGGTTTTACAAATTACATAAAAGAAATAGCACGTAGCTAAAAAATAGTGCGCGCGTAGCGATTGATTAATTTTTCTTTATTATTATGATAATAAAAATAATGGCGCGGATGGATGTACCATGACCGCGAGTAATAGATTTATCGTGCACGCACAGACGCAGATAGATTTATCGTGACCGCATGGACTCTTACGTTTTGTGGATATTCGCAGTTGACCACGGCTTACGTCCAGTGCATGTATGTAACAGTGACAAAGCGCTCATGGCGAATGACTAGCATCGTGGTGCCTGTACGTGACAGTGCGATCGTGTCGCCAATCTGCGAAGATTTCCTAACGCATGGTCTAACGCGGGTAGATTTATCGCCACTGCGCTGTTTCGCGGCTAAAAGATAAAATAGATCCGATCGTGCGGACATAGCGCATGGCTATAGGTCAAATCTTTAAAAAGTAGGTCCGATCGTGCGGATGTAATGCGCTCGTAGCGATAGATAAAATCGTGTTTATCAAGGTAAAAGATGTGCGCGAATTTATTCGCGGTTAAAAAATAAAGTAGGTCCGATCATGCGGACGTAATATGTTATAGGTAAAATCGTGCTTACCATAAATAAAAGATTTATGTAAAATCTTTTTTATAATTAAAAGATATTGTGATATCTGTAAAGTGATATTAAATATTGGATGTATATCTCCAAACATTAAAAGTATATGCGCATATATGCGTTTGATTAAAAAATATATCAACGTGATTCAATTAAAAGACATATCAACATTATAGCTGATTTCAAATCTTTGTTATATATATGTATATATATATTGCGTACGAGGATAACAAAACCGAATCTATATGTTTGAAAGTCAGCCGTATATTGTTGACCAAAAAATACGAGATTACAACTTGTAGTTGCTATATTTTTGATTCGTGTATTGCGTACAAAGAATAAAGTTACCGCATAGTTATATCGATGCGGCGATGGTCGCGTTCTAGCGATGTGAGAGCACGACACTTGTCGTAGCCATGTCCCACGGATGGCGCCAACTTGTTGATGCATAATCTGGCGCGGACTTATTCAACGACTCTCCTTGGGCCGTTAGTCGTCTTCATAAGCCCTAAGTAGACCTGTACAACAAAGAGAACCCGTTAGGAGTGGACCCGAGGCCGTAGCCCCGGGATCCACCTCCGACGGTCAAGTTAGTGTCGATGCGTAGCAGCATATATGAGAATTAGGTTTAGGATAACCTGTTTGGTCCTATTGTAATCTGTTCATGAATAAGACCCCAGCCATGTATTTATAGGATACGGATTAGGGTTAACGCGTAGAGTGGGCCGCTGGCTACCCGGGCCTGGCCCATTCCTGGCCCAGTCCGGACCATACATCCACAAAGTGCGTAAAGTGGGCCGCTGGCTACCCGGGCCTGACCCATTCCTGGCCCAGTCCGGACCATACGTCCACAGTTAGTCTTGCCTCTTTGTCTCCTTAAAACCTTTTACCCGAGGAGTAATCAAGAATGTAGGTCGGCCAATAAGCGCCAACGCCAGGAAGAATATATTGTTAATGCTATTCGGGCGTGGGGTACCCTTAGTGGTTGTATACAGATTGTGCGTGACGTTTTAGCCGAACCCTCACCTGTTTGGTCTAATATTGATGATGACAGTTCAGATTTGGGTGACCGCAATGTCAAGCAATGTAAGAGGAAAATTTGTGATGGTCATTATACTGTTGCGGTCAGAGTTCTTTCGTCCTCTGGTATTGCACCTTACGGTGTTTCTACTCTTGAGGACTTAAAAGCTAAGCACCCTTTCCAGCCTGCTCCTCTTTTGCCTGATATACCCATTGATCATCATCACCTTACTGCATCTACTGCTACGGTTCTTGACATGATTAAGAGTTTCCCTCGTGGTACTTCTTGTGGGCGAGATGGTTTGCGCGCTCAACACCTTTTGGATTGTTTAAATGGTGCGGCTGTGGCTATTTCTGATGAATTGATCGCATCTATCATCCAAGTGGTGAACCTTTTCCTTGCTGGTAAATGCCCGAGGGAGTTGGGTGAGTACATTGCTAGTGCTCCTCTCACACCCTTAGTCAAACCAGGTGGGGGTATCCGTCCTATTGCTGTTGGGACTGTTTGGAGGCGGTTAGTTTCCAAGGTTTGTGCGTCCATGATTAGCCATTCTTCAGACGGTTATTTAGATAATTTACAATTTGGTGTTGGGGTATCGGGAGGAGGGGAGGCTATTCTTCATGCAGTGAATCGTTTGGTTGAGGATCGTGGGGGTGATGTTGGTCTTTCTATGTTGTTGGTTGATTTTAAAAACGCTTTCAACATGGTGGATCGGGCTGTTATGTTGCATGAGGTTCGGCTTTATTTTCCGGCTATTTCACAGTGGGTGGAATTCTGTTACTCTAGCCCCACCAGATTATATTATGGTGAGCATACTCTTTGGTCTCATCAAGGTGTGCAACAAGGTGATCCGCTTAGGCCTCTTCTTTTTGCTTTAGTGTTACATCCCCTGGCATGTAAGATTAGAGACTCTTTTAACCTTTCTTTTCAAGCATGGTATCTGGATGATGGTACTGTTATTGGAGATACTTTGGTTGTGGGTAAGGTTTTAGAGTTGATTATGATGGATGGACCTAGTCGTGGCTTACACCTCAACGTTGATAAAACTGAGGTCTTTTGGCCAAAGGAAGACCCTAGAAGCAGATATGCGGGTGTGTTCCCTCCTAATATTTCTCGCCCCGTACATGGTGTTAAATTATTGGGTGGGCCTATTAGTGTTGATTTTGAGTTTGGTAGTAAGCTGGTTTTGAAAAGGGTAGCTAAAACCATTGATCTTATGGATGCTGTTGCTAAACTTAACGACCCTCAATGTGAGTTGTTGCTACTCCGTGCATGTGCAGGTATTTCCAAGTTGTATTTTTCTATGCACACATGTTCCCCCAAGGTCTTTGAGTGTGCTCAGGTTTCTTTCGATGCGGCACTTCGTTCTTTATTGGAACGTATTGTCACTGCCTCTGGGCCTGGTTTTGGTGATTGGCAGTGGAGACTTGCCACCCTTCCGTTTGCCTTTGGGGGGCTTGGTGTTTATTCTGCAGGAGATGTCTTGAAATATGCTTTTCTTGCGTCTAGACTTCAATCTGCTAGCTTACAGACTAAGCTTCTCCATAGTTCTGGTATTGTAACTGCTGGTCCCTCCTTTGATGATGCTTTATGTACTTTTAATATGGATATGGATTTTGGCCTTTTGAGTAACCTAAGCGAGGTCGCTACCCCCAAATTCATGAAGAAATTGGCATATATATATTTCGATCGGGTTACCCAAACTGTTGAATCTACATTCCATCTTTCTCCTCGACAAATGGCACTATGGAGCTCTCTAAAGGAGGATCATACTTCAGATTGGCTCAGGGTGGTTCCTATATCTGGATTGGGTCAAACTATGAATGCCCGGACATACCGTTGTGTGTTGTGTTATCGGCTGGGTGTTCCTCTTTTCACTGTTCAGGTACCGTGTTCAGCTTGTTCGTGTGTTTTTACTGGAGATATTTATGGGGATCACGCGGTTTCTTGTCCGGGTATTGTTGGCATTAAACATCGGCATAATATTGTGCGTGATGTTCTTGTTGATATATGCTCTCGGTCCGGAATTTCAGCTCGTAAGGAGGTGGATATTGGGCTTTATGGTGATAGGGATAGATCTTTGCGCCCAGCTGATATATTACTTTACTCTTGGGATGGTGGACTTGATGTTTGTGTTGATCTTACGGGGTCGTCACCTTTGACGCAATCTGGTATGATTGATTTTAGGCCAGGTCGTGCGGTTATTGAAGCTGCACATCGTAAACGTATCAAATATGAGGCCAAATGTGTGGATATCGGATATGGGTTCCTCCCCTTCTCTTTCTCCTCTTTTGGAGAACTTGAGAAAGATGCAGTAACTCTTCTAAAGCGTATTCGACGTTTTTCTACGACTCAAGACATTGGAGCGCGGGCTGCCGTTCATATTTTTAATAGGATTGGTTTCGCTATTGCTAGAGGTGTGGGGGCTCAGTTGGTTTCTCGGCTCCCCACCAATTTCTTGTAAAATCTTATTTATTGTTAATAAAAGTGATGGTTTATAATAAAAAATAAAATAAAATATAATAATAATAATAATAATAATAATAATAATAATAATAATAATAATAATAATAATAATAATAATAATAATAATAATAATAATAACAATTTGACTGGATCATCCCTTGACGCAAACTGGTATGGCTGATTTTGTGCTGGGTCGTGCGGTGGTCGAGGCTGCACAACGTAAACGCGTCAAGTATGAGGCTAAGTGCGCGGATATTGAATATGGGTTTCTCCCCTTCTCTTTCTCTTTTCTCGGGGAACTTGAGAAGGATGCAGTGACCTTACTGAAGCGTATCCGAAAGTTCTCGATGACCCAAGACATTGGAGCACGTGCTGCTGCTCATATCTTTAGTAGGATTAGCTTTTCTATAGCTAGAAGAGTGCGAGCCCAATAATATCTCGGCTTCCCACTAACTTCTTGTAAATTCTTTAAGTTTCTAATAAAGTGATGTTTTAATAAATAATAATAATAATAATAATAATAATAATAATGGAAAAAAAAAGCATAAAAATATTTCTGTGTAAAAAGTCTCAAATTCAAGATCTTCCGTCGAGTGAATTTCTTGAGAAACGAAGTCATAAGCACGTAAGTTCAAGGCCATGCCGACTACTCAAGAGCACTCATTCATAAACCATTTGCTAGTACCAATAATAATAATAATAATAATAATAATAATAATAATAATAATAAAATGGTAAGCAACGTTTATTAAAAAAAAAAAAGCAACCTCAAAGATTTGTGATCAAAAGCGATTAAGAGTGATCATTGAATAAGTTTCTCCGGAGTTGATTTAAAAACATGGAAAGGTTAAAGTTTCTTCGGTTCGGTTTGACCCATAAATTTTTTTTAACCGAACTTACTGAACTGAATAACCCGATATCCGAATCGATGAACACCGTATATATATGATAATATGGCAGCATCCTAAATTCCTAGCGGGACGTTTTTATTCCTATTTACTATTCTGTTTCACCAACTTTGTATACTAGTTTTGTTTTATTTTTTTGAGATAATTATCTGGCTATCTCACAATATTTCCGCGACTAATAAATTTCACAATGTTTTAAGCATAAATTGAACTCACACTCATTTGATTGAAAAACATTCTCAGAGCAACTGCAATGGTTGTTTTTAGAATAGCTTTTTACTATTTCAACAAGCTTTTCAAAAAGGTTTTTCCATTAATCTAAAGACTTGGTGAAAAGTTTTTGATGAATTTCATTTATTGTAAAAAGCTATTGGGTAACAAAGACTTGGTAGATTCAAAGCTTTTGCAAAAACCTTTTGGTCATTAATGAGTTAGCATTAAATGCATTAAATGCAATCACTTTAAAAAGCTTTTGATGACTTGCAACCATTGTAGATGCTCTCATACATGTGGTACCATTGAACACAATCTCTTTGATTTGTATACTAGGGTTTGAATGGGAGAGCTTGGGTTAGATTTGGTTCAGGAGATACTCGTAAGAATGGGTGCTAAAGATCTACTTCGATACAAGAGCGTACGTAAGTCATGGCGATCCATTATATCGAGTCGTCATTTTGTTAATTATCATCTAACCTCATCTAAACTATTATTACAACCATGATCGCAAGAACAACGATAAATGTGAATTTGGACATGCAAGGATCTTTATGTCTAATCATGAACGTGATAACTCAGGTGCCATAGATGGGATATTGTTGGTTCATCCAACGGCCTTGTATGCATGTTATCCTTAGATAATCAATTCCAAGTAACCAATCCTTCTACATGAGAGGTGAAATATGTAAACGGTGACCGAATTTAGGTGGAATAGATTCTCTTTATATTGTAGTTTTCGTTATGATTGTATACCGATGATTACAAGGTTGTTATTGAGACTGAGAAAAATAATTTGGTGCCTTTTAAAGTTCAAACATTGAAATCAAATAGTTGGAAAGATATTGGACAAGTGAATTACATGGCCAACAGTGGGTACCTTTTTAATAGATTTGGTATCTTATTTAACGGGACACTTCAATGGTTTATGAATAATCTAGATATTAATAAGAAAGTAATTATTTGTATTTATTTAAAGAAAGAGGAATTTAAGAAAGCCCCCCAACCCCATAAGATGATAGCAGGGTAACCGCGTGATGCGGCAGTGAGTACCCTGTGACTATATTTTATGCACGTTTTTCAAATGATAACTGTACATGAATGATAATTTAAATTAAAATATCTTTAAGCAATAACAATGGAAACTATTTTATATTCAAATAAACATAAGGTCCAAACGAAAGAAAGGAACATAAGAAATCAATTACCACAACAAATATTTCTCCCACTCAAATACAAAAATAAACACTTTCAAAGGAGTTTACCAAAATCAAAACTTTAGGCAAGTAAATCATTTGCTCTCCAATTCATTTCACCCACATATCCTTGTTACAAAACACAGAACATGGAGAGCAAATGTTTTGCTCTCTCTCCCAATTGCTCTCTACCTCGCTACAAGACAAAGAACATGGATAGCAAATGCTTTGCTCTCCTTTCTAATTGCTCTTCGTTTCGCTACAAGACAAAGAACATGGAGAGCAAATGCTTGTTCGCCCAAAGTGTCGATTTTTGGTAAAATGAGTTTAAATGGTTCATTTCGGTAAAGGTGAGGTAAAGTGTTTATTTAAAAATCTTCATCTTTGAAACATAAGTTACAATATACTTCATTACTCAAAGAAATGTAATTTGGCATAAACACAAATTTGACAAGTAGTAACATGCACAAATGATCATTGTATAAAAGAGATCTTTTTTACCCTTCTAATTTTTTTGATTTCACTTGAGATAACAGTGTATTTTTATTGTTCAAAGAACATTATTTGTACTTTTCTTAACTTCCATAATCAAAACCACTATTTGTTGTCAACAGTAGTTATTAGACAATTAATGTGTTTTGCACATCTTTTTATTGTGTGTTATATACATCTAAGTAAATGAGAAAATAAGGGAAAAAATATTATACCAAAGTAGTAATATAACTAAAATAATAAAATGTTGCATAAACAAAAAAACTTTTTAACAAAAATATAGATTCTCTCATACCAGATCCCCCAAACACCCCAAAACACACTTTAATTAACCATTTATTTTCAATCTAAAAAAGACACAAACCACATATTCGATGGATATATTGTGAATTTGTGATGATTAGAGGAGTGTGATGAATATGGTTTCGGTTTCGGTTTGTGATGAAGATGGTTTGGTGAATGTTATTAAACTCGATCTATGCGTGTGAGGATGGTAAGATTGTGTTGTGTTTATGTTATTATAATTTTTAAGTTTGACAAAAAATGAGATATTTGATTTATCGATTATCATTTTTTTAATCTAGTTTGATATGAGATTTGTAATCTCAGGATGGTTGTGCTTAGTTGGGTCTAAGGTGTTTGAGTCCTTAAAGTATTTTTACAAAAAAACAATCATCCAAAATATGTATATAATTGCGGCTAATCGTTCTGATTTCTGTCGATGTTGTTCCATTAAGGGGGTGTTTGTTTAAGCTTATATGTGGCTTATAAGCTTATTTATTTTTCGGCTTATATATAAGCCTCAATTTCTGAACTTTGGTTTGGCACTATAAATTTTTGTGTGGTGCTTATGAAATATAAGCAGAAATCAAATAAGCTCATAAGCCTATATATAAGCTTAAACAAACAATCCCTAAAAATGAGATGGTTGGACTTATGCTTCTTGATTTGTGGGCACAGAGGATGAGTTTTTAGAAAAATACTTGAACTAAAATATTGAAGTTGGAACTGGGTTTTATAGTACATCATATGGTGATATATATAAGGTTGAAAATCTGGAATAGTTACTTAATTTGAGAGGGTAATCAAATCTTTACTGCTACAAATCCCGGAGTAATTACCATTTGGATCCGAGTCTTTTATGCTTATATCATTGCTGAAAATGTGGAATTTTGTGGATAGTAAAAGCTTTTGTGGAAAACTAGAAGGGGGTTGAATAGTTTACCGCTTTTTAATTTAATTATCTTTTGAAACTTTCCGTTTGATCAAAGATCTAAACTCAAATTACTTGTTAATCTTTGAAAAGCTTTACGTGTAATTAACAATTCTAACTAAAGACAATATGTAATATGCAAAGACAAAGAAAGAAACGATCAAATCACAACACGATTGTTTATCGTGGTTCGGCTACAAGGACTCTTTTTCCTTGCCCTACATCCACGCCCCGAGTTTCCAACTCAAGAGTTTCAAGAACTAGTCAACAAGCTCCTTTCACGGGTGGAGAAACCTTTACAATCGTCGCTTACACTTTATCCGGTACAAAGCTAGATACCGGGTCCTAGTTCAAGGTAGAACCAACCTAACGTCGCCTATCCACAATTTCCGACACTAAGCTAGATGTCGAGTTCTTTTACAAGGGTACAACCACTCCCGATAGTTCTTTTACAAGGGTACAACAACTCCCATCACACTATGTATTTTAAGGCTTAAAATACTAACCAATCACTCTTGAATATACACAATCAAATGATGTATAAACTACACTAAGTTTACACAAGACTAAGCTAACAAGTCTTGCAACCTTGAGTTGAAACTTGTTACTTCTTGGATGAACTTGTGAACTTCTATGCTACATAAGACAATCACACAAGTGAGTTGCTACTGAGTTAGATGAGAGAATATATGAAATATATGTCCTAAAGTGATGAGTGATTTCTTGCAAGTGGTTTGGTATTTATACCCAAACAAACCAGACTTCTGGCGGATACGGCGGAACCTTAGAATGGGTTCCGCCCATATACCCCCAGGGTTCCGCCAGATCTGACAGTCAAACTTACAAGAAATCACATTAAGTTATTTCTAGTCAAACACACAAACTTTCAAGAGATCACATCAACATGGAAAGCTTCCAAAATGTGTAAGAGCTTTATGGATAGTCAAACACATAAACTTACCATAAATGCTTATTGATGTGATGTGACACTTTCTTATTTAAGAAATAAAAACAATGTTATATTTAAAAAGAAATGTAAAATCTAGTTATAAAAGACTCAAAAACTAAAGTGATGTTTTTACTATAAACTAAAGTTTATACTTTGTCATTAACAAAACTTAGCAAAGATCGTAAAATATAAAAAACGTTTTTAGGCGATATTTGTATTAACAATCTCCCCCTTTTTGTTGATGACAAAACATAAACTTTATTTATAAGTAAGCCACTAGTTTTAGTGTTAAGTTTTATAAAGTTTGTATCAAAACTTGTTTTACTCAAATGATGTGATATGCAAGAGTTAGAGAAGAGAGGAGAACAAGTTTAATATAAATTCTCCCCCTTTTTGTCGAAACAAAAAGAAGAGAAGTGGAGCGAAATGATGCAAGTGCTCCCCCTTGGACAATACTCCCCCTAAAAGGAGTGCCAAGATAGGAAACATGGATTTTGAACCTACAAAAAAATGTTAGTTGCCGCACAAGACAAGTGTAGAACAAGTCATGAAAGCTCTTTTTGTCTAAAACACAAATAAGAGTTTCAAAGCGGAATAATGCAATTCTCATGCTCCCCCTTGAATATTACTCCCCTAAATGGAGTATCAAGGAAAGAATACATGGATAATAATCCTACAAAAAGGAATGTTAGTTTTTAAAACACAAGATATATGTATGCTACCATAGCAAGGCATAGTTTACTCACAATACCTAAATAGTCAACAAACAATACATACCTTATAGTAGAATGAAATTCATTTCATGTAAAATTTGACTTTTTAGAAAGTCAAAGACAAGAAATTAGGAAGATAACATCCTAATTTAAAATAAAAATAATAAAAGAAAAATAAAAATAAAAAGAAAAACATCATAATCTTTAGTGAGAAACATCCTCCTAAAGAATGTTTTAAGGTAGGTGATAATGAGTGTTTTGGCTTGTTAGGTTGTGTTTTTGGTGCTACTACGGATGAGACTCTATCATTGTTGGAGACTCTAAACTTGAGGTGGGTGAGACAAGGATTATAGACGGTCCAAAATGTGGTTTAGGATAAACCTCATTTCATAGGTTAGCTCGCGGATTTCCGTTTGACTTCTTTCGGTAATGTGAGCGGTCCTTTCACAATGTTCGCAACCATGGCGAGGAAAGTTTGGTGGAAAAGGGATCTCATTTGTTGGTGGTGCATTACTTGTGCTTGATGGAGCAAGGGTGGATGGTTGAGAGGTGTATTTGTTTCCTATACTTGTTGAGGTTGGAGATGTGGCCCTTATGGATGCATTTATTTCCTCATGGGAAGGAAACATTGAATCAAAGTGTTGGGAAGACTCTTGTGGTGGTTGTTGTTGTTGAGTATAATGGCGGAAGCTTGGTTCTCCTTCAAGAGGATCATGAATGAATTTGTAAACGGGGTGAAACACAAACGATTGTGGGTATGTATGACCTTGATCTTGTGGAAAGATTGAGGGTCTAGCATAGCGATAAGCCAAACCCTCTATCAATGATGGTTGATGAGGTTCATAATCTAATGACTCATTTGGTTGAAATATTGGTTGTTGTTGGGTTTCCATTTTGGCAATAGTGTCAAAGAGTGACAATGATGGAGGGTTTGATGATTTAGGTGATAGGTCTTCTAAAGTTTCCAAATAGGGTAGTGGTGATGTTGGTGGTGTATGGAAAAGTTCCATTGGTGTAAGTGTTGGTGATTGAGGTGATGGTGTTTTTGATGGTTGAGTTTGTTGAGAAGGTGATGTTGAATCACTTGAAGGTCTAGTTGGTGGCGGAATAGTGGCTATGTTGGTGTTGCAATGTTTTGGAGAGGGTGTTGGAGTAGCAAGATTAAGCAAATCTTGTATAGTGATCACATTGGTATTGCAAGGTGTTGAGGATAGTGTTGAGGTAGTAAGGTTAAGGATATCTTTGATAGGTGAAGAAATGTCAAGTGATGTATCACTTGATGATGATGAGCTTGATTTGATGGTTTTGTTGAAGCAACAAGGTTTTACACTAATCCTAGCGATTTTTCTAAAGGATCTTGATGATTCGGATGAGGTGTTGGATTTAGTCATTTCAAAGGTGTGGTTAAGAGAAGGGATTTTGATGGTGATGGTGTGATTTGAAGTGTTGCAAGATTGTCAAATTTATAGAGTGGAAGAGATGTTGGAAGAGGTGTTTGGATTTGATGTTCTACCATACAAATGTTGAGGTTTCTAATGATTTAGAATATTTCCAAGAACATGTCAAATCATTGGAGGTCAATCCAATGAAATTGGGTGGAGTAAAAGACTAACTTATACACTTAATGCTATGTGATCATGGGAAGTGATTTGGTTGAAAATGTTCTAAGGGTTCGAAGGATCCTTTTTAAGGGTTCCTTGGGTTAGTTATGTTTGAATTTGAATTTTTGGCGGGAAATGACTTCCTAATTGTTCTAGTGAGTGAGAGTGGTCCTAATATGTTTATTGGAAGTAAGGGAAGATGTTTCTCACTAAAGAAAAGGATTTGGTGTTTTACAAATTTTGAAATTTAGAAAAATGAAAAAATTTTCTGTAGGTGACTGGCGGAACCCTGACACATCAAGGGCGGAACTCTTTTGAGGGTTCCGTCTGATCCGTTGGGCCAAACTGGGTTGCCCATATTTTTGCACTGGCGGAACCCAATTTTTGGTTCCGCCAGTTCCGCCAGACCTGAAAAAACAGACAGTCCACTTTTTTGAGGGTCGAGACGATTTTCAAATTTTTCAAACACTTCTAAAAATGAAAATTTATTATATGTCTCATTAGGAAATGAAAAAAATGGACATGTAAGCATTCATATCATAGGACTTTGACCGGGGGCTAGTGAATTTCACTATACTTAGTGAAATTTTCCATAAGCATGAAAATTTGACAAACACCACAAATATCGTCAATATGCATAAAGGCTCATACAAAACATAGTCTGACGAAGAAAATAAATCATGGAAGTAAAAAGCAATACAAATCACATAGTTTAACACGTACAAAGTTCTAAAAGCTACATAAGCCAAACACTCCTTAAACACATATCTCACAACCGGTCTATCTTCTTTTTGAGCTTTCCTAGGTACCTTCCAAAGCACTTGAACATTCCTTTGGTTTGCTTGAACTCTTCGGATGCATTGCTAATGACGGGAAGTTCTTGAAGGTAGTCTAAAGGGGGTAGCTTAGAGTTAGGAAGATTATCGTTATCGCTCACATCGGATGATGAAGATGATGGTGAAGGAGAGCGAGTACGCTTGCCCTTAACTTTGAAGACTCTTTTATCACTTAGAGGGACGAATATGTGAGGAACGAGAGTGTAAACAAGGCAAATTCCCTTATTGTTAGTAGGAATGGGTGAGATTGCTCTAAAGAGGTGGGTGAGAAGCATTCCATAAGGAAGAGCGGCTGTTCCTACCAAGGATATGTCGACCATTCTTTTGGCTAGGTAATAGGCTAAGTTAAAAGGTTGACCGATGGAAATGCTATAGAGCATGTAGCTAAGACATGTGTTGACATGATCTCTATTTCCTATGGAACTTATAACGTTGGATCTAAGAATTTCTTCCCATTTCTTAAATTGTGGTTTAGGCTCATTGAGTTCCATACCAAAAGGATCCTTATTTACCTCATTTCCCGAACGATTCTTCCTAGTTGTTGAGGTCCTAACAAAGAGATGCTCATGAATTTCTTCCTTATTAGCAAGAAGAGTGTCGTATGGATGATAACACTCAATGGAATCAAGACTTGAAAGAGGCCACTTATCAGTGTAGATACATGTACCAACATTAGGGACACCAAGAATTATTGCAAAATCTTTCAAGGGTATGATATTTGGTACTTGATTGGTTGTAAAGGTTAATGAGATCTCACCATTGTCATCGAAGAAAAGGCTTATAGTTGCATAGAACTCCAAAATAAACCTAGGACAAATTTGCTCATCTATGTCTAGGAGGCAATCAAAGTTGATAGCGGCAAAGTTTTGACGAATGGAAGTTCCTTTTAGGAAGGATGGATCAATGGTTCTTCCTTCATGAACATAGCATTTTTCTAGACCCTTAAAAGTTTCAACTTGATCTTTAGTAAGGCCTTTGGTCCTATGGTATTTGGGTAAGTAATTAAGAGTTTCCTTGTGATCGGAGAATGTTGCGGGAGGCATGTTGATTCCTAGAAAACACAAAATTTAAGTTTAAATTAATGACTTTTACAATGTGGATGTTCTAGTGTGTGCCTATATGAAAACAATGTGGAGGTGCGGTTATCTTGACTCATTTTGATGCTTAAAACGTTTTGTAGTGCAAGTTTTGTTACAAAACAAAAGATAACCCAAACGCTCCTAATTCAATATAGCTTCGTTTGAATGTACCTGAAAATACATATTAGTTATGTATTCCCTTTAGCATTCAAGAGACATTATGCAAGTGATGTTTCAATGACGTTTTTCATTTGTTTTAACAATGTGGTGAAAGATGGTGTTCTAGTGATTTTTGAAAGACAATGAATTTGGTGTGTTTGGTACATCATGATAATAACAAAAAGGATACAATTCCTAACTAATGGAAATTATGATTAGTTTACAACCAAGGTTTTTCATGAATCAACAAGTTTATGCATAAACCCTAAGATTTTAGTTAATGTATGTAAATAAAAATGTTAGACTTTGATTGAAAATGCAATTATGATAAGAATACTTACAAAGTTGATTAGATTGGAAGAGATGTGAGTGAGAGCCCTAATTTTCGTGTGGTAAGGTGTTTGTGAGTGAGTGATAGCTGTTTGTAAGTGGAAGTAGTGAGTTAAGATGTGTTTGGTTTTGAATTTAAGATAAAACATGCTGCAGACTCGGCGGACCAGGCGGAACCAAAGGGACGATTCCGCCCGTTTGGTCTCAAGGTTCCGCAGGTACAACAAAGGAAAAAATAAAAAGGATTTGTCTTGATTTTTGTGATTTTATCCTAATGTTCAAAACCAAGGTTTTAGGTCTCATGAGTCTTTAGCTAAGTCTAGGGAGGATGAATGATTCTCATTCAAGAGGTTTCGTGAAAACGTCGACAATATGGTTATCATATAAGACTATCTTGGTTGAGATGTTCCTCAATGAACATTTTTACCAAGGCGATGATGATGGATCACAATATGTCAATTAAGAACATAATGGATTGGATTGTCGCTGAAGTCGATGCTTCCTTTGTTGAAGGGATAAAAATATTGATAAGAGGAATTCCATTGTTGATGCGAGTTTGCTTGTTCTAGTGGAGCTTGTTGACGTGCTTCTCCATCTGATTCTAATTTGAGAACCTTAAGCTTTTTGGAGAATCATTGGGTAAGTAAGTATAAAAGTGCAAGTACCACTTGTGCTTTTCTTATCAACTTATTACCGACATAATTCCATTTGGCATACACTATGGTTTCTATTCCCGTTCTTTTGGGATACCATAATCCTAGTTGTGTAGTACCTTTTGATGTATCCAAACAATCTCTTCCAAAAGAATTGTTTTAGGATCTTCTCTAATACGAGCACATAGACAAGCACTAAACATAATGTTGGATCTATTTGTTGTGAGAACAAGTAAACTTCCAAACATTTCTCTATGTTTAGTTTTACCTACGGATTCACTAATCTCATTCTTGATAAGTCATATAAGACTTAATCATTGTGAACTTGTGAGTAATTAGGAATGTCTTTGAGTGATTATTCCTTGTTTTTGGAGCTTGCTTAAGTTTTCAAAAAGTCTTTCATAGATCGACACTACATTCATTTTATCTATTTTGAAAGATTTATTTCGATCGTTGTTTTACTCTAATATCCAAAAACTATTTTTATCGAATTTGTTTAATTACAACTATGATCCATAATTCAAGTCTTATGACCTTGTCAATTTTACTTGATACAATGCTTGACACAAGGTGAGAGATGTTATTTTCATTTTGAACTTTTGTCCTTAATTTTATGACACTATGACTTATGAATTATTGGACATCTATGTTATCTCCTTTTAATAGTTCATATTTCTTGCTATTTTTCTTAACTTATTTGTCTTACCATCGCTGAACTTTCGACTAAGTCATCATCTACCAAAAATGATATCTTAGAAGGAGGTGGTCTTTCGTTGAATTTTGGATTCAACGACTCCTCGACTCTTTAGGTTTCTTTATAAGAAAAAATATAAGTTTACGTGTTTTGTAAATGTCCAAGAGATACAACATCATAAGACTATGGGTCGAAATTGATGTGCAAATCGTAGATGTTTATAAATCATCTTCTCCCAATCATCCCATTGAATCTTAATGTGGTTTATTTTCCTTTGTGTGTCTTATATGAGAGTTTATTAAAAGAGAGGTTGAATTAAAACAAGATTGAACATATAGTGTTAAAAGAAGTTGTGTTACAAATGCTTGTGAAATGTTTTGATTTACTAGATTTGCAAGCATCACAAAAGTGTTGGTTGTTTAATCAATTTGGAGATTCTTAGTTAGCTCACTTGTAGAAGTATTAAGTGAGACTCACTCAAGAGTATCTCGTGTCAATTCCCAAAAGTTAAAAGAACTGAAGCACCTTATATCTCCTATTCATTGTAACTTAGAAAACCTTTAAACAAGGAGAAGCTAATCTACGTTATAACTAACTAAAGAAAGAACAACATAGAGTATGCACAACAAATCCTACACACGATACACCTTAAAAATAACAAGAAGAGACAATAAATGGTAAGTTGAAGAAATGTGTACCTTTTGAGTTCCATGAATAGATTATAAAGAAGATAATCATTAAGCGTTTAAACTTGTCATGAAGGAAGGCTTGGAAACTCAATTACTCATCAATCCAAAGAGGTTAGATAAACATAAAATATGATATTCTTAGATCATAAGCTTCTATTAGAGATTGAGATATTTCTAAATATCTCTTCTAGGCTCAACAAACTTTACTTGCTCTTTACTTGTTGATGGTGCATTTGAGTTAAATCCTAAACCGGTTTTATCACTGAATGACTTTTGACTTTTCAACAATCTTTCAAGGGATTTTGAACTTTCTTCAAACTTAGCCAACATTTTTCCTTTTTCATTTTGCCTTTTAATATCATGTTTGTATTCTAGACATATTTTGCATCCTAGATCAATTTCAATATTGCTTTCAAGTCTAGACATTTTATCTTCTAACATTATCTCTTTTTCAAGATTGTTCACAAGAGATTTTGAATGTTCATTGTTAAAGATAGTTTTTAGGTTCATGTTGCATAAAAGTTTAGACTCATTTTCTAGTTTAGAAAACTCTAGGATAAATGTGTCAAAGCAAAAGTGTTTGGTTTCAAATTGTACCTTGCTTGATGTTTTATCTAGTTGAGAATCACAAACTGGATAGTTGACTTCATCTTCATCCGTGTCATTCCATGAATCGTAAGCAAGGCCACTTTGAGCTCGACATAAGTAATAATCTTCACTTATACCTTCATTTAAAACATTTAAACTAGTAGCACATGTATTTACTTCAACTAAATGTCTATTTATTAATTTTTCTAAGACTTCTAATTCATATGTAAGATCAAATTGATCATCTTTGACTTGACATATTTCTTGATGAAAGTTTAACATATTTTTCCAAATATCATTAGCCGTTTGACAAAAATACACTATTTCATATTCGGTCCTTGGTAAAGCTTTATAAATCATTATCATGGCTTTAGTGTTTTTATCAAGTTTAGGATAATCACCTTGAATTTCAAAACTTGTTTTCATGGTTTGAAATTACCAATAGAAATAATATGCCAAAGATCTTGATCAATTGATTTCACATAGTTTTTAAATTTACTTTTCCATTCAAGGAAGTTTTCTTTTTCAAATAGCGGTGGCTTTTGAATAGGTTGCCCTTCTTTGAGATTTTCAAAATCTATAGACCGATCCAAGTTTTAAAATATAATATATTCTAAAGATCTTGAGTAACGTAGCTCTTGATGCCAATTGTGGAAAACTATAAGGAGGTTGAATAGTTTACCGCTTTTTAATTTAATTATCTTTTGAAACTTTCCATTTGATCAAAGATCTAAACTCAAATTACTTGTTAATCTTTGAAAAGCTTTACGTGTAATTAACAATTCTAACTAAAGACAATATGTAATATGCAAAGACAAAAAAAGAAACGATCAAACCACAACACGATTATTTATCGTGGTTCGGCTACAAGGACTCTTTTTCCTTGCCCTACATCCACGCCCCGAGTTTCCAACTCGAGAGTTTCAAGAACTAGTCAACAAGCTCCTTTCACGGGTGGAGAAACTTTTACAATCGTCGCTTACACTTTATCCGGTACAAATCTAGATATCGGGTCCTAGTTCAAGGTAGAACCAACCTAACGTCGCCTATCCACAATTTCCGACACTAAGCTAGATGTCGAGTTCTTTTACAAGGGTACAACCACTCCCGATAGTTATTTTACAAGGGTACAACAACTCCCATCACACTATGTATTTTAATGCCTAAAATACTAACCGATCACTCTTGAATATATACAATCAAATGATGTATAAACTACACTAAGTTTACACAAGGCTATGCTAACAAGTCTTGCAACCTTGAGTTGAAACTTGTTACTTCTTGGATGAACTTGTGAACTTCTATGCTACATAAGACAATCACACAAGTGAGTTGCTACTGAGTTAGATGAGAGAATATATGAAATATATGTCCTAAAGTGATGAGTGATTTCTTGCAAGTGGTTTGGTATTTATACCCAAACAAACCAGACTTCAGGCGGATACGACGGAACCTTAGAATGGGTTCCGCCCATACATCCCCAGGGTTCCGCCAGATCTGACAATCAAACTTACAAGAAATCACATCAAGTTATTTCTAGTCAAACACACAAACTTTTAAGAGATCACATCAACATGGAAAGCTTCCAAAATATGTAAGAGCTTTATGGATAGTCAAACACGTAAACTTACTATAAATGCTTATTGATGTGATGTGACACTTTCTTATTTAAGAAATAAAAACAATGTTATGTTTAAAAAGAAATGTAAAATCTAGTTATACAAGACTCAAAAACTAAAGTGATGTTTTTACTATAAACTAAAGTTTATACTTTGTCATCAAAACTTAGCAAAGATCGTAAAATATAAATAACGTTTTTAGGCGATATTTGTATTAACAATCTCCCCCTTTTTGTTGATGACAAAACATAAACTTCATTTATAAGTAAGCCACTAGTTTTAGTGTTAAGTCTTATAAAGTTTGTATTAAAACTTGTTTTACTCAAATGATGTGATATGCAAGAGTTAGAGAAGAGATGAGAACAAGTTTAATATAAATTCTCCCCTTTTTTGTCGAAACAAAAAGAAGAGAAGTGGAGCGAAATGATGCAAGTGCCCCCCCTTGGACAATACTCCCCCTAAAAGGAGTTCCAAGATAGGAAACATGGATTTTGAACCTACAAAAAAAATATTAGTTGCCGCACATGACAAGTGTAGAACAAGTCATGAAAGCTCTTTTTGTCTAAAACACAAATAAGAGTTTCGAAGCGGAATAATGCAATTCTCATGCTCCCCCTTGAATATTACTCCCCTAAATGGAGTATCAAGGAAAGAATACATGGATAATGATCCTACAAAAAGGAAGGTTAGTTTTTAGTTATGTTGTTGCATTGAATAGGTATGTTAAATGTTTCTTAATGAAATATAAAGATTGCCAAAGGTATGTTACCTCGAGAGCTGGATTTCCTTGATGTTGAACTTCAATTATAACCGGAAGAGGGGCTGGAAAAGGGCTTGCTGGAAGGGGAATTATCACTGGAAGTGGCGCGGCTGGAAGAGGGGCTGGGATCAGATGAAGTTCAAGATGAGGTTTAGTGGCTGGGATTGGAAGGGGGACTATCACTTTGGCCGTCCATGTTTTTATAGTGGCCTTTTGTTAAGGATATGGTAGGATCTTGCAATATGTAAGGCATAATTATAGAAGTCTAATTCCTGATTTCTAGCCTTTTTTTTTTTATTAAGTATCAATATTGGAGGCTGTTACTTATTTTGCAGTTTTACAAAGTGTACATCAATATTGGTTAGAGGGCTGTTACTTTTCATTTATGAAAATTATGATGCAAGGTAGTGAAAAACGCATGGAATTTTTGCATTTTGTGCTATAAGAATAAGTTACATACGTTTTTCAATACAAACCAACTTTCCAGATTCTATCTATACTAATTTATAATGCATTTGGGACTTGCTATTAATAGAAGACTTACAAATTCAGATTCAACATCTCACTATTAATATAAGGCTTACAAATTACTTTTGCCATTAAGATTCAAAACTTTTCAATTTGAAATGTATACACCTGAAATTAAATACGCTTTTCAAGTCCATTTAATCTTGTAACAACCCATTTCCTATTTACTCTTGTAATGGCCCATTTCCCATTTACACACATTACTAATTATAGAATCTGAAAAGCGTATTTAATTTCAGGTGTATACATTTCAAATTGAAAAGTGTTGAATATTAATGGCAAAAGTAATTTGTAAGCCTTATATTAATAGTAAGATGTTGAATCCGAATTTTTAAGCCTTCTATTAATAGCAAGTCCCAAATGCATTATAAAGTAGTATAGATATGTATTTGATCGTTATAACAAGGTTTTCAGTGACCTAAAGACGAAGAGAAGAATGATTTTTGATATTATAGTGGACGGCTAATGCATTTGAGTAGTGTTTTCTAGAAGTAATTTTGTTTCTAACTGCTTGCTAGTTAATAAAAATTTTAGCCATTCAAAAAATAAAATAAAATATCGGGATTATGGAAGAATGTTTATGCAATTATATTTTTCCCTGATCACCGATATCACACATGGGTGTTGAAAGACTACAATGTCAAACAGTTTTGGGAACTACTTACATATGATTGTGACATGAAGAAGTATGATGTTGTACACTCCATGCAATAGTTTCTCCTTGTGTGATGATGCTGGTATAGATTTGACCATGAATCGGAAATATTTGGCCGCCCTGATGCGAGATTTGTAAGACCTCAAAACGAATTTTTACAATCCTCTAGGCAGTTTACCTGATCGCGGTAGTGTAGTATAGGTAAACCCGGGAATTGATCATTCTCTAGGAGAATAGTGTCGTTAGGTCAAGATGTATAACGAGATAGGTATAGAGATGAGGGATGATTTTTTTTGTATTTTTTAATTTTTTATTAAAGTAGTAAAAATCTCGGGTTTTAGAATAGTGGGTGGAATTAGTTGCTAGTCAACTAACCCAAAACTAATTATAACTTAATTAAATAAAAATAAACGAAAAAAGTACAAGTGGTGACTTCTTATAATAGAGAAAAGCGTGTTTACTTAGATTCAATTACTCTCTAGTTATCTCCTATTGATTTGTCAAATTATCACGTTCTTGTTTAGTTGAAGCACTGTATTCCTTGATATTGGTCGTGGGGAGGTGACGAAGTCCTCAACTCTATGAATCTTAGTCTCTCTTAAAAACCTTAAAGTCTATTAAGTTTCTTAGGATCTACAAGCCGCAATTCACACAATAAATACAACAAGAAAAACTAATAGTGCACTCTATGGTTGTTTTCTAAGACGTTCAAGCCATTTACATATAAGATGTCGGCCAGTTTTCTTAGTCTAACGCGAAGCAATCAACTAAACAATTGACGACAAATCAATATTCAACAACTAGGTTTCACTAGATCTAAGCAAACACAAATAAAATTAAGCTAGCATGTTAAAGAGAAGAAAAGATAAACAATCAATCAAACAATACATAGACATATTAAATGATTAAACGAGTAACTTCTCTTTAATGAAACATAGGTTTTGAGGGTTGAAAAACCCTTACATACAAAAGCTGCTAAATTTGTTCTTAAACCCTACTCCAAGATGTTACCCAAAGATGTCTCTTTAATAATGAAAAACAAAGGAAAATATATATATGAATACACTTCTGACGGCGTCAGCTTATGGATCCTGATGCCATCAGCTCGCCATGGTTAAGGTTTCGTCTTGTGTAAGTCGTCGTTATAACGGCGTCACTTAGTAACTCCTGACGCCGTCCTCTTGTAAAGTGTCTAGGCCGTCTCTTGTTAAATTAACACGTGACTCTCATCTTCAATTAACACCTCACACCGTCATATTTTAGCTCTTCAGATTTTGTCTGAGGCTTCCCTTGTTAAACTTGAACTAAAAATCCAGCATAATCAACAAGTGATCTGTCACGTTGTAGCATGTGACACCGTCAGGCTCCTTTTCTGATGGTTTTTTCGCGACTTCATCGTTTTCTTCACTTTTTTGTCTAAATATGTCTAAAAAGTGCTGATTCTAGAACACTTACATCTCGACGTTAGCACAGCGGGTGACGAATCAGAGGGGTAATCTAATTTAATACTCAACGCTTACCTCTCCTTCTTTGTATAGTATGTTCGTGTGTTTGGGTGATTAAACGTCGTGTGGTTAGCTGAAGCAAACAATTTGAGTATCCTAGCATCTACAGCAGCAGAGAGAAGTCTCTGTTCACGTATTCTCATCCCAAGAACCTAAAATACAAAAAGAAATGATTTGAGGCAATATTTGATCATATAAATACGATTTTGAGCTTACATGACCCCTTAAAAAAGTACAAAATAAATCATTATCACCCCGTATTTATGTGCATCACTACAACAAAAGAGAGGACGGACGACCATACTTTTGGCGGGGACGCCCTTGTTCCGCTAAAAGCCGCTAACAGACAAAAAACATGCTGAGCTGGCACAAAAATTCGTTGACCGTTTACTAAATTTTCAACGCATACTTTTGGCGGGACATGTCTCCCCCGAAAGCATAATTGATATTTGCCAAATTTTGACCAAAGTTATAAGTCTTAATTTTTCCCGCCACCACTTTTGGTAAGGACACGTCCCCGCCAAAAGAGTAATGTTGTATATCTGATCTTTTGGCGAGGACATATCCCCGCTAAAAGAATTAAGCAGTTTTTTTATTTTTCCATCCTCACATTTACTTTATCCCGCCAAAGTTTTTTGCTAATAATAAGAGCTTTTGGCCAAGACATGTCTCCGCCAATTTATCCCGCCACACTGCAACTTTGTCCCGCCAATTTTTTTCTTATATATAACCTAACCAATCATCCTCAATTAGGAAAAGCACACATAACCCAATCGTCAATTCTCACAAAACATACATAACAATGGCTGGTTACACGCCAGAAGAGGAGTGGTCAAAGTTTTTGTCGAACCTAACACTCTTTGATGAAGTTCTTAATACATATGGCGGCGAAATTATTGATGAATATGGTTCCTATAAGAACATTAGTCCGTGGATGAGAGATGTTATTCTGAAATGGTTGAGGAAAAAGTCATACTAGAGAGAGATGTTGGACGGTGATAGTGAAAGCAAGTTATCAAAAGTTGATGAACTGGGAATGAGGATAACAAATCTTAAAGCTTTATTTTAACATTTCGTCAAGCAAAAGAAGGAAAGGGAGGGGGATGGTGGTGTAGGTTCTAGCAAAGTGGGAAGTAGCTGGAAAAAAAAATGATGTTTGTTATGGTCTTTGTCGTGTGTTAAGTTGTGTCTTTCGAGTTGTTTCGTTTGAGTTGTTTCGTTACTTGTCGAGTTGTTTCGTTTGCTTGTCAAGTTGTTTCATTTGATTTTGTATGAAATGTATATGATTGAGAACTCTTGTGTGTTTTGAATAAAAGGTTTGCCTTCGTGTTTATATTGTTCCTTCAGTTCCAGTCTTTATGCATATGTAATTTAGTGTTGGAAACTTGCATATTTGAAATACCCTATTGTTTAAAGGGGTGTTTGGATATGGGTTTAACAAGCAGATTATTAATGTCAAAATACCTATTGTAAAATACATATGAATTACATTACAAAGCGGATACATTACAAGTAGATGATTGAGTCTGTTTAAAGGGGTGTTTCAGAAATATAATACATTAAACAACAACAACAACAACAACAACAACAACAACACATTAAACAAGAATAACACTATTGCATACGAAGATTTTCTATGTCATCTAACAGCTCACGGAGTATTGCACCCGACTGACATGCGTAGTCGTCGGGATTCCTTTCCATTTAAAGTTTGTCCTCTATTATCCTTACTCTTGTCTCTAGCACATGTATTTTTTATTCCAGCATGTTCATCCTAAGATCTTTGGCATTACAGTTTGAGCACTCTGTTGGTGCAGATCCTGAACTTTGAGATGTTGAAGAAGAGATTACTCTTAACCAGTTATCAAATTCACTCTTCCACATAAAATATCCACATCCATGACCTTTGTTTCTTGGCTGTTACATAATAAGGAAATTATAAGAAATTTCTTTTTAACAATCCAATTATTTGTATATTTACATAAATAAAAAGTGTATGATTGTTCACCTTCGAAAGAGGACATGAATAATAAGGCAATCCAAATGTACCTTTTTTATGTGATGTTCTAGGTTTATATCTCCTGTTCCACAATAACACATAAAAGGATTATTTTGTTACATCTCAGGTTTTGAAATTGGTGTGAAGATAAAAGGTTGTGAGGTTGAGTGGTTGTGAGGATAAGAGTGTATACAATGTGTTTGTGAGGATAAGAGCAAATCTGCTAGTTGTTATATACTTTGGTGGGAAGTTTTAGTGCCAATATTTTGGTGGGAAATTTTGGTGGGGAAATTTTAGTGGGAAGTTTTAGTTAACTTACTGATAACAACTGAAAAATTATTTACATTATTTCAATATCAGCAATGTAGCCAAAAGTGTGAACTGCAAATATGGTTAAGACTTTTAGGCGGGTACATGTTCTCACAAAAAGTGTGAACTGCAAATATGGTTAAGCGTTTTGGTGGAGACATGTCCCCGCCAAAAGGGAGCTTAATTAACATAATCACTAATTAAGTTTTTTTTTTTTTTTTTTGAAAGGGAGCTTAATTAACATAATCACTAATTAAGTGTTTTTTTTTTGGGTTAATTAGGTAGTCTTTTGGTGGGGACATGTTTCCGCCAAAAATTATGCCATGCTGGACAATACCAGACCAAAGGCTGCGGATCCCACACGTCCTCGCCAAAAAGCCAAATTCGTCCCCGCCAAAAGATTCGGCGACCAGGTGTTAGCGGGGACGTTTTGGCGGAAACATGTCCCCGCCGAAAGCTTAAATAAATCCCCTGTGAAAGTACTCAATGTTGCAGTGCATAGCCTTGTATCGCCCCATGTGTGGCAAGTAAAGAACAACAAGAGTGTTAAAGCATGCAATTTAAGGACCATGATGAAGTGAAAGAAACTGTCAAAGAATAGCAAGAGGAATGCTAATGTGGGTTAGAATTGAGTTATTCAGTTGTTTTCTACTTGTTGGTGGACTATTCCAGTAAGATGGAATGGAATTATCTATGTCCCCCCTTTCGATATAGACGATATAGTTATAAGTTTTGCCTTGTGATCTCTAGTTAATGTTTATGACGATTGATCTAAATCTCTAAAGAAACATTGTTGGTAATTATATTAACTTGTATCATATTTATTTATCTGTCACTTTCTTTACGTAGATTATTAGAAATGCAACAGTTATTAGCTCATAAATAATGCTCCTTATGTATTACTTGGAACATGGAGTCGTCTATAGTGGTTTTGAAGATTATAAGTTGTGAGTAGCACAGGTGTCGCCCTATTTACCTATTTAAGTACTAATAAAAGAACTCGATTCACCTTGATGTTATATGAGGGCTGAAATTCGGATCAGTTCTAACTTTTGTAGTGTAGTACCTTCGTTTTCAATGTTTGTTTGGGAGTGCCGAGTAAGTAACTTATTATGTCGGGCTTTATAGCCGCTATATCTTCCTAATTATTTTCTTCGGAGAGTAGTATGTAAACAAGACCCGTTACCTCGATCAACATGACATGTACGACATCTTTTATGTTGATTCACACCACTATCATTTGTTGATGAATTTGGGGGTTTTGGACATTATTGTGAAAGTATTTTCTTGCATTTGCCACTAATTTTCTTTTTAGACATCATCCATTACAACATTGACGGCCTTTTTGAGAAGACATTTTAAAGCTTTCGGCGGAGACATGTTCATGCCAAAAACTTTTAACGGAGTCATGTCCCACCCAAAAGATAAGATATACATTACGTACTACCTTTTTGGCGGGGACATGTCCTCGCCAAAAATGATGGCGGGAAAAAAGCAAGAACAATTAGGAGTTTTAACTTTTGTCAAAATTTGGCAAATATCGAAAATACTTTTCAGCGGGGACATGTTTCCGCCAAAAAATTGCGTTGAATTTTGAATAAAATGGTCAACCATTAGGTGTGTCAGGTCAGCACATGTATTGTTGTTTAGCAACTTTCGACGGAGACAAGAGTGTCCCCTTTATCGTTGTAGTGATCCAACTAATATAATTAAAGATGTTATTGTTATATACTACGAAAATTGTTGTTTATCTTTTATATTTATATTTTATATAATAAAAGAATTACATAATTTCAAAGTGTTTTTGCAAAACTTTTCTTATAAAAAAAATTATACCAATAGGAGAGCTCGATTTTGCCACGTAGGCAAAATCAAGCGATATGATTGGTTAATAGAAAGTCAAAATTGAATTCATTTTAGTCAAACTTTAATAAATTTGGTTGAGAAAAAAACACATAAAAAAATATTTGTGTCAAATTTGTGAAAACAAAAACTTAAAAAAAGAGGAAGTAATTAATAAAACTTGGGATAAGATCATTTGAGGATCAAACTTTTTTTATATACCAAAGGATTAATCTCCACCATCCATTTTCCCTCCATCTTTATTTAATCTAATAGATTTGATTAATTCCAACAATTTAAAAAACTCACTTTCATCATTTTTTTTTCAAATATTAATATCTTTCAAACCGTTAATCGCTAAGCGAAAAAAAATATACCGTTACGACGAGCATTTAATTATCTTTCTATAGATACCCACTTTAATATACTTTCGACATTTTTTTTTGTTTTTTTCACATTCTTTTCATAGCCGAAAAAATCACATATAATATATCACATGTAATATCACATATGATTTTTTCGGCCACGGAAAAAATGTGAAAAAATACAAATTTTTTTTGTCGAAAGTATATCAAAGTGTACATGTATAGAAAGATAATTAAATGCTCGTCACGATGGTGTAATCGCTTAACGATTAACGGTTTAAGATATATTCAAATTATAAAAAATGGGTGAAATCTTAAAATGCTTTTAATCTCATTGATTTTTGTTTAGATGAATGATGGGGATAAGTCCTTTGGTATGTAAGAAAAGTTTGGTATTTAATATAACTCGACTCATAAAACTTTTGCAGTTGAATTTTACATAAATTTTATAGATGAAGTGTAAATTACAAGTTTTCATATTTTTTAATAATTTTAGAAAAATAACAAATAACCTCTTACACTTTATACCCCGTATACTTTATAAGATGAACTTTGTTTAAAATAACATGAGTATTAGTATTATTTTCAGGCTTTCATCTATTAAAATTAAAAAAAATTTGTAAATATACAAATTAGTTTTAATATACGTTAAATATTTTTTAAAACTAATACTACCTCCGTCCCAAAATTATAGTCCCCTTTTGACTTTTTCGGTCTTTCTTTCTCAACTTTGACTTTAAATATTTTTGTTTGTGTTATACAATAGTTGATGAAAATTATACCAATGAAAAATACATTTAGAACTCAATTCATTCATATATTTTGCATCAAGTATTATGTAATATAAACAAAAATATTTAAGGTCAAAGTTGAAAAATAAAGACCGAAAAAGTCAAAAGGGGACTATAATTTTGGGACGGAGGGAGTATTAGTTTTAGAATTTCATCTATTAAAATTTTTATTACTATATATGTTAAATAAGGACTCATGTTATTTTATTTTATAAGTTTAATTTATGCGTACAAAGGTTTGAATATTAAATTCGGCTAAACTATTTTTAACGGGAAATATGAATATCAAATGTAAGCACGGATTACTGTGATATGAAAAATAACTATGTGATATTGTACTTATAATAACAACTCATGAAATTCTTATTTAAAGTTTATATATGGATATCAAAAAAACATTTTTAAAAACTTTACGGAGCATATTTTAACTTCATCAAGTGGATTTCCCTCACTACGAAAGGTGTCACGTGGATGGCGTACTAATATATCTCCCATTCGTGCTTATTATGTGCTACTAAACTCGCACATTTTGTACAACATGATATAATTAAATAGTTAAAGTTAAACAACAACATCAACCTCAACATCTATGTCAGTTAAATAAAGTTAAATCTTTCAACTAACAATTTTTTTACAAAATATTATTGTAATAAATATTAATACATAATAAAAAAATCCTTGACAAGTATTAGTTATACTTATATCACAATTTTCACAGGTAAATTTTTGATATGTCTATGTTAATGTATGATTTTTACGGTTAATTTTAGACCTAATTGAAGAGAGGTTTATTTAAGGATTTTCTGTAATTGTGTTGTACTGTTGTTTACTACATGATGTGTTCTATTTCACTGTTGCATAAAGAAAAGTTAGTTCTAATCTTGTCATTGTTTCTTGGTATCCCATTATGATTTGTATGTGTTTGCATGGTTTGTTGGGGACGGGGGAGTCGGTTCTCAGTTGCCGCAAACTTTGTAATCATATTCATAGCATTTAATGTGCATATACTAGCTCTAGTTTAATATCATTTCTGTTTTGAAGAAACATGAACAAGATGAAAGGAAAACATAACCCATCCTGATGGTGGTCAGTACATGTTAGAAGATGACTTAAACTTTAAGGGTTGTTTGGTAACTTTGGTAGTTTGTTTGACTTCTTCTACAAGTTTGTTTGGAATTAGGAAACTATTCTATGACGGTTAGTTTTGCCCTATAAATAGGGATCATTGGCATTAGAATTATTTGTACCATTTGAATTTGTGTTTGGTACCTTTTGAATTAGGGTTTGTTACCTTTGAATTAGAATTTGTCTTTTGAATTTGGTTTTGTAATTGGTTTGGTATTTGAATAAACCTTCCGCTTAGTTTGTTCGAATTTGTTTGTTTGTTTCGTTCGTCTTTGGATTACCAACGGTACACATTACATTTCAATTTTGTGACTGTAAATTTGCCCAAAACATGGACTTATCTTTGCACAGATGGTTGATTTCTTCCAGAGTAATAATTACATCAACAACAAAAGGACATGTATAGTTTCCCTGTTGCTAGTGATGTTGTTTATGAAGTTGCATGCAGAGGTGGGATGGGTTATCTATATAGAGAGGTATTTGATTGATTTTTTAGACTTGTGTTTTGATCCTTTTGAACTGTGTTTGATTGAAGTTCTAAAATTTTCAGGATGGACAGGTTATTTGCTCTTCTACCCCTATATAGGTGTGAGGAGTTAGTGTAAGAGATGAACCAGGTTCTGTGAAGAAAACTTAACGTTACAAGAATAAGTTATCAACTATATTAGTTGATAACTCAGTCGCTGAGGAATTGGTGAAGAAGATGGAAGTCTTATAAAACCGGAAACTGTTCAAGTACTGCTTGAACAAACATTGCATGCTGATGATCGTTCCCTTCTGCTTGATTGCTTATTCAGACAAAATGAAAAAGTGATCGTTCCCTTCAGCATTGACTAGATTGTTAATGAATACTTATTTTATTAATTATGAATGATAAGCTATAATATTAAAAGACAAACTGTTTTTAAACGCGTTGCATAGGTTATAAACATAAACTTTTTACCCCCTTTCTTTTTTCCTATATATTAGGTTATTGAACCTATAATTTGGTTGAATTGTCTCCTTTATTTAAAACTTTTGAACCTTGCAATCTAGAGTTCGGTAAAATGGGTGTCTTGTTGTAACAACTAACACTCTAACAGGTCATAATAGGTTTGCACCAGTGTTGGTTGACTTGCCAGCATCTTTTGTTCATATTTACATGTCTATACACTGCAGGCGAATCTCAATCTATTAAGTTATAACCAATTTGACCCATTGTTAAGTAAACGGGTCTAGCGTTGCTTCCACTATTGAGTATTCTTAATCTTTCACCAGATTATTGATTATGTCTATGCACTAGCAGCTTTTGTTCATATTTACATTTGTCTATACACTGCAGGCGAATCTCAACCTATTAAGTTATAACCAATTTTGACCCATTGTTAAGTAAATGGGTCTAGCGTTGCTTCCACTATTGAGTATTCTTAATCTTTCAACAGATTATTGATTATGTCTTACATTTTGCAGGGTGCACTAGCAGCTTGTGCACTACCATGTCTGAAAAGCTTACTTCTTCAAACATGCAAGCATCATAATGTCTCAAGAAGCATCTTTGATTGCCCTCAATTCATTATATCAGGTAACAAAAACTGTTGTTCGTCCTATCTCCAGCAATTGTCAATGTTTGTCTTTTTAATGTAGACATAGGTTCAGTTAGATGGAGTTGCTTAAGATATCCTTGTTCTTTTTAATTTCTATGGATTAATAGTACACATCAAAACTTTTTTTTTTTTTTTTTTTTTTTTTTTTACACTTTATCATTAAAATATACCCGGCTTGATCTTTTTTCTTTAAGGGGGTCTTAAATATTCTTTGTTGTATACTTGTATTGTAGAGTCATCTATGGAATTGAATGGTCTTTTTATGTAAGATTTCTGCCCTTCTATAATCTCATTTTGTATTTTAAATACTTCCTATATTAATGTTGTCTTCCATTACTATAGTCAGCATATTATAAATGATCAAGAATGAGTTTTTTTTTGCTCTTTCTAGGATGTTAGATACCATACCTTGGGTGGTTACTTTAGTTAGTGCAACTTTATATGATTTGCATGTACCTTGGCTGAGTATAAACTTATAACATAGTCCCTCAAACATTGATACCAAATATGCATTCCCATAAGTATGAATCTTTTAAAAGTATGTTCATGTCATGTGCAATTTGCCATTTTCTTAAGGACCATAAATACCATACTAAGGGTCAATCTTTGTGGTTTTAAATTGTCACAACTCTTGCTCTATAGGATTTTTTAACTTGTTAACGACAATTTATTGATTGCTAATGCTCCCATTAATGTCAGCCTGTAGTTGCAGCAACTCACGTTTATTGGAAGCATTTTGGGACGAAAAAACTTCTTTCTTTCTCGAAGTTGTGGGTGCTGCTTCCATCGATTTTGGCTGGATTCATTGGTGTAGCGGTTCCATTGTTTGAAAGAGATGGCAAATGTTGATTCTTTATTAAGATTGTAGCATATATTATTTCGAATCTCAATTGTTGTCGTGTATGTTTATTTTGCTTATGATTTTATATTGTTGCTGGACATATCGAATGCTCAAACAGGGTCCTTGCTCTCCTCAAATATTATTATGATGGCGGGAAATAGAGCATGAAAGATTTTTTATTTTTTATTTTTTTTAATTATGTTAATTTATTTAAATAGAGCCATGTTTCTTTTTAGATAACTGAGCTCTATATCAGGGAATAAAGCCCATTCTTAGAACCGGGCTCGATGTCTTTCTTGCATAGAGTTCTCTCCCCCTTAGAGCCCTCACCAAAAACCTGGCTCTATGTGCTATTTTAACAGGGCTCTATGTAATCGTTAGTTTTCGTATTAAGGATGAGTTGGTTTTGTATTACAGGATGTTTCATGGTAAGATGAAATGTGATCAAAATGCTCCAAGCCAACGACTCAACGGGTGCAAAAATGGGGTACGTCTTGCTGATTCCTGGCTAGCTACAGATGATTGGTGGTCTTGTATAGATGAATTAGGCTCACTCGTATAATACATCAGATGATGGCTCGCAACCATGGAAAATAACATATGATTTATAGTCTCAGGAAATCTGTACTTATTTTAAGGTAAACTTCATGGCTCAAGATCTTTTTAACGGATGTAATTTTATTTTTCAGGGTGCTTGGATGAGCGTTTTGTAAGTAAATATGACAGATCAGATAATTAACGCTATAAAACGGACTAAAATAGCTAGGTAATATCTGGATGTGCTTTATACGTTTGTTGTTTAAAGGTGTGATACAGACACGTCATACTTTTACAATATGAAAACCATTAGACAATAAAGGGTAGATTTTTATTATTTTGTTTATGATTGTAGCAGGCATTAAATAATCTGGGGAGTATATCTGTATATGCATGGATTGTGGGATGCATGGCCTTGCTGCAGAATGTTATGGTTGGCATGTATATTTTCTCAGACAGTTTTGATAGAAAAGCTGAATGTGATGAAATGACAAAGCTCATAGGGAAGGCAGAAAATAGTGCATTTGCATATGAAAGACGGTCAGAATACTATTTTTTTTACCTGTTTCACTACAGCCGGTCGATTATTACATGGTCCCTTCAAAACACATCCAAATTAATATTGTATACACAGATATATATTAACTGAAAATGCAATGTGTGCTAAAAAACTGTTAATGTATTCAACTTTATTCCACCAATGTTTGATAAATTTAGAAAAGCCATCAATTTTAAACTTGAATTGCAAATGCTCCATCTTTGAGCAGCATTCTACAAGATTGATCAGACATCACTCCTCTTGGATACCAATTGCAAAGAGACTCTCAAGCTCTATAGTCGATGGAGCACAAAAACAAGCTGCTGAGCATAGTTGACCTGTACACTTCTCCTGGATTCTGGAATCTACCATTTGCCTTTTATGCTCATGTTCATTTGATTTGAATAATGTGTTATATGAACTTTGGTAGTCTCGAAAAAGTGAAAACGAAGGAATTTCACGTATACAACCTTTGAAGTCATGTAATAATAAGCTGTAAAATGTTTGCTTGATACAAATTTTTGGATGAACAAGCTTTTGAAAAGATATACCTTTTGGGTTTCAACATTCACTTTTGCTGATATAAATTTATGAAATTATCGAGTCATAAAGAGTCAGTATGCATGCCATGCCCATAGCGATACTGAATCGCATTTACCAATCCAAATGTTCTGCTTCTTTAACTGGATAACCAGCAATACTACTACAGATATTTTACCAACAAACTGGAAATAGTTATGAACAAAGGTGGAACCTACAACCCATTTTACTTAGCAACGATAGGAATCAGAATTGTGTTATATTTTAAACGGGTCAAACGGGTTAAAAGTAGCCAAGATTCTGTTTTCAATGCATACAACCTCCGAAATATTTTTATGCATTAAGATTGTTATTGCAAAAGTTAAATTTTTTAATCAATAAGAATTGACATTTTAACACAAAGTTGCTATATTTATCCCAATTTCTTTCCGAAAAGTATCCCAACTCAAAACTGTAGATGCCCTTTTGACAATCAGAGAACATTTCTTAGTGAATTGAAGCCAAAACAACTTGAAAAATTAGCCTAAACAATCATTATCAAACTAACTTAAAAGCTTAAAGATAAACAATCATTCTTTGAATGATAGCATTGTCCAATGTATATACAATGCTGGCACAAATCCTAAAAAAAATAAAAACAGGCTTCATAAAGGCCTAATCAAATAGTACCGAAAATATCAACCTATTCACGAAGATCAAACGGTCCATCTGGATTAACTTGCTTGCACAGCCCCAAATACGTCAAGAACAGAACACGATCTTTAGCCCCGGTGCGATGATTCCCAGTATGCTTACAAAAGTACTTCAACTGCCCCAACGTACAACAGCCAAGCATCTGACCAAGAAGCAAAAACAACCAGTTGATCGATTTCTTCTTATTTATCACCGGTTTCACACAGTTATCTTGATTACAAAAATTGCACTTTGGCAATACTGGATTCGTCCACACTTTTGGAGCCCGATCACACAAATCAAACTTATTCTTAGCAACATATTCCGCGATTTCAGAAAACTTCTCTTCAAGATTGTACTCAATCTGAAACACTTTTTGACAACGTTTGCATTCCCCATCACCCGAGATTGTCTTGATACCCTTATCTGATAAGTACTTCATGCTATGCACTTGGGCACGACGATCAGTTGCCCATGGGAAAGGTGGTTCCACAGTTGTGGATTTACCATGTCCTGGTAAATTCGTTGGTTTCTTACGAGCACGACGTGGGCCGGGTGCAGTAACTCCTTGCGCCTTCTGTTGTGGTTGCTGTGGGATGTTAACAATTGGGTTGTTATCCGGTTGTGGTTGTTGTTGTTGCGGTTCTTGTCCTTGGAGATATAAGTGCGTAGCAATTAGTTTTTCACCATTCAAATCTTGATTATTAACGACGTTCACTTCTGCTTGTTGTCGAGGTGGTTCTTGATCAGGTTTTTCTTTTGTTGGTTCTTGGACTAAAAAGTACATAGTAAGTTCGGTTTTACGAAGATAATCTTCATCTTGATCTAGATCATTATTGTTTACAGGTGGTGGTTGAGGCTGTTGTTCTTGTTCTTGTACACACACGAACTTAAACAAGGCTAGTTCGGTTGGGCGAGGAGAATCTTGATCTGTGTCCACATGTTGTTGTTGTTGTATAGCAAACCCTAATGGCTCGAGTCCAAGCCGTTGACGAGTAGTTCTTGCTTCTTCGGACGACGACTGATCAAGAAGATCATCATCACGAACAGATAACTTTCGAGTTCTTGAACACATTTTTGTGTCTCGAGACAATGAAGACGAAAATGAAGACAATGAAAAATATGTATAGTCAATGAAAAATTGAAGGTGAGAGTATATATAGGCAGTTTATTAGGTGTTAGATTCTATCTCAAATACAACAGCAATTTAAATTTTAAATTATTTCATAATCTAATCCCTAGTCTAATGGAATGCTAATATGATATGTACAATTTTTTTTATACGTTCACTCGTGTCTTGTTTGCATCATATACTATGTCTTTAAAATATCTAACAAAGAACCAATTAAATTACTAGTACGGTATAGTACTACGGTATGATTAGAGTAAATGCATTGTAATACAATTCTCTCCCTACATAATAATAGTTCACTTTTCTTATGAGTTGTCTCAAATAAGGAGTTCACTATTAAAATAAAAAAGATGATACGTTCATAATATATATTTTCACAAATAAATGTGACATGCATTAATATATACTATGAAGTTGAGAATTTAAAAACATCAAATTAATTATGATGATTTTATGATAACAAGTAATGTTGTGAACAATTATTTATAAACATTTTATGGATGTAGCATTTCTAAATATGAAATTATAATATCCTTACTTAACATTATTACGAGTATCAAATGGATCCCAACTTTTTCTCATAGAGAGGTCGCTTGCACTTTCGAAAGACCAGGAATGAAACATGCAATCTGAGTAAACCACAAGGATAAATATTCTTGCAATTTACTATTATTTTATATTGAATGGGTGTTAACGAGTTGTGAACTTAACGAGACACTCAATCTCGTTTTGGCTCGAATCAAGCTTAAACAAAAGTCTGTGCTTGATAGTGAAAACTAACATTCACATTAACTCGTTTCATAATATCGTTTAGTTACTCGAGTCAAACCAGTCGTGCTTAATGAGTTGAAGTTTTTGATTTTAAAGGTTATGTTATTTAGTATTGCACATTTTCACACAATCACTCCCAAATGGCACGGTCGTAAGTCATTTGACATCGTCACAAGAGATTGAGGCTTCAAACCTCACAAAATACACATCTGGTCTGGGAAGGGTCGGAAATGATGACGAGATACCCCGCTTTGGCTATGTACATATAAGTTAATGACTCATCCTCCTTGGTAACTTGAAAATGTTGTCGTCAAATAGCCTGGCGGTAAGACACTTGACTTTCTCAGAAAAGGTCAATGATTCAAACCTTATTAAGTACACGTTTGGAAGTGATCATAGGATGGGGCCGGTAAGGGTAATATGCCATTTGTATCGATTTATTTGATAAAGTCGCTAATGACGTGGCATTTTAGAAAGAAATTTATGTCTTAGGTTAAACATTCTTTTTTAATCTAGAATTATTTGTTAATTATGCGATCATTTCAAGTGTAATACAAAAAATTGTAAAACAGCTTTTAAAACATGGATAAGATTAATGATATAATTACTGGTTATTGTAAAACAGCTTAAAAAATGGATAAGATTAATGATATACTTACTGTTAAAAAAAAAAAAAAAAAATTGGTGAACCATGATTCCCTGCTATGTATTGCACGGATGAGCAGCACTACTTTCTGAACGTTTTCAAAAGAAAACCAACACCAATTTTAACGCTTTGAAAGTTTATGAAAAACTATCCACTTTTGGAAATAAAGGCTGTTCCTCATTTGGCTAAAACAAAATATACATATCTACTATCTATATAAAACAAGGTTTTCCTAAAATTTCTCTTCTCAAAATACTTGAGATAATGACATGTGGATATTCATTTGATCTAACGCTTCTAATTCACTTACAATCCAAACAAGAAAACAAAGCAAAAAATTGGGCGGAATTCATCTGGCAACTTTCATTTGCTTAACAACCGAAAAAAACCACACACACATATCCTCTCAATATCCCTCTTAATCCAAAAACCCTAATCAAATTGTGCAAACAAAATTCGTTCTTCAATCAAACCTTCAAAAATTCATCATCACGATATCAGCAAAATTAAACTTGGATCAATAACCTAATCCCACTAAAACCGGATTCACTTTCACCAACACAAACACCAAAGATCCCTCTTTTCAGCAAACCCCTAATTTGTTTATCAAAATCATAAATCGATCGACACATAATCAAACCTACACAAACGATCCGGCTGATTCTAAGGTATTTTATTTTCAAAATCTTCGTTTCGATTAACTAAAAGAAATTTAGCTGGTCAGTTTTGATGTATTATGGATTAGAGATTAGTTCTTATTTATGATATTTGATTTTATTTTTGTGTACCAAGTGTTTCATGAAAGTCCCGACTGATTTTTTTTTTTAAGTTTTCGAATGTAGATTTTTCTGTGATTAAACTGGATATAAAGTGTTTATGGAATTTTTCAACGAATTGTGAATTTGTGATGGAATGTTGTTTTTAAGTCGGTTGATGACTATTACTTAATATCAAGCACATCAGATTCTAATGGGTTTGCTAAGTCTTATAGTTATATGATGAATTGAAGTATAAAATTTAATCAAATTAGGATTGCATGATCATGTACTTTCAAAGTTTCAAGTCTTCAACAATGCATTGGAATTATGTGTTAACTTTGTGATCAAAGCATACTTGTGATTGTAGATACTCGATGGACATGATAGGTACGGAGCAGCTAACAAATAACAACTTAGTGAAATCCTAATATCTTTTTTTTTTTTTTTTTTTTTTCAGGTTGTGGACTCAATAAAGAATTCCTACCTAAAAAGGATAAAAGGGAAGGATAAGGAGAAGAGCAAAACTAAACCGGTTGCAGGTATTACTATTCATAAGACTTCTTAGTGACACACGTATACATTATTTTCCGCTTATAACCTGTTGCTCAAGTTTCTAACCTTTGAACGTAAGGTATATTGGTGCCATAACACCTAAATTTAAGTGAACTTCATATACCATCTACAGGATTCGCAGTCTGAAATACATATTGGACAAGTAGCTATTAGCCGCAAAAAAAAAGCAGGTGAGTTACCATTAAACTGCTAATGTTTATTATTTTGAGCTTGATTCATAATCTAAGGTTCTTAATTATAGTAGAACAGTATGTAGTATATATATATACATGACATTCATGTAAACGTTACAACCACCACATATAAAAAGCAATTAAGGCAATTGCATGTTAAGGAGAAGAATGCCAAAGTGGTTGCCGACATTGAATCATATGAAGGAATTGGAAGCATCAGATGAAACTATAAGGTGCACAGATTAGTAATCTGATTTAGATGTTTCATGTGTGCTTGATAACCTCCTCCAATAATCTGATATTGTTTGATTGTGTTAAATGATACGATTAGGTGAAAAAAGGGTTTTAACTGAAAATCAGTTAGTGTTTACAGCTTTATGTGAGTTCGACTTTATGCTATGATTGGGAAAAGATAAGGTAAATGAAGGCATCTTCAAACTTTGTTCTTAATTTTTAAAACATAGTAATTTTATATGATTTTTATGTGCCATGGTGCTAGATGAGGAACTGTGTGGTCTGTTGGAACTGCTATCATCATTGGTTGACTGTAAATTCTCTTTTATTATGCCCAGTTTGAGGTGTTAGCTAGATTTTGAAACAAAATAAGTAAATCTTATGGTGGGTTTGAATGTTCAATGATTGTTGTTTAACAATTTCTTATAATGACAGATCATTTGGTTCGGGATTTCCCAACGTGAAGTACATCTGTGATGAAATGGCTGCCAGCGAACATATAAGGGAAATGATCATAAGAGTTTCTGACTTTGATTCAAATAACATGGAAGAGGAGATATTACAACAAGTCTATGGGAAAGTCATCTGTCATACTCTTTAATTATATAGGTTGCAAACTTGCAACAGGGGGTTAACTAATAAAAGGGACAGTTTCAATGTAAATTTAGAAAAACCCAATAACTATAGTGGTGACTTTATGGGCAAATGGTGGCAACAACAGATGCGTGAATCAAGTTCTCAAGCATGAGTAATTGTTGGCTAAATCTGAAGTTGAGCAGAAAATCCTGGTATTTTATTTGAATGTCTTAATTTTCAATTCTTTCTTCCGTTATATCTCGATTGGTCTGGCTTACGAGTGTGATGTTTTACTTTCGCAGCTCAACCTAGCTCCATTCCATTGCCAATGGCTAACTGACCTCTAACGTGGTAAGTTATAAATATTTGAACTTTATAAATATACGAGTTGTTCAACAAGCACTAATCATGTATTAAATAGTGTTTGGCATTGTGTTACAACTGAGTTGCGGAAACTGTTGTTTAGATATCTTTATGTTTCCTGAAAGTATTCCGGTTGCAAAACAAGATAGGCAAAGAAAATAAGTTGTGACCCGTATTACTAAAATATGGGTCCAATTTTCTTATGATTTAACTCTAAATGGGTCAAACCCGTATTACTAAAAACTTTCGAGTGTTTATAGTATAATATTTTTTCTCAAATAACTGGTATATTAACTTTTGTGTGTTTATATTATAGTTTTTTTTCTCAAATAAGTTGTACTGCCAATTTATGCATTACTGTATCGTTTAACCGACTATAAAGTTTGTCATTTCCCTGACCATAATTTAAGGCAGTATCCGCAACTTATTTTGAGAAGGTAGAAAAAATATACACATTACCGTAATGAAACAACTTTTAGAATCTCATCAATCTGAGTAACTGTATCATTATAAGAGATTTAGCCTAGGTAATAAAGATTACAAATATATAATAAGCTAATGAAGTGTTATGTATCTATTGCTCTAATCTACGAGAAGAATATTTCAAACATTAATTCCGTGATCAAAGTGTTAGAGTTGGCACTAAAGGTAGAGAGTCCTTAATGAGCTCAAGTTAATTATTCCATTTTCCAGTTTTAATTATGCGATCATTTCGGATGTGCAGTGAACGTATATTACTGATTTTTTTATTCTAATTCAGAAACAAAGGCCTCTATTTTCCGTTGTTAAAGATGTGGAAAGTGAAGCGTTGGCTACCTTAATTCTTAACAAGCTTTGTGCCGGCATCAAGGTTCTAATTGTTTTTAGAAATGAAAATACTTCTCTTTGTAACAACCGTTATCTTAGTTTATGAAACTATCTGTTTTTTAATAGGTCTGACCCATGGACCCGGTGACACAATCCTTGTCAAGGCATAAAGGTAAAAATTAAAATTTTGCTACCGTTTCCAAAAAGTTAATGATAAAACACAACCTTATTTGAAATTGTTTGCAACTTGAAGCTTTCTTATATATATGAGTAATATCCGGACACACTTCTGAATATTGGGTACTTCCGTACTTGCATAAATTCAAGTTTCAGTTTCTTAGGATTATAAATTGCTATCCTGAAGACAGAAACAGACAAGATCGGTAATCTAAGAGACAGGAGGTACAGTTTGTTTGTATAAAAAATGACATTTATCGTAGAAAGACAATATTAGTCACTTGGTGTATCCAAAGCAATGTAAATGATTTCAAATACCCAACATCTCAAAAGGAAATGCTTTAATGATGCTCAAAGTGTAAACTTTTATGCATAAAACCTGTTAAATATGCTTATTTAAAAATTTGCATAATGATTTATTTTATATTTGTTTAGTGATTCATGAAATTTCTATAATGGAATTTGCTTCTGTAATCAAGTATGATTGTTTCAAGTAAATAAGTAATTTTGGTGAGTGTGAAAATTATAATCTAACATCAAATTACTACATTTAATTTTTATCCTATATATTATTTTGAAGCAACTCCAATTCTAAACTTGATTTGATGCCTCATAAATCGAATTGGACCAATTTGTCTACTAAGCGAGCTTTGGATTTTTATTGTGCTAACGATTTCTAATTGCTACAGCCATTAAATGGATTTTTTTCCTTTCAGATTGATTACTTCCCTTCGAGGTATTACAGTGTACAACATGCTTAGCAATTGTGTTAGGGTGACTGGAACCATTAAATGGTCAGTTATTTTATGTTCCCTTTAAAATATTTGATGGTTAAATGGAGTAACCGTGGGAATGTAAATGCCATATCATTACACCTGACACTTACTACACAAAATGCTCATTCTTGCAACGACGATGAAATAAAATGATTTGAAAAGTTAGAAACTTACTTTGAATCGGTTTGCAAAAAGATATACGATATGTGGTTCTTTTTAACACTGAAAATCATGAGATCATTGGGTGAAGACCTGTTAAAAATACATCATCAAGAGCGATCCGTTTTAGACTTTTAGTGATAGATTCTGAACCGGGTAAAATATTTTACATATTACGTAGTTATTATTGTTTATACAGTTGGTTCATTAGAGATAAGACTTAACCTATATTGACCCATTCTTAATTAAATAAGTCTTATATACTAATGATACTAATTAAAAGTGGTATCCAATGCATCTGATAATTTGATTAACGAAACTTGTGTTAAGCAGGGAATATAAGCTCATAGAGCCAACTGTCAGCATGCTTCACATCTTAAGGAAAACACATAATCTCAGCTGCTGATGTTTCCAACGTATATGTATGGAATCACATTGACCCGGATAAGCTTATCACCAAACCCAAATGCGAAGCATCGTATGAAAACTTCTCAAATAATGCAACAGTGGCCATACCTTGGTTTGGTATCAAAAGCATATCAGCAACACTTACATCTCCAATATTTTCAATAATGTATTACGTAGTAATAAACTTTATAGTTTATCAGTGTGTTTTCGTTTGCTATTTCTTTTGCAATCAACTCTAAGCAACTATCTTACTTGTGATAGACATATATCGTTTTAATCTCTTTTTAACGTGTACGTATCAAATTTTTTTTTCCATCACATAATATCTTAAACAAATTATTAGAGCTAGCCGCCCATCGGGCGGGCCTTGAAGCTAGTAACGAATAAAATAACGGAAGTTGAATAAGGGAACATTTTGAATATTGAAGTTCTATTAAAAAAAACTTGAAATTGTAGACAATTGATAAAACAAACTTGGTGATTCTGTAACGATACTATATAAGTTATAAGTATATAACTAAATAAAAAGACTACGAGTATGGATACTAGTAAAAGGTCATGTTTCATAAATCAGATTTATGATGAATAAAAATAAAGTGTATCCAAAACGTTAAAAACATTTCACGACAAAAGATGAGGTTGGAGAAAAAAGAAAAGCAGTTGGAAGAATTTTGAAAAAAAAAAAAAAAAAAAAAAGCCGCATTTCTTTTTATGAAAAATAGAATCTTTTATGTTGCAAAACCTTTCTCATCGAAAAAAAATTAGACCAATAGGAAAATTCGATTTTCCCTCGTAGGCAAAATCAAACGACGTGATTGGTTAATAAAAGGTGAAAATTGAATTAATTTTGGTCAAACTTTAATGAATTTTGTGGAGAAATTTGATTGAGAAAAAAAATACATAAAAATAATTGGGTTAAATTTGTGAAAACAAAAACTTAAAAAAAAAAGGAAGTAACTAATAAAACTTTAGTAGTTGAATTTTACATAAGATATATGGAGTTAAGCGTAAAATTACAAGTTTACATATTTTTAATAACTTTAGCAAAAAAACACAAATAACGCCTTACACTTTATACCTCATATACTTTATAATATAAACTTTGTTTAAAATGAGATGAATATTAGTATTAGTTTCAGAATTTTGTGTATTAAAATTACAAAATTTTGTAAATATATGTTAAATATTTTTTTAAAACTAATATTAGTTTTTGACTTTCGATCAATTAAATATTTATTTGTTACGGAGTATATACGTTAAATAAATACTCACTTATTTTATTTTAAAACTTTAATTTATGCGTGCATTGGCTAGAATATTAAATACGGTTGACCGAGTTGTTTGACCGATTTACACAAATCAAAAATGTTGGTGGTCTTTTAGCACCTAATTGGCGATTAATCAGCCTTGTAGGCCTTGTTTTGCAACATTGATTATTATATTGATGCATTATAGTAAACAAATTTAGTGCAACAAAGAAAAAAGAATTAATTTATCAATTTAATTAGTGGATCACAGTTAAAAAAGTTAATACATCATAGTTAATAAAAGTTTTAGCAATTCAAATAGCAAGTGCATCACAGTTAGAAACTTTAGTGCATCATAGTTTTGAATTTTGGCGAGGGAGGTAGTTAGAGGAGGTGAGGTGGGAGGGTGATCTGACGTGATAATGTAGCAAACGGTTATGATATGAAAAAGAAGTGGACACATGACACTCCCAAAGTCTTCCTTATCATTTCTATTTTAAGACATCTTTCTATTATAATACATCTTTAACTTTTACTAAAACGGCGTATATTAGGTAGAGAAATGAAAAAACCGAAACCAAACTAAAAACTGAAAAAACCGGCCGACACTAAAAAGCAATGGTTTGGTTTTCACTTTTCCAAAAAATTCGGTTCAGTTTTCTTTTCCCAAAAACCGAACCGCAAAAGGTGAACCGAACCGGTTTTATTACATATAATTGATATAATATAAATAAATAACTAAATAAATCAAATTTAAAATTTATATTCCTTTTGTAAGTGAATTTATAATATACCTATTTTGTAGGTAGATAATCATTATTAGGCTTAGATAGAAAAATAAATAAATAAAATCTACGTAAAACATGTTTGTTGGCCTTCACCCTAAACATAAACGGTTAATACCGAAAAATCGAAACGAGATCGATAAGAAACAAAAAAACCGAACTGCCAAAATATGTACGGTTTCTATTTTGGGTTTTATAAAAACTGAATATTTTCAGTTCGATTTCGATTTTAGTTAAAAGCTGACCCAAACCAAATCGTGTATATACAAATAATTACTAAATTTGTTTTATTTCATAACTCTATGTGTTTGTTTGTTAACACCGTGTTATTGAATTACAATTTGAGAAGAACGAAAAAAAAATGAATAATATTTTTTTGTGCTTTAAAGTCTTTTTAAAGCCGTTCAAAAAAAAAAAAAAAAAAAAAAAAAAACTTTTTTAAAAGGAAAATGAGATTAACTTTAATCATATTTTTAATAGAAAAAGTGAAACAAAACATTAACATAATTTGTAAAAATACTAATATGACACTTTTAAAAGATTTAGTAGTAACAATTAAAAGGCATAAGGGGGTGGCATCTTTTCGGCAAAACAACATAGGCAAACCTTGCAAAACATAGCAAAAGAATAGATGATTTAATGTATCTTACACATAGCAAAACCGTTCGATTATTACCTAATATAAGAACATATTTTAGAAATACTAAAGTCCATTTGATTTTGTTTTATTATATAAAAAGATTTAACTCTTCCTCCGACTAACACTCCAATTAATTTTCCCTTTCCTTTCAATTCTAAGAAAATGAAAAAAAAGGAGGAGGCAGAAATGTGTGTAACTTTCTAACCTAGCTCACTTTTGTGTTGGAGGCGCACCAAAAGGACATGTTTTGCTTCCAAATCCACCACCGTTAATCAATCAATTAATCGGGTATGTAAACACTGTTTATCTTATGTGCTTCTCTTGTTATTATTACATATCATTCATTCACCATACCTAATCCGATCCCACAAGCCAAATTTTTGTTAAACTAAAAAGTAAGGTTTATATAATCTACTTATTTTTTTTATGATTAACTTGGTATATTTTTAGGGCTTAAAGTCATATTAAAAGCATATGGGTTGCTGCCTTTTTGTTAATTATCTTAACAATGCTAGGCGCGGTGGTCGCCAATTCAGTTTTTACCATATAACATCACATAACAACAACAAGAAAACCCTCACTATATGGTATAACACAAGTTTTAGGTTTGTGGGTCCCACAGTTCTTATTTATTTTAAGCACAAAAAAAAAAACCCCCGGATAACACTCATGCCGCTGTGCAATTATAGCACCAAAAAAGTTATAACCCTGGGTGTATAACTATTGCACCGTGATCTCTAATAGATTAATTTGGTAGGTATATAGAAGAATGGGTGGTTATAGCACAACTCTGTCATTTTTACTTGTTATTTTGTTTGGCTATTTATCATGTCGTCTACATTGACACCTTAACCGTGGTTTATTGCAACAAGAAATAAACAATAGGAACACTAGATTTTGAGACCTTATGAAAGGCGTGGTAAGGAATATAAACTTTATTTCTTTCTTTTCTTTGAATTTACTCCGTTTGTAAATTGACTAACTTTTGATTGAGATGAAAATGATTGTGAGTCGGAGTGAAATAAATAACGTGCAACAAAGCCACATGTATGTTCATTCATTTTTCTTAACTGTAGCAGCGTTGGATTTGGGAAAGAAACTATACACTCAAGGCCCAAAAGAAGAGTGACATATCTGATTGCTTTTATATGGCAAGTGATATGCACTGTGTCACTATGAAAGCTAGGCTTATTCTTTAGATGCATTATGACATGCTCTTTTCTTTTCTTTCCTAAATGGTCAGCACGGGCCGTAGATTTTGTTGCTTATGTGATTGTTCATAGAGTAAAGAGTTTCCAAAATCATCTGTTGTACGTGTGTGTTTTTGTTATGTCTCTTAATTTATTGGAAGTTTTAGGCCATTTAAAATTAATTTCTTAACTAAAACTTGTATCTGTTTGCTAAAAAGTAAGGTTTATATAATGTACTTATTTTGAGGGTTAACTTGGTATCTTATTAGGTCCTCAAAATTTTAGTTTTGGGCGAATTCAGGTTTTAGGGCTTTAAGTCATATTAAAAGCATATGGGTTTCTGGCTTTTTGTTAATTATCTTAACAATGCTAGGCGCAGCGGTCGCCATGTCAACTTTTACCTTTTAACAACAAAAGAAAACCCTCTCTAGTATAACACAAGTTATAGGTTTATGCAGTCATAGCTCGGGAGCTTAACGATACGCCGCTGTGCAGTCATAGCACCAAAAAAGTTATAACGCGGGGTGTATAACTACTGCACCGTGCTCTCTAATAGATTAATTTGGTTGGTATATAGAAGAATGTGTGGTTACAGCACAACTCTGTCATTTTTACTTGTTATTTCGTTTGGCTATTTATCATGTCGTCTAAGTTGACACCTTAACCATGGTTTATCGCAACAAGAAAAGGGCAAATTTGCCACTATAAATATATGAAAAGATCAAATTTGCCATCAAATTCTTAAAGAGACCATATTTGCCACTAGATTTAAGAAGTTGAGGCAAATTTGCCACTCCTCTCATTTAGGTTGCTGCCTAGGATTACTTATGTTTTATGTGGCAATGTATACAAATAGGTTTACAGTGCCCAAAAAAGAAAACAATACAAAGATTCAATCTATGGGTTGTGTAACTCACTTGGACCAAAACTGCCAAAAGAGTCACCCAATGCCACACATTCTTGTCCAAATCTAATGCTTATCACCACTGTTATATACATTACTGAAATAATACGGGAAAGAAATAATTATAAACATTCAAACAACAAATCTCTGAAACAATCACACCTAATTATATTGTTGTGAATAACATTTTTTACCATGTGGGGATGTTTTTGTAAACCTTGAGAACATCTTATACTGTGAATAATATATTGCTTTCATTGTTGATGGAGAATGATATTGTTTTCATTGTCGTTTGGTTGGTAACTTATGCTGGAACGTTGCACCAGCAGTTTGTGAGCTGTAGCTTGCAACTTTGGCAGGAATCATTATTGGCTGGTCATTAAGTCGAGATATTGGATTTGAGCATTGACTGGTCACTTGAGTTCTTGTGTTTAAGTTGCTGCAAATACCAAAATTTTCGGTTATATTTCTTTTAGGAGCAGATCGTCCATGAGTTTGTGTTCTTTTCTTACCTTGAACACCTTGACTTCAGGACCAAATTCATGGTTCCATTTTTGACCAAATTTTTTTCTCTCACCAAGTCTTTGCATAACAAACTTCCTTATGACTTCTGATAGGCTATATATAACCTTATGTCTCATTCAACACTGGTTACTTTTATATCACAAGTGATATGCACGCGTCACTATGAAAGCTAGGCTTATTCTTTAGATGCATTATGACACACTTGTTTCTTTTCTTTACTAAATAGTCAACATGGGCTGTAGATTTTGTTGCTTATGTGATTGTTCATAAAGTAAAGAGTTTCCAAAATCATCTGTTGTACGTGCGTGTTTTTGTTATGTCTCTTAATATATTGGAAGTTTTAGGCCATTTAAAATTAATTTATTAACTAAAACTTGAATCTGTTTGCTGAACAGGTTGAGATACGACTTATTCAGTTTGAGATAGTATGCATAGCTGCTGGGGTTGAAAAGGAAGATTAAATATTGCAGAGGGAACTCGTCTCCTTAGATAGGCTTCATAATCAGATCTAGAGTTCTTTCAATTTCCTATCATCTCTTTGATTATGGCTGGCTCTAATGTTCCTGAAGAAGTCCTCACCAAGATAGTTGCCAAAATGTCTAGTAAACCGTTGGCTCAGTTCAAGAGTGTATCAAAGCATTGGAACCGTGTGATTTCAGATCCTTCCTTTATGAATACGTTTAGAAAACATCGAATGACCCTTCTCCCCATCTTTCCTTTTCACGTGAGAGACCCCGTGGATCGTTCAATAGTCAACCTTGGCTGTCCCTTTGGAGACCATTTTTCAGAAGCGATCATGTTTGTTGGAACATTCCAAGGAGTAGTACTTGTAGTCCTTGAAGAAAAAGATAAGGATGATTTGATAATATTATACAATCCATTCACTGGAGTCTTTAAAACTGTTCCTGCTCCACCTGCTAATCCTCGGTTTATATATCGGTATCCTAATCCATTTTACGTGTATGGATTTGGTTATGGTACAACCCCAGATGATTTAAAGATTGTAAGATTTGAAGTATTCAATGAAACAAAAGACTGTCAGGTCTTTAGTCTTAAAAACGGATCATAGAGCACACTCCTAGACGTTATTGGGGACTATATAATTATAAGGGGTGGGGGTAGGGGTACCTTTGTAAACGGATTTTTGTATTGGCTTGCACGGAGAAACGAGCGGAAATTGGTGGTTCAACTAGATATCGAGAATATGGTATTTTCAGAGATACCATTACCATCTGTTATTGGTGATGTCCATGGTTTGGATACACTGGATGGATGCCTTTGCGCTTTCGTAACAACTGATGTTAGTGAATATGGGTTATGGGCAATGAAGGAACATGGCACTGAGAAATCATCGTTGAAAGTATCTATGTTTCCATCCTTTTTAGGAGACGATGACGACGAGTACAGTCTTCACCCAATTGGTATTTTAGATGGTGGAAAAATTGTTATGTCGTCTTTTGAAGACCAGATTAAAATCTATGACATGTCGAGTGGTTCGTATGAGTCGGACAAGATCCTGGATGCCTTGAAAGGTAGTTGCTCGTAGAAAATAAACATTATTGAATATATGGAAACCTTGACCTCACCATCCGATATGTGTACCACTTTGATATAGTGGTTATATGGCGAGAACTATAAATATTTGGTTTTTTATGCATTAGACTGTGCCAAGAATATGATGTTTCTATTTTACTATTCCTTCCATCGTTTTTTTTTTTTTTTTTTTTTTTTTTTGATAATTAAGTTTAAACTAGACTCTTATGTTTGGGGGATTAGGACGCAGCTTAAAGAGCGTTGAAAGAGCGGCTTGAAAGCTTGACGAAGAAGCCAAAAAAGTCTTGCACATATTCTAACTTTCTGGTACTAGGGCTTTTTACTAGTCAACTAGTCAAGTGGTAAGGTGGGCGCTTTTGGATAAATAAAACATATTTTAGGAAAGTGGTTTAGGTAGCTAAGCTAGTTAGAGCAAAACATTGTAAATACTTGTGTCAGTGGTTCGAATCCACTTCTAAGCATCCCAAGGGTCCAAAGGCCGGGAGCAAGCAGGATTATGAAATTCAAGTGCAAGAGTAGGCAAAAAAATAAAATAATAAGCAAGCGCTCTTGCACAATACTGAGATTTTTGTGTCGCCCTAGTAGTTCCGCAACTGCTACCATGGCTGTTGGTAGAATTAGTTGGAGGTGGAGAAGTCAGCTGAGGTTTTTTAGGAGCTTATACTTATAATAAAAACTTATTTTGTTAGGTGAAAAAAAAAAAAAAAAAAAAAAAAAAAATACTTATTTTGTGACTTGGAACTTTTATAACCTCAGTCCTCATGTAAGCTACGGACAAAACCATACCAGAAGGTTATATATTAATGTATGTGGCAGGTTTGTGAAAAAGTGGGTCTCTTAGTTGCAGCCATAAGGATGATGCTACGTAAGTTTAGGCATGAATTTAGGCACATCTTTTAGACCTCTCAATTAAGGGTGTCAATCGGGTTATCGGGTCCGGTTTTGGGCTTATCAGGTCGTGTCTATCGGGTTATCAGGTCACATGTTAATATAATCCCACAATTTATTTCATATACTAAAATAACACTCAACATTAAATTAACTTAATAATTGAACTAACAGAGCACTAGTATTTCCTTTTGTCACAATATATATAACAAAATGAAGATGGTATTATAACTAGACGTTGGATTACTTGCGTTAGGTAATAGCAAAACAAAGAAAAACAAAAAGTAAGCAGCTAATGATGTAGACTTGCAAGAGATCATAACCAAATTTGAAGATGCACATCATATTTTGTGTGACAAGCTTACTAATTAAGAATTATGACTAATTAACTATGATAAAAGGGATTTAGTTCAAAATTTCTAAAATTTTTAACGGGGTATTATCTCTTATCGGGTTTATTGGGTCAACCCGATAACCCGATAATGAACTAATTAAAACCCTAACCCGACCCTATTAGGCTATCGGATTGTCCCGCTAAACCCGATAAGCTAAGTTGGACCCGAATCAACCCGACCCTATAATGCCTTATCGGGTTCGGGTCAGGTTGGGGCGACCCATTTGACACCCCTTCTCTCAATTAGAGATGGCAACAGGGCCAGGTATGCGGGGAATGGTTAATACCATCCCCATCCCCTAAGTTAAATAGCTATCTCTATTCCCATCCCCATCCCCGTCGGGGGTCACAATTACGTCCCCATCCCCGTCCTCGATGGGGAACGGGGATCCCCAATGGGGAATCGGGGATTTTTTTTCCTGTTACATAATTGAAATTTTAAATGTATTTCAAATATATTTCAAATGCTATGAGTGGGATTCTCTTCTGATAAGAAAAAGAAGTAAAATCGGCATATAAAGATCATTACTAGATGTTCCAAAGTAGTTCAAATTCAACTAAAAGGTACTTCTACTTATATATTTACTAACTAAAGTAGTATATAACACTAGATCATTTTTAGTTTATACCACCATTGCAACTTCAAACCCAAAAATAAACAAATAATGTACAATTTATTTAGCACAACCAACCTATTTTAAGTGTGTCGGTATCACAAATCAGTAATTAAGGTAAACAATTTTGCTAATTACTATAACAAATGATTCCATAAACAAATTAACATACATGATCCATCAAACCTTAACAAATAATTTGTCAACACGGCGTAAAGTACATCGAAGAGTTAAAGCATCACCATAATAAAATACTAGTTAACAAATATTTTTTCCATCAAACCTTAACAAATAATTTGTCAACAAATAATGTATTTTATACAGAAAATATATTCGAGGCTGGGTTCGGAGCCGGGTTCGGGGATCCGAAGGTATTACCATACCCGCTTTTCAGTATTGGGGATTCCCCGCCCTCATCACCATACCCGGTCAACTTGGGGATTACCGGTCAAATCGGAGTCGGGTATTGGATTCTCTATCGGGGTCGGAGTTTTTTTGTCATCTCTCTCAATCACTACTCTTTGCCTTTTAGGTTACAGCTATGATCTTATTGTTTTAGTGTTAAGTCTTTGATTAAACAAGGTAATGGCGATACAACATAGAACAAAGGTTATGAGCTCAAGTTATTGATCTTCTCATTTTAATCTCATAGTTATGCAACTAATAATTCTCAAGTTAAGATTTAAGAATCTGTTTTAATCTCAAAGTTTGACAGATTGGTAAATAAGCCCAAGAAAAATAAGCCCAACAAAAGGGAGAAGAAACGGGCCTAAGTAAAATTTCAGTGGATTAAAAATAAGCTTAATGTTGGGCTCCTGGTTTGTGACGTCAAATTGACGCAACCAATGTGGGCAGCTTATCAGAGCTCACCGAATTGACGCTCTATTAGTTATATGGCAATTAATTGGGGCTCTCGAAAGATAGAAGCTCAATTTGGTTTGGGCCTAATATTTACTTGCTAATACAGAAGAACAATACTATAAAGAAGCCGACAGCATTCAATTTGGTTTGGGCCTAATATTAGCAATGCAATTAACAAGCCTATAGCATTCAACTTGCAAATACAGAAGAACAATGCACCTTGATACAATTATCTAATATAACATCGTAACTACAACTTCATAGGACACAAAACACATTCTAATCTGCATCAATCTAGCTCTAAGCAAAAGCTCTTGATAATTTTATTTATTTATTTATGTATGTATTTTTTTAATCATTTTTTTAACAGCTATTTTCTCACACTTTATCCTACCTATCTCACAATATATCTCACAAATGCTTCAACGAGATTTGAACCTAAAATCTCTAGGTTGGTAGAAAAATCACATAGCAATTGACCAAAGGCCTTGGGTAGCTCTTGGCATATTAACATGGGTTGTAAATGAACTGAATGCTTAATAAACTTTTAATGAACTATTCGGTAAAAAGTTCATATATGTTCGTTTATTTAATAAATGAATAAACATAAACAATATTTTACGTTCTCATAGTTAAATGAACTTAAATGAACAAAAGTTTCGTTCGTTTATTTACGTTCGTGAATGTCCGACTACGCAAATGAAAGGAAAGCAAACAAATGAATGAACACAAGAAACCACGTCACACCTTCTTCAACGAATCTACACTTAGGGTTCATTTAATACTTAGGAGTCCATTTTATAAGTCCATTAATTGTCATAACTGATTCATAAATACTTATAATGATTCATTAATGAGATTAGGGTTCCAAAAGAATTTACGTTAAAAAACATTAAATGATATTAGGTTAAAAAAAAAAAAAAAAAACCCTGACTTACTTCTCATCTCAGATTTTAGCTCATTCTGGTATGTTCTTTACAAATTTTAAAAGCATATCAAATAAGGTCATGTGGTTCTCTAATTTTTATCTATGATTCCCACATGAGTTAAGCACCTTTGACATGTTGATAGCTTCCCATGAATTAGAGTTAGACTATAGTTTTCCTCTTTGACATAGTTTGTATTCTAGTTGGAAATTATTGTTGGGAATTATATTAACAGTTACCACGGCTAATATGAAGATTACAACTGCTGAAGAATGCACTAGCAGTAGAAACTCATTACCACTGCTAGGAAACTAGTACATATTATTACCACTGCTGTTAGGATAACTGTTAGGAAACTTGTAGAGATAAATATAGAATAGATCTTGTGTATATCTTATTCTATTATCATTATAAGTATCTTGTAGAAAAGGACTCCTTGTGCTATAAAAGGATGTCCTAGGTTAAGGTTAGACATATGTTTTTCTTATAGCTTCAAGGTTGTAACCCTAGTGATACAAAGATCACTCGTATTATTATTATTAATAATATTGGAGCTAACAGTTTGATCCATACAATATTCTCATTCATATACAATTGCTTTTCACTCACAACCAAACTTCTAAGTATTACTAAGTAGATTCCGCATACTTAGTGGTATAACTCAAAGTATCATTCTAACACAGATTAAGGTGTTTAGATCCATCAAGTGGTATCAGAGCCAGGATTTGATACTTTGATTTAGAAGACCCCAAGTTCACTCAGAAGATTCAATGGAGACAGAGACCAGTCAGTCCAACATTGCTACTAAGCTTCCTAAGCTTAAGTTGAATGACTATGAGATGTGGAGGCTAATGATCGAACAACTCTTTATGGTGCAAGACTATGCACTTTGGGAGATCATTATGTTTGGAAATTCTTTTAAACTTGGTACTACCTCACAAACAATTGATGGCAAGGTAGTACAAAAGATCAACACTGGACCAGTCACTAATGATGAAAGACTTCAGATGAAGAATGATCTGAAGGCCAGAGGCTTGCTATTGATGACCCTTCCCAAAGATCAAATTCTAGCATCCAGCAAGTACAAGACTGCACAGACCTTGTTTGACGAGATCTGCAATGTTTTTGGTGGTAATGATTCCACCAAGAAGACACAGAAGACCTTGTTGAAACAGACTTATGAAAACTTTGGCTCAATAAGTAATGAATCAATTGACAACATCTTCACAAGGCTTTAAAAGATTGTCACTCAAGTCACAGTGTTTGGAATTGAGGTGGAAAGGGAAGACCTCAATTTAAAGTTCTTAAGAAGTTTACCCTCTGAGTTTGGTACAAATGTTACTGTGTGGGAAGACAAGCCAGAACTGGAGAATATGAAGCTGAATGATTTGTACAATAACTTTAAAGTTATTGAACAGAGGTTGAAGAAGGCTGGCAAACTAAGTTCAGGATCAGGGAACTTAGCACTTATATCATCATCTGTTGATGATATTTCAGATGAAGAGAGTGATAGTGATGATGATGATGATGCTAACATTGTTGTTTCCACTGGTAGCGGAGGTGTTTCCACTACTAGTTCAAAAAGGCAGGTTGCTGGTCTTAGTGATTCTACTTTTTATGCCTTTCTTTCAAGTCAAATGAATGGTTCAATTCTGACACATGAAGACTTGGATCAAATTGATGAGGATGACATGGAAGAGATGGACATTAAATGGCAAGTTGCATTGCTAAGCTTAAAGGCAAAGAAGTTCTGGAGGAAGACTGGTAGGAATATCACCATAAATGGCAATGAAACTGTAGGTTTTGATAAGAAGAAGGTGGAGTGCTACAACTGTCATAAGAAGGGGCACTTTGCCAGAGAATGCAGGAAACCAAAGAAGCCTGATAACATGTCAACTTGGTATAAGCATGACAAGAAGAAAGAACCTACAACTGAAGAACCAAAGGTGCTTTTGGCCATTGATGGAGTGAGCTATTATTGGAGCTATATGGCTGAGGATGAAGAAGATGGTTCAGATTCTGCAATGATTGCTACTGAGCTTGCACTTATGGCTTTTTCTGACTCTGAGGTACAAATTAATAATGCTTGTTCTAAAATTTGTAAGGCTTTAAAAGATTATGAGAAACTTAAAGAACAATATGATGAACAATTGCTAGAGTTAAATCAAACTAATTATAACTTAGCAAATCATAAAAGAGGTCTTGTTGTTTTAGAAGCACAGTTAGAGCATTATAGAGCCAATGAATCTAAGTTCAATGATGATATTGTTGTTTTAAAAAGAGACGTAGATTATCATATAGCTGTGAATGAGGCTCTTAGGGAAGAGTTAGAGAAGGTTAAAAAGGCCAATGAGAATATACAGATAACTTGTAATGCACTAGATCATCAATCTAAGTGCATTGACAAAATTTGGGAGGCCCAAGTTATAAATAAAGCTAAATCAGGAGTAGGATATAAAACAGTTCCACCACCCCTAAGAGGTGTTCCATCACCTCTTGGTATTGACTTAGCACACACAGGGTTAGAAGAGTTTCAGGAACCAACTATGACCTATTGCCCAAAATTTGTTAAAGAAGTTGCTATTGAAAGGGTTCAGGTTGAAGTTGATACATTTGATAGTGCTAGTGACTCATCTCTTAAAGATGAGAGTATGAATGTTGAGTCTAAAACTAGTGGTCCTGAGTGTGTTTAAGTGGATGTTAAAAAGAGTATTCCTGAAGTTGTCAATGAGAAGCCTAGAACACATGCTAATAATACTAGGCCCACTACTAGATATGCTGAGATGTACAGAAAAAGGTCAACAACTCCTAGGGGCAACAAAAGGAGTTGGAATCATGTTAAATCTAGACAATTTGGTAGTGACTTTGTGTTTAATAACAAACCTTGTTACATATGTGGTAGTTTTGAACATCTTCATTATAATTGTAACTATCACATGGGTAGAAGGGAAGTGTTTGGGAATCCCAGGGTGAATGAAAATAATGCTAATAATTTTACTCACCCAAATCCAGTAAGCAAGATGATTCCCAGGTCTGTTTTGCTTAACTCTGGCATAAAATCTCTTTCCACTGCTAAACCAGCAGTTGCCACTGCCAGAAATATAAACAGAGTTTACCCTAAGTCCCCTGTTAAGAGTGCAAAACCCATTACAACTTTTGTTAAATCTGCACAAACAGGGAAAAAGACCTATTTTGAAAAGAAAGTTAACAATAACCACAAGTGGATACCTAAAATTTCAAAGCCAACAGTTACCACTACAAGGCCAAAAGTCTCCACTGGTGGTTCTGTGAACAACAAAAGGGTAAATGTGGGAAATGTTGTTAAGGCCTCAGCACGTTGGGAATGGAAACCAAAAGGAACTATCACCTCAAACAATCCTAATGGTGTATCAATGACCTTTGACAGATATAATTATATTGATACACGAGGCAGATCCAAGTCATTTGTGGCTTGGGTCCCCAAAAGGAACTAATTTCTTTATTTTATGTGCAGGGACATTCAAAGCCTAAAGAAGATCAAGGATATTCAGACAGTGGATGTTCCAGGCACATGACTGGCAATAAGTCCTATCTTTCAGATTTCAAACCTTATGATGGACAATTTGTCAGCTTTGGAGGTGGTATTGGTGGAAAAGTTTCTGGCAAAGGAACTATCAAAGCTGGAAACTTAGACTTTGAGAATGTGTATTATGTGAAAGAACTCAAGTACAATCTCTTCAGTGTGTCATAGATGTGTGACAAGAAACATAGAGTTCTATTCTCAGAGGATGAATGATATATCTTATCTAAGGATTATAAGCTACCTGATGAAAGTGATATTTTGCTTAAAATCCCTAGAAAAGGCAATCTATATAGCATAGACATGAAGAATATAGTGGCTAAAGATGATGTTACTTGTTTGCTTGCAAAAGCCACTTTGGATGAATCCATGCTTTGGCACAGAAGACTTGGTCATGTTAACTTCAAGACCATTAACAAGATTGTGAAAGATGGTCTAGTCAGAGGTTTACCAGACAAGAGATTTGAAAATGACCAAACATGTGTTGCCTGTCTTAAAGGCAAGCAACACAAAGCTTCATGCAAGACCAAGGCATATAATTCCATTGATCATCCACTTTACATGCTGCATATGGACTTGTTTGGTCCTACATCTGTGAGCAGCATAAATTTGAAGAAGTATTGTCTTGTTGTGACTGATGATTTTAGTAGATTTACATGGGTTTTCTTTTTAAGAACCAAGGATGAAACCACAGGCATCCTTAAGACTTTCATCACTGAAGTAGAAAACCATGTTGATAAGAAGATCAAGATCATCAGATGTGACAATGGGACAGAGTTCAAGAACAAAGTTATGGATGATTTCTGCAGAGACAAAGGTATTAAGAGAGAATTTAGTGTTGCAAGAACTCCTCAACAAAATGGAGTTGCTGAAAGAAGAAACAGAACACTAATTGAGGCTGCTAGAACCATGTTAGCTGATTCCAAGCTACCAGTGACTTTTTGGGCTGAAGCAGTTAACACTGCTTGTTACATTCAGAACAGGGTTTTAGTGGTGAAGACAAAGAACAAGACACCTTATGAGCTATTCAGAGGAAGACCACCAATTTTGGATTTTATGAGGCCATTTGGATGTCATGTCACAATTCTCAATACCATTGATCATCTGGGAAAGTTTGAAGAAAAGTCAAATGAAGGCTTCTTTGTTGGATATTCTATGGTTAGCAAGGCTTTCAAAGTCTATAACTTAAGAACAAAGAAGATTAAAGAGAATTTGCATGTTGAGTTTCTTGAAAATAAAACTAACATGGCAGGTTCAGGACCAGAATGGTTATTTGATCTTGAAACTTTATCAAATACAATGAATTATGTACCTATTACCTCAGGTACAGGAGATAATAATCTTGAAGAGTCAGAAGAATTCATTGATGAAGATGAATCTTGCAAAGATGATGAAGATGATAAAGATCAAATTGTTATGCCACTTTGGACTTTGTTGACAATAATGAAGACTCACAACCTTCAAAGAATTCTGAAAAGGAAAGTGATGCAAATGTTGTGAATTTTGATGTATTGAATAAAGAAATTCCTGCAAGCAGTGGAAATCCAATTCCCACTGCTCCAACAGAAGTTTCCACTGATGGTCCAAATGTGGGGAGTTCATCTCAGGAATCACCTAGTGATGATGTTGAGATCTCAAACATGCCTACAACATATGATATTCCTAGCACATCACATACTTCAATTCACAAAGTGCATCCACTTGAAAATGTAATTGGTGAGCTACAATCAGGTGTGAAGACAAGAAGGCAGACAAAGAAGCCTGATGTTCATGGGTTCATTAGTGAAGTTTATGAGTCCAAGAAGCACACAAACAAAAATGAATGTTTGTTTTTCTGTTTTCTATCACAAGTGGAGCCTAAAAATGTTTATAAGGCTTTAGAAGAATCTAGCTGGGTTGAAGCAATTAAAGAGGAGTTGTTGCAGTTCAAACTTCAAAAAGGTTTGGGTTCTCTGTGATTTACCTGATGGAAAGAAGGTGATTGGTACTAAGTGGGTTTTCAGAAATAAGAAATATGAAAGAGGTATTGTTATCAGGAACAAAGCTAGATTGGTTGCTCAAGGATACACTCAAGAGGAGGGTATTGACTATGAAGAAGTTTTTGCTCCTGTTGCAAGGATTGAGGCTATTAGATTGTTTTTAGCCTATGCATCCTTTATGGGCTTTACTGTCTATCAAATGGATGTAAAGAGTGCCTTCCTGTATGGAAAGATTGATGAGGAGGTCTATGTCTCTCAACCTCCAGGCTTTGAAGATCCTCAACACCCTAATAAAGTGTATAAAGTGGTTAAGGCTCTTTATGGCTTACATCAAGCTCCAAGGAAGTGGTATGAAACCTTAGCTACTTATCTGTTGAACAATGGGTTTTATAGAGGAAAGATTGATCAAACTTTGTTCATCAAGAAAGACAAGGGTGATATTCTACTTGTTCAAGTATATGTTGATGATATCATCTTTGGATCTACTAGACAAGAGATGTGCAAAGAGTTTAAAAAGCTGATGAAAGATGAATTCTAAATGAGTTCTATGGGAGAACTTACTTTCTTTATGGGGCTGTGATGAGTGTGTAAATACTCATCATTTTATACCAATCTAAACTGCCAAAACATCCAAAAACACTCAAATATGCATCAAAATACTTAAAATATCTTAAAAGTGTGTTTTATATGTTTCAAATGCAAAATAATAAAAAACAAATGAAAAATGAACAAAGTTTGCATAATTGGCAGTTTCAGTCCCTCAAGTTTCATAAATTGGCAAAACTAGTCCTTGAAGTTTTAAAACGAAAGAAAAGTCAACCTTAGTCCTTGGGAAATCAAAATTGTTCAATATTAATCCCTGGATGAAAGTTTTATCAAACTGGCAATTTTTACCCCTCAAAATCCAAAATGAGCATAAAAGGTCCCTGAACTTTCAAAACTTGACAAAACCAGTCCCTGGTGAAATATTTGTGAAAGAAATTCAATATGGTCCCTGGGAATTCAAATGTGGTCAAAATTAGTCCTTGGAGTTCAATTTTTAGAAAATGGCAAAAACGGCCCCTCAACTTTGAATTTTGACAAAACAAGTCCCCGGGAAATTTAAAGTGGGAAAATCACAACAAAGGACCCTTGGAAAATTAATTTGTGACAAGTTAATCCTTTTGATAACTTTGGAATATTTGGCAAAACAGGTCCTCAATTTTCTGAATTGTGCAAATTTGGTCCTTGTGGTTTCCTAATTAAATTAACAAACGGACCCTTTTATTTTATAACCCAAAATAACAATAAATCCAACCCCAAGGCCCACTCCACTCCCTCCTTTCCAGCTCACACACAGCCCAACACACCCTTTTTAATAAAAACGGGTCAACCATTGTTTGACCCTTCCTTTACCTCCAAAACCACCACCATCTGCTACTATACCACTCCTCCAAAACCAGTGGTATCACCACCCCACTTGACCACTTCCACCCCTTATCCCTTCAATCACACTTCCCCAAGATCCAATCATATCACCCCCCCCCCCCCTATTGCACTAATAACAGACCAATTTGCACTCAAATAGTTTTGGCGCCAAAAATCACCAACGGCTAAGATGAGTTCAAGTAATCCAAAGGATGAGATTATTGGTGGGATGTGTTCAGTGGGACTCACAGAGCTCAGAGAATGAATAAAAAGAAAGAAAGGAGCAACATGGAAGGGCAGTTAGATAATTTAGTTGTAGTTTAGTTTTAGGTAGTCGTTTAGTGTTAATCCTACTTTTTAAATGTAATTTTCAGTCTAAAACTCATGTATTAAGTTGTTTCAGAGTATTCCTAATCTATTCCAAGTACCAATCTCAAATTTGAATACCAATGTTAGTTTGTGTAATTTCTTAATATTTCAATAATTCTCAAAAAAAAGCTTGAGTGTTGTTTCTGTTGTTGAACTGGACTTACAAAGTTCACATTAGTTTCTTATATAGCGTATGAAAGCTATTAGTAATCTTATAATTCAGATTAGAAATTAAAAAAAAAAAAAATCAAAAACACAAAAAAAAAAAAAAAATTAGATAAAAATAAAAATTCTAAGAAGAATGAAGATGAAGGATGGAAGCAGGGTGGAATATGGATTGAATTGGTTCTAGAGCTTATTGGTAAGCAATAGGATGTTATAATGGTTCTTGGATCTCAGTTGTGAGCCTGTTTCAGTTGTAAGGCCCTTTTCTCATAATTCTTTGCATATTCTGTTTTACTTAGCTATAGATGTTTGTGCTGCTTAGAATTACTCATTAATACTCAATTAGTGTTAATTTAAGTTAATTTAATGGTTTCTTAGTTTAAATCCTTCCTTTGCTTCTTAATTCTGAAAACAGTCAAGTAATAGGGAGTGTTTGGTAATAACTATTTCATGGTGTACTAGTATGCTTTTGTTGTGGTTTGTTGTTTACATATGTTTCTTTATGTTAGTATAGCTCAGTAAAAACTTAAAATCCATTGGTCTTTCATTAAAAAGTCAAATCTTAGTTTGATTGATCATAATCTGTCAACTGTCAAGAATTAAGGAGTCTTAATCTTAATGTCAGTTCATTAATAGTTAATTTTGCTTAAATCAGTTCCATTTCATCCTAATACATCATAATTAGTTCATAGGATCCATCAGAAATCCATCTTAGTCAAAGTTCAAAGTTCTTATCAAAAGTCAAAAAGTGCATGCTTTCAGTTTTTTACCAAACTTGCAAGATTTAAATAGAATTTTGTGTTAGTTTTCATGGCTTGAAACTTGTTCCCATTAGTTGTCTTCCACCTCAATTTTGATTATCCATGTTCATTAGATTTTTTTGATTTTTTCCCTGGGCCCCACAATCCCCCAAAGTGACTTGCAGGGGGAGACCTTCCCCTGTGCAGCTGCACATCAGCCCACCACCACCACTTGGTGGTGGTTTTGTGGCCACCTCAGTGGGTCCCACTCCATAATCTTGGTTCCTCCAAACTCCCTCCTAGTAGGCTTCCCATTTTGACCTTTTGTTTGACCTAAGGACCCCTGGGACCCACCTGGAATCAACCCTCAAAGTTGTCTCATTCCCTGAGTAAACCAAGTTTCAATAAGTGCTTAATTGTGCTTATTGGCTTATTCTGTGGAACTTTTTGATTGATTATTGCTTATACATGTTCACTTAACCAATTGTAATCAGAATCATCCCTAGTGGACCCCACACAAGCTGGTTTGAGCTTATTTTCCCCCTTGGTCAACAAAAGTCAACTGTTTGGCTTATTTCTTTCCATAGTGCTTATTTTTAGTTTACAAAAAAGTTGTTTTTACAAAAGTTGTTTGTTTTTAGTTGTAAAATAAGTTTTCAAAAGAAAAATCCAAAAAAGTTAATTTAATTTTAAGTGATAGTTTTTATTTAATGTAATTTAAATTTTATTTTTCATTTTTTGATTTTTATTAAGTACTTAGATTTTTTATATTTTTCTTCAATTCCTCTGATATTAAAGTATTTTTAGTAATTTTCTCAGATTTTTATTTTGTCATTTAGTATTTATTAGATTTAATCTTAGTTTTATTAATAATTAATTAATAATTAAATTTTAAATAGCATAATTAGTTTTTATTAAGCAACACCTAGTTTTTATATTTTTCCTAGCTTTTAAATGTTATAAAATAGCTTTATAAATTTTTCCAGAATTTTCTAAGTTAATTTAGTATTTTTGTAATTTAAATTAGTTTAAATAGTTTAATTAAGATAATTAGTTTTTTTTAATTAATAGAAAATCCATAAAAAGACAAAAATATTTATTTTTAATTTTTATACTTTCTTCAAGTTCATTTTAAGTTTTAGAAATTATTTTTACAAGTTTTTAGTTTAATTTGTAGTGTTTATCATTTTTAGTTTTATTTAAATTAGGTTTAATTTACTTTTTAAATAGTTTTAATTAATTAAATAGAATTTAAATATTAAAATAATCATTTTAATAATTTCATTTTTCATTTTAAATTTTCTTTTTATTTTAAGTTTGTAAAAGTTTCATTTTTACCCCCTGTAGTTTATTTTCCTTAAAACTCACATTTTTCTCAGCACGCAATCGCGTCTGATTTTAATTTGGTTCATGTTTATATGTTTCTGATTCCCGTGATTGTTAATACTGTTATTCCTAGTCATTCCAGTAGTGTAAACAAATCCAAATCTTTATCTGGTTACTTCCTATCCAATTCACCCGATCACAAACCCGTTTCGATTACTATCACACCTCGTCGGGATATAACGACCCGGGGAAACACTATACTTCCACGGAGCATTGACTCTAAGCTGTTTGACCTTGTTGACCATCACCTGGTCAATTTAGGTTGACCGTTTGGAGCCAATCAAATTTTGGCGCCGCTGCCGGGGAGTTTGTGCGCGTATTCTAAACGGTTTTACAGATTAGTGAATCTGGATATACACTCATTGTATATTTACCATCCTTTTTTCATATTTTCTTATTATAAAAACAAAATTGTTCCCGAAAACATTTTAAAATCAGTTTTCAACGAACACAAAAACACAAAAAGATTTTCTTTCTTATAAAATGTTTATTAAAAATCAAAAAAATATCCATCTTTACCCTCCTACCTTTTTGATTCTACATTTCTTACCCTCCAAAACCATTTGATTCTTTCTATGTCTCATCCACACCTTCTTGATTGTCAATGGTGTGGTGGTCCTTATAATGGTGGTAATTGTCCCAGTTGTGGCATGGTAGAGTCAGGAAACGGGTCTGTCTATAACCAGAATCCCTATTCCTACCATGACACAACTGACTTATTCCATCAGCTACCACACCATGAGACTCAACAGTTTTACTGTTGTGAGTATTGTGGTGGTTCACACTACAGTTCTGATTGTCAATCAGGAAACACGCTTGTCTATGAGCAGTTTCCTGATAACAATTATGACTCTAGCACATACAACCCACAGCCACATCAGTTCAACTGTTGTGAGTACTGTGGAGGTCCACACTTTAGCTGTGATTGTCAAACAAGGAATCCATTTCCTTGTAACAATGTTGACTCTTCGTATCAAGACCAACCTCCACAGTACCAAATGATCCAAGCAACTCCTCAAATCCAGCAAGACTTTTTAGAGGTTCTTGAAAAACTTAAAGAACTTAAGGAGGAGTTAGCTAATATTTCACTCCGCCATACTCCAAGTTCTTCTTGTGCATATTGTGGGGGTCCTCATGATGATTTTCAATGTCAACCTTCCGGTTTTGACACATCCACATCCCCACAATTTCCACTCATTCCAAATTCTCATGGGAAAACTATGGCAGAATTACTTGCTTAAGAACGAGAATCTGGAAAAAGCGTGGAAGAATTATTGGCTGAGCAACGAGCAGCTAAAATACGTGCTAATATTCGCAATACTGCTCTATTTGATGACTATGATGACAGTGATGATGAAGATAACATTGTTATTATTCAAAAAGATTCATCAAGTTCATCAGTTGATATCCCAGCAGTTGAGATTTCATCTCAAACAACTGCTATCACACCCGAAGTTCACACTCACTCTCTGAACATGGGGGATGAGCATCTTAGCACAGTTCCTAAAAAGGAATCGGACGAATTCATAAAGTCTAGTGCTGAGAACCTTATCCCAATCCCAAGAGAGTCACAGGGAACTTCTAATCATATGTGTGATTTACCTTCCCCTTTTGAGTGTCCAAAAGCTCAATTGGAGATTTTCTCCGATTGTAGCGAAGATTGTGCATCTTATGGAGACATCGAGTATGTTGAGGCATCAATTCCACATATTGATGTTGATCATTTTCTTGAGGTGATCACCAAAATCAATTCACTTCCAACAGGAAGTGATGATGGTCTCCTTAACTCCGAAACCGAAAGTGAAAGTCTCTTAAATCATGATCTGTCACTCACTTCTGATCCCGATAGTCCAATAGAGAATATTGATCACTTTGTTCCCGAAACTTTCAATACTACTCTCACCAATCCTCTATTTGAATTCGAATCTGAATTCACTTTGATTTCTGATAATCCACTCTTTGATATTCAGAATGAGGATTGTGATGAGTCTATTCCGGAACACGAGTTCACAGATTCACATCTTGTGAATAATTCTCTTCATGAGGAGTTCTCCGGTGAACTCACTCATCATATCATGACTCCTCCGGAGTTTAATATCCCGGGGGGAGATGCACTCAATCATGAGGATTTGAAAATTCCCACCCACCCTCCCGGGATGTTTTTGAGCTTACCCTTTGAAATCCAAACTCAGGCTACGGAGCCTGCTCTCGAGGAAGAACATCTTATCATGATTTTCATCATGGTTTTCTTCCTTTTCTTCACCTACAGGGTGACTTCTCTTGTTCTTCACTCCTTCGGGAATGAAGACACTATATTTGACCCCGGCATTTTCATGTACCATTATTTTGAGCCGGGATTATATCTCATCGGTGTGGAACTTTCACGTGCTTCAAATGTTTATCCAAACATCTTGAATGAAAGTCCGATTGAGATTGTTTCTTCCACATCATGCTTCCCCAAGGAGAAATGAATTCGGGGTCGAGTCAAGCTAGCGACTCGGTAAACAAAAACAGTAGCATGATTATAGGGTCTTCACCCTAAGTGTGGGGGAGTCCCCCATGCTATGGTTACTTATGAAGTGAAAATACAAAATGGTATTTCCACGCTTAGCTTGTAATGTTGCCCTTTTACATTCAAAATGTCGGCATAATAGCCGGGACTTTGAATATTGAGGACAATATTCATTCTAAGTGTGGGGTGGTATTTCGCTATTCTGGCGAATTTTATCACTTTTTATTATCTAATACCCCCGTTTTTGACCAAAATTTTTTAAAATTTTTTCACTAAAGTTCAAAATTTTTTGTGGTAATCAGTCTGCCAAGTCTAACCGACAAAAGGATTGGCTAGTCCAGAAGCAAACGGCTCTTGGTAAAGACATCTCAAATCCGTTGATGGCTTGCAATTTGCCAAAAATTGTATGGTTCCTCAACTCCTTATATCCTCAAAAGCGAATGAGTTGGCTAGCCCACAAGATTATGGCTTGTGGTAAAGGCCGTGGAAAATCCATAATTGGTAATCAGCTCAACAAGATGTTGACTTAGTCTATCAAGAGTTGGCTAGTCCAGAAGCAAACGGCTTTTGGTAAAGACTAATCAAATCCGTTGACAGCTGGTAGTTTGCTCAAAATCACACGGTTATCAGGTGTACCACAGTTCTCACACCTGACTACTCCAGAAGTGATGGCTTTTGGTAAAGAGGTTTTCAAATCCATCAAGTTTTTCTCAAAAGATTGCTAGGGACTAGTAATGTTTTAGTGTGGGGGATTGATGAGTGTGTAAATACTCATCATTTTATACCAATCTGAACTGCCAAAACATCCAAAAACACTCAAATATGCATCAAAATACTTAAAATATCTTAAAAGTGTGTTTTATATGTTTCAAATGCAAAATAATCAAAAACAAATGAAAAACGAACAAATTTTGCATAATTGGCAGTTTCAGTCCCTCAAGTTTCATAAATTGGCAAAACTAGTCCCTGAAATTTTAAAACGAAAGAAAAGTCAACCTTAGTCCTTGGGAAATCAAAATTGTTCAATATTAATCCCTGGATGAAAGTTTTAACAAAATGGCAATTTTTACCCCTCAAAATCCAAAATGAGCATAAAAGGTCCCTGAACTTTTAGAACTTGACAAAACCAGTCCCTGGTGAAATATTTGTGAAAGAAAGTCAATATGGTCCCTGGGAATTCAAATGTGGTCAAAATTAGTCCTTGGAGTTCAATTTTTAGAAAATGGCAAAAACGACCCCTCAACTTTGAATTTTGACAAAACAAGTCCCCGGGAAATTTAAAGTGGGAAAATCACAACAAAGGACCCTTGGAAAATTAATTTGTGACAAGTTAATCCTTTTGATAACTTTGGAATATTTGGCAAAACAGGTCCTCAATTTTCTGAATTGTGCAAATTTGGTCCTTGTGGTTTCCTAATTAAATTAACAAACGGACCCTTTTATTTTATAACCCAAAATAACAATAAATCCAACCCCAAGGCCCACTCCACTCCCTCCTTTCCAGCTCACACCCAACCACAGCCCAACACACCCTTTTTAATAAAAACGGGTCAACCATTGTTTGACCCTTCCTTTACCTCCAAAACCACCACCATCTGCTACTATACCACTCCTCTTATATTAAAGTATTTTTAGTAATTTTCTCAGATTTTTATTTTGTCATTTAGTATTTATTAGATTTAATCTTAGTTTTATTAATAATTAATTAATAATTAAATTTTAAGTAGCATAATTAGTTTTTATTAAGCAACACCTAGTTTTTATATTTTTCCTAGCTTTTAAATGTTATAAAATAGTTTTATTAATTTTTCCAAAATTTTCTAAGTTAATTTAGTATTATTTGTAATTTAAATTAGTTTAAATAGTTTAATTAAGATAATTAGTTTTTTTTAATTAATAGAAAATCCATAAAAAGACAAAAATATTTATTTTTAATTTTTATACTTTCTTCAAGTTCATTTTAAGTTTTAGAAATTATTTTTACAAGTTTTTAGTTTAATTTGTAGTGTTTATCATTTTTAGTTATATTTAAATTAGGTTTAATTTACTTTTTAAATAGTTTTAATTAATTAAATAGAATTTAAATATTAAAATAATCATTTTAATAATTTCATTTTTCATTTTAAATTTTCTTTTTATTTTAAGTTTGTAAAAGTTTCATTTTTACCCCTTGTAGTTTATTTTCCTTAAAACTCACCTTTTTCTCAGCACGCAATCGCGTCTGATTTTAATTTGGTTCATGTTTATACGTTTCTGATTCCCGTGATTGTTAATACTGTTATTCCTAGTCATTCCAGTAGTGTAAACAAATCCAAATCTTTATCTGGTTACTTCCTATCCAATTCACCCGATCACAAACCCGTTTCGATTACCATCACACCTCGTCGGGACATAACGACCCGGGGAAACACTATACTTCCACGGAGCATTGACTCTAAGCTGTTTGACCTTATTGACCATCACCTGGTCAATTTAGGTTGACCATTTGGAGCCAATCAGGCTGCAAGTACAATAAAGAAAAGATGGCATCTTTATCAATCAAGACAAATATGTGACTGAGATTATAAGAAAGTTTCACTTTACTGATGCAAAACCTTCAAATACTCCTGCTGATAAGACTACTCATCTATTGTTGAAGAATGCTAGTGGAGCAGATGTTGATGTGCACACTTACAGATCTATGATTGGTTCCCTGATGTATCTTACTTCATCAAGACCAGACATTATGTTTGCTGTATGTGCTTATGCAAGATTTCAAGTTACTCCAAAGACATCTCATATGACAGCAGTAGAGAAGATCTTTAGGTATTTGAAGACATATCCTAATCTAGGATTGTGGTATCCAAGAGAATCCCCTATGGAGTTAATTACATACTCAGATAGTGATTATGCTGGTGCAAGTTTGGATAGAAGGTCAACTACAGGAGGATGTCAATTTCTTGGATGTAGATTGGTGTCATGGCTGTGCAAGAAATAGACAATGGTGGCTACTTCAACCACTGAAGCAGAATATGTTGCTGATGCTAGCTGTTGTACTCAGATCTTATGGCTTCAAAATCAATTGTTGGATTATGGGTACAATTTCATGAACACCATTATATATATAGACAATAGTAGTTCCATATGCATTATTAAAAATCCTGTGCAACACACTAAAACTAAACATATTGAAATTAGACATCATTTTATTAGAGATTGTTTTGAGAAAAAGCTTATTAATGTTTTCAAAATTCATACTGATGACAACTATGTTGATTTTTTAACAAAAGGGCTTGATGTGGGTAGGTTTCAGTACTTGGTAATAGGTATTGGAATGTTAAACCCATAAATCATTGATGTCTAATAATTTTTCAGTGTTACAGGATGGTATTTAGGTACTAATATTGTTTGTATATGTTTGTATGGTTTTCTACTAACTTGTATGCAGAGGAATGTAAACACAGTGGAAACCATGGTACAAACAGCGGAAAGATTTGTTCTCTCAGTGATATAACAGAAAAAGATCAAAGTACTTTCATTCATTAATCAAAAGAAGACAGAGTACAACCATTCAGAGAGACAAACACAAACATCACAAAACACAAAGCTAAACAACCTATCACCTAATTCTTCAAACAAGCTACTCCATGGGCTTCTTTCCTTTACCCTCATAGTCATGCTTGCCCTTAGAAGCTTTCTTTCTCTTATCATCAAAAGAAAGTTGCTTTCTTGGACAAGCAAGTCCCAATACTTGTTTGGGTGGCTTTGGAAGTCTTGAAGGTTTTTCAAGTGCAGGCCACTTCATGTTGACTATAGCTGACTCCAGAGCTGTAGTGAGGGCTTTTGGAAGCTCCTTGGACAGGGTGTAGGTAGGATCATCATCATCAGAAGAAGAGCTTGAATAAAATTCTAGAGATGGAGCAGGAACAGCTGAAATCTTCTTGTTGGGCTTCATGTTGGAGGATGTAGCTGTTGCAGCACTTGAAGGAAAATATCCACTCCATCCAGCTGAGAGTTCTTCTGAATCGGAACAATAGCTGATTTCCTTATCAGATGTGTCATCGGATGAGATGTAGATCAATGGAAACCAACTCATGATGATGTTTAGGGTTTGTGAAAGTGAAGATTAGTTTTGATAAAGACTTAAGTGTTTTGAGCCCCTTTTATAAGCAAGGTCAAGGTCGAGGGATAATTAATGAAGGTAATTTACTCTTATCTGTTTTGATAGGTTGGAGGAGTAAATTTGGATATTATCGGGTTGACTTTGGAGAGATATTTTTATGAATAGTAACTTGGTCAAAAAGTTACTTTGGGTTAAATTATATTGGTTATGTTTGGTGTTTCCTACTTATGCAGAATACAAACCAATATTGTTTGTGTGATTGGAGTTATAAGGTGTGTATCTCAGATACACAACAAATGGTTATTGATTCACCATGTCTAATCAACATACGAATCAACTAGTCCAGAGCAAACGGCTACTGGTAAAGACTTATCAAATCCGTTTATGGTTGATAGTTTACCAAAAACAATATGGTCATCAACTCACCATATTCCAAGTGATGAAGAGTTGGCTAGTCCATAGCAAACGGCTTATGGTAAAGACATATCAAATCCGTTTTTAGCTGATAGTTTGCTAAAAACTATGTTTAGAGCAGCTGATTTTACTTGTTTTACTTACCACTGCTCTTTAAAATTTTGTGAAAATTTATCACTGCTAGTTCACAGTTACTACTGCAAGAGTAATTTTTACCACTGGTGAACTAGCCGTTACAACTGTTGTGTCAGTAATCTTATTTTTTTTAACTAGCCGTTGTAAATAACCGTGTTTCCTTATTAATAGGGTAACTTTTGTGAATTATCCACTTACCAATTTTAATTTATTCTTTTCCCAAAGATAAATTCTTTCTTAAGATAATTCACATTACGCATACTCCTTAAAACCCTATTAGTATATATTTATCATCATACGGCTTGATTCTTATTCTCGATTACTAATACTTTTATCTTTCTCTCACAAAATTATGGCGATTCTAAACTTTGCTGAGGAGCACAATCAAGTGGCCTATTTACAAAAGTCAAACGAAAAGAGTGGCCCTGTTTTCCATCAGATTGTGGATTTTCTCAATACTACCCATATAAGGTATGCTTTAACTGTCAATCCCACAATCTATGTTTCTCATATCAAACAGTTCTGGAACACTGTGGAGTCCATAACTATTGAACAGGGAGACACATAAGAATCTGTGGAAGCTCTTCGAGCCACAGTGGATGGGGTAACTATTGATGTTACTGAGTCATCCTTGAGGAGAATTCTCCAATTGGATGATCTCAATGGTATCATCACATTACCTAATTCAGATATTTTCAAATATATTGCTTCCATGGGGTATGATACATCTGATCAGAAAGTTACTTTCAGAAAAGGATATTTTTGTCCCCATTGGAGATTTTTCATACATACTCTTTTACATAGTCTAAGTCCTAAGAAAACTTCTTATGAGCAATTTGCATCAACTATGGCTTACCCTTTGGTTTGCTTGGCAACTGATAGGACTTTCAATTTTTCAAAGTTTATTTTCAATAATATGAAGGGCAATGTAAATAGTTCATATAAATTTTTGATGTATCCAAAGTTTGTGCAAGCAGTGCTAAATGAATTTCAACTGCAAACACACAAAAGAGTTTATCAAACCCCCTGTCTTAAGCCAAAAGTTTTTCAAAATGTGTGTAAGGCTTCAGAACTTTGGAATGGGGAGGTTAAACCACTTTTTCCTGAAATGCTTTCAAAGATTTCTCAGGTACAGGGTGAAGGTGCAACCATCCCAGTTGTATCCCATCACACACCCTCTATTGTTGTTCCACCTATTCAACACACCCCTGCTGTTACTCACACATATGAGAGGAGACACAAACAGCCACCTCCTCCCATTACAACATTGCATGTTGCTGAGCCTTTTGGTTTAGGAACAAGCAGTGGTGGTTCTAGGCTTCATTCTAGTCCAACTAGAGAAGAGCCTAAATCAATGCCCTATGATTCACCTCTCCCAACAGGTAACACAGTTGGAAGTGTTGAGGGCAGTGTGCAACCAAATGAATTGATGGAACTATGTACCAATTTAGTCAAGCAGGTTCAAGCTCTGGAGAAAGAACTGGCAAAGACTAAGCAACAACATGCCATAGAGCTTACCCAGATGAAGGCAGAGATTAAGAGTTTAAAGGAAGAAGTTGAGAGTCTAAAGAAGCACAGATCTGCCAACCTTGTGCTATCATCTTCCTCTTCACCTCATGATGATGACTCAACTTACTTCAGTGAAGATTTGGGGAATTCTCCCAAACAGGGGAGGATTAAAACTAATGCAGAGTTTAAGGGGAGGAAACTTAATTTTGAACAAGAATTTGCTGAACTTGATGATTTTGATAATGTTCAAGAGAAGGAAGATGAAGCAGTGGGATCTAAAGAAATTTTTGCTGAAGCAGTTGAAACTCATAATGACACGGAGGAAATAGATAAAGATGTAGTGGATGTTGCTGATGCTGAATTTCAAAGAAAGAGAATGGAAAAAATGAAAAGTTCACATTGTTGATAAATCTTCTGAGCAACAATCAAAGAAGATTTCAAAGAAGGAACAAGCTCAGATAGATTATGATGCAGAATTGGCAAAGAAATTAGTGGAAGATGAAACTGCAATGCTAAAGAAAAGACAAGAGGAAGAAGAGATTGCAAGTTTCATGGAGGCTCAGAGGTTGGATAAATTGGAAACAGTGATTGAAGAACCAATTTCTATTGTTCCACCAACTATACTACATGAGAAACCTCCAATGTTTACTTATGTGCCTACTGAAGAAGAAATTGAGTTCATGATTGCAAATGATCCAGTGATTAGGAAGAAGGCAATTGAACTCATTGCTAATACAACTTTAAATGAAGATCAAAGATCTTCTCAGTTAAAGGATTTCATTCAGATGAAGAATCAACAGGCTCTTGATTATATTATAGGCACAGTAAGAAAGGGTCAAAAGAAACCAAGACAACTTACAAAGGCACAGATTATTGCTGAGATGAAGACCTATTGCTGTCATGTTGGAAATTGGAAGATGGCACAGTTTAAAGGAATGACACATGATCAGGTTGAAGGAATTTATTACAAGGTTAAAAGGCTGGATAGTCATTTCATCCCTATGGATAAAGAACCTAAATTTATGAAGTCAAAAAGGTCAGGTGTGAGTCTTGAATCCAAAGATGCTAAGAAATTGAAGACTCGGAAGTTATCTCAAGCAATGGAAGGTGTCAGAAAGTTAACTGAAGAACAAGTTACAAATATGGTGTTTATTGAAACTGATGTGCTAAATGTAGAACCGTTACAAGCAAGATATCCAGTAGTTGGTTGGGAAATTTATTCTGATGATTTTGGTGTTGCATGGAAGATTATCAGAACTGGTAATGTCACAAGCATCTGCAGAGATTTTGAAGATGTTGTTAGATCTTGTGATAGAGAAGATCTGGATACTTTGTGGAGGATAATACAAGATCAGTTCAAGAAAGATGAACTTGTTGATGTCAAAGCTCAAGAGTTGTGGGTTCACTTTAGAAGATTATATGAACCTGATTCTAGTGACAGGCATTGGAGATTTGAAGCTCACAATATGAATACTCTGTGGAAATTCTATGATTCAAGTGTTGTACATCATGTTTCTACTCAAGATGGAGTTGATGTGTTTATGTTAGCTGAAAAGGAATATCCATTGAGAGCAGGTGTTCTCACTGTTATGATGTCAGTTAAGCTCAGATGTTGGGAAAGAAGTGAAATCATAGAAGATTTGATACAGAGAATTTATGATCAAAGTGTGAAGGCTGATAAGGAGTTGAGAAAAAAAAGATAAGTGTTTGGAAGAATTCCCATATCCTCATATATGCTGACTACTTGAAGAAACTCATTGATTTACATGTTAATCATAAGTTTAGGGGAGGATTGTTGGGAATTATATTAACAGTTACCACGGCTAGTATGAAGATTACAACTGCTGAAGAATGCACTAGCAGTGGAAACTCATTACCACTGCTAGGAAACTAGTACATATTATTACCACTGCTGTTAGGATAACTATTAGGAAACTTGTAGAGATAAATATAGAATAGATCTTGTGTATATCTTATTCTATTATCATTATAAGTATCTTGTAGAAGAGGACTCCTTGTGCTATTGATTCCTCCCAAACTAACCAGGTTTTATCACACAAGCCAACCGCTTGTGAACGGTCAATCGTAACAAAGGTCCTGAACAGCCTGGGAGGAAAAGCAATTATTACCATGGGAGTATAGAATATTCCTAGGTCGTTACGTCCCAACGAGGTGTGAAATCTGTAATACAACGAATCTGTGTCTAGGTGAAATTAAATATAAAAACAGGAATCTGACTGACTAACACTAGAAATGTGAATAGTAAATAGCTCTTGTCACAGCCATTTCAGTAAAAACGTACAATCAGGAACCCTAAAATGTTAAAGGATAAACAAACGTGCATTTAGTTTAAAATAAACGTAAACGTACAAAAATAAAACTGAAAATTTATCAATACAAATCCCACAAATGTGAAATTTATATTTTTGTGATCCTAATAATATAAGAAAATTAATTATGAATTAAAATGATTTTTACAAGTACTTATGTAATTACTATTAATTAAAAACTATTTATTTATTATTTAACTAATTAAACTGATTTAAAATATTACACATACTAAAAAGACTTAGATAATTAAGAAGATTTTTATAAATCTTATTAACCATCACAGGAATCCTAAAAAATTATAAAAAATTAGTTTTATGTATTTATAATTTATTTTACTAATTAGTATTCTAATTATTAATTAATATCTAATTAAACTATTTAATTATGAAAAATAGAAAATGAACAATAAAAATTCTAGAAAAATTCGTAAAATTATATTATACTATATATAAGCTAGGAAAAATATAAAAACTAGGTACTACTTTATAAAAACTAATTATGCTATTTAAAACTTAATTGTTAATTAAAAACTAAATATACTAATTTTAAATCTAAAAATTAGAAAACTAAAAGTGAAAACTGCAAAAGTATTTTTTACATATGCTAAATAACTTAATAAAGTTATAAAAATTATAAAAAATTATCTAGGATAAAATTTAAATACTAGAACTAATTTATTTTTGGTTTTTTTCATTTAAACTAATTAAATTAAAATTAAATCTAAAAACTATCTAATGAACAGTAAAAAATGTGAAAAAATTATGGAAAGTAATTTACATAGTAAAGAAGCTAGGAAAAATATTATGAAGTTCATAGCTTATCCAGATAAGCTGTAATAAACCAAACAGCTTATATAAGCTTATTTGAATAAGCTAAAATGTTTACTACTATAAGAAATAAAATGTGCAAAGTAATAACTGAGAAGTGAGCTAGCCTAGGTGGGTTATGCAGTGAACTTGTCACCAATGGAACCTAGGTTCGAATCCTATACACAACCTTTTTGGCATTTTATTTTATTTTTGGATTTTTACTACTATATAATAAACTAATATATTAAACTTTAACAAAGACAACTTTTCCAAAACTTGGAAATAAGCTGTGTGAGAGCTTATTTCCAACTCAGTTGGCTTTTTAAGCCTAAAGCTTCTTAAATAGAAGCTATCACTAGCTTTAAAGTTTGTTTTTGTGTTTTTCTGTTTATGAAACTATATATATACTGATAATGTATAAGTTTGATGAAAATGAAACTTATAAAACCTAAAAATAAGCCATATGTGGGCTTATGAGTCATTCAGTTAAGCCTTTTGGCTCACAGTGGACTCAGAAGCTTAAAATAAGCTTGAAAAAGCTATACACATGAAACAAAAGGCATAATAAGATCTATACAAGTCCAATGGATCAATATAAACAAGAAAATGGACTGAATTGATGCAAAAGGTGTAAGCTTAAGGTTTAGTCAGTTTAGCTTTTTGAGCTAAACTTGGATTGAGTGAAAGCTTATAAAAGCTTGGTATAAGCTCCACACTAGAAACTAAGGTGAAAATATTATATATACAAGTAATATAAACAATTATGGACAAGCTAGTGTACTGGGAGTGGTCAAGAAGCTTAGAATAAGCAAATAAGCAATTCTAATACACTCAGATCCAAACACCCCTGCAACTCATTTGCTTGGCAAAATAAGCTTAGGTAATAAGCTGCAAAAGCCAAAATAGGAATTTGAGTAGCAAGCTGAGGTGGATGGCTTTCCAAAAAGCCAAAGTTCATCAAGTGGGGTCCACTGATGAGCTTTTGGAGGGCTTATGAAAATGACTTGATTCCACTGAATTGCTCAGTGAAATCAAGAATGAGACAAACAAAAATCTAGTTGCAGCCCTAGTAAATGAGCTGCAACATTGATTCTAAGCACTGGATCTTATGGTCTGGTGATTAAGCTTCCCAAAAAGCTAAACCGCATAATATGGGTCCAAGTATTAAGCTTTTTGTGAGCTTATGAAATAGGCTAGGTAGTGAGTAAGTATACTGAAGACTCAGTATACTTTTCATTATGGTGATAAGTTAAAGCTACTTGCAGCCCTGGTTAATAAGCTACAAGATGATTTTTAAGTGTAGGATCCTAAAGCTGGGTTGCTAAACTTCCTAAAAAGCCAAGCTACACAAGCTTGTGATCACTAATGAGCTTTTGAGAAGCTTGTGGAAATGGTGTAATACCACTGAATGCTCAGAGGTATGTTGTGAGTGGGCAAACAACAAGCTCTCATTTACTTATCTAATAAGCTAATAATAGCTCAACAAGCACTGAGTCATTGAGTTTGGTTGCTAGGCTTTGTGAAAAGCCAAAGCTCACAAGCTCAAGCTTAGTGAGGAACTTTTTATTGGCTTATGAAAACTACTCACCTTCACTGTTTGCTTCAGTGAAGGGAGTAAGGTGAACAAAATAAGGTGGTTGATAAGCTATCTAAATAAGCTACAATCTAATAAACAAACACTGACCCTAAGATATGAGCTTATTAGCTTTCTAAAAAGCAAAGAAGAACATGATGGGGTCCACTAATGAACTAGGTATAACCTTATGAAAATGGTGTGATAACACTGAGTGCTCAGTGCACAAACCAAAATAAGACAAACTTTAAGAGCTAAATAAGCTATCCTAATAAGAACTGAGATCCAATTTTATGATTATTTCTAAAAGAACTACTGAAGGGCTTTCCAAAAAGCTAAAAACCAAGACCTAATGTTTTGATTTGCACCCTGGAGGGGGATTTGAAAGTTTGACCAAAACCAAAAGGTGCCCTGGTGCAGGGCACTATCTTGCCCTGCAAGTCTAAATAAGCTACTGCATAAGCTATAATAAAAATCCTAAAAATAAGCTAATGGTGGGTTTTGAAAGATGAGCTGATAGACTATGACTTGTGAAAAGCTCAAAGTCTCAATCCAATCACAAAATTCAAAACAATTCTTTCTATTTTTGGTTTTTCTGAAACAAGTATATTTTTGACTTTTCTAATTATAAAGCTAAGTTGACTTTAATGAGTTTAAAAGCTAAGCTACTGATTAAATAAGTTATATTAAGCTGTAAGAACATGAAACTAACAAAGATTAACAACATTTAAACAAGTATGCAAGATTCTAAGTCTTGACAATCTCACAGTGCTCATATAGAAAGGATCAAGTGTCAATTTGACTTCCCACATGCAACACCACTAAATTGAAGTTATAACTGAGTCATTAAGGTCATGTAAAGCATACATCAAACAAGAACAATACCTCAATTAACCTATAACACAGTTTCACCATCAAGTCCAAACAACCCTTAAAATGAAATGTATTGAGGTTTTTCAAAACAAATGACTGTGTAAACCGATTTTATCAAATCCAGGGATCATAAGGTGTCAAATTAGAACCTTTTAAGCTTAAACCATTAGTCACAAAAGTCTAAACCTAGGATTATCAAAAACTAGCCTAATGACAGTCAAAATGCTAAATCAAACCACAGTGCAATCCAAAACATACCAACCTAATATTAAGCTATAATATCATTAACAAATAGCAAAGAAACACAGAAGCATGAAAATCAAAGCAGATAACTAATTATAGCAGTAAAATGCAAAAATTGGTAAAAAGGAGCTTACAAGTACATCCTGCTGCAAACATAGAACCAAGGACCACAATTACATCCTACAGCTTCCCATGAAGCTACTAAACCAAGGGCCATCAAGAATATACCCTACTCCATGCTTGTATCTTCATAACAACTAATTTTTGTATTTTTCATTGATTTTCTTCATTTTTTATTAATTTTTGTATTTTTAAAGACTAAACTGATTAATGGTTTCTAAAAGCTTTCAAAGCTTTGTCAGGAGCTTATGTTAACTAATTGAGTCCATTAAACAACAATGATCAACTAGAAATTAAAATTACTTGAAAATTAAAAGGTACAAATTGAGAAAACTTGAAATGTAAAGATACTTGAGATTAAAGCTGAAAATGAGTTCCATTACACTATTTTGAGGATCACTACACTACTTGAAAGCTGTAAATTACAATAATTTAAAGAAAGCAATAAAGATTAATTATACTACGTGACATTGGCTATTCCAAAGTGCTTATTCCTCTGCTCCATTGCTTCTTTTTATAGCCTTTGAACTCCTTGGTGATCACTCATAAAATCCCACTTCTAATCTTGGCCGTTGGATGTCTGTAACACATCTGAGCCGTTTAAATATCTTTTCGCGCCAAAAAGTCTTGGAACAGTTGTGGTTGCGTGGAGAGGGTTTTAAGGGTTTAATGGGGTGTTGGAGTGTTGTGGAGGTGGAGGGATAAGGTGGAATGAGTGGGGAGCAAGTTGGGGGTGAAACCAGAGAGGTGGTGGTGGTTTTGGTGGACTGTGAGTGAGGGAGGGAAAAAGGTAGGGGAAGGGTGGTTTTGGTTGGGTTGACCATTTGACCAGGTATTATTTAAGGGTGGACTGGGCTGGATTGAATGGGCCAAGGGAAGTGGGGGTGGGCTTGGTGTGTAACTTGGGTAGTGGATTAGGATTTGGTGTATTAATAATAAAAGGGTCCGTTTGGTTTTAATGCTACACAAGGACCATTTTTGTAATTTATTCAAAGTTGAGGGGACTTGTTGTGTAGTATTTCCATAGTTTAAATAAGGACTAAACTTGCCAAGATTAAATATCCCAAGGACCAATAATGACAAATTCCCATATTTTATATCCGGGGACCAAAGTTGACAAATCACCAAACTTGAGGGACCAATTATGCAATTTCACCAAACTTATCACCCAAGGACCATTCCTGCAAAAGATTATTAGTACAAGGACCAAAATTGATTTTCTCAAAGTTTTTACATCCCAGGGACCATTTATGTCAATTTTCCAAAGTACAGGGACTAAACTTGTAATTTTATGAAACTTTGCACCAAAGGACTAAATATGTAACTTTATGATTAAAAAGGTCCTTTGATGATATTTTCATGTTTTTAGAATAACCAGGGACTAGTTTTGACAACTTTTGAAACTTGAGGGACTGAAACTGCCAATTATGCAAACTTTGTACGTTTTTCATCTGTTTTTGCATATTTTGCATTTGAAACATATAAAACACACTTCTAAGATATTTTAAGTATTATGATGCATATTTGAGTGTTTTTGTATGTTTTGACAGCTCAGATTGGTATAAAATGATGAGTATTTAGACACTCATCAGCTATAAAAGGAGGTCCTAGGTTAAGGTTAGACATATGTTTTTCTTAGAGCTTCAAGGTTGTAACCCAAGTGATACAAAGATCACTCGTATTATTATTATTAATAATATTAGAGCTAACAGTTTGATTCATACAATATTCTCATTCATATACAATTGCTTTTCACTCACAACCAAACTTCTAAGTATTACTAAGTAGATTCCGCATACTTAGTGGTATAACTCAAAGTATCATTCTAACACATATTAAGGTGTTTAGATCCATCAATTTTTATTTTGTTTCTGAATTAGTACTTTATCATTCCCTTAGAGAACCTTTAATTCTTTATAATCATTGTATTATTAAAGTCTTCAACTTGCGTATGTTCTGTTTGACGCCATAAATGTGACATTTGACCCATTCTCTGATGTGGGTGTTAATTATTTTCGTTTATTAATAAATAAATGAACATGAACAATATTTTACGTTCCTTTAGTTAAATGAACAAAAATGAACAAAAATTTCGTTCATTTATTTACGTTCGTGAATGTTCGACTATGCATTCGTGAATCTTTGTTCATGCTCATTCACTATGTATTTGTCTATGTTCATTTATCACATCTTTTGGTTATATTCATACTTTTAAGAATTGGTTTATTTAAACAAAACAAATATCAAGTATAATTTAATAAAGTTTATATTTGTTTTTCTACGTTCATCTATGTTCGTTTAGTTTTTAATTAACGAAATGAACAACTCATTTTCTTAATAAATGAACATGAACATGAAAATTTGTCCGTTTAAGCATATGTATCTATTTATTTGTCCAATTAAAATTAAATGAACAAACATGAACAAGACTCCGTCCGTGTTCATTTACTGCTACGGGTGTTCATCGGTTCGGTTCTCGGTTAATCGGATTATTCGGTTAAAAAAAATTTTTGGGTCATAACCGAAAACCGAACCGAACTGAAAATATTTGTGACCGAACCGAACCGAAGTTCGGTTCGGTTATGGGTCAAAACCGAAAACCGATTTTTGTACTTGAATTACACCCTTTATATTGTTTTTTAAGTTAATTATATAGATTTTTGGGAAATAAGTAGGGTAAAAGTCATAAATGCTTAATGTACTTATAAAAATGACTCATCCTGCATATTATACTTTTTTTTTTGTCATTCTTCTTAACATTGTTCACGATAATTGTCATAATGCTTAACTAGTATGATTTATTAAGGGTATTCTAGTCATTTATCATATCTTCATCTCCTACCTTGCAACACCATAATTTCCTGGGGTAACAAAAAAGAAATACAATATTTTCTTTTTTTCAAAACACAAATCATATCTATTTCTTCATTTTCTGTTTTCTTTCTTCGTTAATCAAATCACAACCCACAAATGAACACCTATTTAATTGGTCAAAGTTTCTTTCTTGAAGCACATATAATTATAAACGCCACCCATTTTCATTTCAATCTGGCATTATTTGTCTTTCAGTCACTTTCAACCATCTATGTATTGTCGTTCGGCCGCCTCCACCGTTGTTCGGTCGTCAACATCGTTCGGCTGCCACAACCATCTAACATCCGGCGAGTTGGATATGATCTTTATCTAAATGAGTGTTTGGTACCAATCTTATATTCTAGATCTATGTATTTCTTTATTTGATTTTTGGGAATTTGGTATTTTAGTATAATGTGTGTGGTGTTTGAAAGAGATAACTATTATTCTAGTAAACATGAATTGAGATAGATAGCCATATGTTTAAAACCCATTTCTGGATTTTCCATTTTCTTGTTATACTCGGGTTGTGGTGATGATGATCCAAGGTTATTTTTCTTTCTGCATAAGAGAAGAGCATTTGTTAAGCATTATGACAACTATCGTGAACAACGCTAAGAAGAATGACAATAAAAAAGTATAGTATGTAGAATGAGTCGTTTTTACCCAAATAAGTATTTCAAGGATAAAAAGTGTTTTTTATATTAGGACAAAATTTTAATATCTTTATATATATATATATATATATATATATATATATATATATATATATATATATATATATATGTGTGTGTTTACATAAATTCGGTTTTCGGTTCGGTTTTCGATTCAGATAGCTAAAAACATATCCAAACCGAAAACCTAATTTTTAGTTCGGTTCGGTTCGGTTACAAGTTTGGTTTAATTTGTTTTTTATTTGGTTCGGTTCAATTTTCGATTTATTCGGTTTATTACCCGAACCATGAACACCCTATTTACCGCACTAATATTAACATTCCAACTCTCGGCATATTCAACATTCTCTTACTTACGGAAGCCCATGTTCCAAGTTAACCCAATTATAGGATATTAGGAATCCACACTCGGTGTAGTAGTGTGGAATAGCAAATTGAGCCCAAATAGGCCTGTTAGTATATTGGGCCACTGTTGACTATCCTTTCAACATATGAGGGTATTATTGTTAGAAACTACTCGTAACAAAGAAACACATTGCGTCTTTCGTCGAAAATAAAATTTTACTTTCAAATTTTACATAGTTTAATAAAAAAAGTACACACTCAACTTTTTAATATAAGACACTAAAACCTATGCATTAAACAATCGTATGGTACGTACATTAGGCTTTAGTTGATTATACATTGAAATGTGCAAATCAAAATATAATGTGTACAAATAATCTCCTTTTAATAAAAGCAAGGTTATAAATAGCGCGGAAAGTGGCGTAACGGCATGATCAAGCCTCACACCTTAATGGCAAAGGCGAAGCTTTTGCGTTTATAAGGCGACACAAAATATGAAAATATTTCTATATTTTTATCATATTTCATATATATCGGGTTACAAAAAGTGAGATAAGGCAGCATAAGGTGTGACGTGACAGCGACCAAGCCTCACGCCATTGCGAGGCCTTTGCACGCCTTTTAGAACTATGAATAATAGTGAATCATTACACAATGAGAAGTGATCTGCACACTTTTTTAATTTGATTGAGACACTCAACTGTACAAGTAGACAAAGCACACTATAAATATTATACAACTATGTATTACATAAAATAGAGTGTCCCAATAAAAGATATGAATGTACAAATCAATTCCTTTACACAATGCATCAAATATATACTTCTAAACTTTTTGTAAGCATTTAGATTACTTAATATATAAAAGAGGACGCTAATTTTGACATAAACCAATAAACAAAGATGAAGATTAAATTTAGTGTTGGACGCTTCTAATGTCTTACATGCCAGAGAGAACAAGATGGGTCAAAACATAAAGCCTGTAGATTAGTTTCTGGTTTGGGCCGCAGGTCAACAAACCCAATAGATAAAATAAACGGTTATTTAGTCAGTTAATTAGATTGTAATGTTTAGTTTAGGGTTGCAACGATTTATATGAATCGTTATGTCTCTTAAAGACAACGTTTCATCACTTATATATAGGTTTAGGATTCTCTGTAAACATTAACCTTTTTATTATCAATATATCAGATGTTAAGGGTTCAACCCATATCTTCTTTGTCTCTATTTATTGATTCTGTTTGCATGAATACATGATTGTTGTTTTGATTACTTCGATCCTGGAAAAACCTCCTAAAGAACCTGTGAAACATTGGTATCAGAGATTCAAGGGATCTAACAACACACAAATCATGTTTTACATCATTCAAGTTTAAGAGATGCTTTTTAAAATCACATAAGAAAAGAGAGCAACCATGGAAATATATAATGGATGCAATTTGAAGAGGCTTGTTGGTTTTTCCCTTTCCTTCAAACCAAAAGCCGTGAAAATATTTTTCGAAGAAGATACTTGGCTTGTCAAAGAACATGGTGAGAGATCAAAACCTGCTACAATCAATGAAGGGACGTCTTCAAAGAAGAACAGTCAGATTGAGCATCTTGGATTTTTAAATTAGAAGATCTTAATAACAAGTATCGAACAAACTACTAGATAGAAGACATCAAGATTAAAAAAGGCATCAAGGACAAGGAAGATGAAAGACTGTAGGTTTGAAGATTGAAGAATACTTTGGCATATCGACATTAGGGGGGAATATTTTGGATGCTTCTAATGTCTAACATGCCAAAGAGAACAAGATGGGTCAAAACATAAAGCCTGTAGATTAGTTTCTGGTTTGGGCCGCAAGCCAACAAACCCAATAGATAGAATAAACGGTTATTTAGTCAGTTAATTAGATTGTAATGTTTAGTTTAGGGTTGCAACAGTTTATATGAATCGTTATGTCTCTTGAAGACAACGTTTCATCACTTATATATAGGTTTAGGATTCTCTATAAACATTAACCCTTTTATTATCAATATATCAATTATTAAGGGTTCAACCCATATCTTCTTTGTCTCTATTTATTGATTATGTTTACATGAATACATGATTGTTGTTTTGATTACTTCGATTCTGGAAAAACCTCCTAAAGAACCTGTGAAACATTTAGGAGAGAGGGACAATGTCACCACTAGTTATATAAACAAAATGTACCGTAAGAAAGTAAAAAATAATAATGTAAAACCGTAAGAAAGTAAGCAAAGGTGATAAGTCATCTCAAGAAAATAAAATTAGTACTAGTTGGTCTTTTATATCAGAATTAGAAAACTTGTTTAGGAAAAAAATTTACTTGACGACACGAAATTATTATTAGCTCTTCCGGTGTAGCTGGCCTAAAAAATATTTATTGCAGATTTTGGAAAGTTGTTCATGGATGGTATCTTACTTGTCCAATACATGATCAGTGTGAGTTGTCATACAGACATACATACTTAAACAAGTACGAGTATATAATTAAAACTATGTAAATGCTTATAACACATATTTAAATAAGTTAAAAATACTGTAAATGGAGTATTCGTTTAAATAATCTGAAATGTACATTCTCTTCATCTTTTGATGTTTTAAATAGATAATTCATATTAGTTTTTTTTTTTTTTTTTTTTTTTTTTTTTGGGAACGGCGAAATTTTATAAAGCAACTAGCAAGATGCTAGACAAAAAAGAAACATCAAAGGGATACAAGATAAGGATTTTTTAACCAATCCATCCAACTAAAATTCGCCTTGCTTCTATATCTACACCAATAAAACGAACGAGCCACTATATCATCAAAAAGGACCGCTTTGGAAGGACTCTTCGAGCCAAAAATAGATGTATTTCGAAAACTCCAAACAAGCCACCACATGACATAGAAAACACCTTCCAATAATTCTTTACGATTAGAAGAAAGCTGAATACTCGAGACCCAATTTAGCCACTCCTCATACGAAGAAATCTCCGAAGGATTAATATCCCACCATGTAAAGATCTTACGACTAAGACCTCTCGCCATAGAACATGCAAAGAAAATGTGATTGGTAGACTCGACTGCGCTACCACATGTAGGGCACATAATAGACGGGATATCCATTCCTCTACGAGAAATATTAAGCCGAGTTGGTAAGCAATCTAAACTAATTTTCCAAGCAAGAACATTAACTTTAATAGGAACAACTTTTACCCAACGAGTTTTGGATGAAACACTCGGTAACATACTGTCATCAACAAACCTCCTTACCGAAGCAACTGAAAAGACTCCTGAGCCCTCTAACGACCAAGTCCATCTGTCTTGCATCACAGGAAGCTGAAAACCGTTCAAAAAAGTCACCAAGTCTAAAAACTGAGTATTCTCAGCTCCATCTCTTGGAATGCGCCGCAAAGAACAACCCAAATTCTCAAGAGTCAATTTCGAAGCAACCGTAATATTCTTATTCGATTCCAACGCATAAACTCTAGGAAACCGATATTTAAAAGCAATGTCTCCCTTCCATACTTCCTCCCAAAACAAAGTGTTCTCGCCATTACCCACCTTTTTCTTGATAAAACCAAGAAGATCAATCCCGTGACTCTTAAGCTTAGCCAACTCACGAACTATATCCAACCATGTTGACAGATGAGTAGACTTCGACGGATTACAAAGACTACCATCTACTCCATGAATAGCCTTTATCACCCTAGCCCACAAAGAACAACTATCATTTCTAAAACGCCATACCCACTTAAACATAAGAGCTCTATTCAAAGCAAAGAAACTAGATACACCTAGACCTCCTTTCTCTTTAGAAGCTAAAACACTACTCCACTTCACCCACATCATTTTCTTTTCATTACGCTCTATCCCATTAAAGAAGCGACATCGAATAGATTCCATTCGTTTTAGCACTTGTATAGGAACTTTAAACAAAGACATGTAGTAAATAGGCGTTGATCCCAACACTGATTTGAGAAGCGTTAATCTTCCACCTATAGAAAGTGTCTTCATCTTCCATTTCGATAGGCGAGATAATAATTTATTCACTCTCTCGTCCCAAGAGTTAATACGCGACATCAAACTACCAACTTTGATTCCTAGATAATAAAAAGGAGTTTTGAACGTCAAACATCCTATCTTTCTTGCTGCTTGGTTCACTTTATGAGCATCCACAGCTATCCCCATCAATTTACTTTTATGCATGTTAATGTGAAGACCAGAAGCATGAAAGAAGCAATCTAACGCGTGCACAATAGTAGAGATATTAGAATCACTCCATTGCCCCATAAAAACGACGTCGTCAGCATAAAACATATGTGAAACAGTCAAAGACGATCCAATACAAACTCCTTTAAATAAGCCTTCATTAACAAGTTGCTGAAACGACAAGTGAAGGCTTTCCATAATCAATATAAATAGAAAAGGAGAAAGAGGGTCTCCCTGCTTAAGACCTTTATGAAATTGGAATTCCGGTGTTGGGCTCCCATTCACAAGAACCGAGCCTCTAGAAGAACGTAAACAGCTTTGAATCCAACCCGGCCATTTATCCCCAAAACCAAATTTCTTCAAAACATCATCCAAATAATCCCACCGAACTGAATCGTAAGCCTTTTCAAAATCGACTTTGAAAATCATAGTTTGTTTCTTCTTAATTTTACACCACTGAATTAATTCATTTAAAATGAAAGGACCATCTAGGATTTGTCTATTCGCGAGGAAAGCGGATTGCACTTCATTTACAATGTCTCCCAACACAATGGCTAGACGATTCGCTAAAATCTTTGCAATTATTTTATACAAGCTACCAATCAAACTAATTGGCCTGAAATCTTTTACCAGTTTAGCATCTTGCATTTTCGGAACCAAAGCAATAAAAGATGAATTACCGCCTTCAGAGACGGAGCCAGGAATTATGAATAGGGGGGTCGAAATTTTTTTCTCAAGCTAACAAAGTAATTTAACTAAAGGTTAGGGGGGTCATTTACCTATAGTTGCGTCATATTTTTAAATTTTATAAGGTAAATATCAAAGCGATTGGGCGTGTTGGAGGGGGCCAAACACCCCCTGGCTCCCCCACTGTCTCCGTCCCTGACCGCCTTTATGAAACGAACAAAACCGAATCTGTTACCTGTTTTGGAGCGTCTATACGGAATGTATGCATCAATTACTTTCCCATATTCTTGACACACCCTCCACAGATCACGAGCAGAGAATTGTTCCGGAAAATTAGTGACAAAAATTGACGTGGAGATATGATGTACCTGGTCCTCCTTTGATCTACGGTCTCCCATTGTTGACCAAATGAAAGAATTCACCAGTAACCTTGATCTTGGTCACAAATCTACAATTGTTGACCAAATTGAAAATTTTAAGTGAAATAAGTGAATTAAATAAGGTGAATTGAGTAATAAAATGGGTTAATTAGATTTTTTTAAAATGCATTTTTGGATTGGGAAAATTTTGGTGGAAATTTAGGGGGAATCGTCATTTAGGGGAAAATTTTGGTTTTTTCCGATTATAGATAATTCATATTAGTCAAATAAAAATAATCATGTAAATTAAAATACCAGAATATTCATGTAAGCAATTTTTTAAAATTTATTTGTTAAGGTACTACAACTAATAAATTCAGTAAATAAATGGCTTAGTTATTAAAAGATACTTTTAAACAAATGTTTTCTTTATTTTTATTTCAAGCCAGGTCGACTAGAAACAAAATAACTGCCAGCAAAGACTCCATTGTCACAATTCACATTTCAACAATATTCCAATACCATTCCCACAACCGTAATCATACCATTTTCCATAGTCAAACTCCCTCCTTAATTCAACCTTAATCAATATCCTTAAATCCTTTATGATATAATCATATAATCAGTCTTTCGATCATTTCATAATAATGGGCAAAGGATGTGGTTGTTTTCCTAGCAAAAGCAAACCACAACATGTCACACAACCAAATCCAAACCCTACACAAATCGCAACCTCCAACTCTCACGATAATGAGTCACACGAGTCAATCCGAACCGAGCCCATAAACCCCGTGATCGAGATCACAAAGTTAAAAATATACATAGTATTTTATTCCATGTATGGACATGTCGAAAGTCTAGCTAAGAATATTAAAAAAGGTGTAGATGAAGTTGAAGGAGTAGAAGGTGTTTTGTTTCGTGTTCCTGAGACGTTGTCATATGAGAATCTTTTAGCTATGAAAGCGCCCATAAAAGGTGATGATGTTCCTGAGATAAGTGCTGACGAGTTGGTTAAGGCTGATGGGTTGTTGTTCGGTTTTCCTACTAGGTTTGGGAGTATGTCGAGTCAAATGAAGGCGTTTTTTGACTCGACGGGTGGGTTGTGGCGAGAACAGAAGCTGGCTGGTGCTCCTGCTGGTTTTTTTGTTAGTACTGGGACACAAGGGGGTGGACAAGAAACCACTGCGTAAGTTTTCTTGTTTGTTAGTTGAGTCATATGTTTTATGTTCTAGAAAGGGATAATTGTCAGTTGTGTGAATGAATGATTGAAAGCTATGTGCATTTCAATAAAACCAAATAACAGTTGTAACACAAAAATTTAGGACATGATGCACTTCGGAAAAATATTTGTTTTTAACTCAGTTTTACACTAGGCAAGAATATTCACGTGATTGACGGACATCCTGAAAACCCCCTTGCTCCGTCTCGAAAATATATGTATGTCATTAGTTGTTTTTACCTTTGGGGGCGTGGAAAATTAGAATTAGGGGTGACATTTATCGAAATAAAATACGACCAAAACCAACACAAACATAAAGAGGCTTGAATTAGGGATAAATAAGTTTGGGTGAAAAATAGATTTAAAAATAAACGTGTCAAGTTCGGATTGGTTGGTGCATGTACATCGTTTATCAATTTTCTTTATCATACTCTTAATCTATAGATCTACCTACCTACTTGACATGTTAAGTTAGAAAGGTTACACGGATCATATATGTTATACATGTGCGTTTTGGGGTTAAGTTTCTTAACACTATATGAGTTGTGTTTGAGTTGAGGTGATGCCAAACCGATAACCAAAGTAGATTATCCTGAATACAACTTGATTGTTACCCTTAAAAAAAATACATAAAAGTTTACATATTGTAGGCCTAATAGTAATGTTTATTTTGGCGTGTGTATTCAATTTTTGCTAGACAAAGGGTTATTTACTTTTGACAAACTTAGATGAAAAAGGAACTTTGACCTCTAAAGAGGTAACATGTACTATAAAAAAGGTAATGTGTTTATGTTAAAAGATCTTTAATTTCTATAACAAGTTGAGTAGTTGGTTACTTTCTATATTTCGTAAAATAAGAATTGGTGAATAAAAAAGTTGTTACTGTATTTATAAGGATTGCAATATTAACAATTTAACATGCTAGAAAACCTTTTTAGCAGCCTTTGTCATTGAATCTTATGATAGTTTTTTTTTTTTTTTTTTTTTTTTTTTTTTTTTTTTTTTTTAATTCTTGGACCATTCGCATTGTCTGCAGATGGACGGCAATCACACAATTAGTACACCATGGGATGCTATATGTTCCCATAGGATATACATTTGGAGCAGGAATGTTCAAAATGGAGTCGATCCAAGGTGGTTCTCCATATGGTGCGGGTGTTTTTTCAGGAGACGGTACAAGGGAACCAAGTGAAACCGAACTTGAACTTGCACGACATCAGGGTAGGTATATGGCCATGATCGTCAAAAGGTTTCAACCTGACTCGCGACATTGATGTAATTGTAAATGCCTTTTTACCGGTTTGGAAAAAAAAAAAAATGGTTTAGTGAAGTAAATCCAATATTTCAATTACCATGTATTTCTTACCCTAATTTATTGATGGTATGTTTGTTGATATGAATACAGGATTTGATACATTAGTCTATCATGTAATTATATAGACGGGTTAATTAACTGTGAGATCACTCTATTTTTCCAAGAATGTTTTACTTTCGTCATTGTATCTTCATTATATCTAAATCTTTTGGTGTTATCATTTGTATTTGCATTCAATTAGATATAAACTAATGTGTTTGGTTGGGGTAAATTCAAGGTAATTGGGGGAATTTGAAATTAAAATTGCTTCAATTCTCTTGTTTGGTTCACAATAAATATGCGGGCCCAAGAATTTTATTTGCATTAATGAAGCTAAAAGTGAGTCATTTTAATTTTCTTACACATGAGAAGCATTTACATTTGCTTAGAATTTTAAATAGCACCATTTATATATCTTGAACCAAACGCCCTTTTTTTTAAATAGCACCATTTATATATCTTGAACCAAACGCCCTTTTTTTATGACAAAAATAGCATGGGCCAATGATGACATCCAAAATCCATTAAAAATCATCGAAGTTGTTCCACGTAGACTTTTGACTTCCACCGTAGCAACAAAACGTGGAAACTGATTGATTCGTAAACAATATGGAAATTTCGGCAAGCAAGAAATGTAAGATCAACGTTGGTCCTAACAGCTTAGGGAATCATAACATGTTATAACACTAATACATCTGTCACGTCAGCGCTACATCAGTTTAACACCAAATAACATAACACCAAAAATACAAGGAACTCATAACACTCAATAACCTCACTTTCAGGGACCTACCTTTTTTTAAAATAACAATTTACAAATTCTACCCTTAACAATTTCATTCATTAAACATTCAAACACTATATTAATAAAATTTGAATTTTAAATATATCTCGCTCGTATTTGAATTTGAAATTTAAATATATCCCGCTCGTATTTGAATTTGAATTTTAAATATATCCCGCTCTTATTGTTTCAAACGGCTATACATAGCATACCATTTTACAAAATTGTTTCAAACTTCAAACATTTGAAATGAATAATCGTTGGTCAGTAGAAGAAGAAAACTTGCTAGCTCAACTTTGGGTTGCAGTTCATGAAGATGTTGTCAACTACAATGCAAACTCTTTTTGGAACCGGGTTGTAGCCATGTTCAACAATCTTTCTGACGGTGTCAATCGCAACAACGCTATGGTCACGAGTAAATGGAACAGACTCAACTGTGAATGTCACAACTTCAATACTATTTACAAACAGTTGCAGCTAGCAACCGGGGACGATCACAATGTTTGTTTCATGAATGCAATGAGAATTTTTAAAGAACGCTATGGTGGAAAAAGCTTCAAATATGTTCACGTGTGAGAGGTTTTGAGAAACCACACCAGATGGGCCGAATAAAATACTTAACGGTGTTGTATGTCTTGTTTTCGTATCGTATCTGTTATTTGTGTTGTATGTCTTGTTTTCGTATCGTATTGTAATGTTGTTTTTAAGGAACTGGATTTATTTAAAAGAAACATACTTAACAGAACGTTTCATACTTAAAAGAAACATACTTAAACTTCAATTGGAATCTGGGTGATCCCAGGTTTGAGAGTTATCAGAGCGGTAACCGTCGTCGTAAGGATCATAGCTCGCAAACTGCTCTGCTTCTAACTGAGCTTCCAACCCACTCCTTGTCAGAGTTCGAGCCACCATCATCAGCTGCCACATTTTCCTCAAAGCTTAGTTGAAAGTGATCCAGATGAGGTAGCTGTTGTTGTTGCTCAACAACTCTTGGTGCAGATGAACTTGATGCACCTTGCACAAATTGTTGTTGTTGTTGTTGTTGTTGTTCAACCATAGCAGCTTCAACATTTTCTTGAAAACTCCAACGGATCTTGTTGGAGGTTTGGGCCTGTATCTGGTTGACACAAACCCACAACGATTCAACAACAGCAGCGTCTTTACGATATTCGTACAAGAACTGGTCGATCACATATTTTCTATCATCTGAGATGTCTGTGCACGTTGCGTATCGTTCTCTAAGTCGACATTTCAGTTGTTTCGCAAGCTCAAACTTCTTAATGACTTCCACAATAGCATGTTGATATAAATAATGCATAAAAACGTTATTTATATTTTTCGATATCTCTATATTTTGACAATCACACAATGTAAAAACATTAAACGCAAAGTTAATACGAAAACAAGTTCTTAAGTAAGTTTATATCATCTCATCCAACATAATCACTCAAGGTATGAATAAACAAGTGATTAATACATTTTATGATCAAAGGGATGTTTATTTAAATATTACAAAGTTTATAAAATTAAATAAACTTATTATATATTTTTAAAAAACATTTTTGGTAATAAAGGAAAATGTTTTATTCATAATAAATATATGAATTCAAATTTTTAACCAAAATTAGTTAGTTTTTCATCAAATAAACTTTCCCCAGAAAAAGACAAGAAAACTGCCATTTTCGTCTGGGCGGCCCCTTTAATTTTAAGGGGGCCGGCACACAATTAAGGGGACCGGCCACGCTCCAATGTCAGATTCTGTCAGAAATTTTTCCCTATAAATACCACCTCAAACCTGGTATTTTTACCACCTCTTGCACGAAAATTTTCAGATCCAAATCTCTCTAAACATCCTCCTAAAAACCCTTTGATCATATAATTGTTCATCCTTGTTTCAAGTGATTCATTCCCTCACCTCTCATCTCTCAAAGTGCAAGAGAATAATACTCCTTCAACATCAAGTTGTGAAGTATTGTAGATTTGTGTATATAGTCTAGTTGCTGTGTATATTCATTGTAAAGGTGTGATAGTATTGTAACTAGATAGATCTAGGAGTAGAAGTTGTGAATAGAAGTAGTGAGATATAAGTGGTGGTGTGAAGAAGAAGTAGTGGAGTAGTGTGAAGTTGTGAAGTAGTAGTGGTGTGTACAAGTTGTGAAGAAGGTGTGCCAAGTCGTGAAGAAGTTGTGAGATTGGTTCTAGCTAGGATTAGAACTCGACATTTAGCTTAGTGTCGTTAATTGCTGTAAGCAAAATTTATGTAAGGTTTTCTCCCCCATAAAGGAGCTTGTTGACATAGTGAAGAAAACTCTCGAGTAGGTGACTCGGGGAGTGGAGTAGGGCAAGGAAGGTGTCCTTGTAGCCGAACCACTATAAATCCTTTGTCTCGCGGTTAGATCTTTCCAACTCTAACTTATTACTTAGCTTACTTACTTACATCACGTATATAGCTATAATTGTCTATATTATGCATGTGTTGATTGTACATATTTAGCTTACTTCGTTATTACTTTTCATACCTCGATATAGTTGTTCATATTGTTCAAGACTTGAATTCACATAAGATCGAATCAAAGTTTTAAGAGTAAAAAAGACTTTAAAACTAAACTAAGTTTTCATAAATAAAAAGGGACTTAAAAATACTTGTCTATATTGTTATTGTTTACTTGCCTAGATATTAATTCTTATAAGTCATACTCAACCATATTGTTATTATTTACTTGTGTAGATATAAGTACTTATAAGTATACATGTATTGATCTCACATAAACTAGAAACGAAGTTTTGTTTTAAACAACTAAGTTTTCATAAAATTAAAAAGACGTAAAACTATTCAACCCCCCATTCTAGTTTTCCACAATTGGCATCAGAGCCAGGTTAAACAAGATTTTTTAAAATATATTGTATTTTAAAACTTGTATCGATATATGGAAACGGAAAATATTTAGAAGGGCAATCTATGCAAAGACCACCACTATTTGAAGGTGATGGTTTTCTTTATTGGAAAAATAGATTCGAAACTTATGTGAAATCAAAAGATCTTGATCTTTGGCATGTCATTACCTTTAGTGATTTCCCCCCTATTCAATATAATTTTGAAACTAAAAAGGATGAAATAGTATCTTTTAAAAAACAAAATGATGATTTGAAAAAGAAACTAGCAAAAAATAATGAGGCTAAAATGGTTATTTATAATGCGTTACCACGCAAAGAATATGAAAGAATTTTTATGTGTAAAACTGCAAAAGAAAATTGGGATTATTTATTAATTACTCACCAAGGTAATAGTCAAGTCAAGGATAATAAAATAGATCTTCTTGTTCAACAATATGAACAATTTACGATTCCGGAAGAAGAATCAATTGATAATGCTTTTGCTAGGTTTAACACTATCATCACAAGTTTAAAAGCACTTGATGAGAACTTTTCTAGTAAGAATTTTGTTAGGAAATTTCTTAGGGCTCTTCATCCAAAATGGCGAGCTAAAGTTACGGCAATTGAAGAATCAAAGAATTTGTCAACTCTACAACTTGACGAATTGATCGGCAACTTAAAGGTCTACGAAGAAATAATAAAGAAAGACTCCGAGATGGTCAAAGAAAAAAGGGAGCAAAGCAAATCAATTGCGTTGAAGGCTAAAAAGGACTCTAGAGACGAAGAATGCTCAACCTCCAAAAGTAACGATGAAGAGTATGCTATGGTCGTACGAAACTTCAAGAAATTCTTCAAAAGACGAGGAAGATACGTTAGACAACCATATAATGAAATAAAGTGTTTTAAGTGCAGAGATCCAAATCATCTTATTGAAGAATGTCCGAAATTGTCAAGAAGTCAAAACCACAAGGCCTTTGTAGGAGGAGCATGGAGCGATAGTGATAATGATGAAAAAGAGACAACAAATAATGCAAAGTGTCTTATGGCAAAGGCATCCGATGAGGTACGTTCTAAAACCGAATACTATAGTGATGAACATTTATCTTTAGATGAAAAAGACTTAGATAATGAATATAGTAGATTGTGTAAATTAGGTCAAAAGGTCATAGCTAAAAATAAGTCACTAAAACATATTAATAATCAATTAGAAAATGAAGTACTCGAATTAAAAATTAAACTACAACATTTGGAAAAAGAAAAAGAAATTTTTAAAGAATGTAAAACATGTTTAGAGGTCAAAAATGAAAACGAAAAACTTAAAGATGAAATTTTCAAACTTGACAAGTTTAAAAATAGTAGTAACTCACTTAAGAAAATAATAAGTGTTCAAGAAATTTTGAGAGATAAAACCGGTCTAGGATTCGACTTAACTAATGTTTCAACTAGTGAAAATAAAAATGAAAAGTTTGAATGTGAATCTAGTAAACAAAAACCATTAGACTCAAAACCTAAGTATGTACCTATAAAAGATAGAAAAATACCTATTGCGAGTGATGAGGAAGTAAAAAGTTTTTATAAATCATCATTAAAAGCCAAAACCGGATTTTCTAAACTAAAATTAAGATCTAAAACTCCACCTCCAAATAGACCAAATAATCCTCATCCTCGGTCTAAAACCCCTCAACATAGGAAAAATCAAGGTAGACAAAACTTTTCTAATAATAGTCACCCAATGTGGATTTATCCACATCAACCAAGCTTTAGCCCATGGGGAATACTTCCACCATACATGCATCCTAGTCAATTGCAAACCATGTTTGGTTCAAACAACTTTGGACCAATGAGGCCATAGGAACCAAGTGGCTAAGTTGTCACTTTTGGAAAATATTGGTATCTCATCTACAAATGGCTTATATAAGTCAACATGGCATCTTGAAGTGTTTGAAGAAAATTTATTGAAGACTAAAAGGTACGCGTTTCTTTTAAGTTCATCGTTAAAATTTATATTCTTAGATTAACAGTTAGTTAGATTAATGCTTAGTTATATAGCTAGTTATACTTACTTACTCACGCATTATGAACCCCTCTTAGTTGGCTTTCCTAGGATTATAATAAAATTGTTCGTTGTTGAACAACATAGAAAATGGAAATCTTCTATGTCCACTAGTAGAAAACTCATGGTGATGAAGTGAAATGAGTCAAGTGGATTAATTATTAACATATAAGTAAGATTAGATTTCTCGTGTTAGAAAACTATGGATGAAACAAGCTCTCGTAGACATTGGCATTAAGTTAGATAAGTGTGCGATAGCAAAGGAGCTATAGAAGTTAGGATATACCCTATTCAACACTCCTACATCAAACATATAGAACAACTTCATCAATCACTTATGATCATAGGTTATGTAGAAAAGGTAGCTTTGGAAGATAACATTGCCGAAATGTTTACCAAACCCCTTAAGCATGAACTATTTAATCACTTGCGTTTAGGATTAGGAATGATGGAGCAAATTGATTAAATTCTTGAAATACTTAAAATCTTCTGAAAAATCAAAGTTCTGAAAATTTCTTTTCTGTCAGATGGGCGGACCCCTTAAATTTATAAGGGCGGCCCCCTTAAACATTAAGGGGACCGGCCCCACTTTAAGGGGGCCGGCCATCTGAGAAATAAATTTCCAGTTTTCTCTACTTTCACTAATCTGTGTCTAGGATTTTATTTCGCACAAAATCAGGAATTGGGATATTTTGTTATTGCATTAATATGTTTTCAAAGGAAACCCCAATTCAATTTTTAAAATCATTCTCATGTTTAGGAGAACTCATTGTTGAATAATGATAAAAACGTTTTTCTATCAAACCATGCACAATAGTCTCACTCTCGTTGTCTATATATATATAATCCAATATATACATATACATGACACTTAGAAGTGAGCAAAGCTAAATCAAGGAGATCAAGGATCGTTTCTTAGAAAAATTTATTTTTCTTTTATAGGAGTCGAAACGATCTTAACTCCGTATTTGTTTCATATAGGCATACACTAGAACAAAATCAAGAATTACACTATCACATTTGTTCCATCACTAGTGTCTCACTCATTAGTTGCTTTTGCCTTTGCACTAAGTTAGTCATGTTAGGTAGAATGCCTTAATTACTTGATTTATTACTTTATTAAGCTTGCATGCATGCGTAGTTGTAATCATATTACATGTCTATTTGCCTATATACTTTTAATGCATATTTCATTAAGATAATACTTGCATAGTTGCCTAAAGAGTTGGACTTGCCCAAAACTAAACCTCATAATCTTTACACACTCAAATCTCATAACCTTTACTCACCCATACCCTTCTACCTTACACTCAAACCTCATAAGCTTTACACACTCAAACCACCAAAGTGAAATGAAAAACCAAGGCATCCCTTCCGTGAACATCGTTATTTCACTCTCACCAATCACACCACTTGATAATCATTTCCCATCCTCACCAATAACTCCATCTAGTCATCCTCACAAAAAGATTCAACCATGAAACCATTCCCTACACTCTAGAAAGTGTGTCATCACCACTACAACTTAACCCATGAAGGTCAAACCATACTTCATGATACACAAACCTCATATTCACTCAAATGAACCCTTTTTCAAACCACATCATAATAACCAACCATCCATCTCATCACCCAAGTACACCTTCGTCTCATCCTTTACCTCCAACACACATCACCATAATCCACCATGGATTCACCAAAAACTTCCATTTCCAAAACATCAAAGAAACAAAAGATCCTCTTCATCACTCCTAAACAACTCTTCATTGACTTAACCAAAGATGACAACACAACCCCATCACCTCAACTTCAATGCTCATCTCCTAGTGCACCAAATGCACCATCCAAAACATCCTCCACTCATGAAACATCCCATTCTTCCGTATATTCATCCTCATCCATTCATGATTACCCAAATGAAACCTCTCTTTTGTCTCAACAAGACAATCTCACAATCACCCTCACTAATGAAATTCCACATTCACCCAATTCATTTCTTCCAAATGACCCTCTTGAGGAACATACTCAATATTTAAACAACAACCATCAAAACTCATCCATACATGAAACCTATGTTCCATGTTCAATCCACAATCAATAATCACTATCGAACTCCACCATCATCACCATCTTCCGAACATAAAAAGTTCGTTGAAGAACTTAAAGAAGCACACGAGCTTTATGCTCTTCTTGCTTTACATCTTGAGAATCATGTCAACAATTGTTCTTGTTGCATTTTTCTCCAAAAACAAAACATGGCCATAAATGAACACCTCACTTGGATTGAGTATCTCCTCACTAGGTCTTCTCCAACATCATCCATAACACAAAACACCAACCCTCAAGCAAATCCTTCCGCTCCAAACTCACCACCAAACTTTCCAAACTCTACAAACACCATTCCCACAAAAGTCTACCTTTCCTAAATACCATGTTTCCCATCTCCAAAAATAAAATCATTTCAAACCTTTTGTGTTCCAAGCAAGTCCAAGAGACCTCAACTTGGCAACTTAGTATTATCTAGTGAAATTTGCTAGAAAATCATATATCTATATGCTTATGTACTAATGATTATGTTTTCAACATAATTATTAATGAATGTTTCTTTTGTTTTATTACCATGAATTCTTATTAGTTACTTCATATTTATTGCATACATATATATCTATGTTGCTTGTGCTCTAAATATCTTTTGCAAGAATTCCATATCTCGATTTCTTATGACCTCAAAACGAGGGGGAGTATACATTCGTCGGGATAACCTTTTTGATGTTAACAAAAAGGGGGAGAAGTGATATAAACTCACACTAAAAACTTGTTTACATATTACTTTTTAGTTTAATGAGTTTAGATTTTGTAATCATCAAAAAGGGGGAGATTGTTGATATAAATAATGCATAAAAATGTTATTTATATTTTTCGATATCTCTATATTTTGACGATCACAAAATGTAAAAACATTAAACGCAAAGTTAATACGAAAACAAGTTCTTAAGTAAGTTTATATCATCTCATCCAACATAATCACTCAAGGTATGAATAAACAAGTGACTAATACATTTTATGATCAAAGAGATGTTTATTTTTTATAAAATTAAATAAACTAATTATATATTTTTGAAAAACATTTTTGGTAATAAAGGAAAATGTTTTATTCATAATAAATATATGAATTCAAATTTTTAACCAAAATTAGTTAGTTTTTCACCAAATAAACTTTCCCCAGAAAAAGACAAGAAAACTGCCATTTTCGTCTGGGCGACCCCCTTAATTTTAAGGGGGTCGGCACTCAATTAAGGGGACCGGCCAAGCTCAAATGTCAGATTCTGTCAGAAATTTTCCCCTATGAATACCACCTCAAACCTGGTATTTTTACCACCTCTTGCACAAAAATTTTCAGATCCAAATCTCTCTAAACATCCTCCTAAAAACCTTTGATCATATAATTGTTAATCCTTATTTCAAGTGATTCATTCCCTCACCTCTCATCTCTCAAAGTGCAAGAGAAGAATACTCCTTCAACATCAAGTTGTGAAGTATTGTAGATTTGTGTATATAGTCTAGTTGTTGTGTACATTCATTGTAAAGGTGTGATAGTATTGTAACTAGATAGATCTAGGAGTAGAAGTTGTGAATAGAAGTAGTGAGATATAAGTAGTGGAGTAGTGTGAAGTTGTGAAGTAGTAGTGGTGTGTACAAGTTGTGAAGAAGGTGTGCCAAGTCGTGAAGAAGTTGTGAGATTGGTTCTAGCTAGGATTACAACTCGACATTTAGCTTAGTATCGTTAATTGCTGTAAGCAAAAGTTGTGTAAGGTTTTCTCCGCCATAAGGGAGCTTGTTGACATAGTGAAGAAAACTCTCGAGTAGGTGACTCGGGGAGTGGAGTAGGGCAAGGAAGGTGTCCTTGTAGCCGAACCACTATAAATCCTTTGTCTCGCAGTTAGATCTTTCCAACTCTAACTTATTACTTAGCTTACTTACTTACATCTCGTATATAGCTATAATTGTCTATATTATGCATGTGTTGATTGTCCATATTACTTCGTTATTACTTTTCATACCTCGATATAGTTGTTCATATTGTTCAAGACTTGAATTCACATAAGATCGAACCAAAGTTTTAAGAGTAAACAAGACTTTAAAACTAAACTAAGTTTTCATAAATAAAAAGGGACGTAAAAATACTTGTCTATATTGTTATTGTTTACTTGCGTAGATATTAATTCTTATAAGTCATACTCATCCATATTGTTATTATTTACTTGTGTAAATATAAGTACTTATAAGTATACATGTATTGATCTCACATAAACTAAAAACGAAGTTTTGTTTTAAACAACTAAGTTTTCATAAAATTAAAAAGACGTAAAACTATTCAACTGTAGAACCTTGTAAAAATTTCTTGTAATTATATCGTTAATAAAATATATAATCTTTTGTTATCGTTACTAATTCCCATTTTCTCGGAAAAATTTGAAATTTTTCTTATTATATTATTTTGACGATTATCACAAAATATAATAATTCAGGAAATGACGGAATTAATCCTCGACACGTTACTCGAAACCTAAACATTTCATTTAAATCCTAATTATAATTACTAATCCTAATTAAATTCCTAATTACAATTATTAATCCAAACGGGCCCTTAATTATTTTTCAGCCCAACTCACGTTCACTATTCCTAAGCCCAAGACCAAAGCCCAATTTCAAACTCTTATTTTTTTACCTAGTCGACTAGCACCAAGCCTCTAAAACGCCTCGTTTATTCTCGATTCTTACACACGACATGCCAATATTTTTACACCATCTCGTTTACCACCTAGCCAACTATTAGTGTGTCAAATCCCAAGTTCATTGGACGACGTTTGATACATTTTTAAAAGGCAAAGTGATCGACATATATTCAACCCAATCGATTCATAATTTATTCAAATCTTAACCGTTTTGATTTCCGTTTGTTCCTACGTGTTCCTAATAACATTTCTAAGATGATTTCATGTTTAAATGTCAAAGGTGATCAGTTATATACAAGTGGTATACGATTTAGCAAATCGTATACATAAAAATATGGTGGTTGACATTGAGCATGATTCACCAAGACAACTTCCTAAATTCATGCACTCTCATTCCATAGTTTAACAATATAAAATCATTCTAGAGCCTAAGTTTTACTGACATGCAATAGTACGTGAGGTTTCCTTGAAATATTTCACACTTACGTGTGATATAATGAGACCATATATAGCATACATGCATGCATCCGGTCCTCACCATTCTCATACACCTCCAATTATTTCTTTCTTCCTAAAAACTACTCCTAAGAGCTAGAAGTCGATTGCAATATTGTTTGGAAGCAAGAAAAGGGTTATCGGTTTGATTTATACGTATAACGTTTGGGTTATACTTTGAACGAGACATTCCTTGTGTTCCATCCATTCACTCTCGACTCTCTACCACCTAAAGGGTGTTGTAAGTTATTTCCTACTCGTTTCCATTCAAATCACACGTTAAAAATAGTCATGCACCTTGTTTATATTTGCTTCGATCGTATATACATTTTACATATATATTTCACATACATATTGTCATATATAACACTAAACGTGGCTAGCCTCTATCTTGGAAGGCCTAGGAGTCACGTAGCACACAAAGTTCACGTTAGTTTAAACGTTACATGCATTACATGAATCTATTTTGAACCATGTCCATCGTATGAAATTTCACTAAAACACTTAGAAATATTTTCAAGTTTTTCAAATATATAAACGATTCAAACATGCTACAAAACACTCGTATAACTTTAAATTTCACGTAACAAGAGTACTATATTATTACACGACTCAATAGACCACCTAGAAAACTATCACTTTCATTTATACAACTTGTAAAAATACTCACGTTTCGACACACCAATTGACTCATTTTGAATTGACAGTGACAAGGTTTTCAAATCCAAAACTTTATTTAAAAACTTAATAATTTCGTGTGGGCTCATTACAAGCCCAATAAGAAATCACGCTCCATAAGCCCACTGGGCCCATATGAAATATTTTTAGAATCATAAAAATAGTCCAAGGCCAGGCCCAAAACATTTTCCATGCCCTCGCCTCTAAAAATCTTAACGGGCCTTAATTTGGTTCGTTAAGGGCCCATAAGCTAAAAAATAAGCTTTTCAACAAATAAGCAGTTTAAATAAGCTTATTATTTACTTAATAAGCCACGAAAATTTTTAGAAAATTTTTATAATCATTTTTGTAATTTTGGACTAAAAATGTAACGCGACGACACCTAGAAAGACTAAAAGTGTAAATATTGAAAAGTAAGGACTAAAACTGTAAAAACAGAAACTTAAGGATAAAAATTGATGAAAGTTAATATTCTAAGCCTAGTATTGTTTATTGGACAATTAGAGGACTATAGTTGTAACTTATTTATAAAAAGGACTAACGGTGTAACGCAAACATCGTTAGAGTAAAGATGGTAAAATTGGAAAAAGGACAAGGACTAAACATAATCTATTTAACATTCTTATTTATTTTCTATTTTCGTAAATTTATTTCGTATTGCATATAAACTTTTATTTGTACTTATATATATTATTTAACGTAACGTTAATAATATATATAACGATATTTCAAAAGTTAATATTTTACTTACGATTAAAAAGGTAAAACTTCGATGGATAATTTAAATAACATATTTTGTCATATCATGCATATCACAAGAATTACACTGCACATCACCTATTCGTCATAACGAATAATTATTATTCGTTATTCGTTCGTATTTACCAAATAGTATTTGGTCAAATTCTCAGATAAATCTATTTATCAGGTTGTATTTCGAAGCCATTATCATAAATTCGTCCGACTTTATTTTCTTCATTTCAGTATCAATCAAGGTGAGTCATAGCCTCACATTTACTTATTTTCAAACTCCGTGAAGGGGATACATGTTATAAACAAATCGCAAGTAATTTTCTGTATACTTCCTGACTTGATATATGCCTAAGTTAGCTATTGCCAAAAGACCCTTGATCATGAGTCATTAATCACTGTTATGTGAACGTGAATATAATGAATAGATCTATTTAAGGTTTGACAGCCTGTCCCGTTAATACTTGACGGAATGCCATTATGCATGTGGTTAGTCGTATTAGTCGTGATAATTATATTTGAGTAAAAATAGGAATTGGCAAATCACCTATTACACGAGGGCAAAATTATCATTGATTTGATAAACACCTCCGTTTTTACGGTATTTGTTAACGTTTTGCGTGTCATGAGACTTAGAGCAATATATATACTGCAATATCAATTTTTAAACTGATTGTATTTCCAATACAATCTTACTTGTGTATCAAAATGATTACTAAATTCAAACTCTATGATATCACTCAACATTTTTGTTGACTTTTAAATATGTATCTCAGGTATTTAGCAGGGGAAGCAAGCATGGAACGGGCGGCAAAACTTCAAAACTTATCTACTTTATTTCAATAATGGTGTAAAATAAAAGATGTTTGATTTAGTTTAAAACATCAAGACTTTTATAATAATACTCTGATAGTGACCTCTTGTATTTTGAATTTTTATAAATGAACTTATGTTTTAAAACATCTCTTTCGAGCCGTTTTCTATCATTATGACTTCGATCTGCACCGTAACACCCTAATTACTATTCCGCTGCCACATTTCAAATTAGGGGGTGTTACAGATTGACATCAGAGACATAGTTATAGAGAACCAAATGTTTTCAAACATTGAACTATAACCACACTTTCAAATAAGTTAAATTTACACCATATTATTTTTCGCCCGCCGTGCCTGCTTGCTGCCATATTCAGTAAGTTAATCATCGAGGTTATGAAACTTTAATCTTGGTATATTAGAATTATGTATTCTTTGACGATAATAAATTCTTATTCTGCACTATTTACGAATCATTACAGTATTATTTCAATAAGAGTATATCAGACTCCGACTCCGAAATTTCCGTCGCATCTGTTACGTCGCCTGTTTTTCGTTCTACCTTAGTACCTGACGCTGTTTCCCAAGAAACAGAACCATTCGAGCAAGACGAGATTGTAACAACGCCTGAAAATCCTGATATTTTGGTTTTACCAACACAGATACCATTACCACACCATGAATTTGATTCATATGCACCCGATCACCTATTCGATCTTTTTAGCCAAACTTATCCATATACTTTTCACCATAGAGAACAAATTCCTGAGGAAGATATACCTACATCCAGCCGACTTCGTATTTCCGATTCTACTCCTCCACTTTCACCATCATTACCATATCCTCCTGGTTTTACTCCCCCAGCTCATATCTATGAAACTGGCGAGAGTGCTAGGATGGAAATTACCTCTACTCTTTCACCTTCTTTAGTAGTGACGCGTTTGAAGCATCACGAAGAACAGATAGACTCACTTCTTCAGATGATTGATTATTCATCATTTGACCATTCAGATACTATCCACAGTACCTTACATAACCTTATAACCAATAGGATAGAGTTGCAGCAGGGGTTAGCTCAGATACATTCAGATATCTCCGAGACACGTTCTTTTGCGATATCATTGCGAAGAGAGGGACAGAACCGTACTTGGGAAGCCCAGCTTGCACACCGAAGAGCGGATACATTGGAAAACCTAGTAGGAGATATGCAGATTCAACACCATACCGAGATGCGGGATCTCTGAACTCAGATTTTAGAGATGGGAGGACATGTGGACGTACCTAATCATTAGAGGCAGTTAGTATTTGTAATAGTAATAAGGCATCTAAGCCTGCCGCATGTGGCAATTAATAAAGAATCTTGTATCGTTTTGTTATGAAAACTCAACTGATCAAGTTATTAATGTTATGCTGTTGGTTGTGATATTACTATATACAAATGTTAATTTATGCTTATGGTTGTTCATGTGTATAAATAATGCATCTAACATATCGGAATAATTATGGTTGTTGTATCGAAATAAAAACTGCATATGGTGCCCAATTATTGCTAGAACTCATAAATATTCATTTCCTACTTCACAAGATCCTTTAAACAAAATTTTTGTTTAAAATTCTAAAGCTATATTTTTGTATTATCAATAGAAAAATGGAGCATGCAAGTAGCGAAAATTCCAACCCGGAAGTGATCATGACACCTACTGAGGTTCAAAGGATGATTGCTGAGGGTATATCGGCAGCTCGAGAAGCTGATCGTTTGAATAACATCAATGGAGCAAACCGTGAAGCTAATACATCTACTCCTCGTAATTGTACTTACAAGGACTTCATGACTTACAAGCCAACTAATTTCAAAGGAATAGAAGGAGTTACTGAAATGGCCCATTGGTTTGAGCATACTGAGACAGTCTTCAAGAGGAGTGGTTGTTCTGAAAATAGCAAAGTTACCTTTGCTACAGGAACTCTTCAAGGGGAAGCACTATCGTGGTGGAATACTACTGCGAATGTTATGGGTCGGGATGAAGCTTTCAAACTTTCCTGGAATGAGTTGAAGAATAAGATGCTTAAGAAGTATTGTCCTAGAACAGAGATCAGAAAACTAGAGGATGAATTTCATCAGCTGGTAGTAAAGTACAATGATCTGAAGACATACGACAGAAAGTTCCTGGAGTTGTCGGTGTTGTGCCCAACAATAGTACCCGATGTTGAACAAGCATTGGAGAAATATGTGGAAGGACTGCCACCATCTATTGAAGGGGATGTTACCGCATCGAACCCACAGACAGTAGAAGAAGCTATCGGACTTGCCCAGAGATTGTTGACCCGGGTGATCAAAAGAGGTTCTACCTCCGTGATCAATGAGCATAAGAGAAGTGCTGACAACCGTGGGAACAACAATAGCAACAACCGCAGCTACAACAACAACTACAGTGGTAACAGAAGCTACAACAACAACAATTAAAGCAGCAACCACAACAGAGATCAACAGCAGAACCGTAGTAATCATCATCAGCAACAGAATCGTCAACAAGAAGCTACCAGAGCTTATGCAGCAGTTCCTGCAGAAAGTAAAGGTTATGCCGGAACTCCACCCCCATGTAACAAGTGCAACATGCATCATACCGGATCATGTAAGGCTACTTGTGGCAACTGAAGAAGAATTGGTCACATGACAAAGGACTGTCGAGCAACTGGAGCCAACACACTACTGATAGCAGTAAAGTGCCATGGTTGTGGTGAGGTTGGACATTACAAAACTCACTGTCCGAAGAATGCCAATAATGTTGCCCGAGGAAGAGCATATGTACTTGGTGATGGAAACACAACGCAGAATTCTGATGTTGTTACGGGTACGTTCCTATTAAATCAACAAGATGCTAAGATATTATTTGATTTTGGAGCAGATAAAAGTTTTGTGTCTACTTCGTTTGCCGCAATTCTAAATATTACTCCTATAAAGTTAGATACTATCTATGACATAGAATTAGCAGATGGAAATATCCTAAGTACCAATACCCTAATCAAAAATTGCACCTTAACTCTTCTAAGTAAATCTTTCCCGATCGATCTTATGCCCATCCAATTGGGAAGTTTTGATGTCATCATTGGTATGGATTGGTTATCTACACACCGTGCCAGCATAATTTGTGACGAGAAAGTCATTCAAATTCCACTCAACGGTGAAACCTTAATCATCCAAGGTGATAAACCAAAAACTTCGTTCAATATTATCTCGTACGCCAAGACGATGAAATACATAAACGAAGGATGCCATGTATTCCAAATTCAAGTAACGGGAGGAGAAACAAAAGAAAAGAAGAAACAACTTGATGAAGTGCCAGTTGTAAAAGAATTTTCTGATGTATTTCCCGAAGACTTGCTTGGAATTCCACCAACCCGTCAAGTAGAATTCCGCATCGATTTAGTGCCTGGAGCAGCACCAGTTGCAAAAGCACCATATCGATTAGCACCCTCTGAAATGAAAGAATTATCTGAACAGTTGAAAGAACAATCAGATAAAGGATTCATCCAACCAAGCTCATCTCCTTGGGGAGCACCAATCCTATTCGTCAAAAAGAAAGATGGAACGTTCCGAATGTGTATCGATTACAGAGAGTTGAACAAACTCACGGTGAAGAATCGATATCCATTACCAAGGATCGGCGATCTATTTGACCAATTACAAGGATCAAGTGTTTACTCAAAAATTGATCTAAGATCAGGATATCATCAATTAAGAGTCAGGGAAGAGGACATTCCCAAGACAGCTTTTCGAACACGGTACGGACATTATGAATTTCAAGTAATGCCATTTGGTCTTACCAATGCACTAGCAGTATTCATGGATTTAATGAACCGAGTATGCAAGTCATACTTGGATAAATTCGTTATTGTGTTCATTGATGACATCTTAATCTATTCGCGCAACAAAGAAGAGCATGCCGAACACTTAAGGACAATTTTAGAGTTACTTAAGAAAGAAAAGTTGTACGCTAAGTTTTCCAAATGTGATTTCTGGATTTCTACCGTTCAATTTTTAGGCCATATCATCAACAACCAAGGTATCCATGTAGATCCCGCGAAGATAGAAGCAGTTAAAGGTTGGACATCACCCACCGCTCCAACTGAAACTCGTCAATTTTTAGGTCTCGCCGGTTACTACCGGAGATTTATAGAAGGTTTCTCAAAGATTGCAAAACCTTTGACGGAACTCACCCAGAAGAACAAGAAGTATATCTGGGAAGAGAAGCAAGAGTCAGCATTTCAACTGTTGAAACAGAAGCTTTGTGAAGCACCAATATTAGCATTACCAGATGGAAATGAGGACTTTGTAGTGTATTGTGACGCATCTCATCATGGATTAGGTGCAGTACTAATGCAAAGAGACAAAGTCATGGCTTATGCTTCACGATAGCTCAAGAAGAATGAAGAAAATTATACCACCCATGATCTAGAATTAGGAGCAGTAGGTTTTGCTCTTAAAATATGGAGACATTACCTATACGGTACAAAGTGTACGGTTTTCACCGATCACAAGAGTCTACAACATATACTAGATTAGAAGGAGCTGAACATGAGACAATGAAGATGGTTAGAATTACTCAACGACTACGACTGTGAAATTCGTTACCACCCTGGTAAAGCGAATGTAGTAGCCGATGCGTTGAGCATAAAAGATAGAATTAAACCTCGTAGAGTTCGATCTCTAGGAATGACAATTCATTCGCCACTTCCAGCTCAAATCATCAAAGCTCAAACAGAAGCTCTACAAGAAGAAAACTGGCAATATGAGAAAATTGACAGAAGGTCAAACCCTGAAGATCAGGTTGACAGAATGCCAAATAATGAAAAATAATTTGTGAGAAGAAATGATGGAATGTTATGTTTTAAGGAAAGATATTGGATTCCTCTTGAATTGTGTTAAACGGTCAGATAATTATTAGTCAACCACTTGTGAATGGTCAACCATAATAGTCAAACAGCTTAAACCAATGCTCCGTGGAATATAGTGTTTCCCCGGGTCGTTATGTCCCGACGAGGTGTGGATGGTATCAAAAACGGGTTTGTGATCGAGTGAATTGAATGGGAAGTAACCAGATAAAAATTTGGATTTGTTTACACTACTGGAATGATTAGGAATAACAGTATTAACAATCACGGGAAACGGAAACGTATAAACGTAAACCAAATTAAAATCAGACACGATTGCGTGCTGAGAAAAAGGTGAGTTTTAAGGAAAATAAACTACAGGGGGTAAAAATGAAACTTTTACAAACTTAAAATAAAAAGAAAAAGAAATTATTAAAATGATTATTTTAATATTTAAATACTATTTAATTAATTAAAACTATTTAAAAAGTAGATTAAACCTAATTTAAATAAAACTAAAAATGATAAACACTACAAATTAAACTAAAAACTTGCAAAAATAATTTTTAAAACTTGAAATGAACTTGAAGAAAGTATAAAAATTAAAAATAAATATTTTTGTCTTTTTATGAATTTTCTATTAATTAAAAACTAATTATCTTAATTAAACTATTTAAACTAATTTAAATTACTAATAATACCTAAATGACTTAGAAAATTATGAGAAAATTTATAAAACTAATTAACCGTCACAAGAATCTTAAAAAATTATAAAAAGTTGATTTTATGTATTTTTAAACTAATTTACTAATTATTATTCTAATTATTTATTAATTACTAATTAAACTATTTAAATTATAAAAACTAATAAATGAACAGTAGAAATTACAAGAAAATTTCTAAAATTATTTTACAACATATAAAAGCTAGGAAAAAATATAAAAACTAGGTGTTACCTTATAAAAATTAATTATGCTATTTAAAACTTAAATATTAATTAATTTTTAATAGAACTAATATTAATTCTAATTAATACTAAATGACAAAATAAAAATCTGAGAAAATTATTAAAATTACTTTAACATAAAAGGAAATTAATAAAAATATAAAAACGTAGGTTACGTAATAAAAATCTAAAAATGAGAATTAAAAAGATAAATCAAATTAAATAGAAACTATCACTTGTTTTTAAATTGGATTTTCTGGATTTTATTTTTGGAAAACTATTAAAATACTAGAAACATGAAACTTTTGTGAAAGGGCAAGGGCTAAAGCTTAAAAATAAGCACAACAAATGTTTATTGCTTGGACAGTTGACTTTGGTCAATTGTCAAGGGCAAAAGCTTATGTAAGCAGCTAGGGGGGGCCCACAAGGGATGATTAAGGTGTGAATAAGCTATGTGCACTTGAAATGTGCAAAATCAATGAGCTGAGACTACAAGATAAGCTGAAAAGTGGAATAAGCTATTCCAAAGACCAAACTCCCCACTCAGAAATGGGACAAAGTTTATAGACCTTGCAGCCCTATCAAATGAAGTGCAAATCCCAAGATAAGCCCAGGGTCTTGAAGAGGGGCTTATTGGCTTTTCAAAAAGCCAATAAGCAGCCTGTGGGGTCCACTATGGAGGCCAGGGGGGTCATTGGAAAGTAGACCTTGGGACTGAGGGTCTGGGTGCAGGGGAGCTATCATGCCCTGCAAGTGACTTTGGGTGAAGATGGGGCCCACAGAAAAAATTGTAAAAATGAAACAAAAGTGGGAATCAAGAGTGGAGCTGGGGGACTGCTTAATCTAAAAAGCACAAGGTCCAAATCACAACACAAAATTCAAAACAATTTCTCCAAGATTTGGAAAAAACTGAGTTCAAGCCATTTTGACTTTTTGATTAAACTTGAGATTTGACTTAGGTGAACTTTGATTGAACACAAATGACTGTATATGATAACATGAAATTAAGCTACTATAACCATTTAAGCACTGATATATATGATAATGATAGCATAAGCCTTAACAGTGAACTCCCAAGATCAACTCAAAGGTGTATTTGACTTTTATTGAACAAGTACTGAAATTCTTTGACTTATATTACCTAATAGGAAATGTGGTAACTTGTGTAAACAACAAACAACCACACAGACAGTCCATAGGTCATGTAGATCAGCAATTCCAAACACTCCTTTAACTAAATGAAATTAAGATTTTCATAGGTTTAAAGAGATTTGATCCATGAAAACGAGTTGCCATGACTTTTAATGATAAAAGAAATCATATTAAGCATAAAGTGACCCCTGATAACAACAAAAACCTAATACTCACTAAAATGCTAATATGGCAATGAAACATGAAAACTGAGCAACTGAGAAACTAATAAACAAGCATGCAATTTTAAACATTAATAACACTAACATACACCAAAAAGACATTAAACAACACAGATAAGCAAATAATAAACTGAGCTACAGTAAATTACCAAAATGTGAGATTATAACTTACAAGTTAACCAAGCATGAAACTGATGAACCAGAGCCCAAGATCATTCCTAACAGCTTCCCAACAAGCTTCTAATACCAGAACAACCATCATTCACCATACTCCAAGCTTTCTTCTTTTTTCTCTTCTGATTTTTTATTTTCCAATTATTTTCTTTGATTTTTTTAGTATTTTTGTGATTACACTCTAAACTGGATTTTAAGGTGTCTAAAAGCTTTTAGAAGCTTTGTTAGAGCTTATATGAGCTAAATGAGTCTTTATAATCCACTACAACAACATGAAAGGAAATTTGAGATTTTGAGCTAAGAATTGCAATAAACTGAGAATCACGCTTAGACTTGAAATTGATTATCATAAAAGATTTTACGTACACTGAGAATGATAAAAGCAAGCTTTTAACTAAAGATTACAACTAGAAAATGGAATTATACTAGCTACGATTACATTACACTAAAACTACTCTAATCTATATTCATTCCTGCCTCTTTCTTCTTTTGTAGTGATATTTGTGACTCAGTGGGTCCCACACATCATTTCCCATCAATAAAAACAGCCATTGGATGTGAGCTTTTGATCTTGGCCCTTGATTGTGTTTTGGCGGGAAAAGGTGGGGGAGGCAATTGGACTGCTACTTGATACTAGGGGGGAGTGATATGATTGGTTCTTGGGAAGTAGTATTTGGCAGGGATAAGGGTGTGGGTGAGACAGAGGTGCAAGTTGGGATCGTGGAGGTGGTATTGCAGGGGAGGGAGTGGTATTAAAACGGGGGTGAGGTTTGTAGTGGGTTTGACCGAGAAAAAGGGGGGTTGACTTGGGCCAGGTTTGGTTTTGGGCTCGGAGTGTGTGGTGGGCTTTGGTAAGGGTTGTGTTTGGATTAAAAGGGGAGTAGTAATATATTTGGATCCGTTTGGTTTTGTAAACAAATAACACAAGGACCAATTTTGTATTTTATGGAATTTTGAGGGGCTGATGTTGACATGTTTCCAAAAATACCATAAGGACCATTAATGCCATATGTGAATAGTACAAGGGTTATGAAAGTAATTTTCCAATTTTGAAAATACCCAGGGACTAATTTTGCCAATTTAGAAAGTACAGGGACCAAACATGTAATTTTCTCAAACTTTTTACCCAAGGATCGTTTTTGATAACATTTGACTTTTCAATGCCTTGGGTTGACTTTTCTTTTATTTTAAACTTCCAGGGACTAGTTTTGTCAATTTTTAAAACTTGAGGGACTGAAACTGCCAATTATGCAAACTTTGTTCGTTTTTTATTTGTTTTTAAACATTTTGCATTAGAAACATATAAAACACAATCCTGGGATATTTTCAGTATTTTGATGCGTATTTGAGTGTTTTTGGATGTTTTGGCAGTTCAGATACGATAAAAATGATGAGTATTTACACACTCATCAATCCCCCACACTAAACTATTGCTAGTCCCTAGCAATCTTTTGAGAAAACTTAATGGATTTGAAACTCTTTACCAAAAGCCATCACTTCTGGAGTAGCCAGATGTATCAATTCAAGTAAGAACTATGGTCCACCTAATAACCATGTGATTTTGAGCAAACCACCAGCTGTCAACGGATTTGATTTGTCTTTACCAAAAGCCGTTTGCTTCTAGACTAGCCAACTCTTGATGGAATAGTCAACATCTTGGTGAGGTGATTACCAATTATGGTTTTTCCACTGCCTTTACCACAAGCCATAATCTTGCGGGCTAGCCAACTCATTCACTTTTTGGGATATGGCGAGTTGATTTACCATACAATTTTGGGCAAATTGCAAGCCATCAACGGATTTGAGATATCTTTACCAAGAGCTGTTTGCTCCTGGATTAGCCAATCCTTTTGTCATTCAGACACGGCGGACTGATAACCACAAAAATTTTGAAGCACCAGTGAAAAAAATTTAAAATTTTTTGAAATTTTGGCCAAAAACGGGGGTACTAGATGGTAAAAATGTGATAAAATTCGCTAGAATTCCCCCCCCCCCCCCACACTTAGAATTGAATATTGTCCTCAATATTCAAAGTCCCGGCTATTATGCCGACTCTTTGAACGTAAAAGGGCAACATTACAAGCTAAATGTGGAAAACACCAGTTTTTTCACTTTATTTGTAACCATAGCAGGGGGAACTCCCCCACACTTAGGGTGAAAACCCTATAAGCATGCTACTATTTTTGTTTACCGAGTCGCTAGCTTGACTCGACCCCGAATTCATTTGTCCTTGGGGAAGCATGATGTGGAAGAAACAATCTCCATCGGACTTTCATTCAAGATGTTTGGACAAACATTTGAAGCACGTGAAAGTTCCACACCGATGAGATAAGTACCCTGCTTTAAATAGTATAAACTATAAGCGGTGATGCCGGGGTCAAAGATAATGTCTTCATTCCCGAAGGAGTGAAGAACAGGAGAAGTCACCCGGTAGGTGAAGAAGAGAAAGAAAGTCATGATAAACATCATGACTAACTCCTCATCATCCTCAGGAAAATTCATAGATTCATTATCATGAATTTCATCATTTAAGCTCATGTGATCAAGACATATCCCGGGTGTGTCTAGATTAAAGTAGAAGTTATCATACTCCGGTGGAGATATGATATAAGTGAGTTCACAGGAGAACTCATCGAATGTGAATGAATCATATTCTGAATTGATGTGCGTGAGTTCACAAGAGAACTCATCGAAGGTAAATGATTCATAATCGGGGAGAGAATTATGAGAATGAGAAGTGGTACTGCCACTAATCTTCTCTCCCATAGGATCAAAAGTAAAGGCTTCAAACTCCGGAATAGGATCATTGGAGAAAATGTCACTATCCTTAATGGGGATAGGAGATGAAATAGGTTTCTCTTTGAAAGCCTCGATTTTAGAAATTAGGAGATTGACATTCGATAATGTTGCACGAAGTGCTTCATCTTTGATTTCAGTGTCAATCTCATCATTCTCTTCTTCTAAGCTAGCTAGCTCAGAAGGTAATCCTTCCACATGACTGATGTCTCTAGAAGATAAAGAATTTTCATCAACATGTGAATTACTAAGCTCGATGTTGGGATTAGAGTTTAAAAGATTTTCAGTTTCTCCTATATCGGCTTCAAGGTTAAACAGATCATCATCACTTCCTAATGGAAGTGGATTGATGTGAGTAAGTTCATTTGTGAACTCCTCAATAAGAGGGGCAAAATCAGAATGAGGCAGTGGTGCCTCTTCATACTCAACTTCTCCATAAGATGTACAATCATCATTAAAATCGGAGAAAGTCTCAAAATGATCTTTTGGATTTTCAGGGTGAGAAGATAGATCACACACATGATCAAAAGTTCCCTGTGACTCTCCTGGGATTGGGACAAGATTCTCAACACTAGACTTTATGAATTCGTCCGATTCCTTTTGAGGAACAGTGCTAAGATGCTCATCCCCCATATTCAGAGAGTGAGTGTGAACTTCGGGTGTGATATCAATAGACTGAGGGAGTTTAGAAGTGCTAGCAGTTATGAATTCTTCAAGTTCAATTTGATCAACGGCTAGTGACTTCGTCACATTATTTTCTCCCTGATTCTCCATGGAAGGAATCACAACTGATGAATCTGATGAATCTTTTTGAATAGTAACGATGTTATCTTCGTCATCATCACTGTCATCATCGTCATCATATAGAGCAGCATAACGAAGATTTGCACGTATTTTAGCGGCTCTTTGCTCAGCAAGTAATTCTTCCATGCTCATTTCATTTCTAGCATCTCGTTCTTCAGCAAGTAATTCTGCCATTGATTTTTCATGAGAATCTTGAAACGATGTAGTAGCTAACCCCTCCTTAAATTTTTTAAATGCTTCAAGAACCTCATGACAAAGGTCTTGCGGGTATTGAGGAGTTGCTTGGGTCAATTGGTACTGTGGAGGTTGGTCTTGAGATGAATAGTCATAATTGTTACAAGGAAATGGATTCCTTGTTTGACAATCAGAACTGCAGTGAGGACCTCCACAGTATTCACAATAGTAAAACTGATGTGGCTGTGAGTCGTATGTGCTAGAGTCATAATTGTTATCAGGAAACTGCTCATAGACAAGCGTGTTGCCCGATTGACAATCAGAACTGTAGTGTGGGCCACCACAGTACTCACAACAGTTAAACTATTGAGTCTGGTTTGGTGAGTTGTATGGATATTGGTCGTAACCAAAATTTTGACTATTTTGACAATCAAAACCTTGGTGAGGTCCTCCACAATACTCACAAGAAATGTTTGGTGTATTATGATACGAAGCATCATTGTGATTTGGATAATATGATTCTTACTCGTATGAATGTGATGGGTAATTGGAAAAATTTGAAGAGTTGTTGAATGAGTTCTGATTAGGATCATAAGAAAATGAATTCCTCGAACCACAAAACAAACAACTCCCGTCTCGAATATCATTACCACATTGTTCACATGTACACCAACGACATGGTAAACCAAAAAGCGGCTCACCACAACCAACACAAGGAATAAAATCCGGAGGTGGGACAAGTGGTGTGCTCTTAGAGCTAGGAATTTCCACCACTTCCGTTATGGTCTCGGGTTTTTGTTGTTGATAAACGTGAAGATTAGGTAAGTTGTTCTTTTCAGTCACTACCCTAAGCTCTATACGTTTGCTTGACAAACTTTTAACCGTAAACCGTGAAAGGTTAGGATCAATTCTTGACGGTTTAGGAGCAATTGTGAGCTTAGATTTTTGGACAACCGTAGGTTGGACGTATTTAGCACTTCCATCGTCAGAGGGAAGTACAGGGTCCTTTGTCACCCCGGTTTCTTGTTCCATTTCCCTCACCGGAGAGGGAATAGGAATCGATGGTCCATCATAATCAACACGACATCTCGACATTTTTTACAAGGCCATAAGTTTTTCAATTTTGCTCTCAAAGGCCCATTGTTCAAAGAAATCGTCATCGAGAGATGCCATTAGAATCAATTACAATAGAAGTGGAAGAAGTTAGAATCAAAAGGATTGAGGGTAAAGGGATGAAGAATCAAAAAGGTAGGAGGGTAAAGATGGATATTTTTGGGATTTTTGATAAACATTTTATAAGAAAGAAAATCTTTTTGTGTTTTTGTGTTCGTTGAAAACTAATTTTAAAAAGTTTTCGGGAACTGTTTTATTTTTATAATAAGAAAATATGAACAAAGGATGGTAACTATACAATGAGTGTATATCCAGATTCACTAATCTGTAAAACCGTTTAGAATACGCGCACAACCTCCCCGGCAGCGGCGCCAAATTTTGATTGGTGTTAAACAGTCAGATAATTATTAGTCAACCACTTGTGAATGGTCAACCATAATAGTCAAACAGCTTAAACCAATGCTCCGTGGAATATAGTGTTTCCCCGGGTCGTTATGTCCCGACGAGGTGTGGATGGTATCAAAAACGGGTTTGTGATCGGGTGAATTGAATGAGAAGTAACCAGATAAAGATTTGGATTTGTTTACACTACTGGAATGATTAGGAATAACAGTATTAACAATCACGGGAAACAGAAACGTATAAACGTAAACCAAATTAAAATCAGACACGATTGCGTGCTGAGAAAAAGGTGAGTTTTAAGGAAAATAAACTACAGGGGGTGAAAATGAAACTTTTACAAACTTGAAATAAAAAGAAAATTTAAAATGAAAAAGAAATTATTAAAATGATTATTTTAATATTTAAATACTATTTAATTAATTAAAACTATTTAAAAAGTAGATTAAACATAATTTAAATAAAACTAAAAATGATAAACACTACAAATTAAACTAAAAACTTGCAAAAATAATTTATAAAACTTGAAATGAACTTGAAGAAAGTATAAAAATTAAAAATAAATATTTTTGTCTTTTTATTGATTTTATATTAATTAAAAACTAATTATCTTAATTAAACTATTTAAACTAATTTAAATTACTAATAATACCTAAATGACTTAGAAAATTATGAGAAAATTTATAAAACTAATTAACCATCACAGGAATCCTAAAAAATTATAAAAAGTTGATTTTATGTATTTTTAAACTAATTTACTAATTATTATTCTAATTATTTATTAATTACTAATTAAACTATTTAAATTATAAAAACTAGTAAATGAACAGTAGAAATTACAAGAAAATTTCTAAAATTATTTTACAATATATAAAAGCTAGGAAAAATATAAAAACTAGGTGTTACCTTATAAAAATTAATTATGCTATTTAAAACTTAAATATTAATTAATTATTAATAGAACTAATATTAATTCTAATTAATACTAAATGACAAAATAAAAATCTGAGAAAATTATTAAAATTACTTTAACATAAAAGGAAATTAATAAAAATATAAAAACGTAGGTTACTTAATAAAAATCTAAAAATGAGAATTAAAAAGATAAATCAAATTAAATAGAAACTATCACTTGTTTTTAAATTGGATTTTCTGGATTTTATTTTTGGAAAACTATTAAAATACTAGAAACATGAAACTTTTGTGAAAGGGCAAGGGCTGAAGCTTAAAAATAAGCACAACAAATGCTTATTGCTTGGACAGTTGACTTTGGTCAACTGTCAAGGGCAAAAGCTTATGTAAGCAGCTAGGGGGGCCCACAAGGGATGATTAAGGTGTGAATAAGCTATGTGCACTTGAAATGTGCAAAATCAATGAGCTGAGACTACAAGATAAGCTGAAAAGTGGAATAAGCTATTCCAAAGACCAAACTCCCCACTCAGAAATGGGACAAAGTTTATAGACCTTGCAGCCCTATCAAATGAAGTGCAAATCCCAAGATAAGCCCAGGGTCTTGAAGAGGGGCTTATTGGCTTTTCAAAAAGCCAATAAGCAACCTGTGGGGTCCACTATGGAGGCCAGGGGGGTCATTGGAAAGTAGACCTTGGGACTGAGGGTCTGTGTGCAGGGGAGCTATCATGCCCTGCAAGTGACTTTGGGTGAAGGTGGGGCCCACAGAAAAAATTGTAAAAATGAAACAAAAGTGGGAATCAAGAGTGGAGCTGGGGGACTGCTTAATCTAAAAATCACAAGGTCCAAATCACAACAAAAAATTCAAAACAATTTCCCCAAGATTTGGAAAAAACTGAGTTCAAGGCATTTTGACTTTTTGATTAAACTTGAGATTTGACTTAGGTGAACTTTGATTGAACACAAATGACTGTAAATGAGATACTAAGTTATGATAACATGAAATTAAGCTACTATAACCAATTAAGCACTGTGTCACAACTCGTAAATTCTGGTCTTTTCCCGAACTTTCACATTTACTATTCATCGGTTACTATTCATCGATCACTATTCATCATTTTACTATTCATCTTTTTCAGAGTCAGTTTGTGATTTTGAGAAGCGTTTTAAAATTTTACTATTCATAAAACACTATTCACCTCCGGAGAAAATTCGTCATTCATGCGTGAGTTGCGTCATTTCTATATACGTACGATTATCTAACTAATAAACGTTATCTTACGAGCTATTATTTTGAATAATTGATCCGACAATCCCAACTATGGTCCTAACACATTTTTATATTCATAATAATAATATAAAAATTATATTAATAATTTGCCCGGTGTTTTGAAACAATTTGCTATATTTTCTGGTAAACGCCTAAACTTTCGTCGGATCACGATATTTCAACACGACAAGTATTTTAGCACCCAATTCTCATCAGGAATGTAAATTTATAATTTTTACAACGTTGTCACATTTTATTTGGTACCGATAAACTTTATTTCTAGCAAACTCGGTACCCCGGTACCCCTTAAAACTAAAATATCTAGCATAACATTACATACATTTCACAAAGTCACCAACTCATTCTTTTTTTTCTTACACAACTCACGCCCCCCCCCCCCCCCCCTCACTTGTTTCCACTTTTTGTGGATCTTGTCTAAGATATATTTTCATTTATTAACCAATCTAGTCATTTTTTTTACAAACACATATTTCAAAAACACTTAACACATTTTAGATCAAAAGCAAGTAAACTCTCTCTTTTTCTCTCCTCTTTGTGGTGTTCGGCTTCATCAAGAAAACAAGGAGAAACCATAGTTTTTCAAGATCTAGTAAATTATCAAGTATAGTTAGTATCCCTTTTGGGGTTTTTGAAAGATAAACTCAAGGTTTACTTAGGTTTTCATCCTCAAATCTCTTTCATCCTTCAAGTTAGTGTATGAAACTCATTTTTATAATTTTACTAAGTTCTTATTATGTTCATATGATTTCTATTCAAGATCTGCATGCATATGTTAGTTATACCACTCATTTATATATATATATATATATATATATATATATATATATATATATATATATATATATATATATATATATATATATATATATATAACTTTTGAACCTTAGAAATGGATCCTTGTTAGATCCACTTGATTTATGATGTTTAGGAACCCATGACACCCTAAGAAGGTGTATGGTAAGATTAGACTAGATTTGTGGTGATTGAAAGTGGTTTGGTTGAAGTTGGAACTAGATTGGAACACTAAAAGTGGTTTTTGAAACAATATATTTACCTACTGTTGCTATTTTTAAAACGTGGGAAACTCAGTAGGTGATGGATAATTTTTGACCAAATATTTAGAAAATACTTTTAAAAACGAAACTTTTGGCGAAATACGTACGACCCAAGGTTTATTTATGCGACTACTAGACGATATCTTAAGGTTTTCAAAACGAGGAATATAACACTAACGTTTTTATATACGATATATTACGACAAGTTTTTATTATTCTATTTGGACTTATTTTCCTAGTATGGAAAATACTTTACTTTGACTATAACAAGTATTTTCAAGTTACGAGTGGTATAGGTATCATGTGCATGTGCATTCATTACATCCTTTCATGATCTAAGTAGATCACTATCATTCATATTAGGTTGCGGTTAGGGATCGAACCTCATTTCTGTGTATCCACTTTTGTCTTCGTAACTATCGTACCAGGTGAGTCATAGCCCCTACTCTTTTAAATTGTTTTGTTAACTTTTTGGGGGAGAATACATGCTCGTTTTTACATGAATTACTACTTGACCTTATAACTTGTTTTGAACTTTTGAACTTGACTTGACTTTTGAACTTGACTTGAACTTTTGAACTTAATGTATTGTACGTGCTATGACCTACAGTCTCGCCATTTTTGGTGGAGCGTTCTTGACCTAAAGTCTCGCCTTATTGGTGGAGCGTGCTAAGTCTCTCCTGTTCAGAGCATCCTTAATAATTCTCGCCATGGTGGAGTGACTAATAATTCTTCGCTAAGTCGGCGGAGTGACTAATAATTCTTTGCCTAGGTGGCGGAGTGACTTCAAGTCTCCCATGTTCGGAGCAACATTATAAAGTCTCCCTTGTTCGGAGCGGCCTTGACTTATTTTATATGTGGTGCTTATATTGTGACTTATTATTGACCTCATGTGCTTGACTACCAGACATAAACTATTTTAGCAGTGGGTTGTGAACACACAGGTTACAAGTCTCTTATGGCGGGACTTGTAACTGAGTGGATTTACGATGTCTTTGCTGTGTGATCATTTTTTCTATAAACTTTATTTGTTAAACAAACTCTATGAACTCACCAACCTCGTGTTGACACTTTAGCATGTATTTTCAGGTTTTAACCTATGGCACGCTACTGGAGGTTTTGGCAGGGCATGGCATGGTCATAGAAGACTCTGATTAGTTATATGGGGACCATTTTAAACTATTTTAAGGGCCTACTTCCGCACTACTTTTAACGATGTAAATTCAATATTTTTGGTTAAACGATTTTATTCTAAATAATTAAAGTGAAAACCATTTTTGTACTTGTGTTGTGTTACCGATTGAGTTACACCCCAGCTACACGTATGCTTCCGCTGGACCCGATTTTGGGGGTGTGACAGATTGGTATCAGAGCTTTGGCTATAGCGAACTAAGTGTTTTTAAAACCTAGACTATAGCTACTTTTATGAAAAACTTAACCCTATGACCGTCACGTGCCTGCCTGCCAAGCTGAAGCCTCATTGTGGTTTGTTGCTGACTTAGGTGATGAGATTTGTGTCTCATTATCTGGTATATTATATTCACTTATTCTAGTTGATTACTATCATTGTCTTTCATATAAGCATGTTCACGTATCATGTCACCCTGTTATGTTTCTCCTTGCATAGTTTCATCATTTGACCTCGAGTTTGGTCACCTGCCTTAGTCTTTCTGAACGTCTTGGTATTTGTGAAGGACATAGTATTAGTATAACTGAGCTGAGTATTTCAAAATTCATGGAACCTCGGTGGAATATAGACTAGTCACCTATATTCAACCCGGGATAGTGGGACATAGGCTGACTACCTATATCCGACTCAGAAATAAATTTTGCAACACTGAGAATGGTTATAATAAAATTCTGTCTGGATTGAATCCTCTACTCAATTTCCAAATGTTACATTTATGTGTGTGTAAACCCTCGTTGTCAGAACGCTTATACTTTTCATCACCTCGTGAACCGCCGCCTGGAAGCACGTCAACTGGTCATTTCATCTCATGAATCTTCACCTTTATAACACTTCAGAGACCAACGTTAACTGAACTTCGGGACGAAGTTCCCTTAAGGGGTAGAGACTGTCACAACTCGTAAATTCTGGTCTTTTCCCGAACTTTCACATTTACTATTCATCGGTTACTATTCATCGATCACTATTCATCATTTTACTATTTATCTTTTTCGGAGTCAGTTTGTGATTTTGAGAAGCGTTTTAAAATTTTACTATTCATAAAACACTATTCACCTCCGGAGAAAATTCGTCATTCATGCGTGAGTTGCGTCATTTCTATATACGTACGATTATCTAACTAATAAACGTTATCTTACGAGCTATTATTTTGAATAATTGATCCGACAATCCCAACTATGGTCCTAACACATTTTTATACTCATAATAATAATATAAAAATTATATTAATAATTTGCCCGGTGTTTTGAAACAATTTGCTATATTTTCTGGTAAACGCCTAAACTTTCGTCGGATCACGATATTTCAACACGACAAGTATTTTAGCACCCAATTCTCATCAGGAATGTAAATTTATAATTTTTACAACGTTGTCACATTTTATTTGGTACCGATAAACTTTATTTCTAGCAAACTCGGTACCCGGTACCCCTTAAAACTAAAATATCTAGCATAACATTACATACATTTCACAAAGTCACCAACTCATTCTTTTTTTTCTTACACAACCCACGCCCCCCCTCACTTGTTTCCACTTTTTGTGGATCTTGTCTAAGATATATTTTCATTTATTAACCAATCTAGTCATTTTTTTTACAAACACATATTACAAAAACACTTAACACATTTTAGATCAAAAGCAAGTAAACTCTCTCTTTTTCTCTCCTCTTTGTGGTGTTCGGCTTCATCAAGAAAACAAGGAGAAACCATAGTTTTTCAAGATCTAGTAAATTATCAAGTATAGTTAGTATCCCTTTTGGGGTTTTTGAAAGATAAACTCAAGGTTTACTTAGGTTTTCATCCTCAAATCTCTTTCATCCTTCAAGTTAGTGTATGAAACTCATTTTTATAATTTTACTAAGTTCTTATTATGTTCATATGATTTCTATTCAAGATCTACATGCATATGTTAGTTATACCACTCATTTATATATATATATATATATATATATATATATATATATATATATATATATATATATATATATATATATATATATATATATATATATAACTTTTGAACCTTAGAAATGGATCCTTGTTAGATCCACTTGATTTATGATGTTTAGGAACCCATGACACCCTAAGAAGGTGTATGGTAAGATTAGACTAGATTTGTGGTGATTGAAAGTGGTTTGGTTGAAGTTGGAACTAGATTGGAACACTAAAAGTGGTTTTTGAAACAATATATTTACCTACTGTTGCTATTTTTAAAACGTGGGAAACTCAGTAGGTGATGGATAATTTTTGACCAAAGATTTAGAAAATACTTTTAAAAACGAAACTTTTGGCGAAAGAACGGATTAAAACGAGTTGATAACGAAGGAGATATGATTTTCCGAATTTAACGACGAAAACTATTTTCTGAAAAACTGCATGCTGTTTGACAGTTTTCGACGGGCAAATAGAGACGTTAGACGTAACCTAGAGGAGCCGAACTACCAAAAATATATTAGTATATACTAAAACGAATCCGTGGATATAAAGAACGAGTAAAATGAGCTTAAAACGACCAAGTTATACATGTTTTAAAATCGTCACAACTATATATATATATATATATATTTAGTCACTACTAGAAAATAATATAACCACGTACTAAATGACATATTTTCTAGATTTCTTATTCAAGGAGTTTATTTTTTAACTAACGAAATACGTACGACCCAAGGTTTATTTATGCGACTACTAGACGATATCTTAAGGTTTTCAAAACGAGGAATATAACACTAACGTTTTTATATACGATATATTACGACAAGTTTTTATTATTCTATTTGGACTTATTTTCCTAGTATGGAAAATACTTTACTTTGACTATAACAAGTATTTTCAAGTTACGAGTGGTATAGGTATCATGTGCATGTGCATTCATTACATCCTTTCATGATCTAAGTAGATCACTATCATTCATATTAGGTTGCGGTTAGGGATCGAACCTCATTTCTGTGTATCCACTTTTGTCTTCGTAACTATCGTACCAGGTGAGTCATAGCCCCTACTCTTTTAAATTGTTTTGTTAACTTTTTGGGGGAGAATACATGCTCGTTTTTACATGAATTACTACTTGACCTTATAACTTGTTTTGAACTTTTGAACTTGACTTGACTTTTGAACTTGACTTGAACTTTTGAACTTAATGTATTGTACGTGCTATGACCTACAGTCTCGCCATTTTTGGTGGAGCGTTCTTGACCTAAAGTCTCGCCTTATTGGTGGAGCGTGCTAAGTCTCTCCTGTTCAGAGCATCCTTAATAATTCTCGCCATGGTGGAGTGACTAATAATTCTTCGCTAAGTCGGCGGAGTGACTAATAATTCTTTGCCTAGGTGGCGGAGTGACTTCAAGTCTCCCATGTTCGGAGCAACATTATAAAGTCTCCCTTGTTCGGAGCGGCCTTGACTTATTTTATATGTGGTGCTTATATTGTGACTTATTATTGACCTCATGTGCTTGACTACCAGACATAAACTATTTTAGCAGTGGGTTGTGAACACACAGGTTACAAGTCTCTTATGGCGGGACTTGTAACTGAGTGGATTTACGATGTCTTTGCTGTGTGATCATTTTTTCTATAAACTTTATTTGTTAAACAAACTCTATGAACTCACCAACCTCGTGTTGACACTTTAGCATGTATTTTCAGGTTTTAACCTATGGCACGCTACTGGAGGTTTTGGCAGGGCATGGCATGGTCATAGAAGACTCTGATTAGTTATATGGGGACCATTTTAAACTATTTTAAGGGCCTACTTCCGCACTACTTTTAACGATGTAAATTCAATATTTTTGGTTAAACGATTTTATTCTAAATAATTAAAGTGAAAACCATTTTTGTACTTGTGTTGTATTACCAATTGAGTTACACCCCAGCTACACGTATGCTTCCGCTGGACCCGATTTTGGGGGTGTGACACACTGATATATATGATAATGATAGCATAAGCCTTAACAGTGAACTCCCAAGATCAACTCAAAGGTGTATTTGACTTTTATTGAACAAGTACTGAAATTCTTTGACTTATATTACCTAATAGGAAATGTGGTGACTTGTGTAAACAACAAACAACCACACAGACAGTCCATAGGTCATGTAGATCAGCAATTCCAAACACTCCCTTAACTAAATGGAATTAAGATTTTCATAGGTTTAAAGAGATTTGATCCATGAAAATGAGTTGCCATGACTTTTAATGATAAAAGAAATCATATTAAGGACAAAGTGACCCCCGATAACAACAAAAACCTAATACTCACTAAAATGCTAATATGGCAATGAAACATGAAAACTGAGCAACTGAGAAACTAATAAACAAGCATGCAATTTTAAACATTAATAACACTAACATACACAAAAAAGACATTAAACAACACAGATAAGCAAATAACAAGCTGAGCTACAGTAAATTACCAAAATGTGAGATTATAACTTACAAGTAAACCAAGCATGAAACTGATGAACCAGAGCCCAAGATCATTCCTAACGGCTTCCCAACAAGCTTCTAATACCAGAACAACCATCATTCACCATACTCCAAGCTTTCTTCTTTCTTCTCTTCTGATTTTTTATTTTCCAATTATTTTCTTTGATTTTTTTAGTATTTTTGTGATTACACTCTAAACTGGATTTTAAGGTGTCTAAAAGCTTTTAGAAGCTTTGTCAGAGCTTATATGAGCTAAATAAGTCTTTATAATCCACTACAACAACATGAAAGGAAATTTGAGATTTTGTGCTAAGAATTGCAATAAACTGAGAATCACACTCAGACTTGAAATTGATTATCATAAAAGATTTTAAGTACACTGAGAATGATAAAAACAAGCTTTTAACTAAAGATTACAACTAGAAAATGGAATTATACTAGCTACGATTACATTACACTAAAACTACTCTAATCTAACTTCATTCCTGCCTCTTTCTTCTTTTGTAGTGATTTTTGTGACTCAGTGGGTCCCACACATCATTTCCCATCAATAAAAACAGCCATTGGATGTGAGCTTTTGATCTTGGCCCTTGATTGTGTTTTGGCGGGAAAAGGTGAGGGAAGCAATTGGACTGCTACTTGATACTAGGGGGGGGGAGTGATATGATTGGTTCTTGGGAAGTGGTATTTGGCAGGGATAAGGGTGTGGGTGAGACAGAGGTGCAAGTTGGGATGGTGGAGGTGGTATTGCAGGGGAGGGAGTGGTATTAAAACGGGGGTGAGGTTTATGGTGGGTTTGACCGAGAAAAAGGGGGGTTGACTTGGGCCAGGTTTGGTTTTGGGCTTGGAGTGTGTGGTGGGCTTTGGTAAGGGTTGTGCTTGGATTAAAAAGGGAGTAGTAATATATTTGGATCCGTTTGGTTTTGTAAACAAATAACACAAGGACCAATTTTGTATTTTATGGAATTTTGAGGGGCTGATGTTGACATGTTTCCAAAAATACCATAAGGACCATTAATGCCATATGTGAATAATACATGGGTTATGAAAGTAATTTTCCAATTTTGAAAATACCCAGGGACTAATTTTGCCACTTTAGAAAGTACAGGGACCAAACATGTAATTTTCTCAAACTTTTTACCCAAGGATCGTTTTTGATAACATTTGACTTTTCAATGCCTTGGGTTGACTTTTCTTTTATTTTAAACGTCCAGGGACTAGTTTTGTCAATTTTTGAAACTTGAGGGACTGAAACTGCCAATTATGCAAACTTTGTTCGTTTTTCATTTGTTTTTAAACATTTTGCATCAGAAACATATAAAACACAATCCTGGGATATTTTCAGTATTTTGATGCGTATTTGAGTGTTTTTGGATGTTTTGGCAGTTCAGATACGATAAAAATGATGAGTATTTACACACTCATCACCTCTCTTTGGAGGTATTCGAGACCTTATCATGCATGAATCTCATAAATCCAAATATTCTATTCATCCCGGTTCCAATAAGATGTATCAAGATCTTAAGAAGAATTATTGGTGGCCAAATATGAAAGCTGATATCGCTGAGTATGTTGGTAAATGTTTAACATGTTCTAGAGTAAAGGCAGAGACTCAGAAACCATCAGGATTACTCGTGCAACCATAAATTCTGGTCTGGAAATGGGAACGAATCACCATGGATTTTATTACCAAATTACCAAGGACTTCGATCGGATTGGACATAATCTGGGTTATCATCGATCGATTAACCAAGTCTGCACATTTTCTACCAATCAAGGAAACTGACGAGATGGAAACACTCGCTCAGTTGTATTTTAAGGAAATTATGATTAGACATGGAGTTCCGATATCTATTATTTCTGATAGAGATAGCCGATTCACCTCAAGATTTTGGGAATCTTTACAGAAATCTCTGGGTACTCGTTTAGATATGAGCACCGCTTATCATCCGCAAACCGATGGACAAAGTGAAAGAACAATCCAAACCTTGGAAGATATGCTCCGAGCATGTGTGATTGATTTTGGAAAAGGTTGGGATAGACACTTGCCATTAGTTGAATTCTCTTACAATAACAGCTACCATGCCAGCATAAAGGCTGCACCTTTTGAGGCACTTTACGGAAGGAAGTGCAGATCACCAGTCTGTTGGACAGAAGTTGGTGATATGCAACTCACCGGACCAGAGCTAATACATGACACGACCGAGAAGATATTCCAAATCAAGCAATGCTTGCAAGCTACTCGTGACAGACAGAAGAGTTATGCTGATGTCAGGAGAAAGCCTATGGAATTTCAAGTTGGAGACAGAGTCATGTTGAAAGTTTCTCCCTGGAAGGGAATGATCCGTTTTGGAAGATGTGGAAAGTTAAATCCGAGGTACATTGGACCTTTCAAAATTCTGGAGAGAATTGGTTCAGTTGCTTATAAGTTAGAACTTCCGGTAGAACTCAGTAGGGTACATCCTACGTTTCACGTATCACAACTCAAGAAATGTTTGTCTGACGAAACTCTCGTCATTCCACTAAAGGAGATTAGATTGGATGACAAACTAGTGTTCACAGAAGAGCCTGTGGAAATAATGGATAGAGAAATAAAACAACTCAAACAGAATCGTATCCCCATTATGAAGGTTAGATGGGACACAAAGCGAGGACCAACTTACACATGGGAAATAGAAGATAGATTCCGTGAGAAATATCCACATTTATTTTCATAGAACGCACTTGTTAGATTTTTTAAAATCGAATTTTGGGACGAAATTCAGAATGACAAGTGGGTACTGTAGAACCTTGTAAAAATTTCTTGTAATTATATCGTTAATAAAATATATAATCTTTCGTTATCGTTACTAATCCCCATTTTCTCGGAAAAATTTGAAATTTTTCTTATTATATTATTTTGACGATTATCACAAAATAATATAATTCACGAAATGACGGAATTAATCCTCGACACGTTACTCGAAACCTAAACATTTCATTTAAATCCTAATTATAATTACTAATCCTAATTAAATTCCTAATTACAATTATTAATCCAAACGGGCCCTTAATTATTTTTCAGCCCAACTCACGTTCACTATTCCTAAGCCCAAGACCAAAGCCCAATTTCAAACTCTTATTTTTTTACCTAGTCGACTAGTACCAAGCCTCCAAAACGCCTCGTTTATTCTCGACTCTTACACACGACGTGCCAATATTTTTACACCATCTCGTTTACCACCTAGCCAACTATTAGTGTGTCAAATCCCAAGTTCATTGGACGACGTTTGATACATTTTTAAAAGGCAAAGTGATCGACATATATTCGACCCAATCGATTCATAATTTATTCAAATCTTAACCGTTTTGATTCCCATTTGTTCCTACGTGTTCCTAATAACATTTCTAAGATGATTTCATGTTCAAATGTCAAAGGTGATCAGTTATATACAAGTGGTATACGATTTAGCAAATCGTATACATAAAAATATGGTGGTCGACATTGAGCATGATTCACCAAGACAACTTCCTAAATTCATGCACTCTCATTCCATAGTTTAACAATATAAAATCATTCTAGAGCCTAGGTTTTACTGACATGCAATAGTATGTGAGGTTTCCTTGAAATATTTCACACTTACGTGTGATATATTGAGACCATATATAGCATACATGCATGCATCCGTTCCTCACCATTCTCATACACCTCCAATTATTTCTTTCTTCATAAAAACTACTCCTAAGAGCTAGAAGTCGATTGCAATATTGTTTGGAAGCAAGAAAAGGGTTATCGGTTTGATTTATACGTATAACGTTTAGGTTATACTTTGTACGAGATATTCCTTGTGTTCCATCCATTCACTCTCGACTCTCTACCACCTAAAGGGTGTTGTAAGTTATTTCCTACTCGTTTCCATTCAAATCACACGTTAAAAATAGTCATGCACCTTTTTTATATTTGCTTCGATCGTATATACATTTTACATATATATTTCACATACATATTGTCATATATAACACTAAATGTGGCTAGCCTCTATCTTGGAAGGCCTAGGAGTCACGTAGCACACAAAGTTCACGTTAGTTTAAACGTTACATGCATTACACGAATCTATTTTGAACCATGTCCATCGTATGAAATTTCACTAAAACACTTAGAAATATTTTCAAGTTTTTCAAATATATAAACGATTCAAACATGCTACAAAACACTCGTATAACTTTAAATTTCACGTAACAAGAGTACTATATTATTACACGACTCATTAGACCACCTAGAAAACTATCACTTTCATTTATACAACTTGTAAAAATACTCACGTTTCGACACACCAATTGACTCATTTTGAATCGACAGTGACAAGGTTTTCAAATCCAAAACTTTATTTAAAAACTTAATAATTTCATGTGGGCACATTACAAGCCCAATAAGAAATCATGATCCATAAGCCCACTGGGCCCATATGAAATGTTTTTAGAATCATAAAAATAGTCCAAGGCCAGGCCCAAAACATTTTCCATGCCCTCGCCTCTAAAAATCTTAACGGGCCTTAATTTGGTTCGTTAAGGGCCCATAAGCTAAAAAATAAGCTTTTCAACAAATAAGCAGTTAAAATATGCTTATTATTTACTTAATAAGCCACGGAAATTTTTAGAAAATTTTTATAATCATTTTTGTAATTTTGGACTAAAAATGTAACGCGACGACACCTAGAAGGACTAAAAGTGTAAATATTGAAAAGTAAGGACTAAAACTGTAAAAAAAGAAACTTAAGGATAAAAATTGATGAAACTTAATATTCTAAGCCTAGTATTGTTTATTGGACAATTAGAGGACTATAGTTGTAACTTATTTATAAAAAGGACTAACGGTGTAACGCAAACATCGTTAGAGTAAAAATGGTAAAATTGGAAAAAGGACAAGGACTAAACATAATCTATTTAACATTCTTATTTATTTTCTATTTTCGTAAATTTATTTCGTATTGCATATAAACTTTTATTTGTACTTATATATATTATTTAACGTAACGTTAATAATATATATAACGATATTTCAAAAGTTAATATTTTACTTACGATTAAAAAGGTAAAACTTCGATGGATAATTTAAATAACATATTTTGTCATATCATGCATATCACAAGAATTACACTGCACATCACCTATTCGTCATAACGAATAATTATTATTCGTTATTCGTTCGTATTTACCAAATAGTATTTGGTCAAATTCTCAGATAAATCTATTTATCAGGTTGTGTTTCGAAGCCGTTATCATAAATTCGTCTGACTTTATTTTCTTCATTTCAGTATCAATCAAGGTGAGTCATAGGACTTAGAGCAATATATATACTGCAATATCAATTTTTAAACTGATTGTATTTCCAATACAATCTTACTTGTGTATCATAATGATTACTAAATTCAAACTCTATGATATCACTCAACATTTTTGTTGACTTTTAAACATGTATCTCAGGTATTTAGCAGGGGAAGCAAGCATGGAACGGGCGGCAAAACTTCAAAACTTATCTACTTTATTTCAATAATGGTGTAAAATAAAAGATGTTTGATTTAGTTTAAAACATCAAGACTTTTATAATAATACTCTGATAGTGACCTCATGTATTTTGAATTTTTATAAATGAACTTATGTTTTAAAACGTCTTTTTCGAGCCGTTTTCTATCATTATGACTTCGATCCTCACCGTAACACCCTAATTACTATTCCGCTGCCACATTTCAAATTAGGGGGTGTTACATCAACCCCCCTTCTAGTTTTCCACATAGCATTTTGGCGATCCTTGTCGTCTTTCTCGGTTTCTTTTTTGATGAATCGTTGCAGTTCTTCGACGGTATGTGGGAGTTTACAAGCCATAATTGTGTGTAAATATGTTAAGTATGAGAATGCTAAGTGTAAATATATTTGTAAATGATGTGTTGTATTTATATGGTTATTTATTATTTTTTTTTTTTGAAATATAGCCGTTATTTTCAAACGGTAATACTGAAGTATTGATAACGCTCAAATTATACATATTTCTATATGCGTTATCCGTGCTTTTATGTATATATATTGATGAATTATATGAACTTTCGATACTTAATAGACTATATTTGATATTGTAGGTTCATGTGATGTGTCATGGAAGAATCGGAAGAAAACACGAAATAATAAAGCTTAAATGAAGAAACAAACTAAAGTTAAAGATCTCCCGACACCTGTCCACTATTTTGGCCATATCTGGAGCATACGGACTCCGTTTTACCTCCCGTTCGCAGCAATGGAAAGCTAAGAGAATTATCTAGAACTTTTATTCTTATGTCAACAGCTGAAAAAGAACACAAGTATGCCGTACTTGCACTTAAGTACGGCACACTTTTCACTTGCGGGAAAATTCATTTAAAGAACACAAGTACGCCGGTTTTGCCAATAAGTGCGGCGCACTTCCAAGTACGGAGCACAATAAATTAAGTGCGGAGCACAATAAATTAAATTTGGAGCACTTCGACTCTGATCAGCTATAATGCATTAAATTGAGTTCTAATCCGATCATTTACCATCCAACTTGGTACCCAAGTGTTCCTAAGCCTATATAAACCTCAAAAACGCAGAGAATTTATACCTGGAACATATACTATCATAAGAATACAAAATTAGAAGCAAAGATTGAAGGTGAGGGTCTTAGGAACCAATGATCCAAACACTCCTCAACCTCGACACCATCACCACCATGACCCACTACTCCTCCTACATGTTTTCCAGATAATGTTTCTGAATTTATATGATTGTAATGTTTGATTCTCATTTGTTTTAGACATGTGAAACATGTTGATATAAATAATGCGTAAAAACGTTATTAATATTTCTCGATATCCCTATGTTTTGACGATCACAAAATGTAAAATCATTAAACGTAAAATCATTACGTAAACAAGTATTTAGTGACAAAATATCATTACATTCAACTAAATCACTTAATGTATGAATAAACAATTGCCTAATACATTTTAAGATCAAAGGAAGGTTTATTTACTAATTACAAATTATATAAAATGATATAAACATTTTATATATTTAGAAAAACACTTTTGGTAATTAAAGGAAAATGTTTAATTCATAATAAATATATGAATTCAAAATTTTAACAAAAATCAGTTAAATCTACACCAAATAAACTTTCCCCAGAAAAGACAAAACATTAAGGCCGTTACAGGTGGGCGGCCCCCTTAATTATAAGGGGCGGCCCTCTTAATTATAAGGGGCGGCCCCCTTAATTTTAAGGGGGCCGGCAATGATTTAAGGGGGCCGGCACACGCTCCTGTGTCAGAATCTTTTGCCTATAAATACTAGTTCAAATCTGTAATTTTTCCTCACCTCTTGCACCAAAAACGTTCTGTCCAAATCCTCTCAAATCATCCTCCTAAAACCTTTGATCATAAACTTATTAAGTTCTTGTTTTCAAGTGATTCAATCCCTCATCATTCAAAAGTGCAAGAGAAGAATACTCCTCCAACATCTTGTTAAGAAGTATTGTAGATTTGTGTATATTGTTAGTTGTTGTGTAGATCATTTGTAAAGGTGTAGAAGGTGTGTAACTGGTAGATCTAGGTGTGTTAGTAGTTGTGAATAGAAGTAGTGAAGAAGTAGTAGTGTTGTGAAGTTGAAGTAGTGAAGTTGTGAGTAGTTTTGTAGTAGTTGTGGTGTGTATAAGTTGTGAAGAAGGTGTGTAGTGACTAGTGGTGTGAGATTGGTTCTAGCTACTATTAGGACTCGACATTTAGCTTAGTGTCATTAATTGGTGTAAGCAAAAGTTGTGTAAGGTTTTCTCCGCCATAAGGGAGCTTGTTGACATAGTGAAGAAAACTCTCGAGTTGTGTGCTCGGGGAGTGGAGTAGGGCGAAGAGGTGCTTCGTAGCTGAACCACTATAAATCCTTTGTCTTGTGGTGCGATCTCTCCATCTCTATCTCTTTACTTACTTATATTGTCATTTATTCACTTAGATATTAGTATACTTAAGCGTTTTAATATTGATCTCACATAAAACTAGAATCGAAGTTTTTGTAAACAAAGTTTTTATAAATTTAAAAACGACGAAAAAACTATTCAACCCCCCCTTCTAGTTTTCCACAAAACATGATGTAGTATTTGGATGATTTGTTATGACTTGTGATTATATATATTTATGAATTCGATATTACTTTTTCTTGGAGCTTGTTTATCCTTTGATTGATTATTGCAACTATCATAGGTCGAAAGGGTTAGTTGTTATGATTATATTTTGGAACATCTGTCTATAATGGTCCAATATCATGCTTGTAGAAATTGTGTGATAAATTGCTAAACAAACAAAGTGGAATGATGTTTAAGACCCTTCCTTATGTAGAAATGCCGGGTTGGGAGGAATTCATATGTATGCATATTCGATATAAACCATTCTTAATGAACTCGTGATGATGTAGTCTATAGGTCGAAAGGATTCTATATCATTATTGATAGATATGTCTGTTACGTTAAAATACTATTAATTGTAACTTGCATGATTTTGTTTATATAAGTCTTGCTTTATCTTTATCTATTATCTTATGTGAATCATACCTTGTTTGTTACTTTGCTTTGTTATACACACGTTTAGGGTATTTGATATGTGACAATCATTTGGCTTTGTTACTTGATAAACATTCTGTGAATTTCTACAAATCCCTTCGAACGACCTGGTCTTATCTATAAACCTTTATTATAAACGGGGGTTATACTTTACCCGTGTGTTTTGTGTATTATGGAATTGGTGAAACTAGTATTATAAATTTAAAGCTTTCGAAACACATCAAAGTTTTTGGTGCCGTTGTCGGGGATTTGTTTTAGTTGTTTGCAGATTGTTTGCTAGTCTTGTGCATCATTCGTGTGTTTGAAATCCCTTAAAATCTATTAAAAATCTGTCTTACGTTACTGCAAGTACGCCACACTTCTCTTGAAGTGCGCCGCACTTCCTTGTTCTCGTTTGCTATTTTGCAGATAAATCTTGTAAGTACGCCGGTTCTAACACCAAGGCCGACGTACTTATGTTCTGTGATCAAAAGATACTCTTAGCTGATTAATTTCAGTGGTAACAAAAACCCCAAAATACTAGACTCAGGTGTGTAATCATTTGAAATCATGTTTTATTTGATTATATTCCTCGTAAATTTGTGAATATTTAGTTTTTCATTTAAATGGAAAAAACCAAAAAGATTTTCATATTTGTTTTATTTTTATTTTCCGCCATGTTCATGTTAATATAATAAGTTATGCTTTTGTTTGTACGTTAGTTTTTTATTTTGTTAATTTTTCCTTGCATTGCATATCTATAAAAATAAATAACTAAATAAATAAATAAAAATTTGCAGTAAGTACGCCGCACTTCATCTAAAGTGCGCCGTACTTTGCACCTGCATATATAAAAAAAATCCAGCCTCGTATAAAAATAAAACCAAATGCATTTCTTTTATTTTTATGTTTTGTGAATACTTGTTATGTGTTTTCGTCTTTGTTTGCTTCTCAGCGTGAATGTTTGTTTATTTGCATCTTCATAATAATAATAATAATAATAATAATAATAATAATAATAATAATAATAATAATAATAATAATAATAATAATAATAATAATAATTCGTATATATATATATATATATATATATATATATATATATATATATATATATATATATATATATATAATATAAAAATTGTTTCTAGTTTGTTTGTGTTTTCATTTGCATTCTATTTAATTATTTTTTTTCTAGTCTTTTGTGTTTGCATTGTCTGTTTGGTTTGTTTTGTCAATTTTCTTTATTCGTATAATAATAATAAAAAATTCTCATACTGATGTACGACGCACTCATGTTTTTGTGCGCCGCACTTTTGTTCCTGAGAAATAAACTATTTTTCGAATCTTTATCATTATAGTTTTCTTTTATGTCTTTCTGTTTTATGTTTGCATGTAGTTTGCATCTGTCATTTGCTTGTTTGTGAGTGTTTGTTTGATTGTTAGTTGATAAAACTTTAAAATTATAAAATCTAAAAAAAGTTTCTTGCTTTTTCCTTTTAATTTTTAGTTTTTGTATGCTTGTCTAACTATGTGTGTTTGTGTGATTGTATTGTTTGCTTGCGCGTTTAAATAAAATATGAAAAATTAAAAATATGTTATGTCCTAATAAAACCGCCGCACAATTGTTTCATTCTAAAGTTTAATTGTTTGGTTTAAGCTTTTGGGAATTAACGTGGGCCCAAAAATGATAAATTGATTCCTAACAAATATGATGTCTTTTGCAAATAAAAACATATAATGGGCCCCACATTTAATCTTCACTCACAATCTATACATAAGTTAATTATTAAAAAATCTCACTTTCTCTTTAATAAATTATTTGTCAACTATTAAAATAAATTTTTTAATAAAATATTAATTTTTTTCTCACCTCATTTTCTTTCATTCTAAACCGAATCCAAATCCTTTTGCAAACCAAACGGGCCCTAAATTCATTTCATTAATAATTAAAATAAAATACAACACAATAAATATTACACACAATTAAAAATGATGTAAAAAAAATGATACGAACTAAAACACATCAACTTATAAGGAAACTAATTATTTATATTCCGTTGAATTTCTTCCCATTGATGTTGTTGCCAAACATGCTCGATGAGACATCGTTGAAGCTTTGTGTGTGTGCGTTTATCGTGTAGTTCTTTGGGTTTTCTTCATTGCACTACGCAACGTTCAAACCATGTCTGTTGCATATTTGGTTGCGAAGGAATATACATTTCGGTAGCTTCAGATATCGAAAATTTTTTATCTTTCAAAATCATGTTATGCATTATGATGCACGAGTACATGATTCTCCGTAACTTGCCCACAGTAAATTGGCGCGCCGGTTGGGCAATAATATGCCAACGTCCTTGGAGGACACCAAAAGCTCTTTCGATATCTTTTCGAGCACTTTCTTGTTTCGCTTTCCATGCGGCCTTTTTTTGGTTGCTTGCAACCGTAAAGGATTTGACAAAAGATGCCCACTCTGGGTAAATTCCGTCAGCTAGATAATACCCATGCTTAAATTTTTTTCCGTATACTTCAAATGGAACTTGATGGCCGATGTTATCAATCAGGTTGTCGAATAACGGAGAATTATACAAAACGGTAAGATCGTTATTCGCACCTGCCACACCAAAAAATGCATGCTAAATCCACAAATCATACGACGCAACAGCTTCAAGTATTATAGTTGGATACTTTTTATCAGCTCTGTGAAATTGACTTGCCATTCTTTCGGACAATTTCTCCATTCCCAGTGCATACAATCGATGCTTCCCAATATTCCCGGTATCTTATAAACCATGTTATGTGTGTGGTATAAGTTGCGAATGTCATTCTCGTCTGTTTTTCTTAAAATCTCCCTCTCAAACAACTGGATTAGGCACATAGTAAAAAAATCTAGACAATCGCGTGCACAATGTTCACCTATTTGTAAATGCATCCGATGATATCCCACAAGCCAATTGGCGTAGGGTACATGTGCATTTCATAATCACACTAAAACTCATTACACCTGCAGCATTGGGTCGGACTTTAAAGAAATCAAAATGCGAGGGAAGAGGATGATGAGTTTCAATATACGTTTCAATACCTTGTACTATTTCTAAAAATAGTTTACGGCTCATATGATAACGACGCCGAAAACTTTCTTCATTATATTTTGGTTGGTCACCAAAATATTTGGACATTATACGTGCTTCAGCAACTTCACATTCATGGCGGACGTATCTACGGCGTTGTTAAGGACTGGCTTCTTCGTTTTGCAACGATTGCTCGTACTCAAATTCTGGAGAATTATCTCTGGCTCTGTTATCTCTTCAAAGTCACTAACACTTGAATAAGATTCTTCACTCATGTTTCTTGCTTTTAATATGTGTAAGTGTTTGAAATATAAGTTGTGTAACTTTGATTGAAATGTGTAAAATATGTTTGATATTTATAGTGTTAGTAAAAGTTAGTTTTTTAAAAGGAAAAGGAAAAAAAAAGTTACATTTCATTTAAACGTTATACAACGTTCAAAATAAATAAATAAATAAATAAATAAATAAATAAATAAAAATCTAACATGAAGTACAGCACCAAGCCGCGTCGTGTAGACGAGTAGCAAGTGATTGGCGAAGATCTGCGAGGGAGGGGCGGTGCAGCGGCGAAGCTAGGCGAGGGAAAATTTTGTCCACGTTGAAGTGTCAAAGGGGGTGACGAGCTACACCTTCCACTCTAAGTTTCCAAGATTGTGAGACACAAACTCTTCAAATGGGTTGTGGAACAATATGTCATGTCTCACAATACATTAATCAGCGACAGTGATCAACTTCTTGTACTTTGTCACTGTTTCGAACTCTTTGAATTACGTACATCTTTAATCAATAATCTTTTTCTACTATAAATCATTTAGGCCTTATTATTAATATAATTAAAAAAAAAATATGTTTATTTTTTATTTGTGAACTTTAGTTTTGAAATTTTATAACATATAATAATAAATAATTCAATACAATTAGTTGAATTTACTCATGATAATTAACATTATATTGTTATTAAATATAACCTATAGTTTTGTAATTAAACTTTAGTTTATATTATGACTTTTAAAACTTGTAATTTTTTGTTATTAGTTCACAACCAATCATGACACCCCCTTGAAATTTCTACCAAATTATTGCCCAAAAACAAAATACAGTTTTTTATGAAAATATATTTGTATGAATTTATTAATGGTAAATGATGCAAATGCGCAAAGATTAACTGTTTAATCTATGAATCTATGATATAAATAAGTATATAATTTTTGGATCTCCACATTATTTTTTTAAATATTAGAGTTTATTGCATTTATAAACATTTTTTTACTTATATTTCGCACATATATCACGCATATATGAGATACATATATGATTCGTTGTGTTTTGGTGTGTGCTAAAACAATTTATCAAAATATCAACAAACGTGAGATCTAAGTTATCGTGAGACAACTAGACGTAGAGAAATACGAGTAAACCTTTGAGGAAAAAGATTACCTCGCAAAACTCGTGAAAGTGATATTAAATTGTGAGACCGGGAAGTGATTTCCCGGGTCATACTCCAACAAGGTGTGAATGGAAAGCTTCATGAAAAGATCGAGATTAAAATCTTGTATGTTTGGTTGTGAAAGATTATTTGGTTTTGTGATACGTTAAATTAACGAAATTCGAAAATTAACGAACGAGAGTGAAAATAAAATAACCTAAGGGTAAACAAAAGGCACTTAGCAAACTAGGGAAATCCTAAAACACTACAGGAAACATAATTAGGTATCGGTAATCCTAAAACGTAAGCTAAATTAAAAACGCAAAAGTTATTTAAAAATTACGCGAGTGCGCAAAATAAAACGCGAATTTTGAGCTACAAAGATCCTACGGGTTTCCAACTAATTTTCTAACGTACTAAAAGATAAAAGAAAATTTTAGAAAAAAGAAAATTAATTTTTCAATAAAAATCCTATTTTTTATGAATTAGTTACTATAAAATACAATTTAAATCATAATAATTAATTTAATAAACCTAAAAATCTGAAACTTTTTTGAAAATTATCTTATGCTAATACAGACTTAAGAAAAATACTAACTTGGAAAAAGCTATTACCAATAAGCTGTTAAGAGCTTTTCAGTTTCAATAAGGCATTTAAGGAATTTAACTATAAATAAACACAAGGAGAAGGATCCAACAGAACTCGTGCTCCAGAGCTGTTGGAAGGGAGGGTTGTGTTGTGTCGTTGGTATGCTAGTGGTCAGGGGTTCGAACCCCTCTTTTTGCACAAATATATATATATATATATATATATATATATATATATATATATATATATATATATATATATATATATATATATATATATATATGAGTTGAGATCATATAAGATCAATGTTAAAATTATAAAAATAAGATCCATTAGATAACCTATAATATTAGGACAAGTGGCAAGGGAATTTAAGACACACAAAAGAGAAAAAAATAATAATAATAATATAATTAAAAGGGTAAATCGGGTATTTTATCACTCCTTAATCCTTTTAACCCTAATAATATTCTTCCCCACCCTTTTTTTTCTCATAGTTACGCCTCAATTTTTTCTTCTCTTCTATTTACAAACCGACTTCTTCATCCTTTTCTTTAACCGGCAGTCAAAAAACCACCATTTCATCAGTTATTCTTTAACAGATTCTGATTGTTTTCGGTTGTGGTTTGTCTCGAACAACCAAGAAAAAAAAATAACAACCAAAATATGTTGGTGTATTTGGGTCTTGAACGAGTAGGGTATTGACGGCGGCGACTACATCTGATGATTTACCAGTTATGGTTTTAATGACAACGACTAGTAAAGGGTTTGGAGGCGGCGACTAGATCTGACAGTGGCGACTAGATCTGACGGTACCGGAAACTAATGATACCCAAAACCTTGATGTATCCGGTGTACCGGAATATAGTGATACCCAAAACCTTGATGTATCCGTGTACATGTACCGGAATATAGTGATACCCAAAACCTTGATGTATCCGGTGTACCGGACTGCATGTACCAGATGGTGGTCTCCTGTATCAGTCAAGTATCATGGACTAGTTGGGTCTAGTGTATTAGATGGTGTCCTGGTGTACGATTTGGGCTGTTTGGGAAAGACTGTACATGTGTATTAGTAGATTATTGATATTGTGTATTTTATTGATTTTTTGTATATCAGATGTTTTGAACCAAGATAATTTTTGTATATCAGTGTATGAGATTATGTTTTATGTATTAGATTATGTTTTACGTTCTAATGTGTATCTATTAAGTTTTAAAATATTTAATAAAAAAAATTAGACCACATATGTACCAGGAATTTTTTAGAAAGATCAAAAATTAAGAAAAAACAAATCAATTGATTTTTGAAATATTTAATAAAACTTTTTTAGACTAGTGATGTGTACCAGAAAAATCTTTTTAAAAAACAAAGAATATGTTGACCAGTTTTTAATTTAATTCTCCCTAAAAGGCATGTAGAAATTTGATGTCCTCGTAGAAAGCAATGTCACACAATATAAATATACGTTATGTGAATATCTGCTACTTGCTAGTAGAAAAAAAGGATGAAGCCCCTAAAGTAATTGTTAATTACAGAAATGCCATTCATCAAACATTAATCTCATTTAATACAAATAAAAGGATCCAACGGCTTAGATTGGGTCTTACTTTTAAAACTTTAAGCATGATCTCACAATATATATATATATATATATATATATATATATATATATATATATATATATATATATATATATATATATATATATATATATATATAGTTTTCTTTTGTTCACTGAATCTATAACACAACAAAACACAAACACAATCTTGGAAATTTACTTGCAAACAGACTCAGACAAACAACAACTTAAACGACCCCTTGATTTTAAAACAGATTTGGAGAATCAAAGTTAGTTTCAAAATCCTTGTTTTCCTTTTCTTATTGTAACTGCCAAACTAAACTACTAAACCAAATAAGCTTAAACAAGCTTATTGCTCATATAAATAATTCAACAACAACAAGAAGCAAACCACAAGTTCAATAACATCAACAAGAATGATCAATAAGAACAAAAATCAACAACTCAGTCAACTGAGTTGTAGCAGCAACAATCAAGAAAAAAAGGCCAAATGAAGGCTTAAATTAAGCAACAATAAACTCTCAATGGAAATCTAACTCCTAAATCCTAAACACTACCTAGGGGGCTATCCAAAACACCAAAGAACACACCATTTCATTGAGATGAGAGCAAGTTGTGACCTTTTGAAAACTTACAAAACCTGGGTGCAGGGGACTTTTCACAGTCAACTACCAACTTCCATAACAATTTTTAATGACCAAATCTCTTTCAAAATACAAATTTCTTTTTGCTATGAACAAACAAGCTAGTGTAGTTTACAAAACAGCAAAAACTTTGTAATTTCAAAAAGAAATGAACCTTGTGCATTGCACCAAAATTTGTCCCATTTTCTCAGTTCACAATTTTGACTTTAAGAAGTTTGGCCACAAATTTGACTTATGTGATATTCCAATGGTTCTAATTGATTGATTAAGAGTTGTTTACCCTAATTGAAGTTAACTTTAACAAACTGAACTAGCTATGGACTGAATTTAAAGACCTTGGCATCCAAAATTCAAACAGTTAAGCTGTAGGGGAATTGGCATGAGGATTTGACTTTGGAACTTGAAAACAACAATTCAAGGTATGTAAATGTTCTAATAATAACCTAAGGGTGCTGCCTAGCTGAAACTTAGCTAATGATGACAACAAAAACACAAGAAGAACAACAATACCAAACACCCCTAATATGACTGTTTTCAAAGAGTAAACAAGCAAGCAACTAGATGATTAATCCTAATCAATTAATAAACTCAAATTACACTAAAACATGTTGAATCAACGACAAATTATCAACTAAATACAACAATTCTCAAGTAATGCAGATTATGAGTAAAATATGGTTCAAAAACCTACTTGACCTCCAAGCTTTGATGTTACTGAGAACCAAGAAAACAAGGACCACCTAAGTGCTCCCCTGAGCTCTAGACCAATTCCACCATCATCTCTGCAACATCTTCTTTCTTCCTTCTTAATTTTTTTTTTATTTTTTTTTTGAATTTTTCTTTACTTAGCAATTTTCCTGTTTTCTTTTTTTTTTTTCTTTTCTATTTTCTTGCTTCCTTTTGATTCAGACAAACTCACCAACTCTTAAGAAACATTTTTGAGCTAAAATTGAAAGCATTTAGATTAAATATGAAGTAACTAGAAAAATGGAGGTAAAATCGAATTTAAATCAAACTTGAATTAAACTTTAATTAAACTTGAAATTAAGAAGTACAATACTAAAACAACAGAGAAACAGAAAATTAAGCTAAGATTGATGCCTCTAAGGGCTACAATCAGTTCACTATTTATACTACTAAGAAGGTAGGTACACATTGCTCCTCTTGTGCTTCATACTCTGAAATTAGGGTTGCAATGCCATCTCTTCAACCTTGTGATCAAATCCCAGCCGTTTAATTAAAGTACCGTTGATTACAACCCTCTATCTAGTTTTGGCGCCAAAACTGTATTTGGGTGGATTGGTGACCTGGAGGTGTTAGGTAGGGTTTTATGAGGTGTGGGGGAAAGATAGTGGGGTGGGGAAGAGGTATGGAGGACAAAGGAAGATGGTGATGGCTGGGTTTGGAGGGTTGCAGGTTCACGGGGGTGGGAAAGGTGAAAGAGATGGGTTGTTTGACCGGTTGACTCTGTTTAATATCTCAGGGGGTTGGGTTTTATTAGGAGTTGGGCTTGGGGTGGTAGTGGATTAGGCCAGGTTTGTGTTTATTATTTGGAGTGGATTTGGATTAAAGGGATTTTATGAAGTAATAAAAGGACCCGTTTGGTTTATAGTGCATACGACCCAGGGACCAAAGTTGTAAACTGCTGAAACTTTTAGGGACCTGATTTGCCAATATTCCAAACTTCAACCAAGGACCAAACTTGTCATCTTATAATTCCACAAGGTCCTTTGATGATTTTTCTTTCACATGAAATACCCGAGGACTAATTTTGCCAAACTTGTAAACTCCAGGGACCATTTATGTAATTTTTCCAAAGTTTGCTTCATGGACCCATATTGCCAATCCTTACTTTTTCATGACCCTTTGTTTTAAATTTTCCAAGTTTAAACCTCCGAGGACCAAAACTGTCACTTTTGAAATTCCAAGGATTAAACTTGCACATTTTTGAAAACTTTTCACCCAAAGATCATTTTTGATAACTTTCAATTTTTAAAGAACTTTGGTTGACTTTTCATTTAAAATAAATGCTCAGAGACTAGTTTTGTCAAATTTTGAAAGTTGGGGGACTGAAACTGCCAATTATGCAAACTTTGTTCGGTTTTTATCCGTTTTTAATCATTTTGCATCTAAAACATATAAAACACGATCTTTGGGGTTTTTTCCGTATTTTGGTGCATTTTTGAGCGTTTTTAAACGTTTTGCAGTTCGGATTTGACTAAAAATGATGAGTATTTACACACTCATCAATATAATATAAAAAATTGTTGATAATGGTAATAAGATACATAAAGTAACTTTAGAAGATGTATATTTGTAAATTCATTTATTAAAATGATACAAATACTTTCTTTAATTTTGATATGGTGAAAACATTTCAAAAATAAAGTATCATATTTTATGATTGGGTTGTGTAACTTTTTTGGCATATATAATATAATTAAGTTTATCACACCGTCTATTAACTAATTTGCGAAGCTGTTATTAAACACTTAGACCTTCTATCTTCATGATATTACTCACTATCGACTTTATATTGCCACAAATTCGCACTAATATATTATATGAAATATTTTGCTATTGCTTAAAGTATTAGGTACCCATATTGATTTCACACAAGTAAGAATGAGATAGATATAAGGATGGGATGATTATGAGAATGAGAGAAATATAAATGCAAGAGTTTCCTTATGATATTCAAATAACCAACCAAGTTTACATGAGACCTAAGCTTACTATTTATAGGGAAGGAGCTAGGGCAACACACCCTCTCATTCCACTCATCATTTCGTCTGGGCTTGGAGGCCCATGGACTTCATTACTTAAGCCTAGTAAACTTAATACATAATATAAATGAAAGTAAATAATAACTAAGCAACCTAACATTTATTACAAATGACCGAGACTTGATAAATACTAAAACTTCGTTCCCAACAATCTCCCCCTAAGGGTCGGTCATCACGGTTGCTTGACGTCTTTGTCATTTCTTTATCTTAGACTTTCATAGCTTTAGACGTCTTTCAAAAAATCATGAGATAAAATCATTCATCATTCTTTGTTCTTTGTTCATTGTTGTGATAGTGATCAATTTATGAAATTGTCTGCCTTTCGTCACTTCTGCGTTTGTAGTGGTAGTTCGCCATTCCAACATGCTCATACATCTTTGAATTTTGACTTATACATGCACGTAGTTCCCTTTCTTAGACTTTTGATCATTAGTCTTTATACTTTGTAGATTCTTCTTTATGGCGTAGAATCTTTCTTTAAACTTTGTGTTGCATTGATCTTTGAGGGAGCTTTTGATGACTTCAAGATGCATGTATGAGCATGTGGAATCCGTCGCCATGGAGATGATGTGTCCCTGCAGGTAAACAGTTAGCAATAAAACATCCAGTACTTACAGATAAGGAATTAGAGATCGTCAACAGCATAGTGTGAAGACTCCTTCTAACCCTTATCAAGGCCGTTCCCATGTCAGATACCCCCGAAGGAGCTTACAAGACCTACTAAGTAGCTCAATGATTGGGTGAGTCGCTGGGGATCACTCCACGACTGTAGACCGCTAATAAACCACTGCAAACACTAAGCGTAACCCACAAGGAGTTACCGAAGTGACCTGCTGTCAGGGCTGTTTGATGTTGACCCTGGCAGGATTTCCGTTCAATCATTGAAAAATACTTATGTAAATTCTCTCATAAACGTTCTCGGCAGATTGCTAAGATCTGCGAAGGAATCAATAATTTACAGCTGGTGTCCATTGATTTAGAACACCAGTTGTAGAAATACTAAGTGTTCCTAAGAGATCATTGATGTATCTCATGGCTCTAGACTCAAAAAGTGCACACTTAGGTTTCATATGCGGAGACTAGGGAGGGGTCTCCTGCTTCAATATCAACCATCTCTAAAAGATAGGTCGATAGATTACACCGATTCCCCGTGAGAATGAAACAAGCTCTTTTAAGAGAACTTGAGTGGCTAGAAGGTTTAGTGCATTGCGTCACTGGGTCCATGACGGCTTTATCTTCAATACCGGTGTCACCTTAGTAACAACCAGTAGCATACGAATTGAATCCGGTGTCTGCCCTAAGGTTGAATATATGGAGGGCTATTTCTTTTCACCCTTTTCTTTTCTTTTCTTTTTAATTCTTCAACTCCTTCTTTCCCCTTTCATTCTTTTCTCCTTTTTTTCGTATCATACCTAAGGACTTCTAATTCTAACTATTGATGATGTCCTTGGGGAGATCCCTCCGGCTCTGGCGGATCATAGGACAGTTTTTTCCTATCTTAATCACCTTATAACTCCATGATTATCCGACAGTAGCCATGAAACCTTTGATTGAAAAATCTCTCAAAGTGTTTTGTGATTATCAAACATTTTGTTTAACACTTTGAGAGTTTTGTGTTTACTTTTGAAGGGCTCCCCCTTCACATGTGCTCATAAGTATTTAATAAATTTGCACATGCGGGAAGAGCAAGCACTTTTTAAGTTGATCCGCTTTCAGTGAACCCGACCAATTCGAGACACGCTTACATCGTGTAATACTCCGTAAAATCCCAGGTCATTTATTAATGCTAATTATCGATACTATTCTAACCTGAGCCATTTTTGCGGGCTAATTTGAATTTTATATATATATATATATATATATATATATATATATATATATATATATATATATATATGAGACACCGTTTGCTTGACACCCTATTACTTTGGACACCGTATGTTTGACACATGATTACTTTGGTCACCGTTTGTTTGTCACCCAATTATTTTTGTCACCTGGTATCACCTGATTGTCACTCTTGGATGTCTCCCAATGAGGTTAACATCGGTAACTCCCACTTGCGACCTGACACCTTGAAATGACACCGATATATATATATATATATATATATATATATATATATATATATATATATATATATATATATATATATATATATATATATATATATATATATATATATATATATATATATATATATATATATATATATATATTATTACGAATTATTATCACACTATGTATATATATAAGTATATATACCTAGGAACGACACCATTTATGAAGGGCTACACGAATCGACACTAACACCGACACCGAACCTAAAGTTACGAAAGCACTAGTCACCGACACTATATTATTTTGCTTTGGGCCATGTACCACCCCAAGCCCAAGAATTCTTTTCTTTCTTTTTGCCTTGCTGCTGGACCGAGACACAAACCACAAGCCCACAATCAACTCTTGTTTCTATGTTTTCTTTTGGGCCGAGACTTTCACAAGCCCGTATGGCTGTTTGGTTTCTTTGCGTTGCATGCTAACGAGCACAACACATGCACCACCTAAGTAATATTACACACGTTTTCTTTTCCTTGGTTCCCTACATCCTCGACACCAAGCACACTATCCCTTTGACTTTGTTTCATGCGTGAGGATGCAACCAAACTAGACAATGAGCCACCCTTGTAGTCGTCGAACCTTTGGGTATTCACCATACACGGTAAGTTTACTATACCCACTAGATTACATTTTTCTTTGACCACTAACACAACTTAAACAAATACACCTAGTACACAAGCATGCTTCTAATCTTTGTACTAAACCATTTTAAAATGGATCATAGCTTCTAAACTCTTACAAGTCGATTTGACAACACCCTTGGCACTAGACAACTTTGTCCCAAGATTGAACAACCATTCGAATTGTGTAGTATGATATGGAGACCATTCGAACCACCTTTGCTCCCCTATAAAAGCCACATTGAATGCTCTTTCCTCACAAATTCTCAAACTCTCAAACAAAGAAAATCACTACACCTCTCTTGTTACTACTGTCAAATCTTAAAAAGGAGAATGAGAAAGAATTGGGTAAGGAAAAGGAAAGTGTTGGGTTATAACAAGCTTGAGCAAGATATCGGGTTATGGAGGAGCTCACGGATCTAGTTGTTTACTTGTTCTCGCCTCGTACACACGACACCATCACCACCATTTTTGGTGTTGTAAGTTATCGTACCTATTTCATTTCCTACTCTAATACAATCATGCATATCACGTTGATTTATCACACGACACACGTTATTTTTCTAAGTATATACACTCGTTGCACTTGTGACAATATAAATGTCCACGCCTCGACACCCCTAGGAATGGGCTCACTATTTCGTTTTTACACGTACAACATGCATATGTTTTTCGACACACTAAATTTTTGACTCACACTTAACCAAACCAACGTAACATGCAAAGCATACTCAAACTTACGCTACGTGAACTAGACCAAAACCAAATCCTAGTCGAGCACCTCTATAAATAACAAAAATGTCATTTGGGCCTTATATGGGCTAACGAGCCCAAGTATTTTCAAAAGGGAAGTTCGGTTTGGAAACTGATAAGGTTTTAAGATATTATCGAGACTTTTCAAGTCGATTTAGAAAAGGTTTTACGGGATTTGATTGTATTTTTGTATTACAAAAAGTTGTCTTTTTTTCAAAACTTAACTAAGGACTATTTTTGCAAAGTCTCGCGTTAAGGGACTAAAACTGTCAAAATCACAAAACTTTCGGACTTAATTAAAAACAGTTGATTTTGAATATAATAGAAGGGTAGAAACTGTAATTTTTCCAAAGCTTGAGGTATAAAGTGTAAAAAGTACTAAAAAGGACTAAAATGTAATTGTTTTTTACCAAGGAATAAAAGTGTAACTTCATTAAAGTTAAGGGTCAATTTTGACAAAAGGATACTTTACATAATTTAACTTTTCATATAAATATATAAACATATATATTGTAACTTTTAAAATAAATATGTATTTTTACTAAAAATATTTAATTATAAATATTTTTATTGACATTATTATTTTCACAAATAAATTAACATTTATTGAACACCGGTTCGTATCAACGTTACAAATAACTACGTAAAGTTATTTTGGAATATTTAATACACCCGAATCGATATCACCGTACTCGTGACATATCACATGTCAATTACGAATCAAATCTAAGACACCGATGACCATATATTTATAGGTCGCAAGTCGGAGGAATTTCATTGCTAGTCATAGCAGTACACCGTCACCTTTGAGCACCGTTGTGATTCACCCACACCTGTCAGGTGAGTTCATGGTCCCTCATTTTAATTATTTCTAAACCCCGTGGGGAGATACATGCTATAAACCGAACACAAGTATTTTCTGTATGCTATTACTATCTGATATTGCCTAAGTTGACACCTGTACTACAAGTCCCTCATATCACGAACCTTAATCACTTGCGAGTGAGCGCGAATATAGCTAGTAGATCTATTGGAACGGCAGCCCATCTCTGTCAAAGTGATTATTTGGCAGGAGGTGTGCTATATTCGAAGTAACATGGAAACCGAGTACATTTCCCACCGAGGGCCCCTTGTTATCTACACCCCTGTGGTGTAGGTAATTTTTATCTTTATGATACTTCGATACTATGTTAAGGCTTGCATTTCGTGAGGCTTAGGAGCAATATTTCACCAGTTTAGTCAAGACCTGTCTATCTTGGCTTGTTTATTTCTAATACTTGACTTGTGTTCACACTATTACAATTTAAACTACTATGGCTTCACTCAACCTTTGTGTTGACTTTTTAGCATGTTTATCTCAGGAAACTAGCAGGCATGGTGGCACGGAGATGGCAGAAAGGGGCACAGGACCTCCCTTTTAGTTGAATAATAATAATATCATTCTTTTCAAACTCATAACTTCTTTTGCGAAACGATTAAACTGTAATGACCACTTGAGTTTTCATGGAATGATATTAACTATCTTTTGAATTATTTTCTATGAGTATGACTGTGTACTAAACTGTAATGACCCTGATTAGACTTTCACTGCATATCAAAATTTCGGGGTGTTACACATCGCTAGTTAGACTAGCTTGAAGTTATTACCCGGCCTGGTCAAGTCCACAGAAAGTTTCTTGAAACGGTACATTTCTAATCAGACAAATCCTTTTCGAGACACGCTTACGTGGCTAGTTAAAGAGTTCCATTGTTAGTTTTTAGGTGACAACTAGCTCTAGTAAATAACTTGATGTTATTACCCGTCGAGGATAAGTCCTTTCGATTATTAACTTTTATGTTTCGTCAATTCTTGGGTGAATCTAGATCGCTTGAAATTTGACTTTTAAGCAACTTTGAACTTTCATATTTTAATCACATTCACTTTTTCTCCCCCTCAAAAATAGCATATAAGATGATATTTTTGACAATCTTTTGATTAAAATATGCCTTTTGAGTCTTTGGGGAGAATTCAACAAGAACTTTTGATTTCAAGAACGATGATTTTGTTTCAAGTGCTCCCCCTCAACAAGTGAATTCTTATTGAGGTGAAATACTTGTCTTTTGAGTAGAGTTATGAAAATCAGAAAATGTTTGATTAACTCTACTCAAAATTAAGAAGCCTTCGCTCCTTATATTAGGATTGAGGCACTGATGCGTACCTCAGGGTCCTTTCTTTACAAGAACGGGTTGTACACTGTTATGTGTGCATAAGCCATAATGGTAACAAGTCAATCAAATGAAATAGTTGTAATTGAAATGTTAATACCCTTATATACCAGCTTATGATTCATCGATGATCGGAGCATCAAAGTCTGTGAACTGAGGATCCGGACTTTGGAAGAGTCTGACGGGAAATGAAGGTCTGACACTGATACAACTCTCCAATTGTCTGATCTGCTCCCGACGGAATAACCTTTCTTCTATTTTCACGAAAAAGTTTTGAACTTGTCTTCTGGAACTGGATTTCCACCTAGTAGTTTCACCTTTAGATATCTTTCTCCTATCATCATTCAACCTTTTGACTAACCCATCGCAAAGATCACAGAACTTGTGTAACTCATCGAGCCTCATAAAACTTAGTTGCTTTTTGCTGTTGAGGTAGGTGAAACCAAATGACGGTTTTTGGCTGAGCGTATACTGTGACATCTGATCTATTCCAACAAATGAGAATTGTGGCTTAGTCAAATTGATCTTCTGTTGGTAACTTTCGACTCCAAGCTGAAGGTCTTCCACTCTTTCTTGAACTATCATTCGTTTGATGAAGAGAAGTAGTGATGAAATGAAGTTGTATTGTGTGTCAGTGTTGAAACCACGCATTCTTCCTTGAACCTTTTCTAGATACATGTCTTCAATGTCATTTAGATAAAGATCGAGAAAGTCTGCTTCTGAGAACTTGTACTTCTTTTCATCTTGTCTTTTGACGACAATCTCGTTCATGAAAGTGTAGTTGAACTTTTTCGACTCCTGTGAGTGTAACCGAGTCGACGACGTTTAGGCCAGTGCTGAATCCCGTGTAAAGCATCTCTGTCGTAAGCAATAACGGAGTTGCTAAATACCGGAGTTGATTCTTCAATTGTAGGAACATCGTACCTTGCGGCTGGCACTGAAATAGTCAATGATGAGGCATATTTTTGTTTGGAATTCTCTTGAGTGAGTTGGTGGTTACGAAGATCTTTGTTGAAGAAGAAGCGGTAAGGTATCTTTGGTTTTTCTGGAAATCCTTGCAAAGGTAATGGTTTAGTCCAATCGGTGAAGTAAGGTTTGTCAGGTTTTCCTGAATGGATGTCGAAATTCGCTTCAGGGTTTAGCCAGTCAAACTTTCCTGACATTGCACTAGCTATATTCTGCATGTGAAATTCAAGTTCCATCTTGTTTCCAGATCTAGACTTGAGGAATTCATGTGCATCCCAATTGATTCTTCTTAACTCAGCCTTCGTAAGTTTCTCAATCTGAAGATCCGCCATGATACTCTGAGTGTATTGCAGTGTATTACCCGAAAGTGGTTCTTCATCTTCGAGAGGAGGTTGAGCCTTGACCAAATCAGTCAACCAATCATTTTGAGGTGTGTCGTCATTGTCGATCCATGAGTTACGTCTTCTTTTCTTAGACTTCTTAGACTTGGATGCAGTATCCTTGTCTTGAGCTTTGGAGGTTGATGATGGTCCAGGTTTAGAATCGGGGATTGGAGATGCACGGTAGTCGGTATCGGGTTGTCCTTGATAGTCATCAGCAGGTTGCATGAATGTCTCTTCCTGGTCTGTCGGACCTAGACCAGAAGCTGAAGTATGTTGTTGATTTCCAGGAGGAGTGGAATCTTTTTGTGGTTGTTGTGAAGATGATGGACCGGTTGCAGACTTGTGTTTCTTTCCTTTTGAATTCGGGTCCGGGTCTTCATCTTTCCTTGACCTTTTCAAAGATCCAGCAGCTTCTTTGCACGACTCTTTTGACAAGTTAGCTGCAATGGCGTCGATAAGTGCAGTTTCTTCAGGTGTCAAATTGGTTTTGTATGCAACTTTGTCGTAGAGCTGAGCAAGCAGGTCTTTGACCGATGATTCAGAAATGGTTGGAGTTGATGTTGAAGCTTTTGCAGGGTGAAGAGTAAATGGTGTTTTTGATAGCATTTTCCTTACGACACTTCTGATCCTGTGCTCCAAGTTATTCTTAATCGGTTCAACAAGACTTGCCACTTGAGGAGTGACTATATCAACAAGATTGTCTGTAAGGTAATCGAAGGTGAAAGTCCTGATGATTCCTTCCAAGTCTACTTTCTGAAGAAGACTCGTCGTGGGAGTTCGAAGAAGAAGCTGGAGGAGTCGGATCCTTTGGAGGAGAGTTTTTAGGAAGTGGAGGTTGCTCTGAAGATGTCTTCTTTGAGTGTGAAGATGATTGAAGGAATATGTTGGTGTCGAATTCTTGTTCATTAGCTTCTTTTTCTTCAGTTTCTTTTCTTCTACGTTCCTCTTCTTCCTGTGCTAGATACTCCGGAGTGGTGACACCTCCCTGATCAGTGGCAATGTTCTCCTGTTCGTCAACTTTCTCCTCAATGTTTGCAGCTTCCGACATAGTGATGTTTCCTTCTGCATCTTTATCTTCTACTTTGTCACCGGGTTGAATAACTGGTTCTAAAGTGGTAGACACAATGGGAGGAACAATGCTGCTCGTAGTGCCTTCATGTTCAGGTTGATCGACAGGTGGTGGTGAAGGTTGAGGATGGAGTCGGCTGAGGAGTGATGCTTCCCTCTGATCTTTAAGGAATTTCTTCTCTTCGGCCCGTGTGTCGACAACAATACTTTCAGTTTTCTTTTGTCGACCAATTGTTCAACAATTGGCTCGTCTTCTTCATCATCATTTGGTTCATTGATCGTAATCCCTCGCCTTTTTCTTTTATTTGCTTCAAAAGTTTCCAAACTTTATTGTTTAGCAATTTCCATTTCTGAAATTCTTCTTCAGTTACTCTTTCTCTTCGTTCGTAGTCTTCTTCTTCTTCATCAGTTTCTGTGTCAAATTCAGAATCGCTTTCTGAGGGTGGCGGTGTAGGTTCATCTCGAAGAGTGAGCTTTGGTGTAACCTTCTTTCTTGGCTTAGTTGCAGGCTTCGGTTTGGGTGTAGATTTCGATTTAGTAGCCGGTTTAGTTTTTGGAGTAGCTTTTGGTTTTGATTGTAGTGAACCAGTAGTGCTACTAGTACTCCCTGATTTCCCACCTCTTTTACTCCGAGTCTGTATGGTAGTCTCTTCCTTAATCCCTTTATAAGCTTTATCGTAGAATTCATAGCTTGAGCTTTTCCTGATATTGTCATCAAGAAAATAATCAGGAAGCCTCTTTCCTTGTTGCTTTGTTGAAGACGTGGTCATTTTGACAAAAGCAATGGTGAAGTCGTCCTCGAAGAGGTTTTTAGGCTCATTTGGATCTTCCATTCTTTTGATGAATTCAATTTATCTTTGCAGAAATGCTCAATGATTAGCTTTGTGAACCTTACGAATGGGATCTTAGTCTTTTCACATTCAGTTTGAATGTTGTAGACTAGATCACTCATTATAGGAATTGCAAAGTCAATCGGTAGCATACTGACCATTCCCCAAAACACTTGTAAATGCTCAAGTCTAAGATGTTCGTGACCACTTTTTCTTCCTGATATTGAACGTACGACCAACATATAGAAGGTTCTCCAAGGCTGAGGCATGTTCTTTGCATTGAATCTAGAATGCTTAAGAAGAGGTAAGTCGTCTTGAACATCGTATCCTAGATCAATGAAATAATCCAGGAGATCCAGTTCAGGCAACATTGGAACAAATTCATTCTCAGGTTGAGGTAGAAGGAAAACTGTACGAAGGACTTTGTGATCAATAGTGTAGACTTGTCGATCCAGCGTGACAGTGAAAGACTCATCATCCAAGTTAACCTTTGCCGTTAGCCAGAACTGATGAAGGTAGAATACTGGAACTGAAGTTGATTCGTCGAGCAGATGCTTGCATGGATGAGCTAGGAGAATATCTTTGACAATCTTACACAAGTTCTCAGGAATTCTTAATTTGTTGAAGTCAACTCGAGGATTGTTTTTGTCGATTGTAACGCTGTAGTCAGCAGGAATGATGTCATTCAGTGTGAGCAATGGAAGAGTTTGTTCGGGGACATTCTCGTTGTGTTCAGCCATGGTATTCTGAAAAGGCATCATTATAAACCAATCATCCAGAGTTGTTACACATTAGCACAATCACAAGTTTGATTACAAATAAACAGCTAGAACATTTAAGCACGGATGGTAGAATTATTATATGTGAAGTGACGTATGAAGTGATCTTAGATAAAATTGATCTTATTGAATCATGAAATCAAGCATAGAGTACTAAGAAATTCACATGAGTACAAACATTATCCAAGTTACATGATTACAACACACATTACATCAAATAATACTAATCAATCACTAATACATGTTTTCGAAAATACAACATGCCATGATCTCGAAACTTTACATTAAGGACAATTTTCGCAAACATGAAAAATCCTTGATTTCGAAAATATCTTAAGTGTGATCTCGAAAAAACAGAAACAATGTAAAAGTTTCACAAATGCCAATTGTAAGTGTTTTCGAAAGGATCCACAAAATGTGTTCTCGATAAATAATTCATCGAAAATACAAATTTGCAAAAGTTTCGCAAACACTATAAATTGAGTATTCTTGAAAGTTTTATCAACTTGTGTTCTCGAAAAAAATGACCAGTGATGAAATTTTTTTCGCGAACACATTAAACAATTGTTCTCGAAAGGATTCCAAAGTGTATTCTCGAAAAACTTGAATTTCCGAAAAAAAATAAAAGACTTTGAAAACTTTTCGCAAACACTTGTTAGGTGTGTTCTCGAAAGAATTCCACCAACACTGGTGATTGCGAAAATGTGTTCTCGAAAGAATTCTTTTACAAGAATTTCGAAATTGTGTCAACGTACGTTTCTTTTGAGATTATGAGTTTCCAAAGAGTATAACCTATAGATTAGATGGTGAAACAACAGTTAATTGCACAGAAATACATCATACTCACTATTCTCGAAACATGAACATCAACAATTTATCGAGAAACACAAGTTCAAGTAAGCACTCATCATATCTTTGTATCATGTATCCATCATCATGTATTAGGACAGGTTAGGCACGTATGATTAGCCATATGAACAATAAGTGAGAAAGACCCATTTGAACATAAACCCTCATAATCGAAAATCAAGCATACATGGATAAAGAACCAATTGAAGTGCATCATTATGATTCTCACACACATAACAACATATCCCATCAAGAAAATTAACCAAATCATCACAGAATCATCAAAACCCAAATCGTTCATAAACCCTAGTTTTCGAAAAACATTCAAACATGTTTAATATGATGATAAACTGCTATAGGAACGTTTAGAACATGATTTTGAACTAAAGCCCTATGAAAAATCACACAAAAAAATACGTTATGATAGTTTCCGAAATTTAGAAACCCTGGAATTTCAATTCTCGATTTCTTGAAATCTAACCATTAGAAGTTTGATTAAACGAAAACCATTACTTGAATTTGCCTTAAGATCATATAGGAACTTACGGATTGAGAATTTGAAGCACGGATTATTGTATTGAATACTAGCCGTCGATAGGGATGTAAACGAACTGAACGTTCAGTGAACATTTCATGAACCGTTCGGTAAAAAGTTCGTTTATGTTCGTTCATTTATTAAATGAACGAACATGAACAATACTTTAAGTTCATTTAGTTATATGAACGAACATGAACAAAAGTCTCGTCCGTTCATTTATGTTCGTAAACGTCCGATTATGCATTCGTTAACGTTCGTTTATGTTTATTTATCTATTTATGTTCACATATCATATCTTTTAATTTTAATTTTAAAAATTGGTTTGTTTAAACAAAACAACACTTATAAAATAATATATTGTGAAGAATTCAATAAAGTCTATATTTGTTTGTCTATTTTCATTTATGTTCGATCATTTATGTTCATTTATTTTCTTAATGAACGAACATAAACGAACATGAACAACTCATTTTCTTAATAAACGAACATGAACAAGAAAATTCGTCCGTTTAAGCGTCCGTGTCCGTTTATTTTTCCGGTTAAAATTAAATGAACGAACATGAACAAGGCTCCGTTCGTGTTCGTCCGGTTCGTTTACAGCCCTAGCCGTCGATTTCAAAATAGGGTGTTTGTTTGTTTGAAATTTTCTGAATTATAGGTGTTTGTTTATATATGTAATATTGAACTTGTAGAGTCTTGACACATTTGGTCCCTTAACTTCTTACTTTGCATCATGAGTCCTTAAATTTGATACAAGTTAATGACCAAAGGCAATTGTCTTAGATATACTCCCTATGATATTGTTTATTTGAAACTTTTGACGGGATTAGACGAAGGAAAAGGTCATGAGACTTCCATTATTTCCGAAACAACGCATCTTATGAAAATATGCAAGTATACCGGATTTTGAAAAATTGTAAATTTTAAGCGTGTCTCCCCCTCAACACTTGTAAAGGATTAAGAAATAATAAAGTGTTGATAGGAAGCGATATACTTGCGTTTTTTTTTTTTTTTTTTTTTTTTTTTTTTTTAATAAAATAAATGAGAGGAAAATCTTTTTGTGTTTTTGATGATTTTATAATTTTGTATTTTGTTTTTGAAATAATTATGTACAAAGATAGTTTGGATGTTTGACTTTTACTTGTATTTTAAAAACTTTTCCAGATCCTCTGGAGTCAAACATCGCATACCAATTTGGTGAACTAAATTAGCAAACCTTGTTGGGGGTAATGCTTTGGTAAGTAAGTCCGCCAATTGGTACTCAGTTCCCACAAAATATAGTTCAACTGTACCCTTTTCGACATGCTCCTTGATGAAATGATATCGGAGATCAATATGTTTGGACTTGCAATGATGGACTGTGTTGCAGGATATTGCGATGGCACTTTTGGAGTCAGAGTAGGTCGGAATCTTATTGAATAGGTAGCCATAGTCTTTAAGTTGTGATCGCATCCAAGTGACTTGAGCACAACAAGCAGACATAGCTACGTATTCAGATTCTGTTGATGACAGTGAAGTGCAGTCCTGCTTCTTTGATTGCCAAGACACAAGCTTATCTCCAAGAAACTGTAATCCACCTGATGTACTTTTTCGCGTGTCTAAGCATCCTGCATGGTCAGCGTCTGAAAAAGCTATTAGTTCAAAACTAGAATCCTTCGGATACCAGATTCCCAAATGGATGGTTCCCTTTATGTATCGAAGGATTCATTTTGCCTCATTGAGGTGTTTTTCAGTTGGTTTAGACTAATAACGCGAACACATATAGACAGCAAATACAATATCAGGTCTGCTAGATGTGAGATACATGAGGGACCCAATAATACTTCGGTATTTGGTAGGGTCAACTGGAGTCCCATGTATATCAGCATCTAGTTTTGTGGAATTGGCCATAGTTGTATTCATTGTGTCACAACTTTGCATTCCATGTTTCTTTAAAATCTCAAGAGCATATTTAGATTGGTTTAGAAAAATTCCATGGGGTGATTGATGAACTTGTAGTCCTAGAAAGAACGTAAGTTCACCCATCATGGACATTTCGAAATTATCTGTCACTAATTTTGCAAAATCAAGTGAGTAACGTTTGTTAGTTGATGCAAAAATAATGGCATCGACATAAATTTGAACAATTAATAAGTCCGCCCCGTATGTTTTTGTAAACAGTGTTGGATCCACCGAGCCTAAAGTAAAGTTATTAGCCAACAAGAATGTAGATAACTTGTCATACCACGCCCTTGGGGCTTGCTTGAGACCGTAGAGAGACTTCTTTAGCTTGTAGACATGATTAGGACGGTCTGGATCAACAAATCTGCGGAAAACTAGAAGGGGGGGGGGGGGGTTGAATAGTTTTATGTCTTTTTGTTTTATAAAACTTTGCTTCTAAAGAATAGACGTAAATTTCAAAACTCTTTGATGCAAAAATATAAATACTAGTTTATTTACGTTTTTCGCATAAACACTACTTATATATAATGTTGAGTGAAAATTTATAATTTCATATATCACATATAAACATATATATGTATATGTGATTTAATATGAGTTTATGTACTTAGTTTGTTTGTATAAAATTAATGTTGTGAATGAAGCTTAGTTTGATCTTTATGTGAAATCAATATATGCACAACACAAGCAATAACAACTATATATGAAATGCTAACAAGTAAATAAATAAAGAGTGAGAGATGGAAAGATCAAACCGAGAGACAAAGGATTTATAGTGGTTCGGCTACAAGGACACCTTCCTTGCCCTACTCCACTCCCCGAGTCACCTACTCGAGAGTTTTCTTCACTAGATCAATAACCTCCCTTATGGCGGAGAAAACCTGTAGGATATCTATAATCTTAAACACGTATGGTTTTATGTATAATGGATCGAATAGATGAAGAAATCTAGAGAGAAGTTAGAGAGAGAGAGAGTAAGAGTGTTGGGAGCCTTTGAGAGAAATATGAAATTGTATTAGCTTGTAATGAAAGGTCCAACCCTCTCCCTTGGGTGGGAGAGGGTATATATACTACAACTACTTGTGCTCCATGAAACGAGCTGTAGAGTGAGCTGACAGTGGGTAAAGACCCGACCCACTCTACGAATACTATTTACATACATTAACTACTATTACTAACTACTACGATAAATACTACAAGCTACACAATGCTAAACAATGCTCAGGGTGACCGAGTCTTCATATGAATAAACGCATTCCTAACAATCTCCCCCTAAGGGAGGTCACCCCAGAAAATATATATTGAATCATATCATTCTAATCTTTGAAGATGTCTGAGTAGCTCGTAGCCTTTTGAATCTTCAATGTCGTGATCTTTGTGCTTTGATCAGCAGACTCTAGATGACTTGTTCAATGTGTTGGATGATCTTTGGAAATTACTTCATCTTTATCATCCAAATGAATGTCTGAGGGTCATCTTTGAGCAGTAACGTCTCCATGTGATATGAACATCTTTGCGTTGGCATGCTCACACTTTTCAGGATCATGATCTTTTGCATCAGAGTTGTGGAAGCATATATGAGGCCCAATCAATGATCATGATTTCTTAGATTGTGAAGTTGAAGTGTGAGCATGTGTTGATGGATCAGCATTTTTTTAGCAATCAACCGCAACCGTCAGAAATTCCTGCAAGTAGACAGTTAGCAACAAATCATCCGGTACTTATAGGTTTGGATTTAGAGAAAGTCAACAGCATAGTGTGAAGACTCCTTCTAATCCTCACCAAGACCGTTCCCAATCGGTAAACCCTGAGAGGATTTACGCGAACTACCTAAGTAAATCAACGACTGGGTGAGTCGCTGGAGTTCACTCCACGACTGTAGACCATTGGTAACCATCGTGAGCACTTAGCGTAATCCACAATGAATTACCTAAGTGACCTGCTTTCAGGGCTGCTTGATGTTGACCCTGGTAGAAATTTCCATTCAATCACTGGGAGTTTCAATTGCAACATCCCTCATAAATGTTCTGGCAGATTGCTAAGATCTGCGTAGGACTCATAAGTTTACCACCGGTGTCCTTAATGTTGAACAACCAGGGTAGAAGTAGCACGTGTTCCTATGAGATCTTTTTATGCATCTCGAGGCTCTAGACTCAATAAGTGCATTTGGTTTTTCCTATGCAGAGATTAGGGAGAGGTCTCCTGCTTCAATATCAACCATCTCTAAGAGATATGTCGATAGATTACACTGGTTCCCCGTGAGAATGAAACAAGTTCTTTTCAGAGAACTTGAGTGGCTAAAAGGTTTAGTGCATTGCGTCACTGGGTCCATGACGTCTTGTCTTCAATACCAATGTTGCCTTAGCAACCATCAGTAGATTATGAATTGAACCTGGTTTCTGCCCTAAGGTTGAATAATTGGAGGGCTATTTCTTTTCACCCTTTCTCATTTCATTTCTTTTTAATTCTTCAACCCCTTCTTTCTCCATTCTCACATTTCCCCTTTTATTCATGATCATACCTACGGACTTTCTAATACTAATCTATTTGGTATTGTCCATGGGTAGATCCCTCCGGCTCTGGCGGATCATAGGACGGTTTACCAACCCTTAGCCACCTTATAACTTCATGACTATCCTATGTTGCCATACACCAAATCATTGGAAATTCTCTCAACGCGTTTATGATTGAGAAACACATTTTGTTAACACATTGAGATTTTTGTTATTTTCAAATGCTCCCCCTTAACATGTGCTCATATGTATTGATTTGAAAATTTGCACATGTCGGGAAGAGTTGCACTTTTTGAATTGATCTACCTTAAGTGAACATGACCGGGCATTCGAGACACGCTTACATCACTAGTTAAACTAGCTTGAAGTTATTACCCGGCCCGATCAGATTCACCCAAGGTTTCTCGAAACGGTACATTCTACTCAAACTAGTCCTTTTCGAGACACGCTTACATCACTGGTTAAACCAGCTTGAAGTTATTACCCGTCCAGGACTAGTCCTTTCGATTCAGGACATTTGTGTTTCGTCAATTCATGAGTCAAGACTGAGATGCATTCATATGAGATGCAAGGATCCTTTTTCACAAACCATTTTGCTCCCCCTAAATATGTGCATTGATATACAAAAGAGTTTAGCACATATAGGGGAGCGTTTGTTTAAATCCAAAACAATCACATTTTATATTAGATTTCATATTTAAATCACATTTTCTCCCCCGATCAAAAATTTTAAACCATTTGAGATTTGTGATCCCAAGTGATTTAAATAAGTTAGAAAAGTTTGGGAGCAAGATGTGGTCTGATTAAAGATATTCTGATATTGAGACAATTCATTACTCCCCCTCAATCAATGAGGGAGAATGTTAGTGTCAGTTATGATGAGTTTATAAATGATTTAAAGTTTAACGAGAAACTCATAAAAAATTCATATACTAACACATAACATTTGATACCACACTACTTATGACGCACAAGATAACTGGTGGTGGTGGTGAAAGAGTTGTTGTCATTGTTACTACCGATGTTGTTGTTGTGGTGAAATCAAAGCCAGTCAATGAAGTTTGAACATCTGGTCAAATGGTTAGAGCAGGAGCAGGCACATTTACATCAGCCATGGAATCTGCATAAGAGTATCAACAAAGATATGCATACATACAGATTCACTCTTAATTAACTGCTACCACGTAGCAGCTAGCCTACTCATAATACCATATTCATTTCATGATCAAAGAACATTCAAGAAACTCATCAAAATGCTATCTAGCATGAAGAGAAACTAGCAATCATGAACATTCATTGCAAGTTTCTATCAGACATAAACAACAATCACTAACATGGCAATTCACGCATATTTTCAACATTCAAATCAGGAGCTTAGGAATAAGATTCTAACCCAGTAACTACATACCTAAGCAAATCCTGAGAACACGAACACATAATCAGCAACAGTCAAACAATTATCAGCAAACAGCAAACGAAACACAATCAATCGGATTATACGAATGCCAGAGGAGAGAACAAGAGCATCAAACACAATGGTTTTCTAGCATCATTAAGATTTTGGATTTAAACATATTTAGGGGATTAAGCGAGGATACCAACGTGAGACAAATGGACCTTTTAGTTACATAAAGCTAGGAAACTATACGCAAATAGCACATAATGCCCTAATCTTTCTAACAACTAACACATTTGACCATTTAAGATAAAGCTTAGTAAGTTCCTCTTCAACTAATACCCCATTAACTACAAAACCTTTTCTAACCATTATGAGACAACCAAGAAGTCCATTTGATGATATAAAATTGGAAATCACTCTCCCCCTCAATTGATGACCCATTGTCATTAATTGAGTGAAAAAATTTATAAAGTATCTAAGACTGATTGATTTACAAGCAACACGTTACCATCATGTATCACTCAAATAATTTTCCGAAGAATCATAAAAGAAAATTATTTGTTTTGATAAAAAGAAGACTTCTCTTCTTAAACAAGAAATAATGCACTGAAACGTACATTTGATCGGAAAGGCACGAATCTAAAGAAATTCATGCCTTTGTTAGGAACAGTCGTCTTTTTGGCGACGAACTTTCCCCAATACTAAGACCGGGTTGCTATCTGAAGTAATAGCAAACCATAATATTAAGTCCGGGTTACAGCCTGAAATGACTGCAAGCCATTTTGAAAGAATATTTGAGAAACGACATGTTTTAGAAAAGCATTATTTGAAAATAAAAGAAAAACTCTTGCTCAAGCATATGTATGTTTCCGTGTCATTATTGAATGACATTTATAGAAACGTACATAATATTGACTACACAAGAGACATATCATGAGAAGAATATTTTTGGTTTTTATAATTTTTGGATTTTTATGGTTTTTGTAGGTTTTATATTTTTCTATTTTCATTTTGTTTTAATACTATGTACAAAGGATATGTGAAGTAAATCCTTTTACTCCTCATTCTCTTCCTGAAGACTTATAAGAGATTCTGGCGTAAGACTCTTCATTCCAAGTCGCGGAAGAATGAATAGAAATCTTTCTCGTGGAAGAGCCTTTGTAAAGAAGTCAGCCAATTGAAATTCTATCCTCATGAAGTAAAGTTCCACTACCCCATTCTCATCTTATTCCACCACACCTTTGGAGAATCCGTTTCCCAGGAGAAACTTTGACAGTGTATCGTACCATGCCCTAGGCGTCTGTTTAAGGCCATAGAGAGCGCTTTTCAGACGAAAGACATGGGTAGGACGATCAAACTATACAAATCTTTCCAGTTGACTGAAATAAAGAACTTTATTCAGCTCGCCATTTAGAAATGCAATTTTCATATCCATTTGATAGACCGTCATGTTCTGACTTGCAGCATTGTCGAGAAACATTCTGATAGCTTCAATATAAACAACCAGAGCGAACGATTCCTCTAAATCAATGCCTTCCTGTAGACGATATCCCTTAGCAACAAGCCTTGCCTTGTTTTCAGAACGACATCATGCTCATCAAGTTTCACTTTGAAGATTCACTTAGAGCTATAGTCATTGCACAATCTGGAGGTAGTATCAATTCCCATACTTCAATTCGATCGAAATTGCGAACTTCATCTTGCATCACATTATCCCAACAGTCTTTAGAGATAGCATTCTTGAAATCTTTGAGTTCAACTTTGGATAGTACGGAATTATAACAGCACCACAAGGCATGGGTGGTAAGTTTCCTTCGTGTGAACACCGATTGAGAAGGATTCCCAATAATGTTGTCAATCGGATAATCATTGGTCTGTTTTATGAGATTTTGATGTGGTTGAGGGTAGGAACCTGAACACACCGTGTTTGTATCCCTTGAAGAAGATGTCTCAACAGAGGATTCAGAAGCAAACATGTTTTGAACGGAGCATCTTCACGAGGAGCAAATGAATTCACTTCAAAAGAATTGTCGACTGCAGTGCCTTGATGTACTGAAGGAGATTGAAGATTTGACGATGATGGTGAATAACTTGCAGATGGAGCATCTTGATCAATTCAAGTAGACACCGATGGACCATTTGAGTTGTACAGAACCAGAGTAGCGGCAGCTCGTGGTGTCTGTGTATCATCAGTAGGTGTCTCAAAGTATTCATCAAACATTTGGTCAAACTAGATCTTCAAATGCTCATTTGTAGGTGATACATAAGGTACATGCAGGAGCGGGATTCTGTACAAGACCTGAACTGATTGATTCAGGAGACAAAAGTTTAGACGTGGGTCCTGCACTGATGTGTACAGGAGCAATTTGCTCAGTCAGCTCAACGAATGTGACGTGAATGGTTACCAAGATTTATCGGGTTCGATTGTTGTAGATATCGTATCCTTTACTATCATGAATCAGCTCATGTGGAGTTTTGTTGTGAAGAGTATGTATCAAGTATCGGTTTTGGGTGTAACAAGCTGTAGCAATTGCTTCCGCACATAGAAACATCAGTGCCTTGGAGAATATTAGCATGGTTCGTGCAGCTTCTACAAGAGAACAGTTTCGTCTATCAACAATTCCATTCTACTGAGGAGTGCATGGGACACTTTACTGGTGGGTGATGCCAATACTTTCGTAAAATTAAACGAGTTGTTTGATGATAACCTCCGTTCCATCATTTGACCAGATGATTCTGTCGGTTTTGTTGAGTCTTGCTAGCAGCTGTTTGATGAGTTTTATGATAACCTCTGGAGTCACGTCCATGGTTCTCAAAAACCTTACCCATGTAAACCGAGAATAGTCGACGACTATCACTAGAACATACTTCTTCCCAGTTATACTTTGCATTTTCATTGGTTCACATAGATCCATGTGAAGGGAGTGAAGAACCTCCATGATGGTATTGACAGTTTTGGATTTGTGAGTATGCTTCTTTCTTTTTCCCAGTTGACAAGCCGAACGAAGATGTTCTTTTTCGAACTTTAAACTAGGTAGACCTCATACAAGATCATTGTGAGCAAGATCATTGATGGTACCAAAGTTCAAGTGATTAAAACTTTGTTGCCATAGCCACGATTTGTTCTTTGAGGCCTTTGTGAGAGGGCAAATAGGAGAGGACCGCATCATGTCTTCGATAGAAAAAGGTGTATAGATTTGTGCCATGACTGTCTTTAAGAAGATCAATACCATCCAATTCTCAGACGAAGCATGTGTAATTTCTGAAGGCAATCTTCAAGATCGGAATCAAGATATTGACCAACAGAGAATAGATTATGCCCAAGTCCTTCCACGTAGTATACCCAGGAAATTAGCTGTCACCAGAGACATAATCTCCATAACCTATAATTACCCCAAAATGGTAGTTCTCGAATCTAACTATCCCGATAAACTTATTCACGAAATTCTCGAGCCCTGAGCGATCCCCAATCATAGGTTTAGAGCAGCCTGAGTCCAAATATCAAAGGACGAAATGTACGACCTGCATTTGGAAACAGACGAGAGCAGAAAATTTGGAGTGTTGGATCCCCAATTTGAGTTGGGTTCCAGTTGGTTAGTACAAACAAGTTCTGGAGCCACTAAGACCTTAGGTGCATTCGTTTCAATGGTGGAAATTTCACTAGTAGATGCAATGGGCCTAGTTAAAGGACATAGGGTCTCCAAAGGGAAAGTTCTACTAGTTGGCTTCCATTCCTTAATAGGCACTACTTTAGAGTTAGTTATCCTAGTTAAAGGGAACTGTTCTCCTAAAGTGAATTTCCTTCCTGTGGGCTTCCATTGATAACCAATATTGGAAAACAGTTTACCTGTTGCTTTCCAAATTTGCTTACTTTGTTTAGCTCTCCAAACTTTCTTAACTGGGGTTTTGTTCAACGACTTCAGAAATTTCTCAACACATTTGTAACACCCCAACCCGATAAGGGTAGAAGTATTACATTACAGTGACATATCAGAACAAACACAAGCATATGATTTATAAATACATAAGAAATTCAGGGTTACAAATGAAAAATCTGAAACTACAAGGTTACCAAACAATAAATACTATGTCTAATAAAGTGAAACTTTATCTAATCGTCTCTAGTCCAAAGCATAGTCTTCTAAGTCCAGTCACGCTCTCTTCCCATAACCCAGCTTCCTACTAAAACCTGCCGCAGGAAAAAGGAAATGCGGCTGAGCTTAAAAAGCCCAGTGAACAGATACATATACAAAGCAATGATAATGAAACAGAACTGATATATAGTGCATTGGGGAAATAGAGTAAGGAATAGATAAAAGAGAAATAGAATAGAAAGAAGAAAGGATAGTCATCTACCACGAGCCCAAAAACTCAAAGTCATATATCTCAAAATCATAAGCCGTCAATACCATAATTCTTCATAATCATGTAGAGGGGAGTCCTCTCAGATAATCAGATAATATGAGGGGTGTCCTCATTCTTCAATGGGTGGAGTAGCTAGCTCCCAGAAATTGTGAAAGGCGTGTATTGCACACAGCACCAGTCACCTCAAAGTCAACTCAAAGTCATAGTTAAATCCACTAAACAGATCAGATCTAGGATTGCAATCCATACGCCCCTTACTCAAAGTCAATCTCAAAGTCATATACTCAAAGTCATAATAGCCGGCAGATAATCATAAAAGGGACGGCGTGAGAAATCACTCACCCACACATGAGTCATGCCAGTGGTGCATCACAGACATGCCTATGGTACCTCCATAGGTAGGGAAACATAAATGGCTCGGGTATCAAACTAAGAGTCAGGTCTCAAAGTCATACAAAAAGGTCATATAGCAAAAGTTTATCTCAAGGTCATGTCTCAAAGTCATCTCAAAATCATAATATCAGAAGTCATATCAATGGTTCAGAATATCCAAGGTTCATTCCCAATGGTTCATTTCAAAAGATTCGTTATTAAGTTTCGTAAGTTCCAAAATAAAATGTGAAAGAGTTAAGAGAAAATAGATTTTAAAACTTCAATAGTCATTACCCATTTCATCTCAAAGATCTCCCTTTTTAAACATTCGTCATAAAAGCCAATTAATCCTTCATTTAAAATGGTTTCGTTCCAAAATCATAGAGTGTCATTTCAAAACAGTTTCCTTCCATAACATCAAGTTATATTTTCAAAAGGTTTTCATATCAAATTATCATAAAAGATGAACCAGAGATATCGGATATTCAAGGGTCAGAAATCATAGCAACGAAATCACATCAGAAGCTAACAAATCAAAGTTTAACAGAAATCAGAGGAAGTTCACAACAGAAGGAAACATAGCAATGGCTTGGGGAATCTTAACTGAATCATAGCTCAAGGTCATAAGAAGAATATAGGAGCCCTTACTGAAAAGGCAGAGTATCCGTACCTTATTACGAAAGCACAATTAGAAACAAGCACAGAATAAGGAATAGCTCAAGATCTTTTCTTCTTCAAACCTAGAGGAAAAGAGGGGGAATCATAATTCATTCTCAAATTCATGTCTTTCCACTTAAGGTAACTTTCCGCTTTTAGCAGGTTTCCATAATTAGTAAGTTTCTACTTTTAGAAAGTTTCCATACTTAGAAAGTTAAATCATTATTATTGGTAATAAGATATCTTTTAACATAATTACACCTTTAGTCCTTGGGGTTTCATAACTTTGCATTTTATACCCTTTACCTTCCAAAATTACACTTTAAACCTTTTAGTATTCAAAGTTACACATTAAACCCTTAACTTATCCATTTTACATAATGAGCACTTATTTTAAGATGTTATACGAATGGATACTCAAACTTTTATAATTTACACTTTAAGTCCCTCAAGTTATCAAGGTTACATATTTAACCCTTTAATTTACAATTACAATTTTTAATTCTTAATAATTACATATTATGCCCTTAAGTCATCAAAATGACACATAACCCCCTGAATATATTAATTTACTCAAAACAGCTCCAAGTTTCCAGAATTTACATGTTTAGTCCCTCTCTTTCAATTATTTTCAAAACAAACCCTAATTAGGTTTAAAATACATTTTAACCCTTTAAAATACAAAAATTACATATGGTACCCTTAGGTTACATTTCATTCGAATAGTACACAGCCCAAAATAAGTTCTAAAAATAACCCTTAAGTTTTAAAAGTTACAAAACTCACCCAAAACCTTTATATCAAATCGTATAAACATAAAATACCAAAATCAAAAACCCTAACCAACTCTAATTCATTTTTAATCATCACCTCATCAATAAATGTCATTTAATGTCACAAAACAAACCCTAGATCCAAACCCTAAGTCACACGAATTTTATTTTCTTTTTCCTTTTATACGTTTTAATAAAAATTCAATAAATCAAAATAATTTCGAAATACAAGATTTAGGCCATGACAATTCTTTCCAACATTTTTCCAGATCATAACACATCATAATAAGCCTATAATAATTTTATTAATAATTATTCTGGATCGGATCATATATTTCACAATTAAACATGTTTTTAGGGTTTTAAATCACGAAAATGATGTAGAGCATGCATGGATCGAATCAACCATTTTATTTGATGTTTATATGATGTAAGGGACCTGAGAAAAATACCAAACCAAGATTTGAACGTGTAGAGAGGCTGTACGAATTGTTGTATATGCGATTGGACAAAAACGAACCAAAAATCCACACGACTCCAAAAGCTTCTCCACGACCTTTCTATCATTTTTCCCAGAGTATACATGATATGAGGATTATGAGAAAAATCATAAACGAATTTTAGAGAGGTCGAATAAATCACAATCGATCTTACCTTATTTTTAGGGTTCGACAAAAGAAATCAAAACCACGATCGTACCAAGCTTCAACAATTCGAATGGGTATTTTTCTAGGGCTCTTTGGATGTTGTTTGATCACAGAAAAATGCCTTGGATTGATGGGGTGGTCGAATGGAGGCCAAACTAATTTTGTGTGTGTTTGTTTTAGGGGCGGCACAATTAGGGTTTTGGAGAAAATATGGATTGACTCTTTTGAAGTGATAAATGCCGATCCTAGGGGAGGGCTTGGGCCAAAAGTTTCGGCCATATTGATGGAGGAACAAAATTTGTGATTATCTTCCATATTTAAAAGATTTAAACCATTTTAAAATCAAATTAATATCCATTTTATGTCATTCGGCACTTTAGGGGTATTTTGGTAATTTTACCACTTGTACAAATGTTAAATGAAGTTGTTAAAATTATTTGGATACATAACTTGTGCATTGTTTGAAGTTTGGGATTTATTTGGATATTTAATAAGCTTTTAATTAACTTTTAAATATGTAGGGGCATTTTGGTCATTTCACATGCTCTCAGATTTTAGGTGTTACAACTTCTTCCCCTCTAAAAAGAAAATTTCATCCTCGAAATTTGAAGTCGCAAAGTTAAACGATGTCGTAGTAAATCGCAAAAGGTCATTACAAACATTCTCACGCTCGGAGAGGTTCTTCCAAAAGATCTTTGGACCAACTGGTTTCTCATGACAGTTTCAGATTTCTCAGAAGGGCATATCATATTGAATTTGAATCAAAAGGATAATGTACCAAACATAACGGATGATAAACGAATTCTCCAGGAAGAGGTATAAAATTCATAGGATTTCAACGAATTGATTTGGCGAATCAGATGAGAATACATTTAATTTTAGCAAATATGGGGTGATATACGGTTTAACCCTTCAGCTTCTCAGATAGTCTCGGCTTTTAGATAACCTTCCAAAGGTATTCTCATAAACAAACAGATCTCGTTTCCTCAAAGTCCACAATCACATATTTTACTCATAGTAGATCATAATGAACAACTTCACGAGTGCGAATCGTATACGGAAAGAAAGCATATCGTTAGATATCGTCAACGGCAGAAATTTCATAATGGAACCTAAGATCTTTATCAGAAGTTGCAAAGATCAGCAAAACACGTGTCGAGAGTCCAAACGTATCGAATCGTATAACAAGGACAGCATAATCAAACGTATAGGTAGAATGAACCTAAAGTCTCACTAAACTCAGATGATCTTGATCAGATGCCAGAATTCTAAAGCTTCTAAGGCACTCCTCGAAATATCACATGCCCACCATAAGTGCACGTTATATGATGTAAGTATTATCACGTTGGCCAGGCGTCATAATACTGGCATCATATACATATGCCCTCATGATGATCATACTTTATCTCAAGTCGTGAACACCCAACTTATCTAAATCCACCTAGTCCACCTATAGTCTCAGAGGTCACCAAAATCAAACAACATAACTAAGAGAACGAAATTACTCGAAGAGTAACGGAGATCCGAGAATGTCATTCAAAATTAAGGTACGTCATCAATAGCGTCAATCCTTTACAGCATCATCTCGTCTAACACAATGTCCGCTTCAAAATCCGTCCACTCATTTACAATTTCAAAATTTCTTCCAAGTTGGAGCAGTCTGTTTACTCTTGTTCATCTTACCTCATGATTAAGAGAATTTAAAATTCGAGTCTGGTTCCTCAAGCCTTCAGCAACTCTTCTTGGTACCGTGGCGTCGTAGCGGCAGTCTCTGACACGATCACTGTGCATCCCTCCATCCGCAGGTCTGCTTCTGCTCTCAATTCATCTTAGTACAACTAAAATGAATAGAGAAATAAGACTGCGTGTCTTCGACAGGTCTTCTAACATAGCTCCAGGTCTTAAGGTACATGCTGTTGTTGTCGACTCCAGGTTATGTGTTGAATGGTTCGTCTTCTTTGGTCTGGTTGTCTTGATGCCCAAACTGAAATCTTCACGTGTTGCGCGATGCATGATTGAGCACTATCCTAGTTCCTCACTTCTTCTTGTATGCTTCTTCCATGGTAATACTTGTCGCAACCATCTTCTACGACTCTTCCACCAAGTTTCTAACTCCAATAACGATCTTCGATCTTGGTCCTTCTTGTGAAAGCTCTGTCTTTACATTATACAGGGTAGTGTTGTCTATTATGCTTTCTGAACGTCAATCAAATTTCTCTTTCAGAACAAAGGGTCGTCTCACCAATAATCTCTATGTTCTTCTTTCGTTTTAGAACACAACACAATGTCATACTATGACAATTTGTCCAAAACACGCGAAAAACATGGTCATTCTAGCCAACACCATTGGCATCATTCAAGTTCATAAATGTTATAACGAGTGCAAAGGCAACTTCAGAAATCATCTCAGGAAATTTTCACATCGCCTTCTGTCTTCTTCAAGAACTGAAATACTTCACAAAGGTTACTCTCGGTTAGTTAACCCCATTCTTAGAAGTTCTTGTGGTTGCTTCCCCAGTCCTTCAAATCTAAAATGAGGCAATCAGATGCGGAGTTTCAAAGGAAAACCAAATAATTATTGATACGCGGAAACAGATAATGATTAGTGATAGTGGTACGTTTAAGTTCACGATAGTCGATACGTCATCGCATACTTCTCTTGTTCTTCTTCATAAACAAACGAGAGCATCCAAAGAGAATCACAAGGGTTAACAAAAATCATATTCCATCAGTTCCTTCAAATACTCAACTTTTATAGCACCATGGTTTCTTCAACTGAGATCAGTTAAATGCCCACTCTACTTCCTAAGCAGGAAGGAGTACCAAAAGGTTCATCAGAGAATACCGGAAAATCTTCGTACAACAAAATATTTCCCAATAGCAGAACTTTCCAAGGGTTGATAATAATGGTTTTCAGGAAAACTTGGTAATCACATGAGTTTGGGGTAGGTGTTTCCATAGTGACAGAAATTTTAGCAGATGTAGAGAGTCATCATAATGGAATAGGGTGAAGCAGATTTTTAAGGTCACATTTCAGATATGGTAGTCTATGGTATCTTCACGAATAGCCATTCAGTCCAAAAGTCCGTACAATCAGACATCTCAAAGTCAAAGGATTCATAGAGTGAATACAGTCGTCAAATCATACAGATAGTTCATATATCAGAGTCGAGTACATGGTTCAACAAAAATGTTGGGATGGATAAACGAATAGTTCAATGAGTGGGAATTTCGTTTAGCTTCTTAGCATAAGTAGCAGGCAGGATGTGTATCATTGGTAATACGAATATCGTATAATCGTCAATTGTGAAAGGTACAGAATCTCAGTTATCAGCATCATCATGCTTAGTTAACAAATCCATATAGAGATAGTATTTACATCATACCCTTCCAAAGGAAACGGTTGGCAGAACAAGGTTCATCATTCAAAGAGAGGAAACAAACTTCTCATATTCGTGGTTCATAATTACCAGGATTCTCATAGGAGTAATAATGGATCATATAGAGTTAAGTAGTATCGGATGATACATTCATACCCAGCATAAGTAATGAATTTACAGAATGTGTCGAACACATTGTGGTTGAATGACCTACGATGTGGTCGAAAAGGTGTCAAACAGCTTATCAAACAAATCGGAGGCGGAGATCAAAATCTGAAGGTGAAACTTAAATGTGTAAGGTATCCAGGTAGCCTCCCGAGGTATTCCAAACTTACTTGGTTACTAAGCTTAAGTTGCAAAACTTCTAACTTCTGAAACAAGGGTCCTTATAAGGCTTATCCAAGAGCAAAGGCACGATCAGAGTGATACGGAAGCAAATGATACTTACATAAACGTCTTAGTCTACCCATTCCTCACTGGTAATAACTTGGGTTCCTATGGGGAATCCTAAGGTAAAGTTCCAAAGGTTGTCTTATGAGCGCCTACAGTGGAAACTTAGGGGTCCAAACTTCACAGGTCAAGGGTAAATGTATTACGAATCGCAGCCTGGCTCTGATACCATAATTGTAACACCCCAACCCGATAAGGGTAGAAGTATTACATTACAGTGACATATCAGAACAAACACAAGCATATGATTTATAAATACATAAGAAATTCAGGGTTACAAATGAAAAATCTGAAACTACAAGGTTACCAAACAATAAATACTATGTCTAATAAAGTGAAACTTTATCTAATCGTCTCTAGTCCAAAGCATAGTCTTCTAAGTCCAGTCACGCTCTCTTCCCATAACCCAGCTTCCTACTAAAACCTGCCGCAGGAAAAAGGAAATGCGGCTGAGCTTAAAAAGCCCAGTGAACAGATACATATACAAAGCAATGATAATGAAACAGAACTGATATATAGTGCATTGGGGAAATAGAGTAAGGAATAGATAAAAGAGAAATAGAATAGAAAGAAGAAAGGATAGTCATCTACCACGAGCCCAAAAACTCAAAGTCATATATCTCAAAATCATAAGCCGTCAATACCATAATTCTTCATAATCATGTAGAGGGGAGTCCTCTCAGATAATCAGATAATATGAGGGGTGTCCTCATTCTTCAATGGGTGGAGTAGCTAGCTCCCAGAAATTGTGAAAGGCGTGTATTGCACACAGCACCAGTCACCTCAAAGTCAACTCAAAGTCATAGTTAAATCCACTAAACAGATCAGATCTAGGATTGCAATCCATACGCCCCTTACTCAAAGTCAATCTCAAAGTCATATACTCAAAGTCATAATAGCCGGCAGATAATCATAAAAGGGACGGCGTGAGAAATCACTCACCCACACATGAGTCATGCCAGTGGTGCATCACAGACATGCCTATGGTACCTCCATAGGTAGGGAAACATAAATGGCTCGGGTATCAAACTAAGAGTCAGGTCTCAAAGTCATACAAAAAGGTCATATAGCAAAAGTTTATCTCAAGGTCATGTCTCAAAGTCATCTCAAAATCATAATATCAGAAGTCATATCAATGGTTCAGAATATCCAAGGTTCATTCCCAATGGTTCATTTCAAAAGATTCGTTATTAAGTTTCGTAAGTTCCAAAATAAAATGTGAAAGAGTTAAGAGAAAATAGATTTTAAAACTTCAATAGTCATTACCCATTTCATCTCAAAGATCTCCCTTTTTAAACATTCGTCATAAAAGCCAATTAATCCTTCATTTAAAATGGTTTCGTTCCAAAATCATAGAGTGTCATTTCAAAACAGTTTCCTTCCATAACATCAAGTTATATTTTCAAAAGGTTTTCATATCAAATTATCATAAAAGATGAACCAGAGATATCGGATATTCAAGGGTCAGAAATCATAGCAACGAAATCACATCAGAAGCTAACAAATCAAAGTTTAACAGAAATCAGAGGAAGTTCACAACAGAAGGAAACATAGCAATGGCTTGGGGAATCTTAACTGAATCATAGCTCAAGGTCATAAGAAGAATATAGGAGCCCTTACTGAAAAGGCAGAGTATCCGTACCTTATTACGAAAGCACAATTAGAAACAAGCACAGAATAAGGAATAGCTCAAGATCTTTTCTTCTTCAAACCTAGAGGAAAAGAGGGGGAATCATAATTCATTCTCAAATTCATGTCTTTCCACTTAAGGTAACTTTCCGCTTTTAGCAGGTTTCCATAATTAGTAAGTTTCTACTTTTAGAAAGTTTCCATACTTAGAAAGTTAAATCATTATTATTGGTAATAAGATATCTTTTAACATAATTACACCTTTAGTCCTTGGGGTTTCATAACTTTGCATTTTATACCCTTTACCTTCCAAAATTACACTTTAAACCTTTTAGTATTCAAAGTTACACATTAAACCCTTAACTTATCCATTTTACATAATGAGCACTTATTTTAAGATGTTATACGAATGGATACTCAAACTTTTATAATTTACACTTTAAGTCCCTCAAGTTATCAAGGTTACATATTTAACCCTTTAATTTACAATTACAATTTTTAATTCTTAATAATTACATATTATGCCCTTAAGTCATCAAAATGACACATAACCCCCTGAATATATTAATTTACTCAAAACAGCTCCAAGTTTCCAGAATTTACATGTTTAGTCCCTCTCTTTCAATTATTTTCAAAACAAACCCTAATTAGGTTTAAAATACATTTTAACCCTTTAAAATACAAAAATTACATATGGTACCCTTAGGTTACATTTCATTCGAATAGTACACAGCCCAAAATAAGTTCTAAAAATAACCCTTAAGTTTTAAAAGTTACAAAACTCACCCAAAACCTTTATATCAAATCGTATAAACATAAAATACCAAAATCAAAAACCCTAACCAACTCTAATTCATTTTTAATCATCACCTCATCAATAAATGTCATTTAATGTCACAAAACAAACCCTAGATCCAAACCCTAAGTCACACGAATTTTATTTTCTTTTTCCTTTTATACGTTTTAATAAAAATTCAATAAATCAAAATAATTTCGAAATACAAGATTTAGGCCATGACAATTCTTTCCAACATTTTTCCAGATCATAACACATCATAATAAGCCTATAATAATTTTATTAATAATTATTCTGGATCGGATCATATATTTCACAATTAAACATGTTTTTAGGGTTTTAAATCATGAAAATGATGTAGAGCATGCATGGATCGAATCAACCATTTTATTTGATGTTTATATGATGTAAGGGACCTGAGAAAAATACCAAACCAAGATTTGAACGTGTAGAGAGGCTGTACGAATTGTTGTATATGCGATTGGACAAAAACGAACCAAAAATCCACACGACTCCAAAAGCTTCTCCACGACCTTTCTATCATTTTTCCCAGAGTATACATGATATGAGGATTATGAGAAAAATCATAAACGAATTTTAGAGAGGTCGAATAAATCACAATCGATCTTACCTTATTTTTAGGGTTCGACAAAAGAAATCAAAACCACGATCGTACCAAGCTTCAACAATTCGAATGGGTATTTTTCTAGGGCTCTTTGGATGTTGTTTGATCACAGAAAAATGCCTTGGATTGATGGGGTGGTCGAATGGAGGCCAAACTAATTTTGTGTGTGTTTGTTTTAGGGGCGGCACAATTAGGGTTTTGGAGAAAATATGGATTGACTCTTTTGAAGTGATAAATGCCGATCCTAGGGGAGGGCTTGGGCCAAAAGTTTCGGCCATATTGATGGAGGAACAAAATTTGTGATTATCTTCCATATTTAAAAGATTTAAACCATTTTAAAATCAAATTAATATCCATTTTATGTCATTCGGCACTTTAGGGGTATTTTGGTAATTTTACCACTTGTACAAATGTTAAATGAAGTTGTTAAAATTATTTGGATACATAACTTGTGCATTGTTTGAAGTTTGGGATTTATTTGGATATTTAATAAGCTTTTAATTAACTTTTAAATATGTAGGGGCATTTTGGTCATTTCACATGCTCTCAGATTTTAGGTGTTACAACATTTATCATGATTACTCGAAATTATGCATTCATTACATGTTTTGCAACGTGAATTAGGTTTTGAATTATGACTCATTTTGCTCAAGTTGGACTTAATGTTCCTCATGTGGTCGTCTACTTTCTTTTTAGGAACACTTTTAGCATGTGAAGTCCTATAATTCCTTCTATTTCTCCTTGGTTTAGACTCTCTAGCTTTAGTGTCACTATTTACTTCTGTAGACGGACTAATGTGAATTTTAGTCTTTTTCACTTCCGGTTGCTGAACATGTTTTGATGTGTTGGGATCTGAAGTTTCCAAGGGTACCACAAAGGTAACATGCTTGTTCTTAGTCATAAATGATGATGCAGTAGACCTATCTCGCATGTTATCCGTCTTAGGACATGTACCAATAGCATATTCTAAGAGTTCCTGAGATCTATTAGTGAGAAAGCAGGCATCTACAACAGTACTATCCAGTGGTTTCTCTATCCTATCCTCTTCAATGGTTTCACGAAGCAAGTCAAGGCACTCCTTAAGATGTTTAAGATTGTCACTATGAACTAACTTATTATTCCTAAGGGGAAGAGGAATATACACAGCATCACAAGCATATTTCTTGCACACACGAACCTTGGGAATCACATTTTCACTAGTGATGATTGGCATTTTCCCTTTCACCTGAGTCTTTAGATTCTCAATTTCTTTAAGCAAAGAAGTTATCTTTTCATTGTTTATATCACATGTGATTTTAATTGAATCATATAACTCTTTGTAATGTTGTTTAACTTTCGAATTTTCAGCACGAAACCAATCATTTTCATATTGCAATTTATTGATGGTATCTTGAAATTGAAAATTCTGAGAATCTATAGACTGTGGTTTTTGGGTGCCAATCATATCACTCTCGTTAGACTTCAATTGGGCAATTTGAACCCTCAGTTTCCTAATCGTGTTAGTGTGAGCTTGAATTTTTTCATCACGTTTGGCTAATTCAATATATGCATCAAATTCAGGAGCATCCGAATATGTCTTGGCATTTGAGATTTTAATTCTTTCTTCTAAATGTTGACACTTTAATTGCAAATTAAGATTATCAACCTCTAGTTTTGACAAATGCCTGACCATGTTATCATGGTCATCGTTTTGAATTTTCTCACTCAATTTTAAATTCTCCCCCTCAAGCTCAACAACACGATTCTGGAAAACATTCAATGCAATAGACATCTCATGAAATTGGCAGGCAGATAGTGCAGAATCAGTAGCAGTATAAAATACATCCTGTGCAATACATTTAGCAATCAAATTCTCATTCATGATGAGAATGTTTTTCCTCGCAATTTCATTGCATTTAAGATCAATTGCCAATTGTTTACCCTCATTTTCCACAGCTTTGAAAATATTTTTCATTTCAGTTACATCTTTGTTTAGGGTTTTTTGAAGACCCTCAAAATGTTCGTGGAGAAGTTCAAAAAATGGCATGACCTCTGTTAAATAGCATTGTTTTGTTTGTTCAAAACCTCTTTCCCCTTCAGTAATACCCGTTGGTGTTATTCTCTTTTTACATGTTTTATCAAAATCAGCGAATAATTGACCAAGGACATATAAGGCAATTAGTGTATTATTTTGCGTAGGGAGGGTGAAAGGAACAAGATGCCGTGGTGTGTTAATGGGATATATCGTTGGGTCAGCTATCCTAAAAACTGTACATGTTTTCTTTTTGCTTTCATCTTTTCTATGTCTATGTTCTAGAAGACTTGCTCTGGAGTAAATTTCTTTTGTGGGACAAAGACAGCTAATTGATTATCTTCAGAGTAATCATAATTGTACAAGATTTTATTAGCTATGCACAGGGGATCCCTTAATTTCTCAGCTAGTTTTTCTCTGGTTCTATCTTCTATCTCATTGCCCTCATCATCGGATGTAGCTTCAGGAGGGGCATGATTAGGCTCAAGCATAATGTTTGCATCATATAATGCCAGTTGTGCACCTATACCTCTTCTAAGGAAATTGGTTTTTGGCTTAGTAGAATCCTTCTCACTATGATTATCACTCAACTTCCTATGTTTATGCATCATTTGAGCAGTTTGAATGGTTTAGCCTTGCGTGTATAACTTATCCTCAAGTTTATTTTTTAGCATTTTAAGACTAGAGAAATAATTTAGGAGTTTTGTTTCCTTCTCTTTGAAATCATGTTTGAGTGTGTTTAAGCCTTTTTGAATCTCTTGTTTTTGTTTAACAGTTTGATCCAGTTGTTTTTGCAAAGATTGTAACTCCATTTTCAATGTTTCTCACTTAAGATTATTTTCAGATATGTATGCACGCATTTGCCATTCCATGTTCTGCTCACGTCCAGTGAGTTCAAATCTAGCACGTTGTTCGTACATTGCCACTTAATCCTTAAGGATATTAAATCTAGCAGTCAAGGAGTCATCAGGGTTATAGGCAGTGTTCTCATGCAACACACAATCATCATTTAAAACAGAAGATGCGCTACATTGTACAACAGACACTTCATTGTGTTTCATATGTTGTTCACATGGGTCAACATTGCTATTTCCCATGTCAACAACATCTGAATCGACATCGTTTGTCGGTTGTACTTTGTTAGGAATCTTTTGTTCATCAACCATGTTACACAGTTCGAGTACCTTAGCACATGACACATGTTCTTTTACCGGTCTGATATATGCATCCACATCACGTGTAAGATTCATTGAACTGTTCGTTGTGTCAAGCTTATCAGTCTCTGATCCTCTGCCTTCGGTAACAACTGACCCAGCATCCGATGCTTTACCTGAATCCACAATATTATCACTTGATTGCTCCCGACATGCCTTCACCTTGTGTTCATGCTTGAGTTTGTGTTGTGCTCTTTTCATAATGTACTCCTTCACATTACCCCTGAGTTGGAGTAGTGTGACTTTGAAAACGTCAACTTCAATTCCCGTATGAGTAGCAAAGCTCTTTTTCGTCATTTGACTCTCATGATCATACTCCTCAGTGAATCATGAATCAATGAACGCTTGGAGTTCTTTGAGAATCACATCGTATGCTGCAGTGCAGCAGCTTTCAGAGAAATCTGCTCTGTCCATTTGTTGTTGCAGCTGATCCAAGTACAGGGTCATTGTGACAGTGAATGACTCAATGTCATGTCCAAAGAGTGTCACGAATGCACGTCTATATCCTCCAGAGTAACCTGATTGTTCAAAGAGACTTTTGATGTGGGAGTGAAGTAATCGAAAGCATTTTGTACAACTTTCAGTAATCGACGGTATAGGAGGATAAGTATCGGATCCTGCAACTCGAATGTTGTCTGAAGGAGTACTTGTCGTGGTGGACAGAGATATGTTGTTTAGTTGTGATTTGGTTTGGTTGATGCAATTTGGGCCTCGAAAATTTGGTGAAAATTTGGTCTAAAAACTTAAAACCTCAATAACTTCACTCCGGAGGTGATTTGGGCCTCGAAAAATTCGTTTCACGACTTTGTGGTGAAACCTCACAATATTCAGCCTGTTCCGGTCGTTTTGACAGGTATTTCGCTGAAAACGGAGTTACGGTTCAAAAGTTATGGCCGTTTGAAGTTTTGACGTAAAAAGTCAACTTTGGTCAACAGCTAAACAAGCAACTCGCTAGATTCCAACTCGCTAAAGTCACAACTCACTAGTCAGACAACTCGCTGGAGGCAACTCTCTAAGATCAACTCACTAGTCACAACTCGCTGCTTTTGACAACTCGCTATTTAGCAACTAGCTACTTAGCAACTCGCTGGAATCTGATCAACTCGCTGGAAACCAAATCTCAGGTCAGGAAACTCGCTAGACTGCCAACTCGCTAGACTGCCAACTGGCTAGTCTGATAACTCGCTACTGGTAGAGACAAAAGTGTCACTATCTAGTGATTTATCCTTTTATCCCAATATAGTAAACAGACAACTCGCTATCCCAGAACTACCAACTCGCTACGAAGAAAATAACACCGAGGACCAACTCGCTACTAACAATATCAACTGGAAATTCATCAAACACCAAACAAACAATTGATTCCTCCTAACCAAATGAAAAACTAAGTCCCTCTAACACTTCTAATCATGAAAGTACAACCATATCATCAAATAAATCAAGAACGAGATCAAACCATGGTGTTTACATAGAAAAACTATTCAAACCAAAAACAACCACAAAACCACAAACAAATCCGAATATCCAAGCCCCTAGGATGAAACCATGGCTCTTGATACCAATTGTAGGATACGTATAATCTTAAACACGTATGGTTTTATGTATAATGGATCGAATAGATGAAGAAATCTAGAGAGAAGTTAGAGAGAGAGAGAGAGTAAGAGTGTTGGGAGCCTTTGAGAGAAATATGAAATTGTATTAGCTTGTAATGAAAGGTCCAACCCTCTCCCTTGGGTGGGAGAAGGTATATATACTACAACTACTTGTGCTTCATGAAACGAGCTGTAGAGTGAGCTGACAGTGGGTAAAGACCCGACCCACTCTACGAATACTATTTACATATATTAACTACTATTACTAACTACTACGATAAATACTACGAGCTACACAATGCTAAACAATGCTCGGGGTGACCGAGTCTTCATATGAATAAACGTATTCCTAACAAAACCTTACACACCAATGTACACAACACAACTTCGTCGCAACTTAAGCACAACTTCTTCACACCAATTTACTTCACACCAATTCTTCTTTACACCTTTCTACTTCCTAACTCTTCTTCTTCACACCACTTGTTTCTTCACACCTTCACAACTTAGATCTATCCACTACCTCAAGATTTATACTTCTTCACAACTCCTAGGTTTCAAAGTCTTCTTAACTTCAAGGCTTCAACTTCTTTGTCTTCACAACTAATCTCTATTTCAATATACTATCACTTCTTATTTCTTCTACCACTAATCCTATGCACCTCTACTTCTTCACTTCTAGTACCACTTCACACCTTCAATAAATCTAGATCCTATATCTAAATCTAGCTAAACAATTAATATACTTTGTTCACCAAAGAATGAATGATATACAAGATGAAATGATCAAACAACTTAGATAGCAAGATGATACTAAGTTGTAATACTTCTAGTCTTGATAGATAGGAGTATTCTTCTCTTTGCACTTGAATGGATGAGGCTTTGAATCACTTGGAAACAAAGACTTATGAATTATATGATCAAAGGATTTTTAAGATAGAAATGGAGGTTTGAATCAGAGAGTTTTTAGTGCAAAAAGGTGGGGGAAAATTCCAGATTTAAGGTGGTATTTATAGGCAAAATTTTCTGACAACTGGAGCGTGCCGGTCCCCTTAAATCATGGCCGGTCCCCTTAAAATTAAGGGGACCGCCCCTTAAAATTAAGGCAAAAATTCCAGATTTTGTATTTTGTTTTTGAAATAATTATGTACAAAGATAGTTTGGATGTTTGACTTTTACTTGTATTTTAAAAACTTTTCCAGATCCTCTGGAGTCAAACATCGCATACCAATTTGGTGAACTAAATTAGCAAACCTTGTTGGGGGTAATGCTTTGGTAAGTAAGTCCGCTAATTGGTACTCAGTTCCCACAAAATATAGTTCAACTGTACCCTTATCGACAAGCTCCTTGATGAAATGATATCGGAGATCAATATGTTTGGACTTGCAATGATGGACTGTGTTGCAGGATATTGCGATGGCACTTTTGGAGTCAGAGTAAATCGGAATCTTATTGAATAGGTAGCCATAGTCTTTAAGTTGTGATCGCATCCAAGTGACTTGAGCACAACAAGCAGACATAGCTACGTATTCAGATTCTGTTGATGACAGTGAAGTGCAGTCCTGCTTCTTTGATTGCCAAGACACAAGCTTATCTCCAAGAAACTGTAATCCACCTGATGTACTTTTTTGCGTGTCTAAGCATCCTGCATGGTCAGAGTCTGAAAAAGCTATTAGTTCAAAACCAGAATCCTTCGGATACCAGATTCCCAAATGGATGGTTCCCTTTATGTATCGAAGGATTCATTTTGCCTCATTGAGGTGTTTTTTAGTTGGTTTAGACTGATAACACGAACACATATAGACAGCAAATACAATATCAGGTCTGCTAGATGTGAGATACATGAGGGACCCAATAATACTTCGGTATTTGGTAGGGTCAACTGGAGTCCCATGTATATCAGCATCTAGTTTTGTGGAATTGGCCATAGTTGTATTCGTTGTGTCACAACTTTGCATTCCATGTTTCTTTAAAATCTCAAGAGCATATTTAGACTGGTTTAGAATAATTCCATGGGGTGATTGATGAACTTGTAGTCCTAGAAAGAACGTAAGTTCACCCATCATGGACATTTCGAAATTATCTGTCATTAATTTTGCAAAATCAAGTGAGTAACGTTTGTTAGTTGATGCAAAAATAATGTCATCGACATAAATTTGAACAATTAATAAGTCCGCCCCGTATGTTTTTGTAAACAGTGTTGGGTCCACCGAGCCTAAAGTAAAGTTATTAGCCAACAAGAATGTAGATAGCTTGTCATACCACGCCCTTGGGGCTTGCTTGAGACCGTAGAGAGACTTCTTTAGCTTGTAGACATGATTAGGATGGTCTGGATCAACAAATCTGTGGAAAACTAGAAGGGGGGAGGGGTTGAATAGTTTTACGTCTTTTTGTTTTATAAAACTTTGCTTCTAAAGAATAGACGTAAATTTCAAAACTCTTTGATGCAAAAATATAGATACTAGTTTATTTACGTTTTTTGTATAAACACTACTTATATATAATGTTGAGTGAAAATTTATAATTTCATATATCACATATAAACATATATATGTATATGTGATTTAATATGAGTTTATGTACTTGGTTTGTTTGTATAAAATTAATGTTGTGAATGAAGCTTAGTTTGATCTTTATGTGAAATCAATATATGCACAACACAAGCAATAACAACTATATATGAAATGCTAACAAGTAAATAAATAAAGAGTGAGAGATGGAAAGATCAAACCGAGAGACAAAGGATTTATAGTGGTTCGGCTACAAGGACACCTTCCTTGCCCTACTCCACTCCCCGAGTCACCTACTCGAGAGTTTTCTTCACTAGATCAATAACCTCCCTTATGGCGGAGAAAACCTGTAGGATATCTATAATCTTAAACACGTATGGTTTTATGTATAATGGATCGAATAGATGAAGAAATCTAGAGAGAAGTTAGAGAGAGAGAGAGAGTAAGAGTGTTGGGAGCCTTTGAGAGAAATATGAAATTGTATTAGCTTGTAATGAAAGGTCCAACCCTCTCCCTTGGGTGGGAGAGGGTATATATACTACAACTACTTATGCTCCATGAAACGAGCTGTAGAGTGAGCTGACAGTGGGTAAAGACCCGACCCACTCTACGAATACTATTTACATACATTAACTACTATTACTAACTACTATGATAAATACTACGAGCTACACAATGCTAAACAATGCTCAGGGTGACCGAGTCTTCATATGAATAAACGTATTCCTAACAAAACCTTACACACCAATGTACACAACACAACTTCGTCACAACTTCTTCACACCAATTTACTTCACACCAATTCTTCTTCACACCTTTCTACTTCCTAACTCTTCTTCTCCACACCACTTGTTTCTTCACACCTTCACAACTTAGATCTATCCACTACCTCAAGATTTATACTTCTTCACAACTCCTAGGCTTCAAAATCTTCTTAACTTCAAGGCTTCAACTTCTTTGTCTTCACAACTAATCTCTATTTCAATATACTATCACTTCTTATTTCTTCTACCACTAATCCTATGCACCTCTACTTCTTCACTTCTAGTACCACTTCACACCTTCAATAAATCTAGATCCTATATCTAAATCTAGCTAAACAATTTATATACTTTGTTCACCAAAGAATGAATGATATACAAGATGAAATGATCAAACAACTTAGATAGCAAGATGATACTAAGTTGTAATACTTCTAGTCTTGATAGATAGAAGTATTCTTCTCTTTGCACTTGAATGGATGAGGCTTTGGATCACTTGGAAACAAAGACTTATGAATTATATGATCAAAGGATTTTTAAGATAGAAATGGAGGTTTGAATCAGAGAGTTTTTAGTGCAAAAATGTGGGGGAAAATTCCAGATTTAAGGTGGTATTTATAGACAAAAATTTCTGACAACTGGAGCGTGCCGGTCCCCTTAAATCATGGCCGGTCCCCTTAAAATTAAGGGGACTACCCCTTATAATTAAGGGGGCCGCCCAGCTATAACGGCCAGAAATTCTGTCTTTTAGTGGGGAAAGTTTATTTGGTGAAAAACTAACCGATTTTGGTTTAAAATTTGAATTCATATATTTAGTGTGATTAAAACATTTTTCTTTATTACCAAAAGTGTTTTTCAAAAATATATAATAAGTTTATATATTAAAATAAACTTTGTAATAATTAATTAAATACCCCTTTGATCTTATAATGCATTAGACACTTTGTTTATTCATACCTTAAGTGATTAGATAGTAAAAGTTATTATTTACTACTAAATACTTGTTTACGTCATGATCTTTGGTTTGATGGGTTTTCGTTTTGTGATTATCAAAACATAGAGATATCGAAAGATATGAATAAGGTTTTTAGTCATTTATTTATATCAACAAAATCCTTCAGGTTGACTGACATAAACCACTTCACGGAGTTGACCATTCAGAAATGCCATTTTCACATCCATTTGATAAACAACCATATTCCGATGAGCAGCGTATGCTAGAAAAATCCGTACAGCTTCAAGTCTAGCTACAGGAGCAAATGATTCTTCAAAATCGATTCCTTCTTCTTGAGAGTATCCTTTTGCTACCAAGCGTGATTTGTTACGTATGACAGTTCCTTCTGCATCCAGTTTGTTTTTCCAGATCCATTTCAAGCCAATGACAATGACTCCTTCAGGTTTTTCAACCATTTCCCAGACTTCCAATCTTTGAAATGATTCAAATTCCTCTTGCATAGATTCAATCCAGTTGACGTAAGTCATAGCTTCTTTGACGTTCTTTGGCACGGTTTCACATACTATGAGTGCGTATATGCAAGTTTCACCGTCTGTGTGAAGTCGTTGTCTTGTCATAATTGGTGCATCTGGATGGCCAATAATTTGAACTAAGGGGTGATCTCTAGTCCATTTGTGTGTCGAAGGGTGAAGTTGATAAGTATCTCGCAAGTGAGCAGGATCCAAATTCCGTGTAGACGACTCAGCATTGTCAGGGACAAGTGGAGCCGGTGCAAATGGGTTAAAGAACGGTTATGGGTCATGCTCTGCGGTTTGGGGAACTGATATAGGTCTTGAGTCTCCAGCTGATTGTTGTGAGTTGGACCCGGTTTGTTCTGTAGTTGTTGGAGATACAATTGGAGGATCGTCTCTTCCAACAGTTGTTGTTGTTTGTTGAGGTGAATCAGGTACTTGATGGTGATCAAGATGTGCAGCGGAATTTGGTGAGACCTCAGATGGACGGTTATCAATCGTATCGTCAAACAATGGAACAAACAAGGTTTCCACTTCTTTACGGGAGATTGACAATTGTTCAGCCGAAGATTCTAGAAAGTTTAGACAGTTGGATGCGGGTCTTAAGCTGTTTTGCTCAGAAGCCATTTGAGTGAGTTCATCGAAATTAGCATGAATAGTCTCTTGAATTTCTCTTGTACGACGATTCCATATCCGAAAGCCTTTTGAATTTTCACAGTATCCAACAAATATTCCAATGTCAGCCTTTGCTTTAAGTTTACCTAGATCATCACGATCATTAGCTGGATAACATAGAGCTCCAAATACATGAAAGTAATTGATGTTCGGTTTCCTTTTGTAAACAATCTGATAAGGGGTTTTGTGATGGTGTTTTGTGATCATACAACGGTTTTGAGTGTAAAATGCGGTTGAAACAGCTTCCGCCCATAAGTAATCCGGTAATTTAGCATTGATTAACATCGTTCTTGCAGCTTCCACTAATGTTCTGTTGCGTCTTTCGACTACTTCATTCTGTTCGGGTGTTCTTGGAATGGATGTTTGATGTTCAATTCCCACTTTCTCAAAATACGACCTCAGAGTCTGATTCTTAAATTCTGTGCCGTTGTCAGTTCTAACAATTCTGACTGTGTTGCGCAGCTGAACTTGTATTTTTGTGAGAAAGGTGATGATCATTTGAGGAGCTTGATCTTTACTTCAAAGAAAATAAACCCAAGTCCAACGGGAGTAATCATCAACAATTACTAAAATGTAGCGTTTACCGTTGATACTTTGAACACACATCGGACCACACAAATCCATATGAAGCATGTGTAAAGCATGATTAGTACTGTGTTCAGTTTTTGAAGGAAAATGAGCACAGGTACTTTTGCCTTGTTCACAGGCTGGACATAAGTGATCTTTGGCATAACGGAATCTTGGAAAGCCATCAACCAATTTGTGACGAGCGAGTTCAGTCATCGTTTTGAAATTCAAGTGAGAAAGGCATTTGTGCCATAACCATGATTTAGTCGTTTCAACTTTGGATAGAAGACAAATCGGTGATGAAGCAATCATGTCAGACATTGAAATTGTGTAGAGGTTAGTGCCACGCTTTCCTGACATCAGATCATTTCCTTGTAGATCACGAACAAAACAAGTTTTCTCTCGAAATGCTACTTCTAGATCCCCATCACAAAATTGACCGACTGAAAAGAGGTTGTGACCCAAGCCTTCAACATAGTAGACTCTGCTAATTTCAATATTCCCATTCACGTAGTCACCGTAACCCATGATTAAAGCGTATTGATCATTCCCGAATCTGACAGTTCCGATAAACTTTGAAACAAAGTTGACTAACAATTTGAGATTGCTTGTCATGTGTCGGGTGCAACCACTATCAACAATCCAGAGAACAATCTGAACCACCTGCATCACAAGAAGACGACGAGGATGGAACAGAGGTAATGGTGGAACCCGAGGAAATGGTGGGTTCCTGTTGGTTGGAAGCACAAATATTCAACAGTTTAGGAATCCATTTAAAATTTGGTTTGTATTATAACCAACGTTGCCAGTTCCAACTAGTTTTTGCTTTATTTTTGGTAAATTCACTAACTTTTGGCTTGTTCCTAGAATTGTTGTTATCTGCTATGGGGGTAACTACAACATCATTTGAAATAGTAGTTGGCGGTTTTCCTAAGGTAGACTTAGAGGCAGTAGTGGGCCTAGAAGGAATGCCTGACCTATGTTTCTTGTGATGATTTAAGAGAGTATTAGCTACACATTTTGTATGATCACCAGATAACACACTTTGACGACAAAACACACAAGATGCATTAATATTCAAAACATTCAAAGGTTCATCATTCGTTACAATTAGATTTTGATTACAATTTGCCAGATTAGAATCTAAATCAGATGCAACATAAGTTTTATTCAAATTCCTAAGGTGAGCTTCTACTTCTTGCACTTCTAGTGTTCCTCTTTTACGTTGCCAGAACCTAGTCTTCCTAGTCTTCTTAATGCTTTTTGTCTTGGGTCTGCTAACGCTTTTAGCGAAAACTAGTCCTGTAGAAGTGGAAGAGCTAACATTAGAATTCTGAGCGTTATTACCCTTATATGTTTTGTCTATGTTAAACATTCCTGGTGCTATCACTGTGGTGTCAACAAACTTGCCTTTTTGAAGTAGCGTAATTTTCTCTTTCAAATCAATGATGATGTGATTTTTATCCTGAATATCAGACTCAAGTAAACCATTGCAATAATTGATGTGATCGCGGTTTTGTTGCCATTCGACATTTTCAAATTTTAAATCCGCAATTTCTTTTTCATAAATGAGACATTGATTTTTAAGAAACGCATTGTCTTTGCAAATTTGACAATTTTTTGAAACATTTTGACTTTGAAGTTTCAATTCTGTTTCAAGACTTTGAGCTTGACACCATTCAAGCCTTTGTTTGAGTTGACAATTTTCTTTTGAAAGTTTGTTTTGCACATCATCACTGTTTTTTCTCAACGTATCATATTTATGTTTTAATGTCTCAATTTCCTTGTTCAGCAAATAATTATCAGCACAGTGATCTTCCACAAGCATAGAAGTACCAGATTTATAAAGATCATTCATGATAATAGACAAAATATCAGCTTCAAGAACTTTTTCCAAGAGTCGATAAGAATCTGTTTTCAAGAATCTGTTTTTTCGTTGTTGAACCAAAATTGCATTTTCATTTAAAGTGAAAACGTTTATCATTGATTTAACTTCTTTTTGGAGTTCCTGTTCCCAACGAGTAGCACAATGATGCAAATGTTGAACTAAAGGCAGAAATTGTTTTTGAAAAATTTCTCTCTTTTCGCGCTCGTAAGCTGATTGAAAAGTAGCAATTTTAATTTCCGAATTATGTTCAATTACGTCTTCCAAATTTTCGATGCCTTTCATGAAAGTTTTAAAATATTCTAAGACTCGACAACGTGTTGGTAAAGGTGTCACAGTACCAGAAGATGGTAATGGTCCATTTACTTGTGCCACAGGTTTGACAGGAGCGCCATTGGACGATGAGACATATGACTCAGTTACATACCATGATTTCTCAGGTATTTCTTTTGATGGAACAAAAGATTTTGAAATATGAGGAACTTTTGAGTAATCATATGGTTTGCAATATTCAATTTGACTCATTTTTGATCGACTCTTTTCTTTAAGTTCTTATTCTTCCTCAGTATTATATACAACAACACGCACAATATTATTATCAAGCAATTGGTCCATACTGTAAAGCTTAGGAATTGTTTTGAACGCAGTGTGAAGAAAAGTTGATCTGTAATCGCCAATGGCAAAACCTTTATCGGGTCTTGGTTTTAAAGTAAATTTTTGAATCGTTGTAATAGATTCTCCATGTTTGTAAACAATATTTTGAAATTCTTTTATTTGACGTTCGAGAATGAGATTTTCTTCAATTAAAGAATTTTCTTTTTCCCGTTTTCGCACTTTGTGTTCATAAAATTCCTGTTTGCAATTTGACAACTCTGTTTGTGTTTTTGAAAGTTCCATTTGAAGTTGTGCAACTTGTTTTTTGAGTTTATTTTTATCATTTTCCAGTTTGGAAACCAATTTGCCGTTTGACTCAATTAACTCATGCATTTTGTTTTGAAGATTTTGTTCTTTGATGTAAGATTCCTGAAATGACTTTTCAAAACACTTTTCACGTTTAACTTCATTTTGAAAATGTGAAAGTTGTATTTTATAACACTCAATGTCCTTTTTCAAAACTGCATTTGTTTCTTTCAAAGCTTTATTTTGCTCATTCTTTTTCTGAATTATTAAAATTTGAGCTTGAAGTTGTTTGGCCATCAGAATATGGTCAGGATCTGGATCAGATGAAGGTTCATGTTGTTCAATATGATCATGGTTGTCATTCTCAATAGGATCTTCAAATGAAACAACTGTGTCGTCATCAAATATAACAACTGTGTTCATTTGTTCATCCTCTTGAGAAGATAAAGATGATTCGGATGGAACAACTTGCGCCTTATCTGATTCAGAGGCAGAGGGTGATGCAATTTCTTATGTTAAGCATGTGTTTAGGTCATGTACCTGAGACAAGCCATCAGTGTCATACACTGGGCATGAATCATTCAACTGGAGTTCCTGCATGTTTTCCATAAGCATCACAGCTGCATTGGCTTCAAGATCTTCCATATCGTCATCATTGTAAGCATTGGCGATGAAACTATTCTCTTATTCAGTGAAAGTTCCTTCCTTTTCATCTTTGAGAGCCATTAGTTATGCCTGCTTGTGAAACTGAAGTAATTCTGTTCCTGAACATAAGCATGATTAGACATTGGAGGTGGTACAGTATGAGATTGAGCAACGAGTGCTAATGGATTTGATGTTGGTGGTGGTGTATAGCCTCCTCGTGCAGCTCTATCTTTTTCAACTTCAGATTCATGGTGCTTGAGATAGTCATACAACAAACCATATGGAGCATTATTGAGATTCTTTGCTTGTCTCACAAATGTCACGTACTTTTGCCAATCATAACCCAGACTACTGAAAAACTTTGTATTGACTACGATCCTTGGAAGGTGTACTTCATGTCTCTCTAAGTCATTAACGACATTGGTGAAACGATGATAGTAAGATTCAAGTGACTCCCCTGGTTCGATCATGAAGTTAGTGTATTCTATGTAAAGTTTAGATTCCATATCTTCTTTGTTCAGTTGAGTGCCTTCCATTAGTAGATGAACGTGTTCCCACATTGCTTTAGCAGTTTTCTGAGCATCAACACTTCTGAATATTGGATTTGGAATTCCCTGAAGTATGTAAGCCATAGCATACTCATCTACTTCACGATGAAGATGTTGTTCAGTAGTGAGTGCAGACTCAGGAACTGGTACAGCAGTTGGAGCTACTAGAGGATCAGCAGCTGGGTCACCTCCAACTAAGTTTATAGGCCACTGAAACGGTCCTTGAAGGATAACTTGTTTCATGTACTTACCATTGGGTTTCTTGAGTTCAATAAACCTTAAGAATCGACTTGCCCACTGAACATAGTTACCAGGTGTAAGCATTGGTGGTGTGTCAATTGATCCTGCCTCATGTCGGGATTGTTGAGTTGAGATTACTTCACACATCCTATCAAACCAGTGAGTCTGTTTGGATGGAAGTTGGCTTTGTTGTTGTGGAATTGGATAGGATTGTTGTAGCGGAACCATCTGATGTTGTTGCATGAGAAGATGTTGTTGTAAGTAAGCCGGTTGTTGATGATACTGTGGTGGTTGTTGATACTGTTGCGGTTGCTGATGAAATTGATTATGATACTGCTGATTTTGATGTTTCTGAGGATGGTTAAAGTTGTAGTACGGTGGTTGAGACATAATGAACACTTGTGTGGTAATGGATCTTGTAGAAGGTATAGGTTGAGCCAATTCTCGAAAACTTGCACAATATGTGTTCTTGAAACTTTGTCAGAAAAACAGTTCTCGAAACTTTGGTGATTGTGAAAGTTTTGACGGTTTTCGAAACTTTGCAAATCCTTGAAACTGTGTTTTCGAAAATATTGTGTAATTTCAAAACTTTGGTGTTCTCGAAACTTTGTTCTCGAAACTGAGTTTTCTCGAAACTTAGTATTTTCGAAACTGTGTATTCTTTCGAGAATGCAAGCACCTCAAAAAAATTTCGAAATTATCCAATTTCGAAAATATGCCAAAAGTCGAAGTGTTTTCTTTCTTATACAAGAGAGAAAACACTGAGTACACGATCGGTAAGATGACACGAAGCAGCTTCGTGTGTTCTCGAAACTGTGGCAACTAGTGATTTCGAAACTTGGTATGAAGTGTTTTCGAAACTTTGGCTGTTTTTGTTTTTGATTAAAAGCAATCCAAAAACACGTTTTTAATCCAAGATTCTTGTACTTCTAGCTATAAAAAGATGAAATCTTAAAGAAAGTTATAAACTTGACAAACTTTTTCAAAATTAAAAATATTCTCGAAAAATAGTACAAAATTCGAATCTTTAGATTTTGATAAAAAAAATTTGAAACTTTTTGTTTGTTATGATTTGTAACACAAGTTTGTAAGCAAAGATGTGATAAAAACCAAGAAACAAACAAGAAAGTACAACTATTTTACAAAATAACGAGATAAAAAGTAAGTTTTTGGATCGGATTCAATGAAAAACAAGAACTACACCTTCTTATGACGAATGATACCACTTGTTAGGTACCCATATTGATTTAACACAAGCAAGAATGAGATAGATATAAGGATGAAATGATTATGAGAATGAGAGAAATATAAATGCAAGAGTTTTCTTATGATATTCAAATAACCAACCAAGTTTACATGAGACCTAAACTTACTATTTATAGGGAAGGAGCTAGGGCAACACACCCTCTCCTTCCACTCATCATTTCGTGTGGGCTTGGAGGCCCATGGACTTCATTACTTAAGCCTAGTAAACTTAATACATAATATAAATGAAAGTAAATAATAACTAAGCAACCTAACATTTATTACAAATGACCGAGACTTGATAAATACTAAAACTTCGTTTTATTATTATTATTATTATTATTATTATTATTATTATTATTATTATTATTATTATTATTTGTCATATGTAGTGTTAGCGTCATGAAAAACATATAAATAAAAACATTGGTCGTTAAAGGTTTTAGTTACAGGGTACCTGATAATGCTCAAATTGTATATATTTTTATTAGTGTGATCTGTACTTCTATGCATATTATTTGGTTATTTTTATGAACTTTTGGTACTTAATAATATGAAATTATGTTTCCAGGTTCGTGATCGACCAAGTCGAAGAAAAAGAAGGAAAAGACAAAGAAATTACGTCAAAACGAAGGAATATGCATGTACGAAACATTTCACGCCAAGACACACCTCAAGAGACTTCTAAAGAATTATTAAGCCTAGAAACCACTGCTCCCAAGTCTAAAAAAAATAGCAAAAAGACAACTTTGATTGAGAAATATCGAGTTATGATCAAGAAGAAAAGCAAACGCAGGCTATAGAAAAAGAAAGAAAACACGTGCGTAGAAAAACGCCTTCCATCTGCCGGGTATGATGCTCAATTCGTATGGGCCTCCATCCGCGTACGATGTCCATCCGTCCGGCATGCTTGCGCATCCGTAGGATGGACCAGCCTGCCAACTTTAAGTGTTGAGTTAATGTGCCAACTTGCAAGTCCGATCATGTCACCTCCTTAACTCATTTGGCTGTCACTTTTATGACACTTGATGCCCAAATTTCCCATTTAATAGCCAAGGCTTGTCTACAAGTATATCCCTTTGGCTTGGTATTAGAAGCTAGCAACTCACAACAACTCATTATCTATCGCATACAATCTCCCACCACTCATAAACTTTCTCCAAGTCCTATTTCCCCATCTTAAGAGCATCAGAGGATCAAGAACTCATCATTCCAAGGCCAAATCACCAACCTTTGAGGCATCAAAGCCTTATCAATTGTAATCTTATTTACACCTATGTAATACATTTTAATCATGTTTTCTAATATCAAAGTTTCTAAGTTTATGTCTTTGTTTACTATAAGTGGCTAAAGCCTTTGATCACTTGTGATGTTTGTAATATGAGGGATTGTTAATTGTGACTAAGTGTTTTTAATCAACTTCAAGCTAAAGCTAAAACCTAATCGTGGTTAAGCCTCACATGACAATTGTTTGATTAAACTTTATTAGTTGATAACAGTGTCATATGTCGAAAGCGTCATTGTTATTCAATCAACTGTAGCATTTTTGTTTATGATCGGCTACCTTTTGTGTTGACCATTTCCTAAGTAGTTTAATTAAGCAAGAGACTTTAGTGTGGTTGTTGGTGATTTTGTAAAACTACCGCGATTCAAATTTGCTAAAAAAGGGTTAGTCTTGAATTGCTTGACTAGTCTTAATACTTGTTTTTATCACTATATGATAGTGACGAGGGTCGTGTGTCTTAAGAACAATAGATTGGATTATCGTCTAATTATCATAATCAACTTGTTAAAAATCGTTGTCACAATTGAGCAAAACTAAGTATCCAAACTAGTATAAACAAGTAGTTTTTATCTATTGAATTATCATCATCATCTCCATTCGCTTGCATTTTATTCTTGCACTTAAGTTTGATTTATTGCATTGATTCTAAAACGCCATAACACACAAATCCTTAAGAAAGATCTCTGCTTACTGATATATATCTTGCTCACACAGACGAGTATACTTGGTCGTATGTGTTTGTTCAAAATATAGGTAATGTGTGTTTATAAATTTAAAACTTGCACACGTATACAAAAAAAGCACATCAGTATCTGTCGCTGCAATGCGCGGGTACCCTGCTATGTATTTATTTTATTTATTTTATTTTATTTTTCAGTTTCTCATCCCAATACTTAAGGCTTATCGTAGAAAAACAGTTTTTAAAAGCAGGTATATAAATAAATTTAATTACGAAATGTCTAACAAAATAATTATTTTTACAAATACTTTCGCATTTTTACAAAATAATAATAATAATAATAATAAATAAAAAAATAATAAAAAAAATTCAAACATTAGGTATAGAAGCAAGGGCGAGCCCAGAAGTCTAAGTTATCAGGTGCACAAATTTTCTGACGAGTCTAAAGGGAGAAAAAAAAAAGTTACGATTTCTTTAATATTATAGACATATATTTTTTTTGGCATATTATTTGATTAACTAAAAAAGACATGTATTTGTGTGATATAAATTACAGACTATGTTCAAAATTTCGTTTATAAGTAGTTATTTTTATCAGTCAAAAAAAAAAAAAAAAAAGAAAAAAAAAAACCCTCTCTTAGTTAAACTATACTTCTAACTTCGACTAAATTTTCATTTTGCCAAAAATAAAAAACTCAAAAGAAACTTAAAAGGGTAACATCTTCGTGTGGCTACTACACACCCACCAAATATCAAAAACCTTATAAAAAATCTAACCAGTTCGGATAAAACTAACGCTTGCAAATGACATCTTCATAGCTCAAACAACAATGAACACTCTTCTAACACTTAACCCACTAAAACTCCAAACCCACACTTCACATACCTACAGAAAACCAACATACTCATACACACCAATATCATGCAAACTAACTTCAAAAGACACAACAACCAAGAACAAGGTTGTTGTCCCAGGTTCAGCACCATCTTTGTCAGAAGAAGACAATGGGCCCACACCACCACCACCACCAAAACTCCCGCCAAAGAACACTTTTGTTAAAAGATATTCTAAAAAGGTTTTGTCTGGTCTTGCTAACTTGCCTTTGGCTCTTGGTGAAATGTTTACTATTGCTGGTTTGATGGCTTTGGGTAAGTGAGTTAAGTTGTGGTGGTTTGACTTTTGGAGTCAAATGGTTTGATTTTTGACTTTGGTTTTAATGTGGGTTTGGGATGTTTGGTTTGAAATGTGTTGTATATATAATATTGGTATGTTATGTAGTGCAAATGTGGCAATTTTTGTTGGGAGTTGAGTGATATGTTGTGTTTATTGCTTGTTTGAAATGTGCAAGGTTTGACTTTAGTTTTGGTCAAATTTTGAAATTTTGGAAAGGGGAGTGTTCATTATGTGTAAGGATCATTTTTATGTTTAGGAACAATGGATAACGAAAGGCCTAGTGCTAAGTCAACTAGCTTTCACAGAAGAGGTGTAGAGTTCAAACCTCACTAGGTACACGTTTGGGGTGGCTAGGGAAAGGTCCACGGGGATACTTACGATTTGAGTCAAAGATCCGCCCTTCCTGGGTAACCTCAACAGGGAAAACCTCGTCCGTTACCTAGTTTTAGATTAGGCAAACAAGAACTTGAGACATAACATAGCTTTACACCAATGCATAAGGATTTAAGAATTATATGTTTGAAAACTTCAAGTCTGATATTCGAATCAAAAACTCGCTCTCCCCGGGTAACCTAAGAAAAGCTCATCCGTTTACCTATTTTAGATCACAACTATAGATGAGGCAAACAAGAACTTAAGTTCTGCTACATCAATGCATAAGAAGTTAAGAATTACATGTTTGAAAACTTTAACTTTTATATCATCCAGTTTGGGTACTGATAAATATTTGTAACGAAAAAGGCGAATGTGTTTGAATTTACTACTACTTGTGTCTGGAAAAGAATTGAACAACAATTTAAATTATATGGTATTGAGATTATGGTAGTTACATTTGTTGATGACTAAATTATAGTCTCATAGGTATGCAATTGTTTCTGTAGGTACTGCAATAGATCAAGGTGAAGCTCCCGAGTACTATTTCCAGAAATTTCCAGAAGATAATCCAGTTTTTGGATTCTTTACCTGGAGATGGATCCTGACCCTCGGGTTTGACCATATGTTCTCATCCCCGATTTTCCTTGGAACTTTAATTCTATTGGCAGCATCTCTTATGGCATGCACATACACAACACAAATTCCCATGGTCAAGGTAGCAAGAAGGTAAATATATTTTGATTTTAGAAACTCATTGCTGTTTCGTCTGATATATATGATACTATCTGGTGTAAATGTGTAATCGATAATCTGTTTGAGATGGAATGGAAGCATATATCTAACAAATGGTACTCATAATTTGATAGGAGAAGTAATAGTGATTAATGAAAACTTCCGATTTCACGTGATTCACCTTAGAAACTAAGCAAGAGTATTGCAAAAATGTTTTACTGCAATATTTCTTAGTCTCAATTACAAAATTTTCACCCCTTGCCTGAAAGTCATAGGCTATTTTTATTGGTTGTGTAACATGAGCCATTTTTACAGATGGTCTTTCCTACAGTCAGCTAACACAATCCGGAAGCTGGAGTTCTCAGATTCTCTGCCCAAAGCTTCTATTCAGGATCTAGGTGTCGTTTTATCAGGAGCTGGATATGAGGTATATAATAAGTTTTTGCTTACCCTTAAGGGTGGCGGAGTTTGGTTGATCAGCTCTCATAAAAGATGTTGGACAATATTAAGCGTAACCCAAGTCGAATAAGCTATTTATTAGAGAATGTTTGACCCATTCATAAGCAAATGGGTCGAATTGCCAATCTAAGATTAACGTATAAAGTAACTCTTTAGTTGTATATAAGAAATACTTTTGACACATGATAAGTTGGGAGCAATGGCTCTTCTCTCATTTCTTGTTCCATGATACCTGCGAAAGTTGCAACAATTTCCATTTCGAGATATTCTATAAAAGTTTCAACTTCCCATTTTTAGTACTTTTTACCCAAAATTTACATCCTCGCTTATTGTCGCCATCAAAAACTACTTATAATACTTATTAGGGTCTACCATGTTTCCCCATTCTTATTATTATCATAGAGTTTTTATGATTTAAGACGTTTGGTATTAACTGAACGTGTTTCCTCAGGTTTTCTTGAAAGGACCATCTTTATATGCCTTCAAAGGTATGGCTGGCCGGTTTGCTCCAATTGGCGTGCACTTAGCTTTGCTCTTGATAATGGTTGGTGGCACCTATACTGCTACCAGAAGTTTTAAAGGTTCTGTAACGGTTCCACAAGGCTTGAATTTTGTTATGGGAGATGTATTAGGACCAAATGGATTTCTTTCTACTCCTACTGAAGCTTTCAACACCGAGGTTCATGTCAACCGCTTCTACATGGACTACTATGATAGTGGAGAGGTGAGTATAGTTGTTTGCATTAGTTGAGTAATTCAGTCATGTTTGAGAGCTTTAAGGTCACGAACGAAAAGGGTAATTGTTGGTTGGGTAATACTCAAAAGTCAAAATTGTTATAGTCAAAACATGTTATTTTTGGTGCAGGTCGGGTTTGGTTGGCCAGAAACACGTTTTGTTCTGATTTTTGTATTTGATAACTAGTGTGTCTAATATTACTACAAAAGTTCTGATCTGTCACTCAAAACTCGAGAACTGAGTGTTAGAGATTAGGCGTGACCTTAATCGACCCATTCATAAGTAAATGGGTCAAAGTTGCCACCTCTAGTCAATTCGCAAAAGAGGCCCTCATTTAATCGTGTTTCATTTATTTTGTTGTTGCATAGGTTTCACAGTTCCACACCGATCTTTCTTTGTTTGATATTGATGGTAAGGAAGTGATGAGGAAAACAATAAGTGTTAATGATCCCTTAAGATATGAAGGAGTTACGATATACCAAACAGATTGGAGCATTTCTGCACTTCAAGTACTTAAAGACGGTGAAGGTCCTTTTAACTTAGCTGTTGCACCTTTGACTGTCAATGGAGATAAGAAGCTTTATGGAAGCTTCCTTCCCATCGGAAATACCGATTCTACAAATGTCAAGGGAATGTAAGATTCACCCTTCTATATCCTATCAAATGAAGTAAAGATTGTACTTAAAAGTTTAAGGTGCCAAAACGGGCTTTTTGGGTTATGGACCAAAGTGATTCGAGTCAAAATGGGTTGGGTCAAAATAATATGTATTACCAGAAGGATGTGATAATTTTCATACATTATTGATTATGTAAACTGCAAGCATTTGAGTACACCTTAGGCCAATTTTGACATGTTTAACCCTTAGTCCATTCAACGAGTTATCACTGAATATAACCCAAGTTACCCGATTCCATATAAATGGCTAAAATTGCCACCTATACAGTATAGTTTATACTCCATTTTTCTATTGGGATTGACTAAGTTGGTTCTTGTTTTCTTGTTTGTTAAACCAGATCAATGCTTCTTCGTGATCTTCAATCGGTTGTTTTATATGATCAAGATGGGAAATTTGTTGGAGTTCGCAGGCCTAACTCTAAGCTTCCAATTGAAATTGACGGTACAAAAATTGAAATAGTAGATGCAATTGGCAGTAGTGGCCTTGATATGAAGGTAATAATGCAATTTTAGCTTGCATACTTGTTGACTGTCACTGTTTCTTGATCCTAATGAACCAAGTTTTATCTCCGCAGACTGATCCTGGCGTGCCCATTGTTTATGCTGGCTTTGGTGCGTTAATGCTTACAACATGCATTAGTTATCTATCTCACACACAGGTAAGAACCAGAAAATAGGCCAAACTATACACATTTCAGTTTTGACTTCTGACGGCCATACTGTATCATTTTCTATTGAAGAAAATTGTGGTATATAGATAGAGTAAATGGTGTGGCTATTCTGACTCATTTACATATGAATGGGCCGATTTGGCTTATGTTTTATCCCATAAGGGGTCAAATAAATTGTTTAACTATAATACGAAACATGCCAAATTGACCAACCGGGAAAGACGGGTGAACGCTGCCCAAAGTGTATTTTCATTGTTTAGAAGTTTTTACTTTTTAGCCCCTTAACCAGTTTCTGTATATAAAGAAGCTATTATAGTTGTAATCAGTCTTAGTAACCAACAGTTAACACGTTACATGTAAAAAGTGAAAAACTGTGTTGCTCGACGTGTACTAACATAACTCATTTCAACCCAAAACCTTGTTACTTGTTACATAATCTGCACGACCCGCTATTGTGCCACCCCATTACTAATATTTATCCGTTTTAACTAATACTCGTATTGTTTTACAGATATGGGCGTTACAAGATGGAACAACAGTGGTCGTCGGAGGGAAGACTAACAGAGCCAAGGTCGAGTTTCCTGAGGAAATGAACCGTGTGCTGGATCGTGTCCCAGAAATAAACGAACCATCTGATGCTCTATGTGGCTAACTCAAACATATCATCAGACTTTCAAAAAAGACTTAAGAAGATTCTTCATGAGCACATTGATCTAGCCGTATACAGAAGTACATATATACAATTGAGCCATAAAGATTAAACCACACTCGGTCGTTTAATTCAATTCGTTGGGCAGATAGGTCTAAAGAAAACTCAACACTTTTGCAGAATGTCGAGCTAGCTGAGGGACTGTAAATAAGTCTACACGAAACATAGACCGTTATATTATATAAGCCTCATTGTTACATATACTTTATAAACTTTTGTTTCTTACAATTATTTGTATCTTTAAATTACGCTAGTGTATATAGATGGTTTTCGGACCAGCAAAATGAGTACCAAATTAGAATGTGATAGTGGAAGGGCTTTTTAATACTAAAAGGGGGTAACAAAAAACTATAATAACTGGAGGAGGGAAAAAAAATAAAATACGCGCCAGGAAGGGGTCGAACCTTCGACTTTCTGCTTAGGAAACAGACGCTCTATCCACTGAGCTACAGGCGCTTTTGTTGTTATGAAATGAATACAAATAATAAAATATATGTAGCTGTTTAGCTTTATGCCTTTCTGAAGGTGACATGATTACACATTTCTGTGTTTTTTAATCACTTGTTCTAATATCTCGAGCACCTCATCAAGAATGTAAATCAATCTCCATTAAAAAGATAACAACAAGTATCATGTGAAATTTCTCTTCTAATATACTCCTATCTTTTTATTAGTCATGATAAGTTCTAGTTATATTAATTATTTCTTCTATAATTGTCTCTTTGAGATTAAACCGTCTATGGGGTGTTTGAGATTACTTATTTAAAAAGATTATGCGTTTCATAAATGGATAATCATAGATTTTTGAAGTAGCGTTTAAATATGATTATTTATACTCCTTTATAAAGCATTTAGGACATTCTAAATAAAAAAGTCTTAAAATTGTTAAGACCAAAAACATTTCTTATTAAAGAAAGCCATAAAAACTTAAATGTACTTTACTTGGTCAAAACTTATAACCTGTCATATTAATGAAATAATGTGATTTTTAATGAGAAAAAAAGTGTCAGCATATTAATACTTGTAACCGCTAAAAGTTAGTAATTATCAAAAATAGTTATTAAAAATGTCTAACCGCATCTAACATACAAATCTACAGCCATTTCATATCTCTCTCACACGTCTAAAATTTACAATAAGAATGGGTGTGCTAATTGAGTCTCAGTCGGTCGCAACAACAAATCACCAAAAGAATTTAAAACCCGCAACTCTCTTTTCTCTTCTCTTAACCACCTCTATATACCATCATCGACCGGGACCAACAAAATTCGTCACCTACTACCGCAAGAAGAACGAAACATCAAACAAGAAGAGATGAAAAATAGTTAAACTTTGTAAAATCTCGAAGCCACACAAGTGGAATACACGAACCGTGCAAAAAGAAAGGAAGGTCAAAGAGTAGTATTTGTGTGTTTGTTCGGATTTAAGCAGATAGGAACCAAGGTTGTTGGTGTTGTGGTTTGGTTTTCTTAAGAAGAAAAGAAAGTCTGGGAGTGATTAGGGTGAGAAGGAGTTAGGGGTTGTTTCTTTTTTTTATAAGGATCAAGATTCTTTAAATGTAAGTGGGTCCCATTCCTTTTAGTGGCTCTAGTTGGGGAGGAACAAGGTTAGCACTAAGACATTTTAACAAAAAAAAAAAAAAAAGAAACAACCCCTCAATGCTGGTGTGTTAGAGAGAAAAGTAAGTTGTAGCTGCGTTTGTGTTTTAGTAGTGAGAAATATTAGGGTTTGCTTATTAGATTAGGTTAATCTTATATACTTGTAAGAAGAATTGGGTTTATTGATTGGGCCATCCGAAAATTTTCCTACTATTTGTAGTTGGGTTGAGTTTGGCATTTAATTATTTCATTTGTGTCGAATACATAAAAAAAAAATAATAAAATAAACTTTCGGTTATCTAAACTACATTGGTTTAAGCGAAGTAAATTTTATAATATAAAACAATCTATATCTATATGAAAGTTAAAATATATTTATTTTCAAATAAAAACATTGCAGCTAATGATGCATATTAATAATTGCATATTTGTGTTTATGTCAAATTACATTTCATTTGGTAATGACGTCTATTTTAACTTATATTTCAAAGATGCTAATTATGTTCTTTTCTTTCGTTTGGACCTTCTGTTCATTTGGATATGAAATAGTTTGAATTGTAATGGGTTATAGTTATTTTAATTAAAAAATTATCATTCTTTCGTAAAGTTATCGTTAGAAATAATGTATAAATGAACAACATTTACTCGCCACAAAATTTAGTCACAGGGTACTCGCCGCCGCATTGCGCAGGTACCCTTCTAGTGCTATTTAATATTCGCATATTGTAATAATAATTAGATAGTAATAATAATAAACTAGATTATTCAATGTTTAAAAATGTAATATGACCAAAAAGACATTTCTTCATTATTATTAAATACTTAAATTATCTGATATGTGTTACAAGCAAGTCTGATATTGAATGTATTTTCTTGATGTATTGTGCTTTCTGTTCTTGGGTTTTATCCAAAACAGTTAGTAGAAATCTCTTGTATTTGTACAATATTTGGAGTGATTAATATAATTTCACTTTTGCACAAAATATATATATATATATATATATATATATATATATATATATATATATATATATATATATATATATATATATATATATATATATATATATATAAAAGTTACACAAGTAGTCAGTTTAACATTTAGGTATAATTTAATAAGATATTTTTCTTTCAGTATTATTTTTTATTTTTATGATTGGGCCTTACATGTGACAACCAAAAGTAATTTAAAAGTTGAGCTTGTTTATGAAGAGTTGCTCCCGTATATTTAGACATTTAGAGTTTTTATGTGTCACGACTCAAGAAATTCATTTGCTCTTCTTCTTTGCCTCTCCATGATCCACTTTAAGCAGCAGAGTGTGCGATGTATACTATCGCACAGGGCCTCCAAACTATATGAGCCTCAAAATTTTTATATGATATGTATATATATCCTATATAAAAGTGACTTCATGTATTTGATTTAGATTGTTGCATTAAAAAATGCTGGCCGGGCACATTGAAAACGATTATTTCTTATTTTATCTTTTAATTAAATTGTTTATTTTCTATTTTAGGCCCTATATTTAACTTTAAACTGAATTCTACACTGGGCCTCAATAAACTCAGAGACGGCACTTAGTAAACAACACTACCAAATAAAAATAAAATATAAAAAACGTTTCGGTATGAAACACAAGAGCCAACAACAAGAAAATGATGTTTCGATTTTATTTCAAGTTCGAGTTTAATTGATGTTCCGTTGGAAGGGTACTCGTTTACATGGTCGCACCCATCAGCTACTAAAATGAGTAAATTAGACCGTTTTCTCGTTTCTGATGGGTTCACTTCTCTTTTTCCTCACATGTCGGCTTTATGTTTGGATAGACACTTGTCAGATCATCGGCCAATATTGCTTCGGGATGTGATCACTGATTATGGTGCTACCCCATTCCGTTTGTATCATTCTTGGTTAAGTTGGAGTGGGTTTGATCAAATGGTGACTTGTGCTTGGAATTCGATTATTCTTGACGACAGTAACGGTATGGTTCGGTTTAAAAAGAAGCTCCAATTTTTGAAAAAGGAAATTCGGGTGTAGGTTTTGGATCAGAAAAAGAAAAACTTGGGGCGTGTAAAGGACATCAAAGCTAAGCTCAGTGAGATTGATGTTAAGCTTGACCAAGGTGGAGTAAATGATGAGATCCTTCATTCTCGTTTGAACCTGATGAAGCAATTACATGATCAAAAGGTTTCAAATGCTCGCGATTGCATGCAGAAAGTCAAGATTCGGTGGGCCGTTGAGGGAGATGAAAACTCCAAATTCTTTCATGGCATTATCAATAGGAAACGAGCTAACTTATCTATTAGAGGTGTAATGGTTGATGGTGAATGGGTGGCACATCTGAACCGTGTCAAGGAGGAATTTCGATCACATTTTGCTAAGAGATTTAATGATCCGTTTAACACTCGTAGTAAGCTCTCTTTTCAATTCCCTAAACAATTAACTCCTGATCAGGCTATGGAGCTAGAGCGTCCTATTTCTAATGATGAAATTCAGAAGGCGGTTTGGGGTTGTGGTGAAGACAAATCGCCTGGGCCTGATGGGTTTACGTTTGATCTTATTGGGCCTGATTTTTGTGTTGCCGTTGTTTGGTTCTTTGAACATTGCTCGTTCTCAAGGGGCTGTAAGTCTGTAACTCATCATTTATTTCGCTAATTCCTAAAGTCTCAGACCCAAAGTTCGTGACCGACTATCGTCCTATTAGTTTGATTGGGAGTTTATATAAGGTCGTTACTAAAATTCTTGCCACGTGCTTGTCTGTGGTAATCTCAGAGTTGGTTTCTGATGTCCAAACTGCGTTCGTCCCGAGTAGACAAATTCTTGATGGTCCATTCATTATCAACGAGTTACTCTCTTGGTGTAAACATCATAAACATCAGGCTATGGTGTTTAAAGTTGATTTTGCGAAAGCTTATGATTCTATTCGGTGGGACTATCTGGATGATGTTTTAAGATCGTTTGGTTTTGGTGATAAATGGTGTTCATGGATTAAGGGAAGCTTAACTTCGAGCATGGCTTCTATTCTCGTTAATGGAAGTCCGACGGCTGAATTTCAGTTCCACTGTGGGTTGAAACAAGGGGATCCTTTGGCCCCTTATCTTTTTATTCTCATTATGGAGTCTCTTCATTTGTCATTCTCTAGAGTTGTTGATGCAGGTATCTTTAAGGGTATCAAGATTGATAATGTCGTAACAATCTCTCATCTCTTTTACGCGGACGACGCTGTGTTCATTGGGGAATGGTCTGATGATAATCTTAATCGAATCATGCATGTTCTTCATTATTTTTCTTTAGCCTCTGGTTTGAAGATTAACGTTAAGAAGAGTCACCTTTTAGGTGTGGGTATTCCTCATGCGATTACTTCTGCTGCGGCTATGAAACTAGGATGCTCGATTATGAAAACACCTTTCAAGTATTTAGGTGTTATGGTTGGTGGTAATATGTCAAGGCTTACTGCTTGGGATGAGACTATTTGTAAGCTGAAATCTCGATTATCGAAATGGAAGTTAAAAACATTATCCATTAGGGGACGTCTCATGTTACTAAAATCGGTCTTAGGATCTACTCCCATTTATCCTATGTCCTTGTACAAGGTACCTAAGGCTGTCTTGAATGTGATGGAATCGATTCGTAGGAATTTTTTCAACGGCTTTCAAGGTGAGGATAAGAAGATCACGTGGGTAAAATGGAGTAAGGTGCTTGCTGCTAAACAGTATGGCGGGTTAGGGGTCTCTAGTTTCTTTTCGCTTAATAGAGCTCTCCTTTTCAAATGGTTTGGCGGTTTATCTCTCAAGATAATTCTTTGTGGTGTCGTTTTATTACAGTCGCACATGGTCCTCAATTACAAAACCGGTCTTCTCTTCCGTCCTCGACGTGGCATGTTATCCTTCGTGAGGTTCATGCCCTAAAGATTCAAGGTATTGATTTGATTTATCACTGTAAAAAACGAGTGGGCAATGGGTTGCTTACTCGGTTTTGGAGCGATATATGGGTTGGGGATAATCAGCTAAGCCTTCGGTTTCCACGTATATATGCCCTTGAGTTGAATAAGGATATTTGTGTGGCGGACAAGTTACATTCTTCGGTTGATCTTTCCCTTCGTCGTTCTGTCAGAGGAGGGGTCGAATCGCATCAACTGGAGCAGCTTTTGGAGTTTCTAGAGTCGGTGATTCTGTCCAATTCTTGTGATCGTTGGTATTGGGATCTGAATGGGAACGGGGTTTTTTGCGTTAAAGACGTTCGTAACTTGCTAGATGAGTTCTTCCTTCCTAAAGCTGATGTAGCAATGCGTTGGATTAAACAGATTCCGATTAAAATCAATATTTTTGCTTGGAGAGTGTTTCTTGATCGCTTGCCTTCTAAGATGAATCTGTTGCGTAGGGGTGTTCAGGTCGGATCCTTGCTATGTCCGATTTGCAACTCTTATAATGAAGATATGTCGCATTCTTTCTTTAGCTGCTCTTTAGCGGTTGATGTTGCTCGGCTAGTGTGTCGATGGTGGGATGTGGTTTGGACGTCTCTTGACTCTTACTCGGATTGGCTATCATGGTTTAAGTCTATTAGGATGGGATCCAATATCAAATGCTTGTTAGAAGGCGTGTTTTATGTTTCATGGTGGTGCATTTGGAACTTCAGAAATCAAGAGCTCTTTGCGGTTCACAAGCCTCGGAAAGCGGTGATCTTCGATGATATTGTTGAGCGTTCTTTTTTGTGGTGTTCTGCTAGATGTAATTCTTCCATTAGTTGGGATAGTTGGTGTCAAAACCCTTCTTTGATTTCTTTGTAAGTTTGTTCTAGCTTCTTGCTAGCGTTTTTGTTAATATAAAGTTGCCGTTCAAAAAAAAAAAAAAAAAAACAACAACAAGAAAACAAAAGGCAAAAACTGGGGGCTAATCTGTAAAAATCACCAAGGAATGGATTATGGCGTTTTGCAGCGAGTCCATAGCTGCTTTTACAAAACCGCGTTTTTGGACCTTCAAAATGCAAATAATCGATTTTCAAATTTCATTTCCCAAACACTCAAAGCTGATTATCCGCGATTGGAAAACGCAATAAGGAAATAAGCAGATAATCAGTTGCAAAACGCAACTCCAAACACCCCTTGAATCCATGATGTTCGTGTCCACCATTACACACTTACCTTTTAAAATCCTCTTTAATTTTCTTTCTTTAAAGATTGTTATGATGATGTTCCACAAAGATTTAAAACCAAATATTATTATAATTAAAATGGTTAATGATACCCTTTGGACAAATAATGTTGTTATCATTTTAAAAGAGTGAATTACTGATATTCCACAAAGATTTAAAACAAAATATTTTAATTTCAATAGGGAGACATGTTTATTATGATACTTTTAGAAAAATAATATCTCTATTCTTGATTCGGTTGAGCATCGACACTTGATTAGAATTTATAGAAAACATCTATTTCTTTCGGGGTTGTTTCATGAATTTCGATCATCTCATGTCATCACCACAAAGACGCCTTTAAGCATACACACAAAATATACATGCATTACTAGTGCATGAACTACTTAAACTTAAGTCTCATGTTGTGTGTATATATAATAGTAGTGTATCGAATTTTGTGGCTCACGTCAAGCGATAACCTTGTGCAATAGCACTACTAGCACTCCCCTAAAAACGGGCCCTGATTTCTTTATAAAGTGAGGATGGTATAGAAGCTTTTCAGAAACATAACCACCAACTCTTGTCCAAATTATTTCACCTTTTGCTTTTGGTTAATTGAATGGTCCTTCCATGCACATTTCTTTGGAGATGAGTCTATGGAGTGTTTATATCCATGATTAACTGCTTTTGCTATAAGTGTAAATGAGTTGCATATGCAATGATATGTTTGTAGCTAAAATACTCAATCAGTAGGGCCGTCTTCGAAGGCGGGGAAGTGAGTAGACCAGCAGTGCCCCCAATCGTCTAGGGCCTTAAAAAAATCGATGCATAAAACTATAAAGATGTTAAAAAAATGAATAAAACAAACAATATAGGGTCTTGATTTAAAGATTTCTTGTAAAAAGTGAACGAACTAACATTTTTTTATACAATAATGCTTAAGTTATGACATTTTACATTTGTTTGGAGCCTCATTTTTAGTATTCGTCCAAGGCCTTCAAAAATCCGAGAATGGTTTGTCAATCAGTCTATCAATAAGCACAATAACGGTTACCGGCCTCATCTAGTGTCTACAAATATTTGGTGCACTGGATGAGTGGATGGTGCATAACTAAAATCTTAAATCACATATGTGGTTTTTCTCCCATTATTGTTACGTTTATTTCCGAGCTATCTTGCATTGTTCATTGGAGTCGTGATGTTGTTTGATAACACCATGGAATTGGGATTATATAGTCTTTATACAGCATAAGCTAAGTCAGGGGGGGGGGGGGGGGGGGGAGGCAAAGAAAAAAGTTACTTACTTTATAATTATTACGGATAGCCTTTGCAACGTTGAGTTAACGTTATAAATAAAATCATCGTGATTTTGTTATTTATAAAATATACTACCTAGACAATTATTTAGAATCTTGCTAAATATGTTTTATAACTAGTTAAGTTGGTAGAGCTAGTTAGGTAAGATTCGTGGGTAAGAGCCTTTACATCGGTAAAGCCAATCCCGCGTTAAACCAACTTTAACCCGCGTTAAACCAAAGTGAACCGTTGCAACTTCTTGCGTTAAACCGGCGTTAACGCCTTGTGTTAACCCCTTAACGTTGAGTTAAGGGTGTGTTGTGTAAAATAATAATAATAAATAAATAAATAAATTAAAAAAAAAAAAAAAAAAAAAAAAAAAAAAAAAAAAAAGGTTGAACTTTCCCCCTAAATTGAGTGTTTTTCTAACTTGTTGTTGAGTTATGAATGAAGGTGTTTTTTTGTGAGTTAAGGTGAAAGTGTTAAAGCTGACGTGGCGCTAACGTGACACTGTATTAAAGTTTAACCCAGGTTATTGATGCACATGCTCAAAAAAGTAAAAACCTCATTTTGTAGTTTTCTAAGGTCTTTTAATGAAACAACTTCTTAATATCGAATTTTTAAGATACTCGTATGTTTCTGCGTCCATATTACGTTGACTTGGCTATATTAATTACGATATTATGATACCTGTAGTTTAAATATTTCTATAGTACCACGTTTAAAAGTAATCAACTACGTGCTCGTTTATAGTTCGATATATAATAAAATATATTGTAATTTTCAGTTGACCAAGATAGCTAGTGATCGAAGGTAAACACGAACTAAATTCTTACCGAAATAACCCACGTAAAGTAACATGTCAAACTTCATACATCATTAACCACAATAATATATATTTGGATTATGATGTTTATATGTTATCATAGACATTTTTTTTAATCAACTTTAACTTATATATGTGTGACCCAAGCTAGGTGTCATTTTCGGTTTAATTTCCGCAGTTTTAGTCGAGTTATAACGCTATATTAACATGGTGTAATTAGTACAACCGGTTTACTCGATATATTATAATTTCATATAGGTGATGTAGCAATGACGATGAGGGAGTCAAAGAAAAGGTACGATGATAAAATACAAATGCATGATACAAATTAGTTGTTTAGTCGATCGTGTACTCTTGTTTGCATTATATGTGTTTGTGGTCCATTCATGTTTCGTATAGCACATGAACGTTTCCTCTAAAAGAGTTATAATCGATCCTTGCACTTACATGTGTAATGTACTGTTGTTCATACCCGTTAAGTTGTTTCCCCTTTTCCAATGCTATTTTTCAAATTAAGATACTGATTTAATTGGAAGTTTAATTGTCTTGGATTGAGTGGTAATATCATATTAAGGTATTTATAAGCCAAACCTGTATAAATATAAATAAATAAATAAAATTACCCAAGTTATGAGTTATTTTCAAATCAAGGTATTTATTTATTTATTATGCATGAAAGGCAGCTAACTTATTTTTTTGTTTAATTTGAGAATTTTCATTAAGGATTGAACGATCCTCCGTTAAGTTTCACATCTCAAGTCCATCGCCACCGCCACCGCCACCATCATCAATCACTGTCGCTACCACTACCAACCACCCACTGCCTCACAACCAAACTCGCCCACCACCATCAACAGCAGCCACCACCTCCGATCTACCAATCACCGCCGAAGGTGGTTGGTACGTAGTTGTGGTGGATGGGTAGGTTTGTTGAAGCGGTGGTGATTGGTGGCAGTAGCGACGGTTGATTGTTATATATTTAACTAAAATTTTCAAATTCATTAAAAAATAAGTTGGTTACTTTTTCACGTAAGAAAAAAATAAAGATGTTAAATACTTTGATTAGATATAACTTCTAACTTAAATATCTTTTTGTGTCATTTACCCTATTTATAAACACTGTGAAATTTGTGAATGCAATTGTATGAGTTTCGCGTCTTGTAAAAAGCTACATAATTTCCATTGTTATACTTTTGTATGAACCATAATAGCTTATTCAAAACTTTTACCAATCATGAAACACACTTTTCGCAAATTATGCTATAATTAGTAAATAGTAATTTTCTCGTATGAAAAACGTTGTCTTGGTTTACTCATTTTTATTTTGTAAAAAAGGATTGACTTGAATATTATAAATGCAAAAATATGTTGCGATTCTCCTCAACGTGCCAAGATAAACAATAGAGACAAAGAAAGAAAAGGTTGATCCCCTCAAACCTCATCTACCCAATTCTCTCCATCATATATTTTGATCATATGATCAAATCTTAATAAACAACTCTTACATTTCCTTAATCTTTGTTGTTATATAGTTCTATGATTATTCCGGTCGACTTACCTCAAATGTGGCGTTATCGAATCAAACCAAACCTAAATGATAACAATAATTCACGATCAAGAGATCGTAGAATATCTACCAACCCCGAATTTAATCATCAATCTTTAAAAGATATCCAATCATTATTCTCTCATGATGATAACCATAATCATAATTCAAACACCACTCAAAATGAACCATCATCTCCTTCACAAAAATCAGTTTTTCAACGTGTCCATCTTGCTAACAAGATTACTCGTGCCTTTTCACGTCCCAAACCCGAGCCACAAGAAAATGTAACACAAGTGAACAAATCTACGCCAGCATGTGATCCATCTGAAACCTTGGAGATAACAAGAAAATCTATAAAATCTGAGCCAAAGGTCAAGATCCCTGGAGGTGATAAGCGAGTCGTGGTATATATGACAAGCATTCGCGCCGTGAGATCAACTTTTGAGGCTTGTAAAACAGTTAGGTCTATCTTACAAGGATTTCGTGTCCCAGTCGATGAACGTGATTTGGCAATGGACTCGGCGTTTTCTGATGAGATACGAAAGATTATGGCTCAAATAGGTCATGGATATAATGGAAAACGAGTCGAGTTGCCTAGAGTTTTCATCGGTGGCAGGTATACAGTGACGAATCTAGGAATTTTTCTATATAACAACGTTTATAAAACAATAAAATGAAAATTTAGGTCCTTTATATCAAAATTTATTAATCTCCATATATGAAATGATTAAATTTAAAACCTATGTCATGCCAATTATTAAATTTATAAATTTGTGGATAATAAGGTGGCTCAAGCCATTACAACATCCTTATTCAACATACTCAATATTTCTTATACCAACTTTTATAAAAATAAGGTACATAAAAAAGTTCAATGGTTTTTTGAAGGTACATCGGTGGGGCGGACGAGGTGCTAGAACTGCATGAAATGGGAGAGTTGAAGAAGTTTATGGCAGGGTTACCAGCAGCAACGCCCGGCGTTTGTAAAAGTTGCGGGGATTTCAGGTTTAATCTGTGTTTAGAGTGCAACGGAAGCCATAAGTGTCATTTGGAAGACGGTGGCTTTACGACTTGTATGGAGTGCAATGAAAATGGTCTCATTAGGTGCACTTCCTGTTTGTGTGATTAAAATTTTAATAATGTTTATTACATATAATTCAGAATAGTTAAGGAAATTTATTTAGGGAACAATGTAAGAAACTTAGAGCATTTTGTTATACATTTTGGGTCGCTTTAATATTTTCGTATTCTATTATGGGTATAATCGCATAAAGAAGTGTACGCAATGCAGTATCAATCAACACATTGTATGGTCGTGTTATATCATGAAGAACGCGACATTTTTTGGAAATTTAGTTCTGTAGTCCTTTTTTTTTAATATAGCTCCAATCTTTTGGCAAAAATGGAAAAATGCCAAAAATGATGATCAATTTTTAACTTGGTCACGTAAGATTGAAACTTGCTAGTTAAAATCTTAAGATTAGGCCGAAAACCTTATTTAAGTATAATACTTATACAAGTTGATTAACACTTTGCATTCCAAAAAAAAGTTAAATAGATGTAACTTTCTGGCAGGATTACCTCAAAGTAATTTTGGAGGAACTTCAAGTTTATCCAATTACAAATTAAAAAATAAATAAAAATAAAAAATAAATAAAAAAATAAAAAATAAAAAAATAAAAACTGTTCTCATCTTTTGCAATGATAGTTTGTAGGCTACTTTACACGACAGGGCATGAAATAAGCATCAACCTCCACTGCAATTGAACATGAAATCTTGGTTGCGCCACCACCATACACGATAGATATTACAGATAAAATTTCTAGCAACACGCTTCACGGATACTCTGCGTTTAGTCTCCTCACACATGATCTTGTTTGATTCGTCACAAAAGTTTCAGGTAAATAAATATGGTCCTGTAAAATTAACCTATGTTAGTGTCTTAGTGATGTTCCTGTTGGGCTGGCTGACCATATTGGGCCTGTTGAGCATATAGTACATAATAAATTGGTTGTAGAGCGGGCCACGCAAACTGTTGGGCTGCAAAATTTTGCATCTGTTGTGCTTGAATTGATTGATAAGTGGAAGTGAAAAGCAAGGAATTGAAGCAGGCAAGCGGGCAACAATTTATATATGGGGATATATTGGCTACAATCATTTACAAAAAATAATCAAACAATAAATTAAGGACTCACATAAAAGTCAGGGCCTACTAAAAAAGTCAGTGACTCACATTTATAACATAAAATTGTAGCCAATTGGCTACAAAAAGAATAAGAAAGATTTTAGACCCTTAGATTTAAAATCAATTAATGAGATTAAACTATGAACTTAATTAAGGCTGAAAGGGCAAACACGTTTTTACTAAAAATACAAAAATATAAATTTAAAATATGTTATCACCTTTCTCTCTCATAAAATCCGATCATTTTTACACCTTATTTTCTCTCTCCTTCAACCAACTTCTCTCTCATAAAACCAGATCATCTAAAATCCGATCATCAAATCCTCACTTTGATAAATTTGTCTACAAATCAAAGATGAAAACAATGATCTGATTTTGCCTCCAACTACAAATCAAAGATAATAAGCAGAGGAAGATGTTCCAAGATCGTCCCGCAAAAACTCCAAAATCTATAGGTAATGATGTAATTAAGTGTAAAATTGCTTTGTTAATAACAATTTTGTTTGAAAAAAAGTGTATCAGATTTGATTGTTTTGTGCCTTAATAAGGATAAGAAGGAGATTTGATTGAACATGTTTTGTGCATTAGTTAAGGGATAAATGTGCATCAATTTTGTAGGAAGATAGTAAAAGTGTAATACGATCGGATAATCGTTAGTTGTGTGGAATTCACTGTTTTGTGCATAAAGATGGTCTAAATAAGCATTATTTTTAGTAGGAAATTAGTAAAATGTGAAACAGTTGGATAATTGTGAGTTGTGTGGAATAACACTATTTTGTGCATTAAAAAGTGACGTGCTTCGGCAATCGGTGCACTATTGTTTGGAATAACACCGTTTTGTGCATTGAAAATGGTCTAACTGTGCATTCGTTTTCATACAAAGTTAGTAAAGGTAACATGCTTTGGCAATCGACACTTGTGTGAATTAACACTAATTTATGCATTAAAATTGTCTAATTGTGCATCTGTGTTTATAGGAAATTAGAAAAGGTGACATGCTTAGGAAATCAATACACTATTGCTTGAAATGACATTATTTGTGCATTAAAATTTGTCTAAATGTACATTAATTTTAATAGGAAGTTAGTAAAGGCTACCTACTTAGTTGACGAGCATACTAATGTTAGAAAAGACATGGTTTTGTGCATTAAAAAATAAAAATGGTGTAATTCTACATTGGGTTTTTTAATGCGATTGTAATGTTAAATTGCTTAATTTTGTAATTAGACTTCTCAAGACGATGAGGTGGGTAATGGGACTATCTCAGTGGTAGTTTTGGCCGGGGAACTTTTAAGGTAGACCGAGAAGTTGGTCGTAACAAAAATTCATCCAATGACAATTATTTCGGGTTTGTTTTTATGCTTGTTATAAATTTGAAGTTTTATTCAGTTGTTAGGTTTATGTCTATCATCCTTTTTATTACAATTTTCAGGTTACCGCATGGCTACTGATTGTGCTCGAAGTGCATTGTTGGAACGTGTCACGGATAACAAGGAAGATGCAGGTTCGTATGGTTTACATCATTGTACTTTCTTAATGCTACATATCATGTTACTCGATATGTAATGTTTTTATGTTATTTATAAAATATAATTCGCATCAACTTAGCTTAGTGTGCTGTCTCATGCACTTTTTGAAATTTATTTAGGTTGCAATTATGAAAGCGTACTCTGCTTTTTAATGTCAGTTTAATTGTTCATAGAGAGAAATTCAGATCAGACTTGATGAAGATTGCAATGACTACATTGATCTCTAAAATTTTATCACAAGACAAGGAACATTTTGCAAACTTGGTTGTTGATACTGTGATGAGGCTAAAGGTGAGTAGTCATTGCAGACTAATAGACTAAACTCGCATTGTGTACCGTCACTTTCTTTTTTATTGTTATGCAAATAATTAGTTGAAACAGATAGAAGCTTAGACTCTTTGATAATACCTGTGTCTGATAAGTCGATACGATTTATGCTATTTGCTTGTATATTAAAATGGTTTAATTGTGCATTTGTTTTCATAGGAATTTAGAAAATGTGACACGCTTAGGAAATCAATACACTATTGTTTGAAATGACACTATTTGTGCATTAAAAATTGTCTAAATATACATTAATTTTCATAGGAAGTTAGTAAAGGTGACATACTTAGTGTCACGTCAGCGCCACATTAGCTTTAACATTTTTACTTTAACTCACCAAAAAACACATGTTACAATAACTCACCTTAACTCAACTTTAAATCATATATTTTCAAATTCAACCCTTAAACTAAAACCAATATTTTATTTATTAAAAAACTTAACATTAATTCTTAAACATATTACAATACGGAATTAAAAAAATATATATACAACGAAAAAAGAAAACAACTTGACAAGTAAATTTATTTTGATGTTTTATCCGACTGTTAAGTTTTTCGAAATTTCAATAAGAATAAGGGCGCTAATTGCAAATATTATTAAGAAATTAGCATATAGGCTATATAACTAAAGAATAAAGTGGGCTGATTAGGAGTGGCCCAGCACCCACTAGTCAACCCTACTAGCTCGCCCCTGCTCTTATAGTAGTCACAATATCACGCTACTCCCTCCGTCCCAATTTATTTGTCCAGTTTTGACTTTTTGAGTCTTTCTTTGTCAACGTTGACCGTAAATATTCTTATTTGTGTTATATAATACTTGATGAAAATTATACAAATTAAAAATACACTTAAAACTCAATCTATTCATATATTTTGCATCAAATATTAAATAACACAAAAAAATATATTTAAGGTCAAAGTTAATAAAGAAAGACTTTAAAAATCAAAAGTGGACAAATAAATTAAGACGGATGGAGTATTATTTACTAGTAGTTGATAGTACAGTAGTTATATTAAAGGGTCAAATTCAAATTTTGAAATAAAAGAAAATGCGCCCTTTGGGCTCTTACGATGGATACGAAGTGGATTAGGTAAAAACCAACGTAGTCCAAAGATAGCACTGTGCTTGCATAATTTGAATATAACCTTTGGGCCCGATCTAAGATATTGCAGATCTTCATTTGAAAATTTTGGGTTGGTGTAAAATTAGTATATTTACCCAGATTTTAGATAATATTGACAGAAGTTAAAAACTCCGGATGTATGCTAATGATTAGAGGAAGCGGACATATTTATGTGCAACTTTTTTTGACGTTAAAGATTAGTAGAAAAAATGAATGATTTTGAAAATTAGATTCTATAATCTATATCCTAAGTTCAACATTATATTCAATAAATATTTCAGATATAAAAGGGCTAAATTCACGCAATACCAATATGCTTAAGGTCCATTTTCACTTAAGCAATGTATTTATTAGGCAATATGAGAAGGTATACTTTCACCTTTGTTTATTTTAGGAGCTCAAATTTGTCCATCTTTACTTAAACTCTTGTTCAAAAAAATAATAATAATACTTAGACAAACTATAAAAAAACCAGTGTTTTAAAACCTGGAATGACCTGTCCAGTTGAACCTTCGGTTGACCATCTTTTCTATATATTTAGAATGTAAAAAGTAGTTAAATTTATAGCACCACTAAACACAACAATATAACCATAATGCTTTTAGTGGGACTATTTAGTATAGAGGAAGCAATACAATGAATGGTAACTCTTCAACTGATATCACAACAAAGGTTAACTTTAATGATATAAAGAGATAAAGTTGTTCTATCAAAGTTTTGCTTCAAAGAAAATAGACGATGATGACGATCCATGAGTGATATAAGATGGACAATCTACATCTCTCGTTGAGGGGATCTTAGCTCACAAGAAATGGCTTTTTTTTTTTTTTTTCTTTTTTTTCATCATCACAATCTCACATTTTAACCAAATCCCCTCTCTTCATTTAGATAAATGTTACAATACATTTCTATTTAGCTTGAGTTACAAATCATCATATCCATGTAGATGGACAAAAGACTAAAGGTTTCATCACTAACTTTACTTACTTATACATCAAGTTTTCGGGTGCTAATGCAAAGTGAAATAAGTGCATTTAAGTGCAACGTTCTTAGAGCATGCAACATGATAGAAGTATGGAACCCCACAAATTTGGAGTACAATTATTCAAGCATCAGCACACCCCCCAATATCAATAATAAGTAACACTCCCAGTTACTCCCACTTTTAATTGCAACAAGAAGATACAAATCATCCATCACCAAAGAAAAAGCAAGTGATCTTGGTAACAAGTGTCAATCGAATACCATGTCTTTCATCTCAAGATACTTGATATCACTTTTTATCTATTTTAATATATAAATGAGTTTGTATTTAGTTAAATTAAGTTACCTAACAATTTCCAGTAAAAACTAGGTCCTAATAAACGAGTCAAACAAGTCGATCAAATAAGAGGCAGTGATTGTAAAGAAACATATACGTTTTATTAATATAAAAACCAATATAAAAGACCAATAAACTGTAAACAATCATACTGTGTTCTCTAATCACGTATAGCGTGAAATCCACTCTACATAAGCAAACAATACCTTATCCGGTCGCAAAGCATATGTCATGATCTAGACAGGACCGTCAAGAAGAACTGAAGTGGACGGAGAGGAAAGTGACGGAAGAATCAAGTATGGCCGCCGGCGTCCGTAGCAAAGAGATGGCATAAATTGAACCTTCTTCACCATGCCCAAAGCTAGATAACATAGATGAGTAAGCTCCAAGTGACGAAACAAATGACTTACTAAGGCTGGTGACAGAAGGAGACAACGATAGAGTAATTCGATCGATTTCATTCGATCCTCCTTAGTGTGTGTATTCGGTCGTGGGACGAAAAAACCCCATTTGGGTTGTGTAGCCGATCGAATGGCATTTCCCATTTCATTTGCTTTTTGATTCATGTTACCGTTGTAAAAATAATGTTTAGCGATTTAAAGTAAAATAATAATAATAATAATAATAATAATAATAAACATACTAGCCGTACGTTGCATTCAAAAATAATAATAATAATAAATTCACACTATAAATACCCACAAACCCACTTTCAAATACACACTTTCAAACACAATTCAAACAATAAATAAAACACAAAACAAATGGCTTGTAAACTTCCCTACAACGCCAAACAAATCCAAAACTATGTCAAAAAACAAGCTAAAAAAGACGACAAGGAACGCCAAGAGGCTATTTTCGAAGTGATTAAAAAGTTTGAACTCGCAAAAGCACTCAAAAGACGTTTGAGAGAACGATACGTTGAGTGTAACGACATCTCTGACGACTATAAATATGTGATCGACCAGTTTTGGTACGATGAATATCGCAAAGACGCGGTCGTTGTTGAGACTTTGTTGTCTTGTGAAAATCAAATACATGACCAAATCTCCAACAAGATAAGTTGGAGTTTTGAGGAAAATGTCCAAGCTGTTGCCGTTAAGGAACAACAACAACAACAATAATTTGTGCAAGGTGCATCAAGTTCATCTGCACCAAGAGTTGTTGAGCAACAACAACAACAACCTCATCTGGATCACTTTTAGCTAAGTTTTAAGAAAAATGTGACAGCTGATGATGATGGCTGGAACTCTGAGAAGGAGCGGGAGCTGAGCAGGTTGGAAGCTAAGTTAGATGCAGAGAAGTTTGCGAGGTTCTCTGTGTATGAGGACGGTTTCGACTCTGACAACTCTCAAACCTGGGATCACCCGGACTATAACTGAAGTTTTAATTATTAAGTTTGTAGTTTAATTATTATGTAATGTTTTCAATCGATGTACTATTTTAATTATTAATAAAATTAATGTTTTATTAAGTTTGTAGTTAAAAAAAAAAAGAAAAAAAAAAGAACTTGGTCGCCCTTACTGGGGCACCCAATCGCCTGCAGGTCGCTGGAGAGAGAAAGTTGACGTGACAAAAAAAAGAGGGGGATTGAATCCCTTTACTCTGTCCAGCCTAAGAGAATAAAGGAATACGTAGTGAGGAAAAAGTGCCGACCATATCATTTCAGAAATGGATAAAATGCAAGATCTAGCGGCGGCACAACTCCCACAAACAGCCGCAAGCTATGCGTACAAACAAAGTAGCTCGGTTATCCTTAAAGGATAAGGGTCAAAGGTACCAACACCGACGTGATCATGATATTACCCACCGAATGTTAGCGTGATCCGCCACCCGTGATCCAAAAAAAAAGGCAAACTATTTAGCCTATAAAAACCAGACCATGGATCATTTAAATTTAGGTGTGTCTTTTGTTGTAGGTATAGATTATGTTTATCAAGTTTTAAATTTATATTTAGCCGAATTAACCTATAACAAACACTAACGGGCAGTGTACCTGATCAATGTAGCTTAGTTGGTAAATAGAGTGTCGATCACTAAGAGTGGAAAGTTATACTTAAATATCTATCAGTATTTTAGTTCTAAAGTTAGTCTAATTAAACCAAATCTAACGCAGCAGAGGGTTTTTAGCCTGAGAGACTTGCACGATGTTTAGGCTTGATAAAAATAGTAATTCTAGGCAGATAAGCAAATAACACACACAAGCAGAAACACATCTAATAAATAAGAGGTCAAGCTAATAGTAAGGAAAACGTATTAGCCAAATGTTCGGTCATATATGATGAATACTAAATCTATTCTCTCTCTTTGATGCATGGCGTATCTCATTCCAATGTTTAGACTCCCTAAACGTCTAGATTTCGGCTTTTAAGTTTTCTCAACCGACTAATCCTGTCACGATTAATCAAAACTCCGCATAAAGTCTACCTTAATGATTATCAATTATTAATTAACCACTTAGGGCTTACATTAACATGCAAATAGTAATGAAGTAATAAAGTAATCAAAACACACGCATGAGCATCCAATAAATCATCATATAATCAATAAACACAGATAATAACTACAGGTTATTTACCCATAATATCTGTAAAAGCACAAGATAACATGTTTGGAAATATTCAAGTATGAATCAAAAGAGAAAAATACGCTAACCAAACGATTAAAGAGTACTAAAACGAATTAAGCGAAACTTCCTATGAAATTATGCACTAGCAGGACCTTCTTACTACTCCTGGTCTTGTACTTGGTGGTTAGCAGTTGTTCGGTTCTTCTGGTGTCTCTTGTGTATATAAAATTCGGCTGCAAATGTATTTATACTTTCTGGCAGCAGGGTCGATACGGCGTATCTAGTTTATCTGATACGCCGTATCTAGGTAACTTCGTGTGGGGTCAAAGATTATTATATTCTGGAATATTCATGCACCGCCTTAGTGATACAGCGCATCACCATTCATTATATGGCGCATCTTGTCTTTTTATCTTGGAAATCTGGTGAAGTCTTGAGAATATGTTGTACCAATAATATCACGTCTACAACTAATCTAAATGTATAAAGTGGGTGTGAGCACTTTAGAGAGAAGAGACAGAGATATAACAAAAGTCTCGCATTACTTTGATAGAGAACACACACCTCATAACCCATGAGGTAGGGGGTATTTATACCCAATGTTTAGCCAAGCCTCCATCGTGGATATACAAGTTCCGCGATGGTAAACTTGTGTCGCATACAACTATTATTACACAACATACCCTATACTATGATAAAATATAAATGGAAGTCCCTAACAGATGATTTACACTTTTCGTGTTCCAAAAATCTCCCCCTAAGGGTAGATCATTCGGGTCTTCTATTTATGGGTATTCGGTTGGGCCATCTTCGACATCCGATTCTTGTTCCATTCTTCTCCATGATGCACGAAGTGTGAGCCTTTCCCTTATCACTTTTACAACTCTAGTCAACAAATGATGATTGCTTGCAGTCATCTCAATCTGTAACCTCTCCACACGTTTCTTAATTCGCTCAAGTTTCTTCAGTATCTTGATTAAGGTACCTGAGGAGAACTTAGCTACTTCAACGACTCTGAATATTCTTTTCTGCTTTTTATCGGTCTTGTAAACAACACAAAGTCCAAGTCCAGGTCTAGTGAAGCAGGTCCAGCACTTGATCTTTTGAATACCGACGCAAGCTAACATTGGAGGAGTCAGGTTGACTTTCCTTTGATAGCTTTCGATCCCCATCTGGAAGTCTTCAATGTGAACTAATACAACATAGGCTTTCATGAAAATTAGGATTGATTCGTTCACGTCTTGATCGATGGCTTTCTTGTCGTAGCAGTCTCTTATTCTTTTCAGAATATCTTCAAGATCATGAGGATGAAGATTCAAATAATCTGATTCGCTGAAGCGGTAATGTTGATTATCGGTTCGAACTACGTGATAATCAACATAACCATGTGAATGCTGATACTCGGAGTTAACTTCAACATATCTAAGGATTCTAGAGCTTGAGTAGACTTCATCACGAGGCTTCCTTTTGAGTTGCCTTAGTCGGTAGAAGCCCTTAGATCTTTCATTAACATTAATAATCCCTATAAATGCATCAAAGTTGTAGTCCTTATGATCAACTTCTTCTTCAGAGAATATATCCAGAAATCTTTCTTTTTCCAGAAATGGTTCTGGAATTTCCTCATATGTGGCAACTTCCTTTGTAGATGGTAGGTATTCATTTGGACCGTTCAACATATATTTAAGATCGTCATTGAAGTACGGAACTAAGGGTGCGGAGTAAGATCTTGGAACCTTGGGAATCTATTTCCACAATGGAGAGCGTTCTCTTCTTTCTCTTAAAAACGTTGAAGAAGAAGACACGCCAAGAGCTTTTGAGACCTCTTTATCTACAAATCTGGTATTGAAATCTCTGTCGCTTTTGAACTTGTAAATTAAGGAGTCATAAATGCTATTAACTCTTTGATCCATTGTGTCGTCTTCCTGAATGTTGATTCCAAACCTTTCATGCAGATCTGAGAACATCCAGTCAAGCTTTTCGGCTGTAGGATCTCTAATTTGTTCTTCGATTTGTATCGGATCCCTTAGCACATCATCAAACACATCGTCATCTTCTACATCAGACACATTGAATCCACCGGTCTCTGGAGGTATTTCACCTTCCCTGTAAGTCATATCGTCCCAGTCATCCTTGTCACCACCTGCATCTTCTTGTTGAGTATCAATCTCAACTTCAACATCTTCAGCATTCACTTCTTCTGGATTATATGTTTGTTGTTGTGAGCTTGATTTTTGTTGTTGTTGTTGTTGTTGTTGTTGAGATGATATTTGTTTTTGGGATGAGAACGTTACAGTGGTTGTTGTTCTTTGTCTTTTAGTGCTTTTCTCCCCCTCAGGATTGTCCGAGTCTGGATCATCCTGATTGCGCTTCCTTGATTGTGGGCGACATTGACTTTCTAACTCCGTGACTCTTGAGGACAATATTGTAATAAGTTTGATTGCCTCAGAGGTCAACCTTGTCATTTCTTTTTCGACTTTCAAGACTTGATTCGTGACAGGAGTTGGTGCCAGTGGTTGAGCTTCGGGGTCCAGTAAGCCATTGTAGAGGTTGGTATGTGCTGCCATGAGTGATTCATCATTCAAGATTTTATCAAGCATTAGTTCGGAGATGCGGTACAGTGATAATGATCTTGATGATGTGGGAGGTTCAGCTTGTGTTGATTGTTGTCGTTGAGCTGCAAACCTTGACTCCATGTGAGCACGAAGTTTTCCCATTACTTCGTTGAATTGTGTGGTTGTTACTGGTACCGGATTAGCTCGGATTCTTCGAAACAATGTCGATGTAGACATCGTATGTATGTGTTTTAGGTGAGATGTTGTTGTTGACGGTTGTTGAAAGTAAGTTGTTGGTGGGATTGTTGTTATGTGAATAGTTGTTGTTGCTGTTGCAGTTGTTGTTGTTGTAGTTGTTGTTGTTGTTGTTGGAGGTGATGATGGTGGTTCCACATCAATAATGATGGGAGGGGTGAGCTGGTGTTGCTCAGAGGACCTAGACCTACTGTTGTCATACTTCATCTTCTTCCTAATCTCCGGTCTATGGGTGTCATCTCCGTCCCCCTTATCATCTCCATCGTCGTCATCATGACGTTCATCACTAACCTTAGACTCCTTTCTATCCTTATCCTCCTTATCGGTCCCCTCATCATCTTCTTCTCCCTCTTCGTCATCTAACTGCGTTAATTTTCTACCCTTCTTTGTTCTCTTTCTAGCAGTTTGTTTTCGATGAGTCCTAGAGGTTCCTACTTTGGCGCTAGACTCTACTTTGACCCTACACGCATCTGGGATAGGACCACTCTGTTTTGAGCTATCCATAGGAGCGTTTACTAAACCCATGTACTCCTTGTATGCATGTGATTCCTTGTTAACAAGATCCAACAAGCCTTGTGGTATAGGCATTGGTGCATTGGTGGTAACTATTGAGTCACCACTTGTGTTGTGCATATACGGCACTTTGGGTGTTGGACCTGTTTGTCTTCTTGTGATATTGGGATGTTGCCTCATGAACTGAACAATTAGTATCTTGAAGTATCTGACAAACGGAATGCATACATTCTTCTTCTTCCCTGATCTACGGACATGGTCGACAACATCTGTCCATAGAAGCTTCGCATAATCGAAGTGACACTGTTTCACTATACCATACATGATTTGATATAATGAAGTAATGCCTCTATCCATTCCCGTTTCTTTACCGGTAATGCACCGATTAAGAATTGAGAAGAGCGTAGCCCATCTTGCAGGTAGGCATTTCCTCTTGAAAGTCTGAGTTTCATCAGCATCTTTATCATATCCAAGATTGTCACAACTCGTAATTTCCGGTCATTTTCCAACCCTCGACAATTTACTATTCACAAGTTACTACTCATCATTTACTATTCATCGATCACTATTCATCGTTTTTGAGGTCAATTTGACATTTCGAGAAACATTCAGAAATTTTACTATTCACTTGACACTATTCATTCCCGGAAGAAAACCACTATTCACGTGCATTACTCATGTCATCGTAAACTTAGTTTACGGGTATTCAAAATTCGCGTAACCGTATTGGTTCAGGAGCGAATTCATGCATTATCATTGAGACATTTCATACGGACTAGAAATAGTCCGCATATCATTATTATGGCACTTGCATACTATTCCACTCGTAGGATATATTCAAATTAATACTTTTGATATATTTGACTTTTTACGTATGTTTATTCTTAAATAAACGTTAACAAATGATCAATAATGTGACTAACACGTCCGACACTCCCGACTATGATCCCAATATATTTTTATATTCATTTTTATAATATAAAAATTATAATATTAATTTACCCGGTGTTTTGGAAATTTACTTAATTTATATGGTACGCCTAATTTATTTACGACGGTTTTCGTAAAAACTAAACTATAATTATCTAAACACCCAATAATTTTACCCAACCTATTTTTATAATTTTTATAACTTTATTATGACCCGGTTAACTCCGTTAAAATTTATTTTTAGTTAACCCGGTACCCGGTACACTTTAAAACTACAAATAACACATAATAATACAAATTACCTCAAAAGTCTTATATTCATCCCCCCCCCCTCCATAATGCCGCCCCCCCCCCCCCCCCCCTAGCCATGATATATCTTACATCTTTGAAATTTGGTTCACTAGCTCCATTATTAAAAATCTACCAATTAATACACCAAGACTTTCATACAAGTAATCTATTATCACCTTTTCATCTCATTTCAAAAAGTTACCACAAAAGTCATATTCTCTTTTTCTCTCTACACTACAAACGGCAAGAACAACAAGAAGAAGCAAGCCAAGAAATTTTTATAAGCTAAAGTAATACTCTAGTTTATTTAGTAACTCTTGTAAGGTTTGAAACACAACATAAGGATTCTAAGGTTTTGATCATCTAAGATCACCAATCATTCAAAGTAAGTTTACAAAGTTTATTTTCATTATTTCTTCAAGTATTTATATTGATCATATGGTTTTCATACAAGATCTTATGCATTTGTTAGCTTATACCACTTCATTTTTATAAACTTTTAACTTTTGAACCTTAGGAAGTGATTATAGCTAGATCCTTATTAGATCCACTTGGTTTATGAAGTTTAGGAACCCATGACACCCTAATAAGGTGTATGGTAGGATTAGACTAGTTTTGTGGTGATTGAAAGTGGTTTGGTTAAAGTTGGAACTAGATTGGAACCTTAGAAATGATTTTTGAAACATTATTTATACCTACTGTTGCTATTCTTAAAACGTGGGAAACTCAGTAGGTGATGGGTAATTTTTGACCAAAGATTTAGAAAATACTTTCCGATACGGAACTATGGCCGAAAACGGGGATAAAAACGAGTTAATAACGAAGGAGATACGCTAAAAACGAGTTTAACGACGAAAACTATTTTTCCGGAAATGCTTGCTGATGAACAGTACTCACGGGCAAATTCGAGGCGTAAAACTAAATCTAGCCATCCCAACCTATCAAAAATATGTTAGTATTTTGTCCCACGATTCCGTGGATATAAAGAACGAGTGAAATGAGCTTAAAACGACCAAGTTATACGCGTTTTAACATCGTCAAAACTATATATATATATATATATATATATATATATATATATATATATATATATATATATATATATATATATAGTCACTACTAGAAAATAATAACTTACGCACTAAATGGTATATTTTCTAGAAATATTACTAAGGACTATATTCTTAACAAATGAATACGTATGACCCAAGAGAATATTCATACGACTTAACGACGTTATTTTAAGATTTTCGATACGAGGAATGGAATGCTAACATTGTTATACGATATATTACGACAAGTTTTTATAACTCCAATAGGACTTATTTTTCCTAAGTATGGAAACTATTTTACTTTGACAATAACTAGTATTTCCATGTTACGAGTGGTATAGGCATCATGTGCACGTGCATTCATTTCATCACGTCATGATCTAAGGTAGATCGTTATTACTCATATTAGGTTGCGGTTAGAGATCGTGCCTCACTTCAGTGTATCCATTGTTGTCATCGTAGCTATCGCTCCAGGTGAGTCATAGCCCCACTTTTACTTGTTTAATTTCTTTATAACTCTTTGGGGGAGATACATGCTTAAATACTTGTTTTATACTTTTATACGATTTGAATTACTTTTTGAAGGAGAATACGCTGCTTTAATTATTTTTTGTACAATGCCAAAGTATTAAATTCCTTACATTGCTTAAGTTTCCTTATTACCACGTCTTGACAAGTCCCCTTTATTATCATGGACCGTTAATTAAGTTCCAAGCGAGAGTGAGTGAATAGATCTATTGAGGGTGACTCCTCCATCTGTGTTTGGGTTGCTCCAACAGTATTACAGATGCATTTCATGTCTTTATTATTAGAGTGTCTGGTAAACACTCATTTGGGGCCAAGTAACGTCTAGCTTCGGTTTCATGAGCTTAAGAGACAATGTAGTTTTATGACTGAAAAACTTATTACTTTATACTTGGGCTATGGTACATACGATTAAAGTTAAATACTGATGGTTTTTATAAATCTTATTTCGGATTTCTTATTTCTGATTTCTTATTTCGGATTTCTTATTTCTGATTTCTTATTTCGGATTTCTTATTTCTGATTTCTTATTACGGATTTCTTATTTCTAATATCTTTCTTTTGATTTCTCTCATTGTCTGAATTATTTTATTTATATAGCCGGTTGCTATATTTATCTGGGAATTTGGATACCAGTATTCTTTTGTTCACGTAGACTATAACACATTTGGCAGTGGGTTGTAAACACACAGGTTACAAGTCTCTTATGGCGGGACTTGGAACTGAGTGGATTTACGATGCCTTTGCTGGGCGATCTTTTCTCTATTGGCATTATTTGTTAAACAAACTCTATGAACTCACCAACCTCGTGTTGACACTTTAGCATGTATTTTCAGGTTTTAAGCAATGGCACGCTACAGGAGGTTTTGGCAGGGCATGGCATGGTCATAGAAGACTCTGATTATTCGTTTGGGGACCGTTTTAAACCATTTTTAAGGGCCTACTTCCGCACTACTTTTAAAATGTAAATTCAACATTTATGACTTAACTATTTTATTCTATATAATTGATGTGAAAACCATTTTTGTACTTGTGTTGTGATATCAATTGAGTTACACCCCAGCTGCATGTATGCTTTCGCTGGACCCGATTTTGGGGGTGTGACAGATTGGTATCAGAGCTTTGGCTATAGCGAACTAAGTGTTTTTAAAACCTAGACTATAGCTACTTTTACGAAAAACTTAACCCTATGACCGTCACGTGCCTGCCTGCCAAGATGATGCCTCACTTGTGGTTTGTTGCTGACTTAGGTGATGAGAATTGTGTCTCATTATCTGGTTTATTATATCCATTTATTCTAGTTGATTACTATCATTGTCTTTCATATAAGCATGCTCACGTATCATATATGTCACCGCATTATGTCTTCCATGCATAGTTTCATCATTCGACCTCAAGTTTTGGGTCACTTGCTTTTGTCTTTCTGAACGCCTTGGTATTTGTGAAGGACATAGTCTTAGTATAACTGAGCTGAGTATTTCAAAATTCATGGAACCTCGGTGGGATATAGACTGGTCATCTATATTCAACCCGGGATAGTGAGATATAGGCTGACCACCTATGTCTGACTCAGAAATGAATTTTGCAACACTAAGAATGGTTATAATAAAATTTTGTCCGGAATAAATTCTCAACTCATTTTCCAAATGCTTCATTTACGCGTGTGTATACTCTCGTTGTCATAACATTCCTACTTTTCATCACTTCCTGAACCACCGATTGGAAGCTTGTCAACTAGTCATTTTATTTCATGAACTTTCATATTTATGCACAATACACTTGCATCACAGTATTTTTCTTATGTCACAATCTCATTATGCTGCAGTTGTCACAGCCTTTTCCCTTCTCACCATCACTATCATTTCCTTTCCCCACCCCCATATATATATAAGGAATTAGCTAACACTCTATAGATTCCGATGTCACTCATCCCTCACTACTCCCTATATTGATAAGTGGATACTATCTATGATCTCCCTAGGAAAGACTTTCCATACCTTCTATGAGGAGGATCCCTCGGTACAGTAAGACCATTCAAAACTCAACAGAAATCCCAAGATATCACAAAACCATTCGAACCACTATCACTGGCCTGATTGCCACAATTCCACTATCTGGAAAGTATTGGCTTGACTGAATTATAAGGATTAGTTTCGATACGAGTGCTCACTAAGCAACACCATAGAAATAAATTCAATCTTTTAACCGAGACTATAAATTGAACATGTCCTCACCAATAGCCTTTATTCAAACATGTTAGACACCTATGCATTTGTACATACATACATACCTAGCTATTTTATCCACTTAATACTTTCACTTTTAAATGGATTTTTCTCCAAACTACCGTTATACCAAACATATATCTTGTAAGAAATACTTTTCTAAGGCACTTATTTTGACAAGCAAATTTCTTTTGGTTAATTTTTTACAAAACTACTAGATGCTAAGAAATTTTAAACATCGATTTTTGGTAAATCATATTATCCATCTTATGTTGAAAATAGTTCTATCTTGCATAACTATTAAATTCTGAAACATCAAGAAAAATGTTACTTAAAAAGCTGTTTGCTTAAAGTTGTAAATTTATTTAGTCAGGAAAGGTTTTTGAACAAAACACACAATTTCAAAACAAACTTTGAAAATCAATCACTATACTATAACACTAATACATTTAGGATTTTGTGATTTGATGACATATAACTTGGGGAAAATCTTAGTAATGGAGACTAAGCACCGTAGGTGGAGAGAGACCCTAATTCATGACATTCCTGCGGAGGAATCACAACCTTATCCTAATCTATTATTTTCAACAACACCCTTGACGGACCTAACCTTGTAAGCCTTTCAAAACAAGATTCATGATACCCATCTCAATTACTCCTAATAGAGGAACTTGATTCATCTCAAACTCCTAGCCATTTCATTAAGATTTCTTTGGAACCACACCACCTATCATCTGCAGACCAATGGTCAGGAAGTAGAGAATGATTCACACATAGGGAGATATGCTCAGAGCATGAGTGATTGACTCTAGAAATGGTTGGACTAACCATTTTCCTTAAATCAGATTCCTTTATAACCATAGTTACCACACGAGCCTAGAGACTATACCATTTGAAGCACTCTATGGTCGAAGTGCCCATATCCATTGACGAATCAAAATTTGGAAAAATCCTAACTCACTAGTCTAATAGGCATTCATGAAATAACCAGAAATTTCCTACAAGTCAAGAATCAATTACAAATTCTATAAGTTGTAAACCATTAAAACTTCAAATTGGTAGCCAGATTATGTTGAAAGTTCTGCCTAGGAAAGGCATGATATTATTCGGAAAAATTTGGAAAGTTAAACCTGATATACACTGGACCACGTAATATTTCAGACAAAGTAGGCCTAGTGGCCATCAGACTTGAGTCTTGTTAGAGAACAGCCGGATTACACAACTATGGTTCACCTATTCAAACCCCAGGAAATGACTTTCAGATTAGTCACTTATGATTCCATTGGAAGGAATCCAACCCAATGACAAACCTAAACCTTGTAAGAGGACTACTAGAAATCATGGACTGTTAGGTCGAACGGTTGAAGCAGAGTCGAATTCCTATCGTGGAAGTTCGCTGAAATTCTTAATTATCACCATCTTTTCACCAATACCATTCTAGAGACTTACACAAACTGAACTTCGGGACGAAGTTCCTGTTAGAAGGGAAGACTGTCACAACTCGTAATTTCCGGTCATTTTCCAACCCTCGACAATTTACTATTCACAAGTTACTACTCATCATTTACTATTCATCGATCACTATTCATCGTTTTTGAGGTCAATTTGACATTTCGAGAAACATTCAGAAATTTTACTATTCACTTGACACTATTCATTCCCGGAAGAAAACCACTATTCACGTGCATTACTCATGTCATCGTAAACTTAGTTTACGGGTATTCAAAATTCGCGTAACCGTATTGGTTCAGGAGCGAATTCATGCATTATCATTGAGACATTTCATACGGACTAGAAATAGTCCGCATATCATTATTATGGCACTTGCATACTATTCCACTCGTAGGATATATTCAAATTAATACTTTTGATATATTTGACTTTTTACGTATGTTTATTCTTAAATAAACGTTAACAAATGATCAATAATGTGACTAACACGTCCGACACTCCCGACTATGATCCCAATATATTTTTATATTCATTTTTATAATATAAAAATTATAATATTAATTTACCCGGTGTTTTGGAAATTTACTTAATTTATATGGTACGCCTAATTTATTTACGACGGTTTTCGTAAAAACTAAACTATAATTATCTAAACACCCAATAATTTTACCCAACCTATTTTTATAATTTTTATAACTTTATTATGACCCGGTTAACTCCGTTAAAATTTATTTTTAGTTAACCCGGTACCCGGTACACTTTAAAACTACAAATAACACATAATAATACAAATTACCTCAAAAGTCTAACATTCATCCCCCCCCCCATAATGCCGCCCCCCTCCCCCCCTAGCCATGATATATCTTACATCTTTGAAATTTGGTTCACTAGCTCCATTATTAAAAATCTACCAATTAATGCACCAAGACTTTCATACAAGTAATCTATTATCACCTTTTCATCTCATTTCAAAAAGTTACCACAAAAGTCATATTCTCTTTTTCTCTCTACACTACAAACGGCAAGAACAACAAGAAGAAGCAAGCCAAGAAATTTTTATAAGCTAAAGTAATACTCTAGTTTATTTAGTAACTCTTGTAAGGTTTGAAACACAACATAAGGATTCTAAGGTTTTGATCATCTAAGATCACCAATCATTCAAAGTAAGTTTACAAAGTTTATTTTCATTATTTCTTCAAGTATTTATATTGATCATATGGTTTTCATACAAGATCTTATACATTTGTTAGCTTATACCACTTCATTTTTATAAACTTTTAACTTTTGAACCTTAGGAAGTGATTATAGTTAGATCCTTATTAGATCCACTTGGTTTATGAAGTTTAGGAACCCATGACACCCTAAGAAGGTGTATGGTAGGATTAGACTAGTTTTGTGGTGATTGAAAGTGGTTTGGTTAAAGTTGGAACTAGATTGGAACCTTAGAAATGATTTTTGAAACATTATTTATCAGTGTTGCAAAAATCGGCCTACAAGGCCGATTAATCGGCGATTACAAGCTGAACGGCCTTGGACCTTGGAGCGAATTACAAGGTAATCGGCCGATTAATCGGCCTTGGACCTTGGAATCGGCGATTAATCGGCCAAAAATCGCTACACGGCCCTCGACCGCCTCGGGACCGATTCACGATTTTTGCAACATTGTTATTTATACCTACTGTTGCTATTCTTAAAACGTGGGAAACTCAGTAGGTGATGGGTAATTTTTGACCAAAGATTTAGAAAATACTTTCCGATACGGAACTATGGCCGAAAACGGGGATAAAAACGAGTTAATAACGAAGGAGATACGCTAAAAACGAGTTTAACGACGAAAACTATTTTTCCGGAAATGCTTGCTGATGAACAGTACTCATGGGCAAATTCGAGGCGTAAAACTAAATCTAGCCATCCCAACCTATCAAAAATATGTTAGTATTTTGTCCCACGATTCCGTGGATATAAAGAACGAGTGAAATGAGCTTAAAACGACCAAGTTATACGCGTTTTAACATCGTCAAAACTATATATATATATATATATATATATATATATATATATATATATATATAGTCACTACTAGAAAATAATAACTTACGCACTAAATGGTATATTTTCTAGAAATATTACTAAGGACTATATTCTTAACAAATGAATACGTATGACCCAAGAGAATATTCATACGACTTAACGACGTTATTTTAAGATTTTCGATACGAGGAATGGAATGCTAACATTGTTATACGATATATTACGACAAGTTTTTATAACTCCAATGGGACTTATTTTTCCTAAGTATGGAAACTATTTTACTTTGACAATAACTAGTATTTCCAAGTTACGAGTGGTATAGGCATCATGTGCACGTGCATTCATTTCATCACGTCATGATCTAAGGTAGATCGTTATTACTCATATTGGGTTGCGGTTAGAGATCGTGCCTCACTTCAGTGTATCCATTGTTGTCATCGTAGCTATCGCTCCAGGTGAGTCATAGCCCCACTTTTACTTGTTTAATTTCTTTATAACTCTTTGGGGGAGATACATGCTTAAATACTTGTTTTATACTTTTATACGATTTGAATTACTTTTTGAAGGAGAATACGCTGCTTTAATTATTTTTTGTACAATGCCAAAGTATTAAATTCCTTACATTGCTTAAGTTTCCTTATTACCACGTCTTGACAAGTCCCCTTTATTATCATGGACCGTTAATTAAGTTCCAAGCGAGAGTGAGTGAATAGATCTATTGAGGGTGACTCCTCCATCCGTGTTTGGGTTGCTCCAACAGTATTACAGATGCATTTCATGTCTTTATTATTAGAGTGTCTGGTAAACACTCATTTGGGGCCAAGTAACGTCTAGCTTCGGTTTCATGAGCTTAAGAGACAATGTAGTTTTATGACTGAAAAACTTATTACTTTATACTTGGGCTATGGTACATACGATTAAAGTTAAATACTGATGGTTTTTATAAATCTTATTTCGGATTTCTTATTTCTGATTTCTTATTTCGGATTTCTTATTTCTGATTTCTTATTTCGGATTTCTTATTTCTGATTTCTTATTACGGATTTCTTATTTCTGATATCTTTCTTCTGATTTCTCTCATTGACTGAATTATTTTATTTATATAGCCGTTTGCTATATTTATCTGGGAATTTGGATACCAGTATTACTTTTGTTCACGTAGACTATAACACATTTGGCAGTGGGTTGTAAACACACAGGTTACAAGTCTCTTATGGCGGGACTTGGAACTGAGTGGATTTACGATGCCTTTGCTGGGCGATCTTTTCTCTATTGGCATTATTTGTTAAACAAACTCTATGAACTCACCAACCTCGTGTTGACACTTTAGCATGTATTTTCAGGTTTTAAGCAATGGCACGCTACAGGAGGTTTTGGCAGGGCATGGCATGGTCATAGAAGACTCTGATTATTCGTTTGGGGACCGTTTTAAACCATTTTTAAGGGCCTACTTTCGCACTACTTTTAAAATGTAAATTCAACATTTATGACTTAACTATTTTATTCTATATAATTGATGTGAAAACCATTTTTGTACTTGTGTTGTGATATCAATTGAGTTACACCCCAGCTGCATGTATGCTTCCGCTGGACCCGATTTTGGGGGTGTGACAAAGATCTAAGAGGAATTCTTTGAGCTGGTTGACGGTTGGTGGTTGTTCGTATGCTGTGAGTTTGCCATGTACCACGGCAGGAAGATTGAGTGCCATTCGAAGATCTTCTGATGTTAGTGTAATCTGTTGTGTTTCAATGGTGCTTTAGATTATGTCAGGTTTGGTTTCAGTGAGGAACACAACATGACGCCAGAATTGTTGAAGATATATCATGGGGGTAGTAGAGTCGGATAATGAGAGCATGGGATAAGTTGGATGATTTTTAAGGATTGTTGGGATGATTGGGTGATCACATTCAAAGAGAGAGATGCGTAATTGGTGATTGCATTCACCAATTCTGATGTATTCAGCTGTTGGCACAAGTTCTTCATTTGTTGGTATTGGTACAGCTGGAGCATCTTCTTGAATATGTTGTGGTTGATCACGTGTTTGTTCTTGAGCCATTTTAATTAATGATTCTGAAATGACATAAAAGATGTAAGAATCTTGATAAAGTTTACAATATTTATTTTTCACTCTGTCTGTTTTTATATGCTCTGGCATTTATTTTTCGAGCATATTTCTTTTTCTTTTTCTTTTCTTATGCTTTCTTGCTTTTGTAGCATAAGCGCATGCTCTTTTCTTTTAACATGCGATTTTATTCTCTCTTTCTGTTTTTATTTTCCTCACCAAAAAATTTGTTGATTTGTGATACTCTTTCAAAAATTGTTTAAAGTATAAATTAAACGTTGTTTTATAATGCTCACGCTTTAGAAAATACGTTTATCTAACCCTTTTGAAGCATTGGGAAAAAGTATCAACTTGTATTGAAACAAAAGTTTTCTTGTTAAACTAGAAAACTTGTTTTTGGAAATAAAAACTTTCACGGAAAATTTTGTTGCATGAGCGTAAGATTTCTTAACAACTGACAATACTTTAGACTCTCTATTACGTGGGCTAGTTAAAGGATTCCATTATCAGCTTTTAGGTGATAACTAGTCCTAGTAACCATCTTGAAGATGATAAGTCATAAGTTAAGTCAACTTTAATATGTCTTAAAAGAGCTTTTGTTGCATAAGTGTGAGATATCTCAAAACATATCTAGACCTTGGATACTCTATTACATTGTGTAGCTAAAGAGATGCATTATCAGTTTTTAGGTGATAACTAGCCCTAATAACTACCTTGAAGATGAGATACCCTTAGTTTAAATAGTGTTGAGTCGTCTCAAAACCATTTGAATTAAAACAATTAAGAGTGAAAAATCTGTTAGGTGATTGCATGAATTGGTTTAAAATTAAATTCATGGCATTGGCAATCACTAACTTTTTATAAACATATCCGTCAAATCAGGTATGTACACAAAGTATTCATAATAATTGCAATCATAGAAAAGTCTAAGCCTATTAATTAAACATATGCATCACATATTCTGTTAAGGCAATAATAGTGATACAATCCTAGTCTAATTAACAAAGAAAACTAAGCATATGCAATATTCTATGTCTCAAAGGTTTTCATTTCTTCTTAAAATGAGAAAAATTATTTTTGATGAAAACAAATTGAGGAAAATACTTGTGTAGATTATTGGCTTTTCTAAAAATCATTAAGAACAAATTGTGACTTAATTTGAGAAAGAATGTTTGATCAGTGTTTGTTACTTAGTCAAAATTTATTAAAATGTTTGAAAAACTTTATATAAATATAAGAATTATAAAAGTTTTGCAAAGATTTTAAAAAATTTAGGCAGAGTAACATTTAGTTTAAGTGGGTGAAAAAGCTTCGCAATATCTGGTATCGCGGATTTGGTATTGCGAGCACATGGTCAATGAAAGTCAACTACATGGTCAATGAAAGTCAACTACGCATTGAAGGTGAGACAGGTATCGCGGACCAAACTAGATGTGATGGTAAGCCATTGCATAAAGTTTCGGATCCAAAACATTCGTATTGAAAACTGTGATGGCAAGCCATCGCATGACATTTAGAAAGGCTCGTATCGCGGAGCTTTTATCCGCGATGCGAAGAAAAATTTTCATCGCAGTTAAAATTCTCGGATTTTTTAAATAATATTAAATGCACATTTTGCCTCTTTCCTAAAGTCTCGTATCGCATCCAATACGATGTCGCATCGAGAACTGTTCATCTTCATCCCAAAATCAGCCCAGTTTAACCAAATCAAACCATTCAAAAACCCATTTTCTTTCAAATTAGTGATCAAACCGGTCTATCTCAGTCATCTAACCACAAATTTTTGACACTAACACACCACAATTTAAACTCAATAGTGAGACATACGTATTCTTGGTGTCTAAACCCTAACATCCCAATTGGGCATGAAATAGTTAAAACTAAGGGTAGATAACCAAGATATATATGTAAAACATCATTTAAAACTGATTTGAAAGCTTACTTTTTGCACGAAACGGAGTGAATAGGCAATAAAATCAGTGATACGAGAGTTCTTGTGGATGCGAGTGAATAACTGGGATTTACAAATTGCTTGTTTATAACTGGGATTTACAAAAGTAAACAATTAAGTATCAATTCTCATATAAATAATACAAAACAAGCAATATACATAAGATAAATGATGCTAATAATATGTTGTTATTTGATATCATCACATACTAACACTTTAATCTCTCAACTTTCAATCCTCAAAACATACTTTTACACTCACACATGAGGTTGATTATGGGATCACCTCCCACGTAAGACTGACAGTGCTTTATCTTAGCATATTCTATTTCGCGAAATCTCATATTTCATTAAAACAAGCGACTTCCTCGAGTTGATTGTTGGAGATAAATAGTTATGCTAAACTTTGTGTTATCAAGTGGCACAATTCGTGGGACCAAAACACAACTACGTCCTACGAACATGAATCATGTTGTTAAGAACACTCCTACTAATGTTGACGGTTCCGTTTGAAACACCATCAACATGGAAAACGTAGAAGGGGGAGGGTTGAATACGTTCCCATTTAAAAACTTAAATATTTCGTATCAAATAACCGATCAATTTTAACATAAGATGAAAGTGTCAACAATAGTCTTACAACAACTAGAGATAGTAGAAAATAATAAGAAAAAGCATGCCACCATTACACAAACATAGACACAATATAAATACCATGGCATAACACAAACATAATCAACACAAATATAAATGTAAAGCTATAAATGCAAAAATAAAAGTAAAGAAATAAGTAAAAGAAAGCGCAAACCGAACACAATGATTTACAGTGGTTTGTTCACGAAGCTCCTCTTCGCCCTACTCCACTCCTCGAGTACCCGACTCGAGAGTTACTTCACTAATTCATAGGCTCCCTTCTCGGTGGAGAAAACCATATAACGTCGCTTACAATATTTTTCGACACTAAGATAGACGTCGAGTGATGCGTGGGAATTGCACCAGGCTTTACCTCTCGAGGGATCTCGAGAAGCTTACAACCCCCACCAGGCAGTGTACCTGATCGTTGTAGTATAGTATAGTGACAAGTACCGGGGGATTGATCGTTCAACTCAGGAATAGTGTCGCTAGTATTAGAAAACCTAAAAACTAGGTCTAGAGGTGAGGGATGATTCTTTTTGTATTTTTTATATTTTATAAAAGCAAATAAAATCTCGGGTTTTGGAAGAGTGGGCGGAATTAGTTGCTAGTCAACTAACCCAATAACTACAGATGCAATCAAAATAAAATAACAAAAATGTAAATAAACTATATTACTAAAGTGGTGTGAACAATATATGGGAGAATTGTGTTTACTTAGATTTCACTACTCCCTAGATATCTTTTACAGGTTAATTACTTGTTATAGTTGCGTGGATGACGGATTGTATTCCTTAATACCAATCGTGGGGTGGCGTACTTACTTCCCCAATTCTATAAGCTCCTACTTCAGTCCTATGTCGAGCCGGCTAAGAAGCTCCTAACATGGGATCACTAGAATTCGCTCATGCATTAAATACAACCATAAAAACCTAGTACACATCGGTTCATGTTTCTTAAGACGTTCAAGCAAGTTACACAATGGAGATCTGCCAGTTTTCTTGAGCCTAACATTGAAATCATTCATCTATTACAACTATAAACAAGCAATCAACCTATAATCAACATCTAGGTTTCATTACATCTAAGCAAACACACAATAGATCTAGCCTAGCATGTTAAAATCAAGACAAGTATAAGATATATTCAAACAACACATAGACATATTGAATGAATTGGAAGAAAACTTATCTCAATTGAACATGAAGGGTTTCAAGGGGTGAAAACCCTTGAAAATACTGTTACAAACGAGCTAGGGTTTATAAAGTTCAACCCTAGAATTCTCCACACACGTTCCCTTTTAATGAATGAAAATTAGAAAAATATATATAGATTTTATGAGGTGACGGCGTCAAGAGTAAAATTCTGACGCCGTCATCTCGCCGCCAAAAATCTTCTTGGATTGCCTAGATCCAGATCTGACGCCGTCATGTGTAATCTTGTTCCAGGCCGTCACCAAATTTACTCTTGACGCCCTTGTTCTGACGCCGTCACGTTTTCTCTGGGCCGTCATCCATTTTGCTCCTGACGCCGTCATCTTTTCATTCTTGACGCCGTCATCTACTGTTCCCAGCAAGGAAAATTAAGACTTTGTCGTTTTCTTCACTTTTATGCTCCAAAAACGTCCAAAATGCTTCCTTTTCCAGAATTCACTCCCAAAGTACCTAAAATCACAAAAGGAACGATTTAGGGCAATATTTTATCAAATAAATTCCAATTCCGGCTTAAATGACCTCCTAAAAACGGTTCATTTTTCGCCTCATCATCGAGTTATTCTTCGGGTACAACCAAACCCGTTATGTTTTGTGTCCTAACATAACAAACTTGTGGTTTAAGGCCTAAACACATAAACCGCGTAGCTTATATTATTTTCCGACACTAAGCTAAATGTCGAGTTCTAATCTAGCTAGAACCAATCTCAACATCACTCATATTTTCAGGACTAAAATACTAATCCGATCTACCTGATCTACATGATCTACCCAATCTACTCGATCTTCACGATCTACCCGATCTACACACAATCAACACCAACTACAAGATCTACCCGATATTTACACGATCTACACAATCTAAGTAAGTATGATGACAAGAAATTGATATCCGAGTGTACGATAATATACAACAAGTATGTAACAAGTGTTACGAGTGCACTAAACTATAACTACAACACTTTGTATCTTCGCGATACGATGTGTTCTTCTCTAGCACTAATAGAGGAAAGAAGATGATCGCTTGAATGGATGATTGGATCACTTGAAAACAAACAAAAAACAAGCTACATGATCAAAGAAAATGAACTATATGAAGAAGGTTTTGATAAGGGAAAACTGTGTGAAAAAAAATCTTGTTTGAAGTGCAAAATGGTCCACTATTTATAGGCAACAAAAAATCTAAATGTTGCCTAGGAAGGTACCTTTAAATTTAACGGTACTGTCCATGTTTAATGGTACCGTACAGACAAATGCTTCATTTTCTATCTTTTTGTGGTGAGGGTTTATTTGGGAAAGTTTGGACCTGATTTTGGAGGAAATTTGGGTGTTACAAATTTAAATATAATTCACAATTCAAACATTTCTTAATAATTCAAAAATAATTTGTAAAATCAATTTTTGAAAAAAAAATATTGTGTCATATTTATAAAAATGTGAAGTTTAGGATAAAAAAATATATTTCTTTGATCATCCATTAAGTTATAAGTTTGTTTGTTCATACCTTGAGTGGTTTACGTCAAAATGGAAACTTGTGTCTGAAATGTCGAGAGATGCTGAGGTAGGTATGCTTTGATGACTTGTGGTTACAAGTAACTTGCGCATTTTACGTTATGTATTATAAGTTACATGTTTGTCATTATTAAAATTGAAAAAAACTGTTTAGTTTAAATATCATAATATTTGCACTAACAAAAAACATTGCAAGCAATTACTCCCTTTTATGGCAGAAAGAGCTAAAAAGAAAAAGCTTCAAGATGTCCGAATTCGTTGAGCCATGGTGAAAGCACCGAGCAAAAACCCGAAGAAACATCTCAATACCAGGATCCTCAGGGATCCAAGAGGAGAAAGAAAAATAGAAGAGACAAAGGGAGTGCAAGGTCTCAAACACCACCTTGATCACAATCTATGAATGTATTCTCTATATTAGGATCTAGAGCTAGGAGTTCACAAGGAAACATATTTGATCCCCTTCAACAAGCCTTTCAAGGTCAGGAAGTGTTTTCTCCTGCTTAGGAAGAGCATCAAAAAAGAGAAGCTAGGAAACTCATACGAAATTATGTAGCATGTTCTAGTTCCCAGCATAGGGAAATAGAAAAGAACTACTCTCATCCGGAAAAAGAAGCTTCTTAGGGAAAAACAAGAAAGGATTCCTCTGAAAATGATGAGAGTGTTGGAGGAGGACACTAGAGAAGCAAATCCCGAAGGTCTTTAGAAAAACAAAGGATGAGTTATCCATACCATACAACTGTGAGTCTAATACTCTATTCATAAGACGCACTAATGGATCCCCCCCCCCCCCCCCCCCCCCCAAAAAAAAAAAAAAAGAGTCTTAGGTCCCGTTTGTTATATGGGATTTGCCATTGGATTTGGGATTAAAGTAGAAAAGCAATGTTTGGTATGCTGCTGACATCATCAGATTTGGCATTGATGCCTAGATATATGACTTTTGGTAATTCCAGGCACTAATGGTAGGTTTTGAAAATCTATGGCCATTTAGAAAATCGAGTATCATGCATAGCCACATATTATTACTATTTTTTTATTACAAACTCTTTTTCACCACACATTTCTTTATTTATTTTTCTTTTCTTATTTTTTCAATTTAAAGTATTATAATTTTAAATTTAAAATAATAACTTTTCTATATTATAATATATTTTCTCTCTCCTCCCTAAAATTCAAATCCAAATCCTAATCCAAATCTAAATCCTAAACCTATCTACAAATCAAACGGACCCTCAATGCTTGCAAATGTGATAACATATGACGAGGCAAGAGACCCGGAAGATCATCTTAAAAAATTTACAACTGCAGCTAGGGTTGAAAAATGGGATATGCCCACATGATACCACATGTTCAATTTGAATCTAATGGGAGCGGCTTGGCCGTGGTTCGATGAACTACCATCCGAGAGCGTAGACAGCTTTGAAGATCTCAGGAAGAAGTTCTTAGTGTGCTTTTTACAACAAACGAAGTACACTAAATATCCAATTGAATTACATCATGTCAAACAAAACGAAGGGGAAACAACGAAAGCCTTCATAGAACATTTTAAAACCAAAATTCTTCTGGTGAGAGGAGCCCCATAATGTTTAAGGATATCACTTTTTATGCATGGTATAAAATATAACTATGTTATCAAACGCTTTATCAAAACAAACAGATACTGCTTGTCGCTACTGCTAACTGCTATTTTTGCCAAACATACAATATATTAATCTTAACTAAATATAAAAATAAAATATTTATTCTTAAAACTTAAAAATATCTTAAATATGAGTAAAGTGTTATACCCAATCTACCCCTTTATTTTACGGTTTAAATCTTAATGGTTTTAAATTTAAATTTGTGTTTAATATGCTACCAAAAATAGTTGACTTATATTTAGAAAAAACTAGCGGGGTTGCCCGCGCGTTGCGGCGGGTGTGTTTTGTGTTTTGTATTTTGTCGGTTGTACGGTATAATTAATAATTTTGTTATCTGAAGTATGCATATGTTTACTTGGAAGCATAATTTGTTTATATTTACGGTTTTTTTTTTTTTTTTTTGGCGTTGCGGTTGAAATTTTTTTTGGTTGTTTGTTTTCTCGGTATGTTTTTTTTTTTTTTTTTTTTTTTTTTAAATAAACAAATTTGTATAAGAAATTTTTTGTAAGTGTATTATTTTTTGTATTTTTTTATTTTTATTTTTTGTATTTTTTTTAAAAACAAATTTTCTTAAAGAAATTTATGTTATAAAAAAAAAAAAAAAAATCTGTACCGACCGAGCACTGTAGCGGCGCAAAAAAAAATGTATTATTTTTTGTATTTTTTTTTTTAAATTTCTTTAAAAAAAAATACTGTAGCGATTTCACTGTAGCACTGTTCATGCTACAGTGTTTGAACACGTGGCGCGATGTGGGAGAGTGCCTGGGTTTTAGAAGATATATATAATATATATATGTTATTTATCTTATGTTGCTTGAAACATACACGCTTAAAAAAAATAAAAAATAAATAAAAAAATAAAAATAAAATTATTTTTTTTTAGTTCCACTATATGTTTTTATACATTTGTTAATACATTTTAAAATTAAGTCTTTTACTTGATTTATCGTATGTTACAACATTTTGAAGTTAACTTGATTATTTTAAGTTGTATGCATAAGTTTTACCGGTAAGGATCCAGTGAGAAGAAAACTTAAAATGAGAAGGATGAGAAATAACTATAAACACATATTTGAGATGCATCGACTTGATTTAGATGCATCTCTAATTATTGAGATACATCACAATTAGTTTCGAAAGTGTTTTTGATGTGAAAATGATGCAAAATAGTATTAACAACAAATTTGACCTGCAGAGAACGAAAAATACATAGGATTCGTCTAAATTGATGAAATGCATCTAATATATGTATAAGCATCTAATTTTTTGGTAGAAAAATATATTATAGCACATCTAAAAGATAAATGATGCATATAATTCAAGTTGATGCATCTCTAATGTATGGTTATTGTTATTTCACATCCTTCTCATTTTAAGAATTCTTCTCATTTAATCCTAAGTCTAAGTTTTACAAGAAACACTTAACAAGAATATCGCAAACATAATATATGACGTTATATAATCTCGTTGCCATATGCAGATACTCGTTTAATACTATACAAAATTGTGTACGACTTTTAAAATTTTGTCAATGGTAAGTTGGAAAATCAATTTTATATGAGATTTGACATTGTATCTTTTAAATATTCAATAGTTAATACTTTACGGGTTTATTTTTACTGCGCAAGTGTATAATTGTATGATTCTCAGTAATCAAAAGTTATTAAAAAATTGAAGGAGCTTTTTGGAAGAAATACTTTTTTCTCTAAAAAAAAAAAAGAATAAAGAAAGGAAGTAACTAATTTATGCTTCAATGCAATTAGTATCGGACAAACAATTGTCTCTAAAACGCATGTGATGGGTTATCAACATTATCTAAACATAAACTTTACTTACTTTTGATGTCTAATTTCCTTGATTAGAGTCCTAGACTCATACTTAGTAATTAAGGTAGATGATTTCGACCAGAAATAAAGAAAACCGTGTTGCGTTTCCTACCTAAGTTGCTATAAGTAGCTAAACCTATTAAGGGTGTGTTTGATTTTAGAGGGTTGGGGTTGGGGTTAGGTTTAAGGACCTGTGAAAAAAGTAATATTTGGTTGATGTATTAACTTTAGGATTTGAGAATTAATCCATAAAATTGTATTATTCGTAATCCTCATAGCTTAGGTTTAAATTGTGAGACATAGTCTCTTCTTACTCTATCTCGATCTCTCTGTTTATATAATTTTTTTTTATAAGACTTTAAATCCAAAATACAAATCGAAATCTTAATCCTAATAACTCATATATAAAACAACAATACCTAACATTATATATTCTTTGGAATAATATATTATCCACCTTATTTAAGTACTAAATCACCATCCACCTTTCAAGAAAAAGTAGTTATTAAGTCAATTCCTTTGAAAAGTTTGAACTGATGGTAGGATTGTTATGAACTTTCATGAAAACTTAGCTTGAGCTTACTCAATATCGTATATGTAAAATTTTACACGTCAAAAGCCCTTAAAATGATACCAAAGAAACTAAAAAGGTCATACTACAAAACATGAAATGATGTCATCAAACTTTAATATGGTGTTATTTATAGATATTTGTAGATAATTATACAATTCGTTTCAATGATGCAAGAAAACTCTTCCACGACACTAAACACGTATAAATTTAATTCAATACTATTTTTAGGTTTTAACTATTAGAGGCGTTTTGAACACTCTATACATAGTTTCTAATCTTGTACACAAATTTAAAAGTTGGATAGCATGCATGCTTGAAATGCTTTGATATTTTACTAGGCTTCTATATGTTACATCATACATCATTTTATATAAACAACATGCAATAAAAAAACATTTATTAAATACTGAAATGTAAACACTTCTCGTTTTTAATATAGCAACACTTGCGCTATTGCAGGCGGTCAATATAAATAACTCGTGACTTATTCAAGTACACATTAAACTAATGAGTCTTCCTAGGGTAATTTTATCGTACATTCTGTGGACGATTTCATGTTTGTTACTTTATGACTGACCTAACCTCCAATAAATGGTCAACAAAAAACGTTAGTACTTTTCTGTAGCTTCATGAGATATATTTTTCTGTAAGCTTCATGAAATCAGACACTGATGTTAAACAAAATACATCTAAACATAGTACGATCTACAACACCAAACAACACTCCAAGTAAAAAGAAAATACCAAAGATCGACTCTTAAAGAGACATCACATATAATGATATACACCAAACGAAACACATGTGGTTATCGTCCTTTTAAGATTTAAGATGTACACATGTGTGTGAGTTAATTTCCACGTACCTTACCTATATGTCTATATATAGTTTGGTCCTCTATAGTCTATAGTACGTGAAAGCAAAACGCATGCAGGGATGATGACATCCACACAAAAACGATAGAGTTTCATCTTGTCGGTGTCTTTTTTTTTTGTGTTAAAACAAGAACAAAACTTATGATAAACTTTATAGATTTTGGTTTTTACTATTAACTTACTTTTAGTTCGTTATGGTGTTGTTATATTTAACTCCTCATGACGCAAAATCTTAAAGTATTAGACAATAATTGGTTCTGAAGCCATTTATATGTTTTTAATCACGCATGTCTTATTTGGGTAGAAATGTTAGAAGAGAAATGATACGTGCACTTAAAAGTGGAGCTAATTGTGAACATAAAAACATGTAGCATGATCCTGATTGGTTGTAAGATAAGTGGGTCCCTCTGCAGCCATCAGAATGATGTCACGTGTTTTTGGGTTCACAATTAAATCCAATTTTAGGTCCACGTATCATTTCACATGTTAGAATGAAATATTCTATTTTTAGCATTTAGATCTAATTAAATGTTAAATATGCTAATTTGTTAGCCGCTTACAAGCACAAAGAATAAGCTAATTAAGATCTATTTCTGTTTATAAGATCTTTTAATAGTACATCTTCTTAAACAAATAGATGTTGATAACTTATGCAACTAATCTTTTTAGAGGGAGTTTATACGGACACTCTCATAGGAGGGTTTTGTAGGGCCATATGCATTATGGGTTTATACAGTTTGCATCGCGGTTTATACATTCTGATCAAAATCCCCTATTGTCACATCATAAGGGGTCATAATAACATAACCCATCTTTTTATCCATTTCAAATAGTACATCCCTCTTAAACTTATTCAAAATTTTAAACAAATCACTATCCAGTATCCGAATAAAATAAAATCTCTTATGTAATGAGAAAAGTTCATTTAGGGACTAGTTTTTTTGTACATATCAAGGGACAAATCCCCACCATCCATTTAGTTTGATCTAATGGTGGGGATTAACCTAAGATTAAACATGAAAACCTAAGTCCATGTCTTTTTCTTTCCTTTTTCTTTGTCTTTTTTATTATTCACTTTCTTTAATTATTTCTTTCTTTTTTTTTTTCTTTTTTTTTTGGCTCTTTTTTCCAATTAACGTTACACTATTTTTTTTTTTTCAATTCACGTTTTTTTTTTTTTCTTTTTTTTTAAATAAGTCAAGCTTTTCTTTTTTAAATAAATTCATCATTTTTTCTCATTTTATTACGTTTTCGTCCGTTTTTGTCTGTTTTCACATGATTATATACGTTTTCAGACATTTTTGTCCGTTTTCAGACGTTTTTTACCGTTTTTATACGTTTTCGTCCGTTTTTTTACGTTTTCGTCTGTCAGACGTTTTTGTTCGTTGTTATACGTTTTCGTCCGTTTTTTTACGTTTTCGTCTGTTTTCAGACGTTTTTATCCGTTTTCGTCAGTTTTTATATGTTTACAGACATTTTTGTCCATTTTCATACGTTTTCATCCGTTTTTATACGTTTTTGTCCGTTTTAAGACGTTTTCGTCCGTTTTTATACGTTTTTGTCCGTTTTCATACGTTTATATACGTTTTCGTCCGTTTTCATATGTTTTCATCCGTTTTTACACGATTTCATCCGTTTTTATACGTTTTCGTCCGGTTTCATATGTTTACATATGTTTCCGTCTGATTTCATACGTTTTCCTCTATTATTTTATGTTTTTTGTCCGTTTTTAGACGTTTTCGTCCTTTTTCCTACATATTCGTCTGTTTTCTTACATTTTCGTTCATTTTCATAGGTTTTCGTCCGTTTTTCAATTTTTTTTGGCCAATTTTAGACATTTTCATACATTTCTAAATATCACAAGTGATATTCGGTGATACTCATACGTTTTTGTCTGTTTTCAAATGTTTTCGTCTATTTTCATACGTTTCGGCAGTATTTATACGTTTTCAGACGTTTTTATCTGCTTTCAAACGTTTTCATCAATTTTTTACATTATCGTCTGTTTTCAGACGTTTTCATCTGTTTTTATATGCTTTCATCCATTTTTATCTGTTTTCATACGTTTATAAACATTTTCGTCCGTTTTTATGTATTTTTGTCTGTTTTTAGACGCTTTCGTCTGTTTTCATACTTTTCAGCAGTTTTTATACGTTTTCGTCCGTTTTCATCAATTTTTCATACGTTTTTGTCCCTTTCCAGGCGTGTTTTTACGCTTTCATACGTATTCGTTCGTTTTCATATGTTTTCGACCATTTTCATACGTTTCTGAATATCACAATTGATATTCTTAATATCACAAGTGATTTTCTTTGATATTCAAAATATCACTTGTGATATTAATAATATGAATTGTGATATTCAGAAACGTATGAAAACGAAAAAAAACGTATGAAAACGAACAAAAACAGAAGAAAACGTAAGAAAGTGAAAAAAACGTGAATTAAAAAAATGTGAAAATCACTTATAATATTCTGAATACTACTTGTAATTATCTGAATATCACTTTTGATATTCAGAATATCACTTGTGATTTTCATGTTACAAAACATTAGTTGAACATCACTTGTGATTTTCTGAATATCACAAGTGATTTTCAACTAATGTTTTGTAACATGAAAATCACAAGTGATAATCTGAATATCACAAGTGATATTCAAAAAATTACAAGTGATATTCATGTTACAAAACGTTAGTTGAAAATCACGTGTGATATTTAGAATATCACTTGTGATTTTCATGTTACAAAATATTAGTTGAAAATCACTTGTGATATTCGGAATATCACTTGTAATATTTAGAATATCACTTGTGATTTTCTGAATATCACTTGTGAATTTCATGTTACAGAACAATTGTTGAAAATCACTTGTGATATTCAGAATATCACTTGTGATATTCAGAGTCATATTCAAAATATCACTTTTGAAAAAACGTGAATTAAAAAAAGCGTGAAATCACTTGTAATATTCTGAATATCACTTGTGATTTATATTCAGAATATCACTTTTGATATTCAGAATATCACTTGCGATATTCTGAATATCACTTGCGATTTTCATGTCACAGAACATTTGTTTAAAATCACTTGTGATATTCAGAATATCACTTGCGATATTCAGATATCACTTGCAATATTTTGAATATCACTTGTGATTTTCATGTTACAAAATTTTAAAAATCACTTGTGATATTCAGAATATCGCGAGTGATATTCAATATCACTCACGATATTCTGAATATCACAAGTGATATTCTGATAATCACAGTATATCACTTGTGATATTCAGAAAGGTATGAAAACGTTTGAAAACATTTAAAAACGAACTAAAATGAATGAAAACAGATGAAAACGTATAAAAATAGACGAAAATGAATGAAAACAGATTGAAACCATATGAAAACGTATAAAAATGGACGAAAACGTATGAAAACGGACGAAAACATATGAAAACGGACAAAAACGTATGAAAATAGACAAAAACGTAAGAAAACGGACGAATATATATGAAAACGGACGAAAACGTATGAAAACGGGCGAAAAAGTATGAAAAAAATTCAAAAACAGATGAAAACGTAAGAAAATGGACGAATATATATATGAAAACGGACGAAAACGGGCGAAAACGTAAGAAAACAGACGAAAACGTATGAAAAAAATTCGAAAACAGATGAAAACGGACGAAAACGTATAAAAACGGACGAAAACGTATTAAAATAGACGAAACGTATGAAAACGGGTGGAAACGTAAGAAAATAGACGAAAACGTATGAAAACGAGCGAAAACGTAAGAAAACAGACGAAAACGTATGAAAACGGACGAAAATATATGAAAACGAACGAAAACGTAAGAAAACTGACGAAAACGTAAAAAACCGACGAATATGTATGAAAAACGAAAAAAAACGTAAAAAAAAAACGCAAAAATAAATAAATAAATAAAATTGAATTATAGAAAAAACGTGAAGTTAGAAAAAAAAAAGAATAAAAAAAGAAAGAAAAGAAAAAAGGAAAAAAAATGAATAAATAAGATAGACAAAAAGGACAAGAAAAAAAAACATGGACTTAGGGTTGTCTTATTAAATCATAGGTTAATCCTCACCATTAGATCAAACTAGATGGATGGTGGGGATTTATCCCTTAGTTTGTAACAAAAACTTAGTATGTAAAATAACTCACCTCGTAATGTAATATAAGAGAATTCCAAAATTTGAAAACTGAACCTACCAATGTATAATTTTGATTAAGGGGAGTGCATCATTTTGTATACGTGTTAAAATTGAGTATTCATAGTGATCAATAAAAGTTAAAATTAAAGCTTAGTTTGGTCATATTAAATTTTCGTCTAACTTATAAATATGCTAAAAACATGTGTCAATTATAAAAAATGAGATGATTAATAAAATTTTAATTGTTAAAATTTGAATAAAGTATACTTATTAGTTTCCATATTTTTAATAACTTAATAAATTTGCATAAATATCTCTTGAACTTTATACCCTTTATACTTTATATGTTATAAAAAATACAACATTATGTTATTATTATTTATAAATATCATAATCAATATAGAATAACTAATGTATCTGCACGGAATTAAATAAAAAAATAATAATAAAAAAGTAAAAAAATAAAAACATGAGCTACTATAACATGTAAATGAATACACGTTATTATGCATATACAAACGACTCATGCTATTCCTCTTTATAAATATTCCTCTTTATAAAATTAACTAAGGATATCCAGAAAAAGTCTTATTTTTTAACTATCCGCATTCAATAATGACTCGTGTTATTCATTCTTTATAAGTTTAACCCGCGCTCGGGTTTACAAATCGGCTTAAATTATTATTAATATGGATATAAATATCAAAATGAAAGCACGGCCTCACACGTGAGAAGAAAATAAAAGACGAGATTCTACATATTACAACACACTTATTGTTAAAGGTCATTATGTGCTACTAAATTAAACACACATAAAGTCTAGGTAATGATATCAATAGTTAAATTTAAATAAAATCAACCTAAATACTATGACAGTTAAATAAAGTTAAATCTTTCGTCCAACAAAAATCTATACAAAATATTTATGGATATTAACAAATAATGAAAATATTATGTAAAATCTTGTACGTGCACAGGCACGCATTATAACTATGTAAGTATTAAAAATTTAATATAATTTTCAAAAAAAATCTTAATAATTACAAAACCATATATTTTTTAATTGTTACAATAGTTAATTTAAATATAAAGTTATTGAAATATTATTACCCATTATATTTCTCAAATTTCTCAAATTTCGTGTCTAAACCGGTTATAGTAAGTTGTACACCACCGAAACTTTAAAATTTTGCAGTACTATCAGAACAAAATTTGAAATTCGATGGCGTGTAGTTGAATGAAACACGTTCACGTATAACAATAAAACATGAAGTAATGATGTGTTATACTATGCATCAAACAGCATAGAAGTATGTTACAAGTACATGAATACATCATTTATTAATGATTAATGCCATAACAGTGTTCCACCAAACATGCCAAAATATAACATGCAACATGTATAACAAATGCATCACGTGACAAAGCACATGTCTGCGCCACTATAAAAGAACCAAACATAAAACACACAACAAGTACATAGTCAAATCCAACAAAAATACACTGAGACAAAACTCACAGAAACATCCCAGAAGTTCATATCTATGTTTTCATATGATCATTTCCATCTGTAACTGAAACCCATGCTACCATTTTCTTATTCATTAACTTTTGTTGCCGCGTTTTTTTTAATGATCTACCTTATTTAATACAGCTTTGAATATTTTTTTATTTTTGTTTGTAAAAGTTGACATGTTTAGGAGGTACAATATGTTTAAGGTGCATCTAGCAGTGGTGATTTGTGCTATATTGGTATTTGATCACAGTTTTAGTCCATGTTGGTCTTTGAATAACGAAGGTGAGGCGTTTTTCGTATTTTTGTTAAGTCTTTGCTTGTGGATTTAAATTTTGTTAAGGGGGTGTTTATGGTCACAAAAAGTTGCTGTATTTAAGCGCGAAAAGGTGATAATAAGGTTTTTATTGTTTTTGCAGGGTTAGCTTTGTTGAAGTTTAGAGATGGAATTGAGAAGGACCCTTTTGGGGTTTTGTCTGGTTGGAATAAGGAAGGTGATTTGGCTAGTCATTGTTCGTGGTTCGGGGTTGAGTGTTCTGATGGAAAAGTGGTGATCTTGTAAGTTTTTGATCATTTAAGTGATGTTTGAGAATTGGAATTGCTTACTGAAACTGCCTGTTGTGTTGGATACAAACAAATTGCTTATGGTTATGGTCCTTATCACATATTCTGATTATTGCATCTCTTAAATGCTTAAATAAGAAGGCTTGTCAAACACTCCAAAAGACAACAACTTATATGATTTTCGCATTTCTTCACATCATAAAACTACTTACGATTTTCAAATAAGCAACTTCCAATGTAATTATTTAAAACTGTTTATTTAACCCTCAAATAATCAAATAAGCAGTTTCGATATCTTTCAAAACCCTCAAATTTACGTATAAGCAGTTTTAACAAGCAATCCAAAATGGGCATTAGTCTTAAAGTTATGCTTATAGTTATTATATATCTATAGGAATTTGAGAGATCTATGCCTTGGAGGAACGCTTGCACCAGAGCTTGGGAAGCTTACAAATGTGAAATCCATGTAAGCATCCAAGATTGTTATTTGCAGTTGTGTTAGTCACTGATCATGTTCTTATGATAATCCTGTATGCTATATGGGCAGTATTATACGCAATAATTCTTTTTACGGAACAATTCCCCATGAGATTGGAGATCTGGAGGAGCTGGAAGTGCTGGATTTGGGACACAATAATTTCACCGGGCCATTCCCATCTGATCTTAGCAATAAAAAAGCTTTATCAATTCTGTAAGTTACTATTTCACATGTTACTTATGCAATATATTCACAATCTGTGTGCTAAGTCGGAATATAATACCATTTATCATCTATTACTGCAGTTTATTGGACAATAATAATTTTCTGGATACTCTTTCCCATGAAGTATACAAGCTTACGACATTGTCTGAGTTTCAAGTAGACGAGGAACAACTCACAAATTCTCATCCTGATGTTAATTGTAATACTAGGTGAGCGTCTTACGATTTGATTATTTCTGACTTCAAATTCATAATTTAAGAAAGCCCATATCGAATCTTGAACCAAAACGTTAAAATCTTGTTCTATTTATATCTTATAGGAATGTTGCTACAGAAAGGAAGTTGTTACAGTTTTCACCATCGCCTTCACCATCACCATTACCACCAACATCATCTATATCATTTCCTCCATCACCCATGTTATCTCCATCTGAGTCACCTTCACTGTCCCCTGTACCTCTACCATTGCCTATGAACCCGCCTCCAACAAGTCCACCAACTGTTTCTGTAGTACCAGGGATGGATCCTGTTGTAGCTCCTTCACCTGCTTCAAACCCGGGCTTTAGGAGCACTAAGAAACATCACAGGGTTCTGATGTGGTCTGGGGTAGTAGGGGGATCTATATTTTTATTTCTTTCGGCTTTTGGATTTATTTTCTTAAAAAGAAGTAAGGTCGTTACAGTTAACCCATGGGCTACTGGTTTAAGTGGGCAGCTGCAGAAAGCATTCACAACAGGTCTTTATCTTTTTGTCATGAAATCCTGTTTTCAGTCGTCGTTCTTCTTGATGTGTATTTATATGATTAGTTTCATAATTTCAGGTGTTCCTAGTCTTCAACGCCCGGAACTTGTAACAGCTTGTGAGGATTTTAGTAACATAATTGGTTCTATGGTAGATGGTACTGTGTACAAAGGGACTCTTTCGAGTGGGGTTGAAATAGCTGTGACGTCCACTGCAATAACATCGGTAAAAGATTGGACTAAGAAACTTGAAACCCAATTCAGAAACAAGGTTAGAAGACTAGTAACACATAAAGTGGTGTTTGTATTTGCGTTTTGAAATAGATTTTCTGATTATTGCTTCTTTTTATTTTTTAATAACTTTTGGGCTTTATATTACAGATAGAAATGTTGTCAAAAGTGAATCACAAGAACTTTGTGAATCTTATTGGCTATTGTGAAGAACAAAATCCTTTCACAAGAATGATGGTTTTCGAGTATGCTCCAAATGGAACTCTCTTTGAGCACCTACACAGTAAGTTCTGTTACATTTTTAAGGTCAACTTTGTTGATATTTTCATCGCCTTCTTGAAATTAGCTAATGATATCATGCATTTGTTTTAAAAATCATATAATTGTTATTATATATATAAACCCTTTAAATAATCTAGGACATTGCGAAATCAAAACTCTATTTGACCCTTAAAAAATCTAGTTGTGAGTTCATGGTCAACTATTTGACTTTTTCATCGTCCTCATTAGATTTGTAAACTAATCATGCATACTATTCAATAATTCATATTAAACTAATAGAATTATTAAGACCATTTATTCTCTTTTAGCATCAACAATAATTTCGAGGGTTACTCATTCAGAACTACACCTTTTTTTCCTATGATGACAACTGGTGTGCATCTAAAGCACATGCACTTGAAAGGATTAGGTAGTGATTCATTGATTCATAATTAAAGGTGTTAACTTGGGTAGGTTGTGAACTTGTGATACTAGTTTGGGTCGAAACGCTTCAAAACATTCAGATGGGTTGATCTGCCTACCTTTCTCTCAAAAAAAAATTCATTAATAAGTAATGTGTTAATTATGATGCATAAACAATACTAATAACCTATATAGGAGTTGTATGCATTAAAAAATAGGCAGTATTTGGATTTCCAACCTGTTCGACCCATTTTTACTTGTTCTATTTTAGCTACTAATATTTTCTATATGACCCGTTAGAAATATAACAAAACTCAAATCAACCCATTTTGAAGTCTTGGGTCGTAATTGCTACCTCATACTCATAATTATTGACCATATACTGCTTTAACGTATATTATTGTTGATTATTCAGTTAGTGAAGCAGAACATCTGGACTGGTCTATGCGATTACGCATAGCTATGGGCATGGCATACTGCCTCGAGTACCTACACCAACTCAACCCACCAATCTCCCACAAAAACCTACAATCATCATCTATATATCTAACTGAAGATTACGCAGCCAAAATCTCAGATTTCAGCTTCTGGGATGCAGCGAAAACAGGACCCAGGAAAAATGAACCTCTGGAGGCCCCGGATTCGTCTCCAGAGAGCAATGTCTACAGCTTTGGTGTAATCCTATTAGAACTGATCACTGGTAAAATGCCTTCTAACAATGGCTCTCTTGAAGACTGGGCATCAGATATCTTGACAACAGAACAACCCTTAGCTAACATAGCAGATCCAACTTTAAGTTCCTTTGAATCGGATACACTTTACAAGCTTTTTGAAGTTGTAAAAAGCTGTGTTCTTTCTGACCCGAATCAAAGACCTACTATGAGAGAGGTGACAGCCAAGTTGACGGAGATCACAGCAGTGGCACCCGAAGGCGCAATACCAAGATCTTCTCCACTTTGGTGGGCGGAACTAGAGATCTTATCATCAGCAGAGAATTAGTTTAACTATTCAATATGTATCTTCTTCTGGATTGAGTGTTGTGTACATATTATTATATGGTGATGATCTACACTTAAATAAGTATTTGATTTATTTTTTATTTTTTTTCTTTTATTCTTTAAACCACTGTAATTCCGTAAGTACCTCAAATATATAAGATTATAAGGGAATCTTGAAACTCAAAAGGCATAGGCAACACAAATGTTTGTATCATTCAAAAATTGATATAGAAACAATTATTTTACAGCATACAACATTGGCTCTGAGGGTCGTATGTATTAAATTCCATTTTCCTCCCTCATTTCGAGCCTACTCAAATACGTGTTATGTGTAATATGTCCCTTGGATTCTTGAATCGCAGCCCGAGAGCTCCTTGATTCTGAACATCAACAAATTCTTGTTCTTCCCTTTTTTGTCATACATTTTGGGACAAATCTGCAATGATATGTTCTTCAAGACAGTTACTTTCTGACGGAATTGAAACCACTGGAAGGTGCAACTGTTCTTCAATTCATCTTTTGAACATGAACGGGAAAGGCAAACAATAAATCCATGAGAACTGTACAACTCATGTATACTCAGTAGGTTGTTTGTGTGATCTAGTATATAGCTCGTGAGTCTCTTTGTGATTGGGATCCAAACAGAGTGCTGCCTCACAATCTCGGAGAGCTAAGCCATATTCACCCATTGACTCATAAAATGCTGCTCGAAGATGGAGCATTTGCAGTTCAGGTTTAAATGCTATGGCTTTTGTAAGCTCTTCAACCGCTTCAGTTTCTTTTTGTTCATCCATTAACACTGTTAAGAAGAAGTTCAGTACATTAACAATTTGTAGTATACATCACATAAAGAAGTAGAAAAAGCTCCGGAACACAATTATACAACATTTGAAATATCATATCAATTTGGAAGTGCGTTGTGAAGTGGTCAAGCACAAGAAGGCAAGGTATGACCGAAATGACATTGTTTTGTGCAAAAGTAGATAGTGGATACATTTATAAAACAAAATTAATAGATTTCTAAGAAATCTTATAACTTTGTTCAGTAGAAACGGCCCATGCCAGTTATAATTTAGAAGTCCTATAGTTTTGCAAACGTGCCCATACCCAAAATTATAAGACTTCTAAATTACTATTTTAGAAGTCTTATAATTAGTTTCACCTTCGTAAAACAAAATTATAAGTCTTAAAATTTGATTTTACAAACGTGCACGTAACATGTAGGGATGGCAACCACGGGTAATGGGCACGGCCGCACAGGAACCTCAAGAATATGTCAAAATATGGGGCAGATAAGTAATTCACCCTCAGACAGAACGTTTTGTTGCACCTAGGTACAAAGCTAACTAATTTAAATGATTATATGATCCCTAAATGATAATAATCATGAGAGAATCTATTTCTCCGAACATTAAAAACTAATGATCAGTTCCAGAACACAAATACAAACACAAACTTAGGAGGATGGACGTTTGAAGGGGAAGAGGGGAAATATATATATATATATATATATATATATATATATATATATATATATATATATATATATATATATATATATATATATATATATATATATATATATATATATATATATATATATATATATATATATATATATATATATATGAGAAGGCAACCTAGTCCTGCAGGCGCGAGAAGGCAAGGATTTGAGTGATGTATGCTGATACAAAGTTTCCAGATTGCATATACTATGACACAATTTTACATAGAAGAAGAGCATAATATGAACAGAGATTACCTTCTATCCTAATAGGGGGATGGTTCATAATGATAAATGACCAGCAAAAAGAAGTCTCCAAAATGAACTAAAAACATATCCAAAATGCTTGTATTTTCGCTGTTTCGCATTTACTTAACTAGAAATTTGTAATATCTAAAGATGTCCAACTTGAGGGGCAATTCTGATTTCTGTCTTACAAAATAGAAGTAAAAAAACTTGACCAAGTTTAATCAGACGACCTAATGCCTTGGTAGCTGAACCTTGCCTTAGCATGATCAGCCACCATGGCTGTCAAAGCCTGGCCTGAGGAATTAGTCGGTCGAGGGGCTTGCGTTTAACTACACTGACTCAGAAAATTTAAACATAACGTCTGAGATACCTTAAATAGTTAAATTCTCATTCAAATGGGAAAAATCCCTATTCAATGCAAGATATTTCTGAGGTTACCACAATACATAAATTACCATAACATCATTATTTTTCATCATGATAGCCATAAGTAAATAATTTAAACATCTAATTACTTCCTAAGTTGCATTATTTGAGTTACGAAGAAGTACCTGCAGCTCTATATCTGTACGGGTAAGTCCTGAGAGGATCCAACTGAGTAGCCATACTTAGATCACTGGTGGCATTGTCACGGTCACAGTATTCAGACCGTTTTTCATACGCTGATGCACAATTTTCCGCCTTCTCTATGAGCTTCGTCATCTCATCATATGCAGTTTTCCTATCATCTTTAAGACAATACACACGTGCCAACCCTTGATGAGCTCTCGTATGCTTTATGTCAAGTGCATTTATATAACAATCTGCAGCAAGGTCGTGCTTCCCACAATCCACATATATACTCCCTAGATTATTCAATGCCTGCAACAATCAAGGAACAAAATTAAAATCCACCCTTTTTCGTCTTTTACATTTCCTGTTATAAAAGTATACATCTATACTAAAATGTTCACTTACTTGTCCTTTCCGAAGTCCATCCGAAGGGCATTTAAGAGCATCAATAAGAAGTTGTATAACAAATGAAGAAGATTCCGGATCCAGAGATGAATCGGCCAGTGTATATGCTTTAAGGAAAAAAGCTTCGAATGATCTCTGAATAGAAATGGACTCTTCAGCTTTCGATAGAGCTTCTTCACGATAACCAGTGTCGTATAAGATCCACCCTTCGTATACAAGCCTTTCATGCTTTGTAGTTGCAAGATTTCTAGCCAATCGTAGACTACGCATGGCTGCCTTTTGGCAGTTTAATCTGCGATGATGGACATAAAGGGTTCTTTGTAAGATCCTAATAGAAAATTAGGCAGTGTCATGAAACTGATTGTCCAAATTAGTTTTGATGCATGTATTAAATGAATCTGCTTTAATTAATTGTTGATATAGTGGTAAAAAAAACGGCTACATACTAGCTGCGACTAAACTTATTATTGAAGTTTAAAATCTTTTACCAAGTTATCCCTCTCTTTAACCTAACTTGAGAGAGTTTCTCCCGTCTCCCAAAAGCATATTTCAAGTTTCACAAGAATGTACTAATTTTCTTATTAATCAAGATATTACCATATGCTAAAACAACAGATTATTGGATCAGTACAATATACAACATAATATTAGAGTAATCGTCGATTACTCACTATATGGTCAATGACCGATTAATCGCTACAAGGTCAAAACTTGATCAAACTCGGTAAAAATTAGTCAAAACTTGGGGTTAACTTGGACAGACTCTATTCGACATACTTGAACAATTGTGTTATTGTGTTAATGATTCTAAACATATTTCTATGGTACAATGAGCCATTATATGGTCTTATCAACAGAATTTCTTAATTTATATATAAAAGTTCCAATCGCCTAGGTCGATTACTAGCTACAAGGTAGTCGACTGCCCAACTACTGCCTAGCGATTTTGCAACCTTGATTCTACCCAACTAAATCATTAAAGCAAATCCAAACACTATCTCTTGCAGCTGTTTTATACAGCGAACTATCTTATTTCCCATAATCGTTTTCACAAAGCTCATCCAAACACCCTCTAAAACAAAATATTAAAATAACATCTGATAAAAGAATATTAGGCATGGAGTTTACCTTAAAAGAAGTAACGACTGCCTGAACCTCAAAAGACTATTTCCACGGTCGCGAGCAATCATCTGATGAATTATAGCGAGTGACCCAATATCATCTATACAAGACCACCGATCATAAAGCTGCAGCCAGCAATCAGCGATACTCCATTGTTGCACCCGCTGACTCAGAACATCTATCAAGTAATCACCTCTCATCTTACCATGAAACATCATGTAATAAGGCTCCAAACTCAATAAAGTTCTTATATCCCTCACCGCAGCTTGATAATCCTCGAGGGCAAGATAGAACCACGCCCGCAATTCAAGGCAATCTGAAGTTACCTTAAATCGGATGATTTTATTAATTTCTTGGATAGCTTCATTGATCAAATTCTCGGACACCAATGATATAGCTCTGTATTTATAAGGGTACGCAAGCGTAGGATCCAACTTAGTGGCTTCTTCTAAATCTGCTATTTTTTTCGTGCCAAGAGTGTATAAAGATCTCTCCTGATACATCCATCCACTCGGTTTATACTCTAATAGGAGCGTGTCCATTATACCACGTGCTAAATAGGTCTTTCCTTGTTTATGCATTGTTCGAGCCATTCCCGCTGCTGAATAAACATGACCCAATCCAAATGCAGTCTCGAAACAGCTATGAGAGTCTTTATATTCTTCCCTTTCGTATAGCAAAATGCCTAATTGATGAAAAGCAAGCATTTTCTGCCAATCTTCTGTTGCGCAATCGAGTAATCTTTCCAGTAACATGACTGCATTTGCCGAAGTCATCTTTTCCTCCATAGCCACTTGGCTAAGGAAATAATACAACAAAAACGACGCATGACCAACCATTTTCAACTTCTCCATAGCGTCAGGACCACAAAACAAGCTCAAAACTTTAGGATTATTTAACGAACTCGGTAACTCTCTCAACACAACCTGCAAACAAGCAGCTACCAAAAGACTAGCACTTTCTTCAAACCCATACTCAATAAAAATCAATGCATCATCAACACTACAAACCAACGACGCTAAATAAACTTCACACGCCGCCTTCATTTCCTCACAACAAAACTTCTCAGAAAACGACAAAATCTCCAAAACTATACTCGGAGAAACAAAATCTAACAACTTTTTCGTCCTACTAAAAACCTCCACACCCCTCATCCCCTCCACCGATATCCCAACACGCGAAAAATCAATAACTCCCTTCTTAGACTCAACAAAACTACCATATAACAACGTATTTAACGGACTCGATAACATACCTATTTTACCCCTAACACAATTTACCACCTCATCCCCAATACAAAACCCCACAATCTCATCCTCAGAAAGTCTTTCTGAAAGCAGTCTCTCTACTCTCGGGTTCTGTGCATCATTAAATTCAAAATCAACTTTTTTAGACTCATTTTCACACACACATTTTCCACAACAATCCATACCATAAAGCAAGCTAGATTTCGGACACTCGAGCACTTTCCCTATACACCCTAGACCCGAAACACCAACAAGCTCACATTCCCTCCTCTCATACCTCAACCAACTACTCAAAACCACTTTCTTATGCACATCAAAAGCATACTCTCTAGCACTTAACAAACATCTCCTAACCAACTTATAATCACCGACAACACACAAAACACCAAATTGCTCCACATAAACATCACATTTCTCATTTTCCTCACAACCCTTTATTTTTTTATAAATTTCAGAGCTTTTTTCCACAAAATTTAAAGGGTTTAAAAAAGGGGTCATTTGGGGCTCTATTTGGGTGGTGTTTGGCAAACCATATAACAAAAACCCATTCTTTGAAAATGAGGATATGTTATCATCATGTGGGTGTGATAGGATTGAGTTGAGAGTGATAGCATGGACTTGTGTTGGGTTTTTGCAACGGGGGTGTTTGGTTTTGGAAGTGAACTGGTGGATTAAGTTTAGTATCTTGGTTGATCTTGGTGTTTGAGGGGAGGACATGGTGGTGGGTTAAGGGGGTGTTTGGTTATGGGTTTAGATGATGGTGGTGGTCATCAGCATTGACATTGGCAGTGTGTTGAAAAGAGAGAGCGTGCATCCGTGATTGTATGAGAGAGAAAAAGGGAACGAAAAGTGTGATTTACTCATTTATTACTTGTCAAAATCATATTGAATGTTTATTTGCATTTATTTTGACCAATTACCAAATTTTTTGCTAAAGGGAGTGTGAGTTACGTAAGGCCGAGCATAATAGACCGCGGATTAAACTGAACTGAGAAATTGGATCAGTTGAACTAGACTGAACAAATCTCGGTTTGGTTTTTGGTCCATCATTTTTCTTATATTTCGTCGATTGGGTCTGGTTTGATTAGTCCAGTCTAGTTTTAGACCGTGATCAACTCTATAGAGATGTGTCGTGACGCAAGCTGAAATTTGTTAACAGATTTGCACTCTTTAATAAATTTTGAAAAGGCATGTGTTTTGTATTAAAATATGTCAAGAAAATTTTTGTTTTTACATTAGCGATGATGCTTTTAACGTATGAACATACATACCATTTGCCTCAAGTATGTCCACCTTTGGTCATGTAGACAAGGAGTGTAATGCAATGCAGGTTGATGCAAATTCTTTTGAGCTCTATTCAATCCATGGGTCAATAGCAAGTACTTTAAAGCCACAACTTGATATAAGAAAATTTTGGTTATGAAAGAAAAATCTTGATACAAGGAACTATTTTAAAAGAGTCATGGTTTTACCAACGATGCTTAAACATTGTTCGTTCCATGTTATCGTTAAACATAGTTATATTGTTTTTGTAATTTTACTATTTAGGTTAAAAGCTAAATACTTTTTACGTATTTACGATTTTGATTCATTTTGAACAACAAACAGATTTTGATCTCTTTATGCTTGTTGGATTGTTGTTTTCTGACCCACTATGAATCATTTAAGGACTTCTTATGCTTTTGTTTTTTAAATGGCTTAAGTGATGAAAGGTACTATTATGTCTTAAATTATTTCTTAATTAACCACAAAGTCGCCATCCTTGTCGATTTGCCGTTGTAGTTTTCATTGTTTTAACTCAAATCATCGCTCATTGACCTTTATGTGCCCCTGCCACTACACCCACCCCTCGAAAACCGCCACTCCGCCACCCACTGCCACCTTCCAACCACCTCATCTCCACCACCCTTCGCGACCCCTCCCCTCTTGTCACCCCTCTCCTTATCATTGATATTGTTATAATGGTTGGTTTTTCTGTGAACATTTAAGAGCATGTGGTAAGGTGACGTTGAGTTAAAACTTAACGCACTGCCACCTCAGCGCCACGTCAGTTTTTCCTTTTTAACCTTAACTTTTGACTTTTCATCCCGGTACATAACTCACCTATAACTCACCTTAACTCACCTCCACCCCAAATATTTTCAATTTCAACCCCAATTTTTAACAAATACTTCCTTTAAATAAAACATAAACATTTATAAAACACAAATTACATAAAACATCTTATAAAACACAAGAAGCGGGATATTTTTGAATTCAAAATTCAAACAGAAGGCGGAATTAAAACGTAAACATTACATAAACGAAACGATACGGAATTAAAACAACTAAAAATTAAACGTAAACATTACATGATAAAACACGATACGGAAAACAAATAAAACACGATACGGAAATACTTAACATAAAACACCATTACGCATCGTCTCTGTCCCATGTATCTGTGTTTCTTAGAATGAACCACACATGTTGATAATATATCCCTCTCCCATAGCGCTCATAATAAATTCGGTTTGCATTGCTGAGACGACAAGGGTCTTCACTTGCACGCAGCAACTCTTTGTAAATAGCATTATACCTACGACATTCAGCATTCATTCTACTCCACATAGTCGTAATACTATTTTTATTACGGTTCTCACCATTGGTCTGATTGTTGAACCTTTGTGTAACTTCATTTCAAAAAGAACGTCCATTCACAAGATCTCCGGAATCCTGAACTTCAAGCCATACGCGAGCTAGCAGATCTTCTTTTTCCATTAACCACCGATTGTTCATTGTGAAATGCTTTAAGAGTGTGTGAAATGCTTTAGGAGTGTGTGAAGAAAAGTGTTGTATTGTGTGGTATTTATAAGGGATAAAATATAAAAAGCAGGATATTTTTTAATTCAAAATTCAAACAGAAGGCGGGATAAATTTTAAATTCAAAAATTAAATACAAGGCGGAATCTTTTAAATTCAAACGTTTTTTTTTTTTTTTTTTTTTTAAGTTACAACGGCTATAAAACGTTTAAGTTGTGATTTGATTTTAAAATCGTAGGGGTTGAATTTGTAATTTTTTCATTTTGGTATTCAAAAAAGGAACTAATATTACAAGGGCCAAAAGTGTATTTTTTTTTAAAACATGCTGCTTAACGCACGTTAAGCACTTAACGTGCCGAGTTAACGTGCTTTTGCCTTTCTGTCGCGGTAAGGTAACTCGGTCCAAAGTCAAGGTGCGTTAAATGTTAACGTGGGTGAGGAAGTCACCTTACCGAGTGGTCTAAGAATACTTTTGTGTTATATATATATATATATATATATATATATATATATATATATATATATATATATCTGTGTGTGTGTGTGTGTGTGTGGAAAACTAGAAGGGGGGTTGAATAGTTTTACATCTTTTTAATTTTATTATGAAAACTTAGTTTAGCTTTAAAACCTTGTTTGCTTTTAAAACTTTGATTCAATCTTATGTGAACTCAAATCTTGAACAATATGAACAAGTATATCAAAGTATGAACAATAATAATAATGTAAGCTAAGTATGTGAAATCAACACATGCATAATATAAACAATTATAGCTATATATGAGAGATAAGTACGTAATCGTTTATTTTATAATCCTTAGTTATATTTTGTATGAAAACTATACTTGATCGAAATGATCAATTATATGTATGTAACCTTTTTAGTTTGATTGTAAAAACTTTGTTTTGTGAATGAAACTTTCGTTTGATCTTTAAGTAAAATCAGTACTAGCACTATATGAGCAACTATATATATACGTCTACGTCTACAAAAGTAATAACGATATAAGCAAGATAATAATTAAGACATGGAAAGATCTAACCGCGAGACAAAGGATTTATTGTGGTTCGGCTACAAGGACACCTTCCTTGCCCTACTCCACTCCTCGAGTCACCTACTCGAGAGTTTTCTTCACTATGTCAACAAGCTCCTTATGGCGGAGAAACCTTACACACCAATATACACACCACAACTTCGTCACAACTTATTCACACCTTCTACACAAATTCTTCACACCTAGTCACTACTTAATCACAACACTACTTCTTCACACCTATCTATCTTTAGAACTATCTACTTCACAACAATCTTCTTCACAACTATCTACTTCCCAACTTCTCTACTTCACAACTATCTACTACACAATCTCTCTATCTACACACCTTGCTAATCTATTTTCTATCAAGTATTCACAACTAGTTACACAAAGAAATAGATGTAATGGATGATGATCTAACAACTTGGATGTGGAGGTCACAACAAGTTGTAATACTTCTTCTCTTGGTAGATTGAAGTATTCTTCTCTTGCACTTAAAAGGTAGAGGTTTGGATCACTTTGAAACAAAGATTTATGTATGTATGATCAAAGGATTTTAGAGAATAGAAATGAGATCTAGAACAGAAAGTTTTGGGGTGCAAAAGGTGAGAAAAATATGTGGAATGAACTAGTATTTATAGGGGAGAAAATACTGTTTGGGAGCGTGGCCGGTCCCCTTAATTTACTAGCCGGTCCCCTTAATAATTAAGGGGGCCGCCTAACAAAAAAAAATATTTTCTTCAGAATTTTTGTCTTTTTGTGGGGAAGGTTTTTCCTGAAGAGTATAGCCGTTTTTTGGGTAGAAATTTGAATTCAAAATATTTATTTTGAATAAAACATTTCTTTATAAATACAAAAACATTTTGTATAAGTTTAAAAATGTTTGTCCCACTTTAAAAAATATAAGGTTTGTAAAAATAAAAATTCCTTTGATCATAAAATGCGTTAAACACTTTGTTTATTCATACCTTAAGTGATTTAGATGTAAAGTGAATATTTATCACTAAATACGTGTTTACATCATAATTTTTAGCTCAATGGGTTTACGTTTTGTGATTATCAAAACATAGAGATATCGATAAATGTTAATAATGTTTTTAGACATTATTTATATCAACAATCTCCCCCTTTTTGATGATTACAAAACCTAAACTCATCAAGTCTAAAAATTAATTTTTAGACATGTATTTAGTGAGTCTGTATTCACTTCTCCCCCTTTTTGTAAAATCAAAAAGGTTATGCCGGCTAGCTTCATAAATGAAGTTAGACGGGATGAAATCTCCCCCTTGATGTGTGCTCCCCCTCGTTCGATGGCATCAAGGAATCGAGATATGGAATGCTCGCAAGAAAAATAGTAGAAGCACAAGCATATATAGAAGAATATGCAATATACAAATAACAAGCATAACAAACAAATACTAAGGATGCATAACAATTAATTCAAAGTGATTATGTTAAAGATCCTAATTTGCCAAAGAGAGCCATCGGACTTGCTTGTAACAAAAGATTGGTTGATTCGTATTTGAAAGTGAAAATCATAAGCATATAGAATGCTTAGATGGTTGATGATGGAGTGTTTGGAATAAAGATGGTTGAGTTAGGGTAAGGTTGTTGGATTAATGGAGGTATATGTTTGGGTCATGAATGTTGGAGAGTTTGGTGGTGGAGAGTTTGTAGCGTAATAGGTTAATTAAGGTTTTGGATGTTGTTCAAGTGAGGGTATTGGATGTGATCTAGTGAGAAGATATTTAATCCAAGTGAAGTGTTCATTGAATGCAATGGTTTTTATGAGAAAGATGCAACAAGGTCAATTGTTGACATGTTTTTCAACTTGATTTATGTTGTGTGGTGATGAGGGTGAGCTAGATGAAGGTGGATCCAAATTGCGTTGAGCAAGATGTAAGGCTAAAAGAGCATTAAGCTCATGAGCTTCTTGTAGCTCCTTAACAAACTTCAAGTGTTCGAATGAAGGTGATGGTGGTGGAGCATGATAGCTGTCTTGGGTGAGGGTTTGAACATGCAACATAGGAATGACATGTGAAGTTGTAGTATGTGGTGGTGATACTCTTTGTCACACCTCGCCAAGGCGGAAACGCGAGGGTGTAACTTCATGGGTATCATCACAACACATGGTGTCTATATAGAGAATAACTACATGCAATAAAATGGCAAAGTATAGACGCAAAGTGTCATAACAATACCCGAAAAGAAACAACATAATAAACTCCAAACGCACAGATAAACCACTTCCAATGCAACTAAGGTCTCGTCTATCCACATCCTTCTATCTTATCCTTAGAAAGCTCACCTGAAAATGATGCTTAAAACGTCAACATAATGTTGGTGAGATTCATAGGTTTAAGACTCAAACACACTAGGCAACCAAAATCACTGTGATTACAAAATATAGCTGGACAAATAATTATAGTTATCATATAAGCTACATATATTACTAGGCAACATCACACATAAGGCAACATCAGGACGGCTCGTGTCCTCCGATACCACAACGATTACAATAGGACGGCTCGTGTCCTCCGACCCCATAAACATCAATTAGGTCGCATGCGCGAGTAACAGGATAAACATCCTCCTAATTGGATCCCATCAACCATATCAAACATCAATTAGGTCGCATGTGCGAGCAACAGGGTAAGCACCCTCCCAATTGAACCACACAGTTATCCCACAACATATCATTACTGTTCACATATAGCATAAGTACGATAACATTAAAAGTTCAAGCTTTTTAACACCATACACATAATCACAGTAATTCAAATCATTTAAGACAAGCATCATTCCCATCCCAAGTTTAAACAAGTAAAAATATGGGACTATGAACTCACCTTAAACTCCGCAGCTTCCACAAAACAACTCACAATCTATAGCACACAAAATAATCCACATTACACAAGGTCAAGCTAAAAGCTACAACCCATGTAATACACATATGATGGATGTCTAAGACTCATATGACCCACCATGGATCTCCTAGACACCACACTAACCACTACCATAACTTAATACTCACTAAATCCCTTGCACTCTTAAAATCAGAAAATGCATAATTTTTGGGTACATTCACCCACATAAAATCACGACAAATAAAGCTCAACAACTCACACAAAAAATTTACCATGGTCTCTCATAAGATAGAAGCTAATCCCAGAAGGCCATGGACCAATAACACACACAAATACTCATAAGAAATTCTAACTTGTCAACTACTCAAATTCGGATCTGAACGCACACCAAAAAGTTTTGATTTTTAATAATTACTTCCACAAGTTTTTATCGCGAATCCTCTTCGTGGTAGTCTAATATAACCTAAAACTTAACTATTCCATAAGGCCAAGTCAAAATACCACTTTTACAACCACATGACACCCTCAAACTTTTACCCAAAATCTGTCCCGGTTTGACAGCTTTGACACCTTAACAAAGAAAAATCAAAAGACCGACTTCCCGACCTTAAAATCGATCGTGGCTGGACTTTTTGGAAAGCTCTTTGATTATACTTCAATTTAGACCTAAAATTCGTGACCTAACTCATCACCATCTGTTATTTACACTCACATCTTTACAGCCTTACAAATCTGTCCAAACCCTAACTCAATAACTAACATGTTTTACGCTCAATTCTCTTAACCAATCATCATACTATTATCATTAATTGATCCCAACATGTTTAATAACATTAATTTACAGAAGTTAACACAAACCCTAATCCATCATACTTAATATCAATGTTGCAAAAATCGTGAATCGGTCCTGAGGCGGTCGAGGGCCGAGTTGCATTTTTTAGCCGATTAATCGGCCCAAAACCTTGTAATCGCCGATTAATCGGCCGACTTCCTTGTAAATGTCTCCAAGTTCCAGGGCCTTGTAGCTTGGAATCGGCGATTACAAAGCCTTGTAGGCCGTTTTTTGCAACATTGCTTAATATTACGTGAATTAGATTAATTAATCAATTAATTGAACATAGGGTTTAAAGATTTTACCTTGATTCTTGATTGTTCCTTGAAAAACAAAACCCTAACTTTTTCTCCTTCTTTTTCTCTCTTAGTCGACCATAATTTGCAGAAAATAGGGGGTTTGGGTCGTTTTTATAGTTTATATGGGTAGGGGTTGGGCTTGGTTGGGTTGAACTAGGATTCCTTGGGCCTAAGAGTCATATTTGGACTCAAATTGGGTTTCCTTTTTCCCCCTTATCCCTTTTAGCCGAATTTATACACACACACACACACACACACACACATATATATATATATATATATATATATATATATATATATATATATATATATATATATATATATATATATATATATATATATATATATATATATTTAATATTTTTTTTTATTAAATTTATTTATTACACTCAAAAACTCATACTTTTCATATTTTATACATACCCGTAACTAATCCTAGCGTCTTACGCGATAAACCTCAGTTTTTGCGACAACCCGGAAAAATATCATTTCCAAAAATAAAGTTTCCAAAAATAGAATTTTACACTCTTTTAAAACATAACTCATAAAAACAAACTCCTCGTAACCCGCTAACGCTCAAGCACTTGAACGAAGACTCGTTACACAAAAACACAAAAACACCAAAACTACACAAGTCATTTCTATACCACAAAGGTGATCAAAATGAACTTTTCCAAATTTCAAACTTTCCAAATCACAATAAAACCATTTACGCAAAGGGATTTAGTGCTAAAACTCACCTATATCACTCATATATCACTTCAAACACCTGATACACACCAAACAAACATCAACCGAGTCAAGACTATCTGTCAAACTGACCTGCTAAAACCACGGTTATTACATCATCCCCCACTTAGGGAAATCGCGTCCCGAGATTTCAACTACTATAGTCACCACTCACAACAGTAAAAAGAAATTTATGGATTTTTAAGCGGATAAATACCACACCATAAAATCACAGAGAAAGAATCGCAAAAATGTGAACTGACTAAATACTCAAATTCACACGATAAAAACATTTCGTCACTCCAACAATAGACGCAAATAGATACACTACACTGATCAATAACACCAAAGATCCGAACGACTTCTCACAGGCTGGTACGATACTCTCGAACCAAATGAAAATCCAAATGGTAACCGCAGGGAACACCACATATAATGGATACACATAAAACAAACATTAATTACCTCTGATTCCTCACGCTCCCAAGTAAACTCAGGACCACGCTTAGAATCCCACCATACCTTTACCAACGCTATCTCACCAAACTTCAAACCCTTAACATCTCGATCCATAATCTTAATAGGTTTCTTGACAAAACGGAGGGTCTTGTCAACCTTACTTTCATCTATTGGCACATGCGGACTACCATCCACCAAACACTTCTTTCAATTAGATACGTGAAACATATCATGTACACCACTTAATTCCTCAACTTACTTCAACCGGTATGCCACAAATCAAATCCTTTCCATAAATCTCAAATGGTCCTACGTATCTCGGTGCTAGCTTGCCTTTCTTACCGAAACGCACAACACCCTTCCAAGGAGATACTTTTAACCTCACAATATCACCAACACCAAACTCTAAGGGCATTACGGAAATAATCCGCATAACTCTTTTGGCGATCTCTTGCTGCCTTAAGTCTTTCCTTAGCTAGAAAACCTTATTCGTAGTCTCTCGTTCTAGTTCAGGACCAATTAGTTGGCTTGTTCCAACCTTTGCCCACAGAACATTCCATACAACTTTTCACACGACACATACTCCATACTAGAATGATAGTTGTTGATATAGGAGAACTCAGCTAAGGGTAAATGTATACCTCGGCTTCCTCCAAAATCAAACACACCCATGCTCTCAGCTCACCATCCAACGCCTGATTTGTACGCTCACTTAGTTCACTCATTAGAGAATGATAAGTCGCACTTATCTACATACGCGTTCTCAAGACTCCATAACACGTTTACCACTATCGCGAAGTAAGTATTTCATCATGTTTCTTGATGATCAACGCGATACCCCATGGCTCATTACCAACTCACCGAGCGAAAAGTCTCGCCTACTCCTCTATACATCTCTTGCTAAGGTAATAATATGTCTTATCCATTCTCGGGATGTATCAAATACCTTTCATGATTGATGTCCTTACGCTTCCTCTCAATGGAACCAATAGCTGGAACGCAAAGTACATTCCTCCATCTTCATTCCTTTCCATTTATTGGTCTAAACCAAGTAATCATTCTTCTTACATGTTCTCAACCTTGAGCCTCTCTCTCTAGGCTGCCAGTATCATCCTCTTAACTCCGAACCGAATTATCATAACCATTGCTCACAAACATCCAAGTTTCACTCGTTCACTCCCGCTCAGCGCTCTTACCACGATGTCCTCCCTTCCTTGACAATAGCGAATAAGAAAATCGTAGTCACTGAGAAATTCCACACCCAACTTCTCTTCAACATATATTAACCTCTTGTCAAATATATGCTAAAGATTCTTATGATCTGGGTAGACCACACTCTTTACTCCATAAAATATCATCTCCAAGTTCTACTCCCCAACTCTAAGTCATGCATCACATAGTTTCTCTTATAGATCTTCTACCTCCGCGATGCCCACGCAATCTGAAGAACGTATATCTTGAAGCTAAACCTCTCACTTGAACAACTTGGCAACATCCTCTTCTTCTTCAACGAACAAATTTATAATCAAAACGACAATCTATCCTAAGTAAACGACGCGAACCATGAAACCGGTCGAACTAAAACGTATATCAACGAACTCAAAAAGGGGTACGAATTACCGACTAACGAAGTAACGAACATCAAAATCAAAGCTAGAAAAACACAATGAGAAATTTTTCCCCCAATAAAAGTAGACACGGATAAAATATTCATGAAAACCCCTACAAAGAAAATGTAAAATACACGTACCCATAAAACATCCACAAACGTACCTCAACGAAAGAAACACTCGATGAACCAAATACGTAACAAGTTTGGTAATTGAGAACCATAGACAGTTCTTATTCCCGTACTCGACCTTCCCAAAAACAAATGTACACCGTTTTTCACAAGACATGTCTTAAACTTATACATTTTTTATAAAATATATATAAACCATTTTATGTAAGATATCAACATAACCATTTTCTTTCCATACTTCATTTTGACCAAAAAAATAATAGTTTCAAACAAATGACCTTGAAATACCCTAAACGAATTTGTAAAATGCCATAAAGACTCTAACACAACCTCTTAATCGAACGCGAAAGACATTGAAGAATTCCGTAATCAAAATAATCCTCAAATGAACTCATACCAGTGAACACTCACGCAAATACATTGTAAACCAAACGATGAACTTACAGACATATTCGTACAACGATCAAACCAAAATCATAGAAAAACACCGTTACTAATAGGTTACAAAACATGTCATGAAATTCAATTGGTGTGTGGAAATGAGGGATTAAATATCCACACCAACTCATCACGAACCAACAATATTTGAAGAATAGTATAACATTCATCCGAGGAATGAATGTATGGAATAACCAAAGAAATGAACCAATATCCAACAAAAACGAATTCGATTACCCAACACCTATCACGACGTCAAATAGAAAGAATATGGCATCTGTACCATCATGGTACGAATAGGAATGCCAACCAAATAATTAGGTATACAAACGGAGCGTCTAGCAAATGAATCAACTTAAATACCACAACATAAGTACCCACCGATAATTGAGGTATCAACATATGATAGGTAGGATGGAATCTTACCACCTACACTCCCCAACATATAACGACTGAATAAACGGTTAAGAGAATACTTCTCTAACCATACAGCCATCACCAACATGATATCACATACCATCTACCACAACATATAACAACAAAAATCAATCAATGCAATAATGGTCACAAGTCCACATGTGTGATACCCTTATAATTATGTTCGCGATCATAGTTATAAGCCTATTCCACACGCATACTTACTTCCAAAACCACACATCTCAATGATAACACACATATACCACATAGCACCTAATACACGATGCAATCCATGCCATCATACTTGCAAGTCCACTTGTGTTGTGATGCATGTATAATTATGTTGGCCACCATAATTTTCTATGCCCCCTTTCACAAGTGTACTCCCTCCTATGACAACACTCATCTCGCATGGAAGAATTCCAACGATCACGTAAACTCTATAATCAAAATCACTTGGATAAGGTCGATCCAATATCCAAGAGTAATCACGCTCCAACATGGCTCCAGACGACAAAAGACAATATATGAATTCCAAAACATGACATAAAATAAAAGACGTCGCATAACGGCTCAAACTCCACTCTCACACTTATCTCCCTACTCAGATCAATTTAACTTACTACTCGTTGTGGACTCTAGATTCGAATCCACACCATTCCATCCTAACTCCCTTTCATCTTTACTCAACCATCCATTCATATTTCCTACATGTTGAGGTAGTCGACAACATGCAAAACCATCTCCATTCTTTTCTTCCAATTCCACATGATTCACAAGCGCATACAATCACGAGGTTTAGACTAAACCACATCTCCTTCCTATGTGAAGTGAGGACACTATCAAGGGTATTTGGTAATGGCTCCATCTCCAGAAGTCGTCGTGGTTCCAAACCTCTCCACTTCTTCTCCACCAAAGTTTCTCATAAACATCCTCTCCTTGTCCGAACATAGATACATGCTATCGGAAACTCGGATTCTGCGGTTAGTCCGCTTCACCCTACCACCTCTCTTGCATCCGATAGCGACAACGGTTGTCCAACGAAGCATCTTACATGCGGAAGACGATATAATAATGTCGATATATACAATACTACGTATAGAGGATAAAATAGATGTCCAAAACTCAATAAAACATCTCAGAAATATAGGAAAATAGACATATAAAATACTATACTTACACATAGATCCTAAATGCAACTATATGAGGGACTCTTAAGTTATAGTCTAGGCTCAACCACCTAATTCTCTATAACCAAGGCTCTGATACCAATCTGTCACATATCGTCAAGGCGGAAACGCGAGGGTGTAACTTCATGGATATCATCACAACACATGGTGTCTATATAGAGAATAACTGCATGCAATAAAATGGCAAAGTATAGACGCAAAGTGTCATAACAATACCCGAAAAGAAACAACATAATAAACTCCAAACGCACAGATAAACCACTTTCAATGCAACTAAGGTCTCGTCTATCCACATCCTTCTATCTTATCCTTAGAAAGCTTACATGAAAATGATGCTTAAAACGTCAACATAATGTTGGTGAGATTCATAGGTTTAAGACTCAAACACACTAGGCAACCAAAATCACTGTGATTACAAAATATAGCCGGACAAATAATTATAGTTATCATATAAGCTACATATATTACTAGGCAACATTACACATAAGGCAACATCAGGATGACTCGTGTCCTCCGATCCCACAACGATTACAATAGGATGGCTCGTATCCTCCGACCCCATAAACATCAATTAGGTCGCATGCGCGAGTAACAGGATAAACATCCTCCTAATTGGATCCCATCAACCATATCAAACATCAATTAGGTAGCATGTGCGAGCAACAGGGTAAGCACCATCCCAATTGAACCACACAGTTATCCCACAACATATCATTACCATTCACATATAGCATAAGTACGATAATATTAAAAGCCCAAGCTTTTTAACACCATACACATAATCACAGTAATTCAAATCATTTAAGACAAGCATCATTCCCATCCCAAGTTTAAAACAAGTAAAAATATGGGACTATGAACTCACCTTAAACTCCGCAGCTTCCACAAAACAACTCACAATCTATAGCACACAAAATAATCCACATTACACAAGGTCAAGCTAAAAGCTACAACCCATGTAATACACATATGATGGATGTCTAAGACTCATATGACCCACCATGGATCTCCTAGACACCACACTAACCACTACCATAACTTAATACTCACTAAATCCCTTGCACTCTTAAAATCAGAAAATGCAGAATTTTTGGGTACATTCACCCACATAAAATCACGACAAATAAAGCTCAACAACTCACACAAAAAATTTACCATGGTCTCTCATAAGATAGAAACTAATCCCAGAAGGCCATGGACCAATAACACACACAAATACTCATAAGAAATTCAAACTTGTCAACTACTCAAATTCGGATCTGAACGCACACCAAAAAGTTTTGATTTTTAATAATTACTTCCACAAGTTTTTATCGCGAATCCTCTTCGTGGTAGTCTAATATAACCTAAAACTTAACTATTCCAGAAGGCCAAGTCAAAATACCACTTTTACAACCACATGACACCCTCAAACTTTTATCTAAAATCTGTCCCGGTTTGACAGCTTTGACACCTTAACAAAGAAAAATCAAAAGACCGACTTCCCGACCTTAAAATCGATCGTGGCTGAACTTTTTGGAAAGCTCTTTCATTATAATTTAATTTAGACCTAAAATTCGTGACCTAACTCATCACCATCTGTTATTTATACTCACATCTTTACAGCCTTACAAATCTGTCCAAACCCTAACTCAATAACTAGCATGTTTTACGCTCAATTCTCTTAACCAATCATCATACTATTATCATTAATTGATCCCAACATGTTTAATAACATTAATTTACAGAAGTTAACACAAACCCTAATCCATCATACTTAATATTACGTGAATTAGTGATTCCTCCCGAACCGTCACTTATTTATCACACAAGCCAACCACTTGTGAATGGTCAACCGTAACATCTAAATGGAGCCCGGGAGAAACTAGCAAAGTTAATCCGTGGGAGTTAAGTACAGAAAAAGTACGTGAGTACAGAAAAGTACATCCCCAGGTCGTTATGTCCCCCACACTTGGGTAACACAACAATTATTCTATTTTTCTGTATTTACAATTTTTCATTTTATTTTCAAAATATATACAACATGTGGGGCACACCCCCACACTTGGGTGGTACACACGGGTGAAAACCCATGTTTATGCTACTGTTTTTGATTTTTAACTTTTATAAATGTTTTTGTATTTTTAAATTTATATATATATGTACAAAAGAAAGAAAATTCCTAACAACCGCTCCTCGAAAGGGAATCTGGGTCTGACAGAGCTCAGTAACTGTAAACAGCCAACAACCAAATGTTGTAACTGAGGGACTATCAAACTGTGCAAGTTGTGTGCAAAGGAAAAAAATGTTTTTGTATTTTATATTGTTTATGAAATGAAATATGATACAGTATAAGTAATCACTACCTCCCAGGCTTGTGTCAGGTTTACCACGCAAGTTAATCACTTGTGAATGATTAACTGTAATAAATGTGTCCTGACAGCCCGGAAGTTGAATGATAAAGTATATATAATATACATACAAGGATAGATATTTCAACAAAATACAAAATACAAGTCATAGTAGGCAGCACATCCTCCCCGGCAACGGCGCCAAAATTTGATTCCTCCCGAACCGTCACTTATTTATCACACAAGCCAACCACTTGTGAATGGTCAACCGTAACATCTAAATGGAGCCCGGGAGAAACTAGCAAAGTTAATCCGTGGGAGTTAAGTACAGAAAAAGTACGTGAGTACAGAAAAGTACATCCCCAGGTCGTTATGTCCCAACGAGGTGTGAACGTGATACTACAATGACTTGTAATGTGTTGAAATAATATGTATATAGAAAAATGGGAATCTGAATGACTAACACTGGAATGTGAATAGTAATAGCTCTGTCACAGCTACTTCATTTAAGAAACGTACAATCAGAAACCCTAAAATAGATGATATTTACAAACGTACGTTTAAGTTTAAATAAACGTAAACGTAACGAATAAAACAAAACTTTCCCAAAGAGGGAATTTGCATGCCTTAACGGCTTAAATGCAAATTAAAAAGAAATAACTATATTTACAAAGTTATTATTATAGTACGAAAACCTAGAAAACTAAAACGCGTACGTAAACGTTTAAATAAACGTCTACGTACAAAATAAAAAGTGAATACCGTCCAATATAAGTCCCACAAATGTGAAAATTACATTTTTGGAATCCTAAAATAATAAGAAAATTATTAGAATATTAAAACTTATTTTTATACTATGTACTTAATTATTATTAATTAAAACCTATTATTTACTATTTAATAATTACCTAAAAATAAGAAAATCTAAATATTACTTAGAAAAATAAAATTAAAACTTAGAAAAGTTTAAAATACTATAAAAGAAATTTTGAAACTAAAAATATATTTATTATACAAGGATTCTATTTATTATTAATTATTTATTATTATCTATATATTAATACTATTATTAAATTATTATATATACTAAATTAGCAAACAAAAATCTAAAACTTTTTACATAATTCTAATATACTAATAAGAAACTAAGAAAAATATAAAAACTATATTTTATATACAAAAATAAGAAAACTTAATTTAAAACTATTATTACTTAATTAAACTAATTAAACTACTATAATTATTATACATACTAAACTAATTTATAAAATTATAAAACTTCCTAATCATCTCAGGAATACATAAAAAATATAAAAAATTTATAAAAATTATAAATAAGCAGTTTTAAAAATTACATACTAATTATTTACTAAAACCTAAGTAAACTATATTAATTATTATAAATACTATATGAATAGTAAAAAATACGAAAAAATTACAGAAAGTATAAAATAGTATGAAGGTGCTAGGAAAAATAAGTTGGGGCCACCAGCTTATTCCAATAAGCTGTTATAAGCTTAACAGTCCAAATAAGCTTAAACACAAAAACAAGGTTATGTATATTGTGTGTGTAGAGATATTCGGAACTGGTGCCCCAGAGCAATTGGAAGGGGTGTGGGTACTTATGCATGATACTAGCGAGAGGTCCCAAGTTCGAATCCACCCACACCCATTTTTTTCATTTTTATTTTATTTTTGGATTTTCGTTTTGCAAAACCTTTTATTAAGCTAATATAAGAAACTTTAACTAAGACAACTTTTATAAAACTTGGAAATAAGCTCTTTCACAGCTTATTTCCACCTCAGTTAGCTTTTAAGCATAAAGCTTCTTAAATAGAAGCTATCACTTGTGGTAAGGCTTTGGTTTTTTTAAGTTTGGCTTTTCTGTTTTTAAGAACTATATATATATAATACTTATATAAGTTTAAGGAATTAAAAGCTTTATAAACAAAGAAATAAGCAAATCGTGGCTTATGGCTTAATCTGTGAGGCTTTTGGCTCACAGATGTATTTTAAAATTGCCATAAGCTTGAAATAAGCTCATTAACTGAAACTAATTAAAAATATATGTATATACTAGTATTATAGACAAGTATGAAAACTATAAACCTAGAAATAAACTTATTATGGGCTTATGACTAATCAGTTAAGCTGATCAAGCTCACAGTCAAGTTTAAGCTCACAAAAGCTTGGAAAAAGCTATAAAGTGTAAACCAAAAGCAAAATTATATTTGTACAAGTAATATGAACTATTATGAACAAGCTGGTACAATGGGATTGGTCAATAAGCTTTTGGTAAGCTAATAAGCAATCCCAAAGTACACAGATCCAAACATCCCTGCAGTCTCAAATAAGAACCAAATAAGCTTATCAAATAAGCTCAAAAGCCAAAACTGAGAGTTGTAGTAGCAATATGGGGTGGTTGGCTTTTCAAAAAGCCAAAGCTCACCTAGTGGGGTCCACTAGGTAGCTTATGAGAGGCTTATGAAAATCATCCAAATCACTGAGTATGACTGGGAATCAGTATACACAGAAAAGTGGGACACACTAAAAGCTGATTGCAGCCCTACTTAATGAGCTACAATATGAAAATTAGGCACAGGATCTTATACTTGGGTTGCTAGGCTTCATGAAAAACCAAGCTTTACAAGCTTATGACCTCTAAAGAGCTTATAAGAGCTTGAAGGAAATGGTGTAAATGGACTGCATAAGCAGTCCATTGTTGTGAATGAGCAAACAAGAAGCTCTTAATTGACCTATCTAATAAGCTTTAATAAGCTCAACTATAATTGAGACATTGAGATGGGCTGCTTGACCTTGTGAAAAGCCAAGAGTTACAAGCTCAAACTCAAATAAGGACCTTGTTAAAAGCTTTGGTAACTAGCCCCACTCAACTGTTTGCTTCAGTTGAGTGGGCAAAATGGTACAAAAAGATGGGTGGTGAAAAGCTACCTAATTAAGCTACTAACATAAAAATAAGCTTACACATAACAAACATGCCACATAGGCATCACAAATAAGCCAAGTGCTCTGAGTGGGGTCAAGTCATGAGACTTTGACAAGCTCATGAACTTGACAGTCCATTGATGACACAGGGCAAAAACATGTATAATTAAGCACTACTTTAAGCTAGAAATAAGCTAAACTAAAAATTAACAAAATTCATACAGACAGATAAGCAGCTAAACTAAAACATACTACAAACACAGGTTCTAAAACTTAATATTAAAAGCTACACAAAAATCTAAGTTTATTCAAAAACCTGAAAAACTAAATTTTGACTTTTTGAGTTTATGATCAAAGTTGACTTTGATCAACTTTGATCTGAATTTAACAACTAATTATGATATAATATGATACAATAACATGAAATAAACAAGTAAGAACAACATTTACACAGATTTGCAAGGTTTTAGGTTGTGACAACTTCAAAATACTCATAATGAAACAGTCAAGTGTGATTTTGACTATTTACCATGCTATACTCCTTGGTTAAGGTTTCTCTGAGTCAATTAGGACATACAAGGCATACATCAAACAAGAAAAACACCATACATAGCCTATGACACAGGTATCTATCACAGCCAAACAACCCTCTAATGGACTTTATTTTAGCTTTTCATTAAATAGTACTGTATAATCAAATTTCATCAATTCCAGGGGTCATATTTTGTCAAAATAGACCTTTTTAAGTATACACAAGTAGTCACAAAAGTATACACCTATGAATCTCAAAAATCAAACTCATGACAGTAAAAATGGAAATTCAAGCCATAATCAAATCCAAAACATAACAAACTTATATTAAGCTATAATTACATAAACAAACAATAATTAAACACATAAAAGAAGGAATTAAGACAGATAGATAACTTAAGCTATAAAAAGCAAAAATTGTAAAAAGTGAGCTTACATGTGAATCCTGCTGAGACTTTGGAAACCAGGGATCAAAACCATTACCTATAACCTCCCATGAGGTACTAATACCATGGCAATCCATAATAGCCATGCTCCAAGCAGAATCACCCAAGAACTCATGATTTTTGAATTATTTTCTATTTTTTTCTATTTTTTTTAGCTATTTTTGATTTTTTAAAGACTATGACTGATTAAGGTTTCTAAAAGCTTAAACAAGCTTTATCAGGAGCTTATATGAGTTAATAGAGTCCAAATGATCAACTACAATCAAACATAAATGTAAATGACAAGAAAATTAAAGGTAAATATGAAGAACATGAATTATAAAAGAAAACTTGTATTAAATTGAGATTGATGTTCCATTACACTACTTTGAGTTCCATTACACTACTTTAAAGCTGTAAATGTCATTAAATTAAATGAAAGCAGTAAAATTACACTACATGATTAAACTAGTCTAAGGTGACAATTGCATAAGGCAAAGGTAGCTTTTCCTCTGCTTCTCTTCCTCTTTTTATAGTCTCTGAAGTACTTGGAGACCACTCATAAGTTCTGACTTCAATCTTGACCCTTGATTCTTTATAATTCATCTCATCCGTTTAAATGGATTTTGGCGCCAAAGTGCTCCACGTGTAATTGAGGCAGTTTGGATGTAATTAAAGCTTCTTGGTGTGTTTTGGAGTGTCAGGGGGACAAGTTGGGAAGCTTTTTGAGCTTGGGGGTCAAGTATGAGGGAAAACAGGGGAAGGTTGAGTGTTTGAAGGTAAAAGGTGGTGTAGAAGCATTTATTGTGGTGTGGGAAAGGTTTGAGAAGTGGCAGGGAGTAGTATGTGAGCTGGGATAGGCAAGTGGAGGGAGAAGAGGTGGCAAAAACCACCCTGGTTTTGGGTTTACAGGTTGGGTGAAGGAGATGAACAGTAAAGGGGGTTTGGCGGGTCAACGGGTCAACGCCCGTTTGTATTAAAAGAGGGTGTGGGCTGGGGTTGTGTTTGGGCCAAAAGGTTGGGCTGGGTTTATTTGTGTTTGGATTTTAGTAATAATAAGGGTCCGGATGGTTTTTGTATTAGTAAAGCCCAAGGACTAAATGTGTACAAACAGAAACTTTGAGGGACCAATCATGTGAACTTTCCAAACTTCCTTTGAAGGGCCAAACCTGCCATTATATAACAACACAAGGACCAAAGTTGTTTTTATTTATATTTTTAAAACTTTAAGGACCTAAAATGTTATTTTTGGATTTAGAGGGACTAAACTTGTAAATTCCCAAAAGTTTATCAAAATTGTTCCAAATTGTAATTTATGAATAGTACAAGGGTAATTTGTGATAAAATTCTATTTTGAATACCCAGGGACTAAGTTTGCCAATTTTGAAACTTGAGGGGTAAAAATTGCCAATATGTGTAAACTTTTATCCAGGGATCATTTGTGAATATTTTTGACTTCCCAAGGACTTAAGTTGACTTTTTACTCATTTGTAACCTTCAGGGACTAGTTTTGCCAAATTGTAAAACTTGAGGGACTGAAACTGCCAATTATGCAAACTTTGTACGTTTTTCATCTGTTTTTGCATATTTTGCATTTGAAACATATAAAACACACTTCTAAGATATTTTAGGTATTTTGATGCATATTTGAGTGTTTTTGGATGTTTTGGCAGTTCAGATTGGTATAAAATGATGAGTATTTAGACACTCATCAATTAAATTAATTAATCAATTAATTGAATATAGGGTTTAAAGATTTTACCTTGATTCTTGATTATTGCTTGAAAAACAAAACCCTAACTTTTTCTCCTTCTTTTTCTCTCTTAGTCGACCATAATTTGCAGAAAATAGGGGGTTTGGGTCGTTTATATAGTTTATATGGGTAGGGGTTGGGCTTGGTTGGGTTGAACTAGGATTCCTTGGGCCTAAGAGTCATATTTGGACTCAAATTGGGTTTCCTTTTTCCCCCTTATCCCTTTTAGCCGAATTTATACATACACACACACACACACACACACACACACACACACACACACACATATATATATATATATATATATATATATATATATATATATATATATATATATATATATATATATATATATATATATATATTTTATTAAATTTATTTATTACACTCAAAACCTCATACTTTTCATATTTTATACATACCCGTAACTAATCCTAGCGTCTTACGCGATAAACCTCAGTTTTTGCGACAACCCGGAAAAATATCATTTCCAAAAATAAAGTTTCTAAAAATAGAATTTTACACTCTTTTGAAACATAACTCATAAAAACAAACTCCTCGTAACCCGCTAACGCTCAAGCACTTGAGCGAAGACTCGTTATGCAAAAACACAAAAACACCAAAACTACACAAGTCATTTCTACACCACAAAGGTGATCAAAATAAACTTTTCCAAATTCTAAACTTTCCAAATCACAATAAAACCATTTACTCAAAGGGATTTAGTGCTAAAACTCACCTATATCACTCATATATCACTTCAAACACTTAATATACACCAAACAAACGTCAACCGAGTCAAGACTATCAGTCAGACTGACCTGCTAAAACCACGGTTGTTACACTCTTGGTGGTGGAGACATGTTTGAGCTTGGGTAATCATGAAAACATGATATGGGTGGAAGAGATGCTTCATGAGTGGATGGTGTTTTTGTTGAGTGAGCAACATGTAAAGTGTTGATAATGAGGTTGGGATTATTGTTTTGGGATTGTGCATGCTCATCATAAGAAGGAGCATTAGTGAAAGCACGAATGGATGATTTGTTCTTAAATGGATCATTTTTGTGAGAGTGAGGTTTAGGTATTGGTTGATTATGAACAACATCGCTTGAGTTGTGAAAAGATTATGAGGTTTGAGTGTAATGTAGAAGGATATGGGTGAGTAAAGGTTTTTGATATGCAATGTTGGTGAGAAGGAGAGTGAGGTGTTAGGTAAGTAATGTTTGAAAACATAGGAGGAATTTGGTGTTGGATGTTTGACAACGTCATTTGGTTTGACGTAATTTTAAAGGAAGTTAGGCTTTCTTCTCCAAACAAGTTTCTTGGTGATTTTGGTTTAATGGGAGATGAAATGATGAGATGAGTAGAGATTAAGAGGAATGAGAGTGTTTATAATGTAGGATTGGTAGGATCAAGGATGGATAAACTTTGATGGAAGGTTTTGGATAGAATAGGTTTGTGAATTTAGGGAAGTGTATGATGAAATGGGCTAAAAAGTAGAAAAAGGAAACAACACCTTCGACCATCAGATGGCCGGTCCCCTCAATTGGAGGCCGGTCCCCTTAATAATTAAGAGGGCCGCCTTATGATTTAAGGGGGCCGCCCATCTGGTGATTCCCAGATTGCCAGAAAAGGGTTTTTGGTAGTGAATTTCAGAAAGGTTGTATTTTTGGTTTCAAACAAGTCCAACTCTTTGAGGCAATTAAGCATATACTAATTATGTAGGCAATTATGTAGCCAAAGCATGTTAATCAAAGAGATTAAGTAAACAAGCAATTTCATCTAGCATGCAAACATACTCATCAAGCAAGTAAAATATAAGAGCTAGGAAACAATAAGTAACATCAAGTATTTCATAACTACATAACTAGGAGGATTAATCCTAATGTGTATCAATGTGCAATAAGTGGGTAGTTATGATAGCATGGATTTCTAGACTTGTTACAAACAAAGTCTTAATGAACAAACCATGGTCCTCTTGATTTGATTTAGTTCACTTATAAGTGTCATTTATATAAATATAGATGACAAATATGAGATCACCATGCATGATTTTAAAAGAGACGTTTTTAGCATTATTCAACAATGTTTGAAAGTAAGTTTTCACTTAGATGTGAGAGTTATTTGAATAAAATAGATTGGGTTTTTACTTCAAAATGTGTGAATGAATGGTAAAGAATATTTTCCCAATCTTTAGTTTTGATCAAAACAAAATTGTAGATATTGATAGTGAAAACATGTTATTTAAAAGTGGGATAGTTATTTGAAAAACTATTTTCCAAAATGTGAGGTTTTTGCATATTTTTAGAGATATTAGATTTTTGACAACAAATATCATAAATCAAATATTAAAAAAAAATGTTTATTAAAGATCTCATGCTCAAGAGGATTGGTTAAGCCTATTATTATCTCATGCTATCATTTCTACATATCCTATGATCCTAAAGGAAATGAAGACGATAATTTATATGTTAGATGCGAGAGTGTTGAATGGGGTATAACCTAACATCTATAGTTCCTTTGTTTTCGCACGCTTATCTAACTTAATGCGATAGTCTACGAGAGCTTGTTTCATCCATAGTTTTCTTACGCGAGGGATCTAATCCTACTTCTATATTAACGATTGATCCACTTAACTCATTTCACTTCATCACCATGAGTTTGCTAATAGTGGATATAGAAGATTTCCATTTTCTATTTCGTTCGGCAATGAACAATTTTATCTTATTCCTAGGAGAGTCAACCAATGATGTTTCTAGGTTATAAGAATATAAGCAATTATGTACTAAGCATTAATCTAACTAATCATTTATCTAAGCATGCAAATTATAGTGATGAACTTAAAAGAAACGCGTACCTTTTAGTCTTTAATAGAATATCTTCAAGCACTTCAAGTGACCATGTAGACTTATAGAAGTCATTTGTAGATGACATTCCAACTTCTTCCAAGATTGACAACTTAGCCACTTGGTCCCCATTGTCTCATTGGTCCAAACATATTTAACAATTGGCTAGGATGCATGTATGGTGGTAATATTTCCCAAGGATTGTAACTTGGTTGATAATTCCATATTTGATTTCTAGTGTTATTGTAATATTGTCTATTTTGATTTCTTCTAGGTTGAGGTGTTTTAGATCTTGGATGATGATTGTTAGGTTTTCTTGGTGGTGGAGTTTCAGATCTTAATTTAGGTTTAGAGGATCCTACTTCGGTCTTTAAGGATGGTTTATAAAAAGTTTTTACTTTTTCATCATTCGCAATGGGTATTTTTTTATTTTTTGTAAGTATATACTTAGGATTTGATTCTAATGATTTTTGTTTACTAGATTCACATTCAAACTTTATACTTTTATTTTCACTAGTTGAAACATTAGTTGAAGTTAATCCTAGACCGGTTTTATCTCCCGAAGTTTCTTGAACACTTATTATTTTCTTAAGTGGGTTACTACAATTTTTAAACTTGTCAAGTTTGAAAATTTCATTTTTAAGTTTTTCGTTTTCATTTTTAACCTCTAAGCATGTTTTACATTTTATAAAAACTTCTTTTCATTTTTCCAAATATTGTAGTTTAATTTTTAATTCGAGTACTTCATTTTCTAATAGATTATTAATATGTTTTAGTGACTTATTTTTAGCTATAACCTTTTGACCTAATTTGCATAACCTATTATATTCACTATCTAGGTCTTTTTCGTCTAATGATAAATTTTCGTCACTAAAGTATTCGGTTTCGGAACGTACCTCGCTTGATGTCTTAGCCATAAGACACTTTTCTTCATTTGTGGTTTCTTTCTTATCCTCATCGCTATCACTCCAAGCACCTCCAATAAACGCCTTTTGATTTTGATCTCTTGACATCATTGGACACTTTCCGATGAGATGATTTGGATTGCCACATTTAAAACACTTCCTTTCATTATATGGTTGCCTAACATATCTTCCTCGTCTTTTGAAGAATTTCTTGAAGTCTCGTACGGCCATAGCATACTCTTCATCGTCACTTTTGGAGATTGAGCATTCTTCGTCACTAGAGTCCTTTTTAGCTCTCAACGCAATTGATTTGCTTTACTCCCTTTTTCCTTTGACCATCTCGGAGTCTTTCTTTATTATTTCTTCGTAGACCTTTAAGTTGCCGATCAATTCGTCAAGTTGTAGAGTTGACAGATTCCTTGATTCTTCAATAGCCGTGACTTTAGCTCGTCATTTTGGATGAAGAGCCCTAAGAAATTTCCTAACAAAATTCTTACTAGAATAATTCTCATCAAGTGCTTTTAAACTTGTGATAATAGTGTTAAATCTAGCAAAAGCATTATCTATTGATTCCTCCTCCGGAATCGTAAATGGTTCATATTGTTGAACAAGAAGATCTATTTTATTATCTTTAACTTGACTATTGCCTTGGTGAGTGATTAGTAAAGAATCCCAAATTTCTTTTGCGGTTTTACACATAAAAATTCTTTCGTATTCTTTACGTGGTAACACATTGTAAATAACCATTTTTGCTTCATTGTTTTTAGAAAGTCTTCTTTTTAAATCATCATTTTGTTTTTCAAAAGGTACTATTTCATCTTTATTTGTTTCGGGATTATTTTGAGTAGGTAAAAAATCACCATTAGTAATAACATGCAAAAGATCTAGATCTTTTGACTTCACATAAGTTTCGAATCGATTTTTCCAATATAAAAATCCATCACTTTCAAATAGTGGTGGTCTTTGCATAGATTGCCCTTCTAAATATTTTTCAGATTCCATAGATCGTTACAAGTTTTAAAATACAATATATTTTAAAGATCTTGCTAGACGTGGCTCCTGATACCAATTGTGGAAAACTAGAAGGGGGTTGAATAGTTTTATGTCTTTTTAATTTTATTATGAAAACTTAATTTAGTTTTAAAACCTTGTTTGCTTTTAAAACTTTGATTCAATCTTATGTGAACTCAAATCTTGAACAATATGAACAAGTATATCAAAGTATGAACAATAATAATAATGTAAGCTAAGTATGTGAAATCAACACATGCATAATATAAACAATTATATCTATATATGAGAGATAAATACGTAATCGTTTATTTTTTAATCCTTAGTTATATTTTGTATGAAAACTATACTTGATCGAAATGATCAATTATATGTATGTAACCTTTTTAGTTTGATTGTATAAACTTTGTTTTGTGAATGAAACTTTCGTTTGATCTTTAAGTAAAATAAGTACTAGCACTATATGAGCAACTATATATATACGTCTACGTCTACAAAAGTAATAACGATATAAGCAAGATAATAATTAAGATATGGAAAGATCTAACCGCGAGACAAAGGATTTATAGTGGTTCGGCAACAAGGACACCCCCTTGCCCTACTCCACTCCTCGAGTCACCTACTCGAGAGTTTTCTTTACTATGTCAACAAGCTCCTTATGGCGGAGAAACCTTACACACCAATATACACACCACAACTTCGTCACAACTTATTCACACCTTCTACACAACTTCTTCACACCTAGTCACTACTTAATCACAACACTACTTCTTCACACCTATCTATCTTCAGAACTATCTACTTCACAACTATCTACTTCCCAACTTCTCTACTTCACAACTATCTACTACACAATCTCTCTATCTACACACCTTGCTAATCTATTTTCTATCAAGTATTCACAACTAGTTACACAAAGAAATAGATATAATGGATGATGCTCTAACAACTTGGATGTGGAGGTCACAACAAGTTGTAATACTTCTTCTCTTGGTAGATTGAAGTATTCTTCTCTTGCACTTAAAAGGTAGAGGTTTGGATCACTTTGAAACAAAGATTTATGTATGTATGATCAAAGGATTTTAGAGAATAGAAATGAGATCTAGAACAGAAAGTTTTTGGGTGCAAAAGGTGAGAAAAATCTGTGAAATGAACCAGTATTTATAGGGGAGAAAATACTGTTTGGAAGCGTAGCCGGTCCCCTTAATTGTCTGGCCGGTCCACTTAATTTACTAGCCGGTCCCTTTAATAATTAAGGGGGGCGCCTAACAAAAAAAAATATTTTCTTCAGAGTTTTTGTCCTTTTGTGGGGAAGGTTTTTCCTGAAGAGTATAGCCATTTTTGGGTAGAAATTTGAATTCAAAATATTTATTTTGAATAAAACATTTCTTTATAAATACAAAAACATTTTGTATAAGTTTAAAAATGTTTGTCCCACTTTAAAAAATGTAAGGTTTGTAAAAATAAAAATTCCTTTGATCATAAAATGCATTAAACACTTTGTTTATTCATACCTTAAGTGATTTGGATGTAAAGTGAATATTTATCACTAAATACTTGTTTACGTCATAATTTTTAGCTCAATGGGTTTATGTTTTGTGATTATCAAAACATAGAGATATCGATAAATGTTAATAATGTTTTTAAACATTATTTATATCAAGAATATATATATATATATATATATATATATATATATAAGAGATCAGGTACATTTTTGAATTTTAGTGCGGATATATGAATGAATCCCAGCCCTCCATTTAGTCAACCATCTGAAAAATGTGGAGTGGCAAAATTGTAAATATCTCGTACTTTTTTAAAATCGTTAATACCATGGTAGTTTTTTTTTTTAATTCAAAAAAGTCTAAAAAAGGATTACAAATAATTCAAAATCGCTGAAAAAAAATCAAAAAAATTGTTTTCATAGTTAAAGATAATGTGATATTAGCGTCTGATTTTGAATTTTGTAAAAAAGTCAAGATCAGAACTTAATATCATTTTTTTATGAATGATGATATTAAGTTTTTACTAATATCACCGGGTTTTTTTTATCACTTTTGGTTTTACATGTATAAAAACTTAATATCACTGTATGTCTTATAATATCATTGTTAGTTTTATAATTAGAATATTTTTTTAATAAAATTGTTAATATCACCGTAACTTTTCTTAATATCAAAGTTAATTTTTTTTTAATATCGTCGTAACTTTTCTTAATATCGTAATAAAAAAAAACAGTGATTCTAAGTTTTTTTTGTCTAATATCAAAGTAACTTTTTAGGTAAATATCGTTAAGACAAAAATACATCGTTGGTCCCTGAACTTTTCACAAAACATCGCATGGCACCCTATGTCACACCCCCAGATTTGGGTCGCAGCGGAATGGAACCCGAGGGCGCAACTTTCATGGCAATCAAAGTACAAGGAAATAAAGAATGACCTCTAAGTGAGTCATTTTAAAACAAGCGTTTGATTTAACATAAAGTTTTACAAAACATCAGAGTTCACGTTCAAAACGCAAAACCAAACACTAGTTAAAGTAAAGACATCTTCATCATGATGTGCATCCATAACGTGACTCTAGCGTGGTCCATACATACTTATGCAAACTTCATTTAGTTACCTGAAAATACACGCTAAAACGTCAACATAATTGTTGGTGAGTTCATAGGTTTAAGTAAACAAGTATTTAGCGGAACACAAGATTTTCAGTGGAGATAACCATTATAACAAATACAATGTTAACTCAAAAATAAAATACAATGCCATGAGCTCATGACCCCGAAGCTCGACGTAATCACATGAAATCAATCATAATAATGCCCCTAGTAAGTGTTTGCCAGACACTCGGAAATAATCCGAATGATATGCGTCCGTTTAACAGGTTGGCGCGACCAACTCGGACGGGGTGTCAACCCAAATAGATCTATCCACAGCATTCGCGCTTACACGCATGTAATTAACGGTTCATGATAAAGGGGACTTTTGTGGCAGTAATCGGTAACTCAGGCAATGTAACAGTTTTATACTCATGTCCGCAATAAAATAAAGCAATGTATTTCCACCCCAAGTATTTGAAATCAAGTATTAAAAGTGTACAAGTGGGGCTATGACTCACCTTAGCAAAAGCAAATCCGATAGACAAAGTAGTAGGAAATAAGGTCCGGTAACTCTAAACGCAACCTAGATAGTACATATGCCTTAGATTCGAAAACAAGGTTAAGCATGCAAGTCATACACTATATTATCACTTGTACATGTTGTTGAAATTTTTATCGTCAAAAATGTAGGTAATCAAAGTGATTTCGTATTTAAGTTATCCACCATTTTAGAAAACGTAGCTTGTAAATCTCACGACCAAATATTAGTCGTCTTGTAAATGTATATTTTGAAAAACTCTAACGCACCTACTAAGTATACACTATGTCCTACCATTTATATGTACGTCATTTTAGCCAAAATACACTCTAAAGTGTCTAAAAATCCATTTTATATATTCTAACAGCTTTTCTAATAGCAAATAATAAGCCGTCAAAATTTATTATTTCGTTGTAACTTCTTTGGACTATAACTTTTGCGTCGTAACTCCGTTTTTCAAGTTCTATATATTCCCGCGAAGGTAATCAAGTATACTTTTGATTTTTCAAGGTCTCGGCTAGTCTAAATGTCATTTAACCTCAGTTTTCCTAGCTCAAAAATTCGGGACAGAAACCATTTTTCAGAAAAATATAGTTTTCGTCGTAAATCTTGAAAATAGCATATCTTTTTCGTTATAAGGCCGTTTCAACCCATTCAAGCGGCTATGTTTTCGTTGTTAAGTCTAGTTTCTATATTTCTAGCCCAATATAGTCGCCAAAGTGCTGATTTTTCTGTGAAGGGTCGGAGGGGACAGATTTGACATCTAAAATGCCAAACTATATTTACCAAATCCTTTTTGTCATCCTACTTATTTAACAACATCTCCAAAAATAATACTAGTTCATCCATCATCATCTCCACTAGAAATTAATGATCTAAACCTAAACTTAGCAATAGTCAAGAGTCCAAGTAAAAGATCATCAAGGATGCTTAAAACTACAAGTTTACTAACATCTAGATATATAATGTTTTCATCTTCAACTTCTTTTAGAGATTTTTACTAACAAATTTTCTTGTGATCAAAACTTGTACAAAATATATTTTCTTGCTAAAAGATCAAGGTGGATGTAAAATGTTTCAACATGTACCAAGTGATACTAAGTATATATACTAGACAAGCATAAAAAAATCATGAAGTATTAGTAGTGTAAAAAAAAAATCACTTACAAAGGTGATTAGTGAGATGAGGGTTGTAAAACACTAGTGTGACCCCAAGATTAGTACTCCAAACCCTTGTTAATCTACCCTAAGTACTCTTGAAAGTGCCAAACAAGCTCTCCTTCTTCCTTGCTCCTTAGGGTGGATCGAATGGGATGTAAGAGTGGGAGATAAGTGTGTTTTCTTTTTAACTAAAATGAAGAACTTGTTTTAGGTGTACATATATATAGCCCTATGGTCAAAGGTGGTCAAAAATATCTTTGCATGGTCCTTGTGGTCTTGCCGAATTTTAAGGAAAAAGGAGGGGGCAAATGGGTTGCTCTAGCCACCAAAATTAATTGCATGTCTCACCTAATAACAAGTTTGAAATTTTAATAGATTTTGTTGTGCTAGTTTTATACATTGTAGGGGGGGGGGGGGGCGGCTCATATGTCTAGGATAGGAAGAAAATGGTTTTTATTTGTATAAAATGTATATATTGAATGTATTGGGTAGTAAAAATATGTATTGGGTATTAGTTTGGTAGTTAACGGAAGTTATACGTAATTAAACGTAAGATATAAAGAATTTATCTTGGACATCGAAAAATATTTTTAGGACTTTGGTAATAGTTTTGGAAGTATAAAAATACCCTAAAAATAATTGTTGAGAAAGTCGGGTATGTCAAGTGTTACATTCTTGAATAAAAATTAACGTTATGTAGGATTTAAAAACCGTAAGTATTTAAAGAATAGAAATTCGTTTTATAGAATAAAATGGTGAACTGGGGAAGGAGCAAGGTACCGGAGCGTTGTGGATTAAAATTAACCTAAGTCCTAGAGTACTTAGAATTTAATTAGAAATTCGCGTCGGTTCAATTAAAAGGCTCATGTAAAAATGTTTCAAATCAAACGTCAAGAATTTAAATTCTAGTTTAGAAATTAGTATTGACCTGGGAAATAGCGGGTTGTGACATTCTACCCCCCTAAAAAGGGAATCTCGTCCGCGAGATTCAGTCAGCGTTGGTCATTGGAGTGTTTTTGGTGAAGAGGTGGGGGTACTTCTGACGAATCTGGTCTTCTCGTTCCCAAGTGAACTCAGGACCTCGTTGAGAATTCCAGCGAACTTTGACGATAGGAATTCGGCTATGTTTCAACTGTTTGACATCACGGTCCATAATCTCGACCGGTTCTTCGATAAAGTTAAGCTTGTCATCAAGCTGAATCTCTTCTAGCGGAATGATGAGGGATTCGTCGGCTAAGTACTTCTTGAGATTAGAAACATGAAATGTATTATGCACACTGCTGAGCTCCGGCGGAAGCTCAAGTCTGTAGGCCACTGGACCGACTCTAGCTAGAATCTTGAATGGTCCAATGAACCTGGGGCTTAACTTCCCGCGTTTTCCAAATCGTATAACGCCTTTCCAAGGCGATACCTTTAACATTACCATGTCGCCAACATTGAACTCCAAAGGCTTACGTCTCACATCGGCGTAACTCTTTTGACGATCTCTAGCAGCCTTTAATCTGTTCCGAATCTGAAAAATCTTCTCGGTTGTTTCGTGAACAATGTCCGGACCGGTGAGTTGAGCATCTCCGACTTCGGCCCAACAGATAGGTGATCGACATTTTCTACCGTATAATGCTTCGAATGGAGCGGCCTTTATGCTCGTGTGATAACTATTGTTGTAGGAAAACTCGATCAATGGCAAATGATCATCCCAACTATCCCCGAAATCGATCACACAGGCACGAAGCATGTCTTCTAGTGTTTGGATGGTTCTCTCACTCTGACCATCGGTTTGCGGATGATAGGCCGTGCTCATGTCAAGACGGGATCCAAAGGAATCATTAAGTAATTCCCAAAATCTTGAAGTGAATCGACTATCTCGATCTGAAATAATCGAAACTGGTACACCATGTCTAGATACAATTTCCTTGATGTAAATTCTGGCTAACTTCTCCATCTTATAGGTTTCCTTAATAGGTATGAAATGAGCTGACTTGGTGAGACGATCCACGATCACCCAAATTGCATCGTGACCGCTCGGAGTTTTAGGAAGTTTAGTGATGAAATCCATGGTGATACGCTCCCATTTCCATTGTGGGAGCTCGGGTTGTTGTAGTAAACCCGACGGTTTCTGGTATTCGGCCTTAACCTTGGAACAAGTAAGACATTTGCTGACATAAGTGGCAATGTCAGCCTTCATGTTCGGCCACCAATAAAGCTTCTTAAGGTCCTGATACATCTTATCGGAACCTGGGTGTATGGAATACTTTGACTTGTGGGATTCGTGCATGATCAAATCTCGCAAACCACCAAAATGTGGTATCCAACTTCTTTCTTTTAAACATAGCGTCCCATCTTCTCTTTTTGTAAAGCCATTCTTACTCTCTGGCATACCGTAGATATTTTCCTTAGGTCGATTTTCTGCTTTAAGGGCTTCAGTCTGGGCCTCAAGAATTTTGGATGGGAGTGGTGAACAAATTGTCATGCCCAGTGATCTTACTCTTAGAGGTTTAAGTCGCTCTTTTCTACTAAGAGCATCTGCTACAACATTTGCTTTGCCTGGGTGGTATCGAATTTCACAATCATAATCGCTGAGCAACTCTAACCAACGACGTTGCCTCATATTAAGCTCTTTCTGATCTAAGATATGTTGGAGACTTTTGTGATCCGTGTACACCGTACACTTAGTGCCATAGAGATAATGTCTCCAAATCTTTAGTGCAAAGACAACTGCTCCTAACTCCAAGTCATGAGTGGTATAATTCTTCTCATGCACCTTGAGTTGTCGAGAAGCGTAAGCTATGACTTTTTCTTTCTGCATTAATACAGCTCCAAGCCCTTTATACGAAGCATCACAATAGACTACAAAATTTTCCATTCCTTCGGGCAATGCCAAAATCGGCGCACTACAAAGTTTTTGTTTCAACAACTGGAAGGCGAATTCTTGTTTCTCTCCCCATTCGTACTTCTGGTTCTTCTGTGTCAATTTGGTCAAAGGACTAGCTATCTTAGAGAAACCTTCGATGAATCTTCTATAATACCCAGCAAGACCTAGAAATTGGCGAATCTCGGTGGGAGTCTTAGGGGTTTCCCAATCTTTGATAGCCTCGATCTTAGCGGGATCGACATGCAGTCCTTGACTATCAATTACGTGTCCTAAAAATTGTACTTTCCGAATCCAAAAATCGCACTTGGAAAACTTCGCATACAACTTCTCATTCTTGAGCAATTTTAAAATAGCCTTGAGGTGTTCTTCATGCTCTTCTTTGCTTTTAGAGTAGATTAGTATGTCGTCAATGAACACAATTACAAATTTGTCCAAATACGGCTTGCACACGCGATTCATGAGATCCATAAATACTGCCGGCGCATTAGTTAATCCAAACGGCATCACTTGGAACTCGTAGTGACCATAACGAGTCCTGAAGGCCGTCTTCGGGATATCTTCTTCCCGAACTCTAAGCTGATGATAACCCGACCTCAAATCAATCTTTGAGTAAAATTTTGAGCCTTGCAACTGATCGAACAAATCATCGATTCTTGGAAGTGGGTAACGGTTCTTCACTGTTAACTTGTTTAGCTCACGATAATCTATACACATTCGGAAAGACCCATCCTTCTTCTTTACAAATAAAACAGGTGCTCCCCAAGGCGAGGAACTTGGTCTGATGAATCCCTTGTCTAATAGTTCTTGTAACTGATTAGACAACTCTTGCAACTCAGATGGTGCTAGTCGGTAGGGTGCTCTAGCTACTGGTGCAGCTCCAGGAATCAGATCAATCTGAAACTCAACTTGTCGGGTAGGTGGTAATCCCGGCAATTCCTCAGGAAAGACCTCCGGGAAATCTCGGACAATTGGTACATCTTCCAATCGTTTCTCATCCGATTTCTTTTCGGTTATGTGTGCTAGAAAAGCGTAACATCCTTTCTTTATGTACTTTTCGGTCTTAATACATGATATTATACTCAATCGAGTTCCACTTCGTTCACCACGAATAACCAAGGTTTCACCATTATAAGGAAGATGAACAACCTTTTCATTGCAAATAATTCTCGCGTGATGTTTGGATAGCCAATCCATTCCAATTATGACGTCAAAACTACCAAGTTCAACAGGGATAAGGTCGATATGAAACGGATGGTTTAGGAAGTTAAAGGTACAACCGCGGATTATGGTGTCAGAGTCAACTATATCACCGTTAGCTAATTCGATTCTATAGATAGTGTCTAGAGTGGTTGGTGTGATGTTAAGTAAAGGAGCAAAAGTAGTAGACACAAAACTTCTATCGGCACCCGAATCAAATAAAACTGAAGCATAATGATTATTGAGAAGGAACGTACCCGTAACAACGTTCGGGTCCTCTCTAGCTTCCCTTCCTCGGAGATTGTAGACTCTTCCCCGAGCTCCATTATTCTGAGTCTCCGCACCCTTGTTCTTATCCTTTGGGCAATTATTCTTGTAATGTCCCGTTTCTCCGCATCCGAAACATGTACCAGGAATCCTCTGATTTGTTGCGGGAGTAGGAATTCTGCAGTCCTTGGTCATGTGACCCATCTTTTTGCAGTTACCACATATTGGAGGGCATGGACCTGGATTGTGGTGACGTTGGCAATTGTCACATTTAGGAAGAGTTCCGCCATATCCCTTTTTCTCAGCTGGGCCTGTTGCATAAGCCTTAACCACTTCTTGTTTCTTGTTTGGTTGTGGTGTAGCATTTCCTTCCTGAGTTGTATTCCATTTCCTCTTGTTGTTTCGATTGTTGTAGCGATTGTTGTAGTTGTTGCGGTTACTAGTATTGCCATCTCGAGCAGCCCTTGCTCGAACAACTTGGTCCATTAAATTGTGAGACATTCGAATTGCCTCATCCAGAGTACTTGGCTTAGAAGATGTGACATTTCCCTGAATATTAGGCGGAAGTCCCCAGATGTACCTTTCAATCCTTTTCCGTGTAGTGGAAACCATCTCAGGACAAAGAGTAGACAATTCATGGTGTCGCTTAGTATAAGCAGCAATGTCAACTCCTTTCACAGCTAAGTTCCAAAATTCAACTTCCATCTTTTGAACTTCATTTCTTGGACAATACTCGGCCATCATCATTTCCTTAAAATCAGCCCATGGTGTTTCAAAAGCAGTATCAATTCCCACTGATTGGGCATAAGAATTCCACCACGATAAGGCACCGTCCAGCAAGGTACCTGTAGCATATGCCACCTTACAGTCCTCTGCGCACTTACTCGTACGAAAAACCGATTCCAACTTCTCGAACCATCTTACCAAACCAACGGCTCCTTCAGTGCCACTAAAAGTCTGTGGCTTGCAAGCCGAAAATTCCCTGTAAGTACATCCACGAGCTGCAGGTTCAACTCTAGTCGCAATTCCACTAGCTTCCCCGCCATTGCCACTGTTGCGATTAGTTTCGTATTCAGCCATAGCAGCAGCAACTTGTTCAGCAACTCGTTGAGCAACAAGTCGATCAATGGCTGCGGCACTCATGTTTTGTTTCTTTGGTGGCATTGTTCTTCTAATCACAAGAAATAACAATGGTTAGTGTCCATAAGTAACAAAAGTCATCACAAGCGTATACATATAGCCATGACGTATACAAACCACAATAGGAGCAACCACAAGGATAGAAGTAATTCATAACAAGAATGAATCACGACGGGAACAACAATCAACCATAATAAATCACCATAGCCATAATATATTCACATCATGAGTAGATACAACCATGAAAATGATAGAAATATATCGCGACAAGGATAAATCATGATAAAAGTATACTGTGATAAGAGTCAACCATAGACATAATCCTAATATGCGTAGATCAACCACAACATATCCGAATAATACATGGAAAATCTCGGCTAACATAGGCCGATATCATCATATAGCATCATACCATAAGTCTACATAACTTGTTACGGTTTTGTACAACATACAAAATATCACAAGCGTCTTTAGTCATGCCACACACCCCGTGGCTAGGATATGGATACAAAAGCTACATAAGATACTAGTCTAGTCTAGCTACCACCTAGTGGAACACCCAAGCGACTCTGGAGCTCTCTGATCTGCCTGGTCAAGCTAGCTATGATGTCATCAGTCAGTCCCTGGCGGGTCTGGGAATCCTCAACAGTCTGCTCCAAAGTGGTAATCCGAGTACGACTCAAGAGCTGCTGATCCGTGAGACGTCCCCTCATGTGACGCTCATGCTGGATACTCTCACGAAGCTCTAAGATCTCATCTCTCCTGCGAGCATCTCGCTCCTCCAACTCAACAATACGTGCCGTAGCAATCTCTAGTCGGTCTCTAAGTGCCTCTCGCTCATCATGGGCATCTGCAGCTGAGGAATACTGATCCTCCTGATGCTGTGCGAGCTGACTCTGTAAATCTGCAACCTGCTCAAGAGTCTGGTCCAGAGTAGTCCCTAATCCAGCGACAGTCTGTTGGATGTCACCTCGACCAACCAACAAGAGTGCAACATCCCCCTCTAAGTCATAGATACGACCCAAAGGGAAATCATGGAGACGATCACAGACTCGGTCAAGTCGGTCCTCATGACGAACCAACCTAGCAATCAATAGAGGGATAGTATGATGAATAGGCTCTCGAGTGACCGGAAGGACTCGGGCACCAGCCATAGATGAGCTCTCACCTAACTCATAGGTACTAGGTGTACCCTCCTCATACCTCCAATCACTAAGAGTATCTGGAATGAATGACCACATGCGCGCGTCGACTCTACGACGTGCCTTGGGTCGATCAGATGCCTCAGCAGCAGCCTGGACGTAAGGGTCCGATGGTGAGGGTAGTATGGTGAAAGACCTCTTACGAGGTGGTAGAACAGTGTCTGGAATAGCTCCGGATGATGGTGATAGTGGAACAGTAGTAGTCTGACGGTAGGTGAAGACTGGTGGTGTAACATAAGAGGGTAACATATATGGAGGTGGTCGGAAGGATGAAGCAGGTAATGGTGCAACATCATCAGGTGATAGCCACTGCTGAGTCTCTAGGTACTGGTCATATGTCAGTGGTCCGTAGACAGGAGATGGTGATGGGACAGCTGTAGTCTGAGGGGTAGTAGAGAAAGGTAATGGTAATGAAGATGGTGTAATCGATGGTGATGGGAGAGTAGAGGTAACTGGTACTGATGGTGGAGTAGGTGCAGTCTCGTCATCCTCAAATGGCTCAGTCTCTGCGGAGACGTCGCCAGAGGGTGTGAGGGATGGAATAGCAGGTGATACTGGAACGGTAGGGGATGATGAGGTATCCTCAATGTCCGAGTCTGAGGGAATGATAATGGGATTAGTGGATGAGGACATGTCGCTGTGACCAGGTCAATAATAAAAAAAATACATACGTATGAGTATAAGTATAGTATAAGTACAAGTATAAGTAATTTGTATAAAATGAGTAAATGAAAGCATGTATAGTAATCGCCTACGCACATCATGATGTAGTGAAGTGTCGTGACCTAGTGGTTATAGTCTAGGGTCAATGATGCATCCTAGTTCTCTATAACCTTGGCTCTGGTACCAATCTGTCACACCCCCAGATTTGGGTCGCAGCGGAATGGAACCCGAGGGCGCAACTTTCATGGCAATCAAAGTACAAGGAAATAAAGAATGACCTCTAAGTGAGTCATTTTAAAACAAGCGTTTGATTTAACATAAAGTTTTACAAAACATCAGAGTTCACGTTCAAAACGCAAAACCAAACACTAGTTAAAGTAAAGACATCTTCATCATGATGTGCATCCATAACGTGACTCTAGCGTGGTCCATACATACTTATGCAAACTTCATTTAGTTACCTGAAAATACACGCTAAAACGTCAACATAATTGTTGGTGAGTTCATAGGTTTAAGTAAACAAGTATTTAGCGGAACACAAGATTTTCAGTGGAGATAACCATTATAACAAATACAATGTTAACTCAAAAATAAAATACAATGCCATGAGCTCATGACCCCGAAGCTCGACGTAATCACATGAAATCAATCATAATAATGCCCCTAGTAAGTGTTTGCCAGACACTCGGAAATAATCCGAATGATATGCGTCCGTTTAACAGGTTGGCGCGACCAACTCGGACGGGGTGTCAACCCAAATAGATCTATCCACAGCATTCGCGCTTACACGCATGTAATTAACGGTTCATGATAAAGGGGACTTTTGTGGCAGTAATCGGTAACTCAGGCAATGTAACAGTTTTATACTCATGTCCGCAATAAAATAAAGCAATGTATTTCCACCCCAAGTATTTGAAATCAAGTATTAAAAGTGTACAAGTGGGGCTATGACTCACCTTAGCAAAAGCAAATCCGATAGACAAAGTAGTAGGAAATAAGGTCCGGTAACTCTAAACGCAACCTAGATAGTACATATGCCTTAGATTCGAAAACAAGGTTAAGCATGCAAGTCATACACTATATTATCACTTGTACATGTTGTTGAAATTTTTATCGTCAAAAATGTAGGTAATCAAAGTGATTTCGTATTTAAGTTATCCACCATTTTAGAAAACGTAGCTTGTAAATCTCACGACCAAATATTAGTCGTCTTGTAAATGTATATTTTGAAAAACTCTAACGCACCTACTAAGTATACACTATGTCCTACCATTTATATGTACGTCATTTTAGCCAAAATACACTCTAAAGTGTCTAAAAATCCATTTTATATATTCTAACAGCTTTTCTAATAGCAAATAATAAGCCGTCAAAATTTATTATTTCGTTGTAACTTCTTTGGACTATAACTTTTGCGTCGTAACTCCGTTTTTCAAGTTCTATATATTCCCGCGAAGGTAATCAAGTATACTTTTGATTTTTCAAGGTCTCGGCTAGTCTAAATGTCATTTAACCTCAGTTTTCCTAGCTCAAAAATTCGGGACAGAAACCATTTTTCAGAAAAATATAGTTTTCGTCGTAAATCTTGAAAATAGCATATCTTTTTCGTTATAAGGCCGTTTCAACCCATTCAAGCGGCTATGTTTTCGTTGTTAAGTCTAGTTTCTATATTTCTAGCCCAATATAGTCGCCAAAGTGCTGATTTTTCTGTGAAGGGTCGGAGGGGACAGATTTGACATCTAAAATGCCAAACTATATTTACCAAATCCTTTTTGTCATCCTACTTATTTAACAACATCTCCAAAAATAATACTAGTTCATCCATCATCATCTCCACTAGAAATTAATGATCTAAACCTAAACTTAGCAATAGTCAAGAGTCCAAGTAAAAGATCATCAAGGATGCTTAAAACTACAAGTTTACTAACATCTAGATATATAATGTTTTCATCTTCAACTTCTTTTAGAGATTTTTACTAACAAATTTTCTTGTGATCAAAACTTGTACAAAATATATTTTCTTGCTAAAAGATCAAGGTGGATGTAAAATGTTTCAACATGTACCAAGTGATACTAAGTATATATACTAGACAAGCATAAAAAAATCATGAAGTATTAGTAGTGTAAAAAAAAAATCACTTACAAAGGTGATTAGTGAGATGAGGGTTGTAAAACACTAGTGTGACCCCAAGATTAGTACTCCAAACCCTTGTTAATCTACCCTAAGTACTCTTGAAAGTGCCAAACAAGCTCTCCTTCTTCCTTGCTCCTTAGGGTGGATCGAATGGGATGTAAGAGTGGGAGATAAGTGTGTTTTCTTTTTAACTAAAATGAAGAACTTGTTTTAGGTGTACATATATATAGCCCTATGGTCAAAGGTGGTCAAAAATATCTTTGCATGGTCCTTGTGGTCTTGCCGAATTTTAAGGAAAAAGGAGGGGGCAAATGGGTTGCTCTAGCCACCAAAATTAATTGCATGTCTCACCTAATAACAAGTTTGAAATTTTAATAGATTTTGTTGTGCTAGTTTTATACATTGTAGGGGGGGGGGGGGCGGCTCATATGTCTAGGATAGGAAGAAAATGGTTTTTATTTGTATAAAATGTATATATTGAATGTATTGGGTAGTAAAAATATGTATTGGGTATTAGTTTGGTAGTTAACGGAAGTTATACGTAATTAAACGTAAGATATAAAGAATTTATCTTGGACATCGAAAAATATTTTTAGGACTTTGGTAATAGTTTTGGAAGTATAAAAATACCCTAAAAATAATTGTTGAGAAAGTCGGGTATGTCAAGTGTTACATTCTTGAATAAAAATTAACGTTATGTAGGATTTAAAAACCGTAAGTATTTAAAGAATAGAAATTCGTTTTATAGAATAAAATGGTGAACTGGGGAAGGAGCAAGGTACCGGAGCGTTGTGGATTAAAATTAACCTAAGTCCTAGAGTACTTAGAATTTAATTAGAAATTCGCGTCGGTTCAATTAAAAGGCTCATGTAAAAATGTTTCAAATCAAACGTCAAGAATTTAAATTCTAGTTTAGAAATTAGTATTGACCTGGGAAATAGCGGGTTGTGACACCCTAATTTTTAAAAAACGTCGTCATTCTTTCAAACCTTGTGTATTTCATGCAGATTGCGTCCCTTGACCAGTTTTGGCTTGGTCAACGCATGTTTTTTTTTTTATAATATGAGGGGCATAATAGTCCAATCATGTTATAACCAATCCTACAAACCTGAGTTAACCCAACAGTTAACGTTAGGGACGATTCATGAAGTTTACTTAGCAACTTGAGCTTACCTTCTCTGATACGCTAGCTTATTTTGCACGCGAATCAATAAACCCACCCACCAAAAACCCTATGCCCACCATAATCACATAGACCTATTGAAAAACCAAATCCAAATAGAAAAAATCTCATTTACTGAAAATCCAAGACGAAATCCAAGCATTCATTTTTCATAACTCACCATGTCTTTTGGACGGAATGTTATGAATGACATGCTGGATTATATTAGCAACATGCCGGATAACATTATCACCAATATTTTGAACCGTTTGCCACTCAAAGAGGCGGTGACGACATCCAGTTTAGCGAAAAACTGGAAGTTAAAGTGGATGTTGCTCACCGATATCATACTTAATGAGGATTTCTTTTTTTTTTGACAAATAAGTTTGAAGGTTTCCCAAATCTATTGACCTTAGAATTGTTATCTGTCAAATTTCTGACCGGTACAATTTGGGACTTTATTGCTGGTTATCCCTTACTTGAGTCTCTTAATATCAATCGTACTGATACAAAAGAGATGAGACTATTGGATATTGCACAACTTGGGAATCTGAAGAAGTTGTATTTGTCAATCGGTATTTTGAACCAGGTCACCTAGAGCTGGCAATTTCTGACACGGACATGTGAAGAGGTTATATATATGTTCAAAATTAACACTAAAACACTTTCCTCTTTTCTCATATTCTCTCTCTATGTACGCAGTACGCCTCCAATATGTTAACAGGTCCTCATCCAAATCCAATAATCCATAACTCCATAACTCCACATCGATCCATAACTCCATTAATCCTTTAATCGATTCTCAAAATCCACTCATTAAATCCTTTAATCGTTTACTCATACAGGTTTAGTAATCGATCCACTCATTAAATCCTTTATTCTCCAATCCTTTAATCGATCCTATCTGCCTATCATTAAAAAGTTTAGTAATCGATCCACTCATTAAATCCTTTAATCTTTAGTAATCAATCCTCTATTAGTTGTTGTTTTGAAATAAAGATGATTTTAACTGATGTTTAGAATATTGCTATTAATTGTTCTTTTTATATTTTAACTGATGTTTAGAATTAGAATATTGCTAGTCCATAACCAATACATTCATTTTATAACATCGACAGTTAAGTTTATTACTAGAATATTATATGGAATCTGATGATGTTTAGAATATTTCTAGTCCATAACCAATACATTCATTTTATAACATCGACAGTTAAGTTCATTTTATATATTATATGTTGAGCTTGATGCATAAGTTTTATAGGAAGTTATATGGTTGATTTTTGATTATTTCTCTCTAATTATATTACTTGTTTCTTGTATATTGTAGATGGATCCTGAGTGTGTTGAAATTGACCCGGAAAAAAATAGTTCAAAGAGTGTTTATATGGAATCTGATGATGTCGAATCTGTGGATATGGAAGGAGGAGTGAAGAGAAAACAGAAGGAGCGATCTACCGTATGGAATTTCTTTGAAAAAGATAAGAACGCAATAAAGGTGCCAAAAAAGTGCAATGTAAGTGCAACAAGTGTAATAGCATTTTCACATATGATAGAAAACAAGGTACGGGTAATCTGTTGCGACACAAAGAAAGATGTTATGGTAAAGGTTGTCATGATGTTGGTCAAATGCTATTTAATAGTGACATGGCACTACTGTCATCTAGATTTAATCAAAAAACTTTTCTTGATTTGCTTGTGGCTGCTACTGTTAGGCATGAATTGCCTTTGTCGTTTGTTGATTATAAGGGTGTTAGAGATTTAATTACATACTTCCAACCTGATGCAAACGTCATTACTAGGAATACCGTTAAATCTGATTTGTTGAAATTGTTTAAGATAGAGAAGGAAAAAATTAGAACGATGCTTATGGAATCACCGGGGATGTTGTGTTTACCTTCAGACTTATGGTCTTCTATTACTACCGATGGTTATTTAGCAATTACTGTGCATTTTATTGACAAAGATTGGGTTTTGCAAAAGAGAGTCTTATCATTTTCTTTCATGCCACCACCTCATTCGGGCATTGCTTTAAGTGCAAAAGTGTTTTCAATTTTAGAAGATTGGGGCATAGAAAAGAAGATATTTTGTGTGACTTTAGATAATGCATCTTCTAATGACCGTTTTGTTGATCTATTAAGGGAACAATTAGATACTAAGTCGCCACTTATTTCTAGTGGTATGTTTTTTCATATGAGATGTTGTGCACATATTTTAAACTTGATTGTGCAAGAAGGGCTCAAGGAAATTGATAAAGCTGTTTGCAAGGTTAGAGAGAGTGTCAAGTATGTTAAAGGATCACATTCACAAGTAAGGAAACAAAAGTTCTTGGATTGTGTTAAGTTGAAAGGTTTAAGTTCGAAAAGGGGGTTAAGGCAAGACGTTCCTACTAGGTGGAATTCTACTTTTATAATGCTTGATAGTGCCATTTATTACCGAAAGGCGTTTGAAATTTTAGCATTAGATGATTCTAATTATAAGAGTTGTCCAAGTGCTTTAGAGTGGGACATCATTGAAAGGATTTGTGTTTTCCTTGGAGTTCTTTATGATGTGACTAATGTTTTCTCGGGTACCAAATATCCTACTGCAAACTTGTACTATCCCCACGTGTTTATGGCTTATTTAACTTTGCATGATAGTATGACTTTGGGAGATGAGTATATGAAGGATATGGCAACATCTATGATGGATAAATTTCAAAAGTACTGGTCTGATTTTAATCTCACTCTAGCCATAGCCGTGGTATTCGATCCAAGATACAAATTGCATTTTATTGAATGGAGTTACAAAAAGGTTTATGGAGAGATCAACGACAAATTTGGTATAGTTGATAAGTTATTGGATGCCACTTTTCAAGAATATGTAAATGTGCATGATGGTTCCTCTACAACCTCAAACTTCGCAAGTAGTTCAAATGCAAGCAAATCTGTTGAAAAGACAAGTGATGATACAAGACGTTTCTATGAAGTTAAATCAAAACTTTTGGTAAGTTATTTGTTTGTTATATATTTTTATATATTGTCTTTGAATAATGATTGAATTACAACTTTTAACTACTGTTTTATAGGATTTTGATGATTTTGAAAGCACAGAATTTGTAACTAACAAGAAGTCGGAATTGAAATTGTATTTGGAGGTGCCAAGAATGGAAAGGACAATGGAACTAGATGTGTTGGCTTTTTGGAGAGCCAATCAGTTTAGATATCCCATACTTGCGAGGATGGCTCGAGATTTTTTGGCCATTCCAGTATCTACTGTCGCATCAGAGTCTACATTTAGTGCCAGCGGACGAGTACTTGATCAACAACGAAGTTCACTTAGTAAAGATACTGTCGAAGCTCTTATATGCACAAAAGATTGGTTATATGCAGATTCAAATGAAATTTCTCTCGATCAACTCACTGAAGATATAATGTCGCTTGATGTTAGTGTTGAATCAGATGCTTCAAACTCGGTCAACATTTGAAGAGGTAAGTTTTGTTTACTCATACTGAATTAGTTAGTAAGTTTTGAATTAGATGTTGTTAATTGTATTTGAGATGATTAGATTAGGAAATTGTGTGGATTGTTTACTTAATTTGATGTTGTTAAGCGTAACAGCTTACGGTTTTGTTTGTGTATAGTTTATTGAAGTTGTTTAGGTTTGTTATAAGTTTGGTTTGGTGTAGTTTGATGCTGAAGTATTGGTGTATTTGATAAGATATATACTGTAATATTCCATGAAACGTTATACATTTTGATGGCCTTGACCCACTAATGATGCTAGCTTAATTAATGATTGGTCTTTAGGGTGAGCCAAATAGTAGTATCATAATCTGCCGGGAGTTTTAAAGAAGAAAAAATTAACAACTTTTACAAAATATTCTTAGGTCACTTAGTGATTGGAACACTAAAATGTGTAATTATACAAATACTTGTGATCAAGGAAAATATCATTTTTGGAAGTAAAAATGATAACATATAATCATTTAGTCTTGTATGCTTTCTTTAGGGTTGTATTTAGAGCTGGCATATCGTGTCTGACACGACACGATAAGACACGAACACGATAAGACACAAACACGAATGACCTAAACACGAACACGACACGATAAAAAATCGTGTCACTTTTTTCGAACACGAACACGACACGAAAATTAACAGGTTACACGATAAGGAACCTGTTAACAAAAATACTAAATTTAAACCTTATAACTAATAAATCCTTAATAAAACCTTATAACTAATACATAACGAAGTAAAAAGTCCTTAATAAATCCTTATAACTAATACATAATGAAACAAAAGTAAACAATTCTAATGTCTTCACTCTTCAGTCTTCACCCGTAATCTCGTGTCCTCGACTTCAATTCAACAAACCTGAAAAGTGAAAATAATAATTAAAAGACTAGACTATTTAGGTGGACGATTTGGCTTCGGCTCATGGCAAACATTTGACACAAGAGTGATGATACAGATCTTTGTTTGCTTCGAATTGCGCAAGCGAATGGTAAAATACTTTCGTCCTCAATCATACAAAATATATACACAATGTAAGCAGCGTAACTAATTAAGCTAGTGATCTATTTATATAATGCATAGTTTTGCAGTGGTGTTTGAATTTTGCACTTTTTAGTTGAGACATAGTTTTTAAATATAGTTGAACAATAAAACTTTAAACAATGCAACTGTAAACTGTAAAGATAAATTTATTTATTTTAGAAAGTATGTTGTTTCTAGCAAAAGTTTAAACAATGCAACTGTAAACTTTAAACAATGCAACTGTAAACTGTAAACGACTAGCCAACCAAAAAGACGACTAAACAACATATTTCAGTTTCTTATATAGCAACATATTTCAACTGTAAACAACAGTTTGTAGATTTGTAGATTTACAACTCACATCACAGTTTGTAGATTTGTAAACTGTAAACAACATATTTCAGTTTCTTACTATATATAGCAACTAATTCTCTTTTGTTACCAGTAATATATATTTCAACAGCTAGATGTTCATCTTTATGCTGGTTATAGTAGCATACTTTCATTCTTTAACCTATATTTATCTGTTAAGAAAGGTAGCACATATGATATAGAAATTGCAGCAGACATGACTGATTCCTAAACTCAAACATTTAAAATTGCAGCAGACATGGCTGATTCCTAAACTCAAACGAAAAGAAATTGCAGCAGAAATTGCACATATGATAAGAAAGGTAGCAGACAACAAGAAATTGCAGCAGAAAAATTGCAAAGTTTACCTCTTTAAACGTTGACCGAGTTTGAAGCATCCGATTCAACACAAACATCAAGCGACATTATATCTTCAGTGAGCTGATCAAGAGCAATTTCATTTGAATCTACATATAACCAATCTTTTGTGCATATAAGAGCCTCGACAGTATCTTTACTAAGTGAACTTCGTTGTTGATCAAGTACTCGTCCGCTGGCACTAAATGTAGACTCTGATGCGACAGTAGATACTAGAATGGCCAAAAAATCTCGAGCCATCCTCGCAAGTATGGGATATCTAAACTGATTGGCTCTCCAAAAAGCCAACACATCTAGTTCCATTGTCCTTTCCATTCTTGGCTCCTCCAAATACAATTTCAATTCCGACTTCTTGTTAGTTACAAATTCTGTGCTTTCAAAATCATCAAAATCCTATAAAACAATAGTTAAAAAGTTGTATCATCACTTACCAAAAGACAGTATACAAAAATATATAACAAACAAATAACTTACCAAAAGTTTTGATTTAACTTCATAGAAACGTCTTATATCATCACTTGTGTTTTCAACAGATTTGCTTGCATTTGAACTACTTGCGAAGTTTGAGGTTGTAGAGGAACCATCATGCACATTTACATATTCTTGAAAAGTGGCATCCAATAACTTATCAACTATACTAAATTTGTCGTTGATCTTTCCATAAACCTTTTTATAACTCCATTCAATAAAATGCAATTTGTATCTTGGATCGAATACCACGGCTATGGCTAGAGTGAGATTAAAATCAGACCAGTACTTTTGAAATTTCTCCATCATAGATGTTGCCATATCCTTCATATACTCATCTCCCAAAGTCATACTATCATGCAAAGTTAAATAAGCCATAAACACGTGGGGATAGTACAAGTTTGCAGTAGGATATTTGGTACCCGAGAAAACATTAGTCACAACATAAAAAACTCCAAGGAAAACACAAATCCTTTCAATGATGTCCCACTCTAAAGCACTTGGACAACTCTTATAATTAGAATCATCTAATGCTAAAATTTCAAACGCCTTTCGGTAATAAATGGCACTATCAAGCATTATAAAAGTAGAATTCCACCTAGTAGGAACGTCTTGCCTTAACCCCCTTTTCGAACTTAAACCTTTCAACTTAACACAATCCAAGAACTTTTGTTTCCTTACTTGTGAATGCGATCCTTTAACATACTTGACACTCTCTCTAACCTTGCAAACAGCTTCATCAATTTCCTTGAGCCCTTCTTGCACAATCAATTTTAAAATATGTGCACAACATCTCATATGAAAAAACATACCACTAGAAATAAGTGGCAAATTTGTATCTAATTGTTCCCTTAATAGATCAACAAAACGGTCATTAGAAGATGCATTATCTAAAGTCTCACAAAATATCTTATTTTCTATGCCCCACTCTTCTAAAATTGAAAACACTTTTGCACTTAAAGCAATGCCCGAATGAGGTGGTGGCATGAAAGAAAATGATAAGACTCTCTTTTGCAAAACCCAATCTTTGTCAATAAAATGCACGGTAATTGCTAAATAACCATCGGTAGTAATAGAAGACCATAAGTCTGAAGTTAAACACAACATCCCCGGTGATTCCATAAGCATCGTTCTAATTTTTTCCTTCTCTATCTTAAACAATTTCAACAAATCAGCTTTAACGGTATTCCTAGTAATGACGTTTGCATCAGGTTGCAAGTATGTAATTAAATCTCTAACACCCTTATAATCAACAAACGACAAAGGCAATTCATGCCTAACAGTAGCAGCCACAAGCAAATCACGAAAAGTTTTTTGATTAAATCTAGATGACCGTAGTGCCATGTCACTATTAAATAGCATTTGACCAACATCATGACAACCTTTACCATAACTTCTTTCTTTGTGTCGCAACAGATTACCCGTACCTTGTTTACTATCATACATGAAAATATTCTTACACTTGTTGCACTTACATTGCACTTTTTTGGCACCTTCTATTGCGTTCTTATCTTTTTCAAAGAAATTCCATACGGTAGATCGCTCCTGCCATTTTCTCTTCACTCCTCCTTCCATATCCACAGATTGGACATCATCAGATTCCATATCAACACTCTTTGAACTATTTTTTTCGGGGTCAATTTCAATACACTGCTCAGGATCCATCTACAAATCTACAAACTGATACAATAGAATAACAACAACTATTATATAACTATTATTATACATACTGATACAATATGAGAATAACAACTATTATACAAAGTGATACTATTAATCTATTATACGAACAATTTGTTAGATCGGAAAAAACAAATAAACTTATGTACGAAAAAGAATGGATAACGGAACAATTTATATTTTGGTAACGAATAAACTAAATAAACTTATCTACGAAAAAGAATGGATAACCAATTACCTTAAAATTTGTTTTCTCGTAGGAACAATTTGTTTGAGATTTTTAATTGGAATGGATTTATGCCTTGCCTTGGATCGATTGGATTTATAGATTTTTAATTGGAATGGATTTTTATTTTTAATTCGGAGAGGATGGACGTGTAATCGTCTATGGAGCCATGGAGGCTGTGAATTGTGATATGGAAATGTTACCTAGGTAGGGTTTTTCTTGGAACTATATATATAATCGTGTCTTAACATGTGTCTTAACAGATCCGACCTGTTAAGACACGAAACCTGTTAATTTTATTCATGTCTTAACAGGTCCGGACCTGTTAAGACACGCAACCTGTTAAGGCCTGACACGAAACCTGTTAAGAGCAGGTCGTGTCGTGTCGTGTTAACAGGTCCGTGTCAGAAATTGCCAGGTGATGCGTGGGAATCGCACCTTGCTTTACCTCTCGAGGGATCTCGCGAGGCTTACAACCCCCACCAGGCAGTGTACCTGATCGTTGTAGTATAGTATAGTGACAAGTACCGGGGGATTGATCGTTCAGCTTAGGAATAGTGTCGCTAGGATTAGAAAACCTAATTAATAGTTCTAGAGGTGAGAGATGATTATTTTTGTGTTTTTATATTTTATGAAAGCAATTAAAATCTCGGGTTTTGAAAGAGTGGGCGGAATTAGTTGCTAATCAACTAACCCAAAGCTAAAATGCAATCAAAATAAAATAATAAAAATGAAATTAAACTAATTAAACTAAGGTTGTGAGCAGTAATTGGAGAAATTGTGTTTACTTAGACTTCATTACTCCCTAGATATCTTTTACATGTTAATTACTTGTTACACTTGTATGAATGACGGGTTGTATTCCTTAATACCATTCGTGGAGTGGCATACATAACTCCCCAACTCTATGAGCTCTTATCTCCTCCTACACCATGACCCAGCACAACTATAGGGATTGTAAATAGTGGCTCATGCATTAAATACAACCAATAAAGACCTAGTACGCCTCGGTTCATGTTTCTTAAGACGTTCAAGCATGTTACCATTTGGAGATCTGCCAGTTTTCTTAAGCCTAACATATAAAATCATTCATTCAAAACAAGAATAGACAAGTAATCAACACATAATCAACATCTAGGTTTCATTAGATCTAAGCAAACACAAGAGAGATCTAGCCTAGCATAGTAGAATTAAGATAAGAGCAAAAGATAAACAACCAACACATAGACATATTGATTGAATTAAAAGTATACTTATCTCAATTACAATGCAAGGTCTCGAGGGTTTGGAACCCTTGAAAAACCTGTAAAAGAGGCACCAAAATCGTCTTTAGGGTTTCACCAAAACTTCTCTCCCTTTTAATGAAAAAACTAGAAAACTATATATAGGAAAATCGTCCTGACGGCGTCAAGAGTAAAATCTGACGCCGTCAACTCGCCGCCATACACTTCCTCGGACGCCCTAGATCCAATCGTGATGGCCTATGTGACGCCGTCACCACCCACGGTAAATTAATCTTGGTCACTTTGACGCCGTCATAACTCCATCTGACGCCGTCACCAGCTACGGTAAATTATTCTTCATGTCTGACGCCGTCAAGAGCAAACCCTTGACGCCGTCACCTTGTATTTCCAGCTTGGATTTTTGGTACTTTGTCGTTTTCTTCACTTTATGCTCCAAAAACGTCCAAAATAGCCTCTTTTCCAGAATTCACTCTCCAAACACCTAAAATCACAAAAGGAACGATTTAGGGCAATATTTGATCAAATAAAGTCGGATTCGGGCTTAAATGACCCCCTAAAAACGGATCATTTTTCGCCTCATCATATACCCTTACACTTGAGATTTGCTTGTCCTCAAGCAAATGAGCTTTTATTCTACTCAAAAGACAAGTTAGGGGTCATTTAACACTAATATAAAAGTAATTACAACAAATAATCATTCCACTAAAGACCAATAGACAAGCACGGAGGTCATACACAAGCACCTCACAAATAGTGTTTAGATACTCACATCTCTCGGGTGTAATAAAGTAATATAACATTATGGAAATGGAAGATATCTCTCACTACCTGTCATAGCAAAATAGATTACCATAGGCTTGGGAAAGGATCAAACCTCCACCACATGGCGTAAGCACCTAGGATAAACTATCAAAGAGGTCTTTTAAAAGGGTTATAACGTTAGGTGTAGGGATATGAATTACACGGTTTTGTTGGATAAAGGGAATTTTACTGGTGGCGAGTTAACAATCTTAGTAAATTACATGTACAAGATGGCGTTGCTAAGCCAAGACTAGACTCGACTTAAGCTAATAAATGAAAAATAACAAAAACATAAAATGAACATAAAATAAAAACGGGATGGTAGTCCGTATGTTTTTTCTCTTCTTCTTTTCTATTTTTTTTTTTTTTTTTTTTTTTTTTTTTTTTTTTTTTTTTTTTTTGCATACACTCTTACCCTACCATCCAAAATAATACATCATAGGGGATGAGAATTCCCCTTACACTTGAATCTTTACATACTTTACATTTAACTATTCTAATGACTCGAATTAAGAAAATCAAAACACTTGGAGCACTTTTAAGATTAACGTACATATGGGGGTAATAATATGATGTTCTTCCCCATTACTCCACAAAATAAGTACTTACCCATGAGTCCCAATCGTCCCAAAACAATATGTACAAGGATATGACTCGACTTAGCAACCATGTAATCAATTAGAAAGTTAACTTAGGGTTTAACAAATAACAATAATGCACTAAAAATGAGCGCATACACGGAAGGCTAAGGCGATTTGGGTGTACATTTAAGTGGGGTGTAACAAATTCTTCCTTTAAGTAAAATGCTTAAAGTTAGAAACGAAAAGATAGGCTCGGAGGGGTGTACTAGGGGTATCGTGTACTAAAAATGAGTACAACGCTAAGGGTGTGGGAAAAATTAGTTGACTTAACTAGCCAAGTAATATGACTTAAATGGTCAAGTAATTATAATACGGGTTTAACACAAGGGTGATCCTAATGCCTCTTATCATGTAGTAAATCCTACTACACGAATGTAGTCTCACTAGCGGTCTCGGGATGCATCACTAACGCAAGTTCTAGAATCTAAATGCTACCGGTACACTCATAAGCACTAATAATGAATGCTTTTCCTATCAAATCTAAAGGCGAACCTCACATTTTTGGGTGGAAAATTTTTCTGAATATACGGTTATGTGCTAGTCATACAATCTCCTATCCATGAGACGCTTGCTATGGCTAAAGTTTCACTCCTAAATGTTGTAAAAAATTTTAAATTTGGCGCTAAAATTACACTAACAAGTATTTCTCATAGTTTTATTACACATCTACTATCAAACAAAACAAACTCAAGCGAAAGTGCATATGTAAGGTATCATCTTTTTACCCTCCCCTTACACTTAAGATGAACATTGTCCCCAATGTTCAAGTAAAGAATGTAAAAGTAAAAAGTAAAGAGAATGAAATCAAATACTCCCCTGATTCGCTCGGTATGGATTTTAGGTTGGCCAGGTTAAATCTTCCTCCAAGAAAACGAACAATCAAAGCTTCCCTTCCAGAATATAAATCATCTTCTTGTCTCAAATAACCTGTAAATCCTGACAAAAGTAGACAAGGCAACCTCGCGTAAAATCGGCGGTATCCTATATAAGTTACTAAATCCTAGAAAACAAAATAAGATATAATGCTTGTGGAATGAAGTTTGCAGATTTCCTGGAGATTATAAAACTTAATAATTCACAAAAACCATAAGACTCCGTTAGAAAAACAAAACTGGTAAAATTTCCAGATTTTTTTAACTCCTGACGCCGTCAAGAGCAATTGCCTGACGCCGTCAGAATGGACCTGCAGAAATCTTTATGTTAAGTTTCCGGAAAATTTCTGGAAAAACTTTGTCCTACTTCCTGGAAAATCCTGCAAAACTTCATTATGACTCAATACAAGCATTTGACTCTAACAAATACGAATATACATGTTCATTGAATATTGTGGATAATCATGATCGGCTTGTTTCTTAAAAACATATTTGGGGTTTCCCCTTACACTTATCTTTTGCAAAAATACCTTTAGGTTGGAGTTAAGACTAGGCTAAACAACATAATAAAGTATTTCACATTTTAATTGAGAAACATGATTAACCAACAATAAAAATAAAACATGCATACGGAAGCAAATAACAATCAAACAAATAAAAATCACACAAAACATGGGTTGCCTCCCAAGAAGCGCTTTTCTTTATTTACGAGTCTTGTAGCTAGACTCAAAGTCGTGGGTTACTACGTGATTCGGGTGAGTTCCTCATTGAGGACATCTTTGGGATCGAACTTAGGTTTCAACTTTCTATTGGTTCCCTTAGTGTGGTATGACCTTTCAAACTTTTCTCCATCCGGATCATACAAGGTCATTCTAATATGCCATGACCCGTTACCTTCTTTAGGTGGCTTGTCCCACCTCCATTTATACTTATCTCCATCTCTTTTCCATTTATTCAACTCTATATTAATAGGCATTACGCTCAAAAACTCAATCATCTTTCTAAAGACTAAGGGGTCCTCAAAGGGATCTAGCTCCTCATCCCTAGCTATGAGTTGTTCTACCGAATGTGTCTTCTCAACGAAATCCTTTTCTAGATAAAATGGGCATTGAGGTCCTATGAAGTTCCTTTCTATCCAAGGTCCATATCTAGATGGTCTCCTATTCATCTCTACCCAATGCGGTGTTGGTTCATCATCACAATCATAACTACGCTTCTTAACATCATACACCGACCAAGTATCGCCTTCTCCTACCGCTATCTTGGATTCCTTGCAATCTATCATGGCACTAGCGGTTGCTAAAAATCCTCTTCCTACCAATAATGGGCATGTAGTGTCACTAACCATGTCTAGAACGTGAAAATCCGCTAATATAGTTAACCTTCCTACGTGAACAACTACATCCTTAATCATTCCAACAGGGTGGGCAATACTTCCATTCGCTAGCCCTATCAATACCTCCGTTTCCTCTAACTTTCCTAGCTTAAGAGCGGTGAATAAGGATAAGGGAATCAAGTTGAGGCTTGACCCTAAATCGGCTAGTGTGTCGAAAGCTTCGGATCTTCCTATCTTACAAGGCAAAACAAATATACCCGGATCATCAAGCTTTTTAGGCAACTTGTTTTGAACGAAGGCGGTCCCATTTTTACCTAGCTTATACTTCTCATATTTTTCTAGGAGGGCACTATAGTAAGGAGCACGCGCTAAGACATCAATGACGGGGCGTTCGAGGTGAAGTTCTTTGAATTCATCGTCAAGGTCTTGCGTAAGAGGTGTTTCAACTATGCTTTTGACCGGCTCTATAGTGGGTGTTTTAGTTGATTGGTCCTTTTGGGGAACTTGGTGTTGTTTGAAACACGTGCTCGTTGATTTAACCGAGTAATATTGTGGACACGAAGTGGGTGACGAAACTGAAGATATGGCATTAACGTTTAGTTTCGGATTCTTGATGGTGTCGCTTGGGAGTGCTCCCATTTCTCGGTCATTGAGAACTTTCAACAATGCATCAATTCTATTGGTCATCTCGCTTTGATTTTGTTTGAAATCGGCTTCAAACTTAGCTATGCAGGCTTCTTGAGATGCCATGAACTTTGACATCAATCCTTCAAGATTGTTGGTACTACCATAGTTGTTAGAAGGATTGTTGTTGAAGGTACGGTTGGATGGTGGACCGTTTGATTGGTAACGATTAGGTGGGTTGGATGAATTGGGTTGATTTTGTTTCCACCTAAGGTTTGGGTGATTTTTCCATGAGGGGTTATATGAATCACCGTATGTGTTCGGCTCGGGCTTGAAAGTGTACCACTTATCTCCCGCTTCGTCGGTACGCGTGGATGCGTAGTCCGCAAAAGCTGTTCCGGGGAGTTCCACACAATCACGAGTGTCATGGGGACCACTACATAATTCGCATGAAGAAGTGATTTTGTTCACTTGGCTTGAATGCTTCGGAGCTTCGTAAGATTTCATGAGAAACTTGACTTGGTCCTCAAGTTCCATGATCCTACGGTCGGGAGTGCTTGAATTATTCGAAGGCAAAGATATTGCCTTGACCGTTTTGTTCAAATCACGGGGATCATTCCAACTTTCGTTGTCATAGAGAGCAAGATCTTCTATGAGTTCCCATGATTGTTCCGCACTAAGATCACGTAGCTTACCACCGGCCGATTGGTCAATGGTTCGCCTCGTGGGGATATCGATATGGTCATAGAAGATTTGGACTTGGAGCCACAGATCTATGCCATGATGAGGGACTTTTTGGAGTAAGTCCTTGAAACGAGTCCATGCTTCATAAAGAGATTCATTTTGACGTTGTTGGAACATCAAGATGTCATTCCTAAGCTTAGTAGTTCTCCCCGGTGGGAAAAATTGAGCAAGGAAACGAGTGGTGAGATCATCCCATGTGGTGATGGATCCCCGCGGGTAAACGCTCAAGCCATTGACTAGCTTGATCCCGTAGAGAGAATTGGAATAGGCGTAAACGGGTAGTCTCTCTAGTTTCAACACCTAGGTCTATGGAATCTACGATTTTGAGGAAGTCCTTAAGGTGTTGGTTTGGATCTTCGGAACGAAGTCCATGGAATGCACATCCGCTTTGCACCAACCGGATGGTGTCGGATCGCAAGGGGGTCACATTGGCTCCGGTGAGCTCAATGGTGTTTCGGTAGCCTTGGTGGCTAGGTCGGGAATACTCTCCTAAGGTTCGGGGCCTAAGGGGTTCTAATGGTGGGTTTTGTTGTGGTGGGATGATGGGTTCAAAGATGTTACCACCTTCCATGATGTCGGATGGTAAAGAGTTACGAACAAAAGCACGAAGAAATAAGATAGACTAAAGAAGACCTAAAAATAAAAATAAAAATCTTACTAGAAAGGAATCTAGCAAGTAGACCTAATAAAAAGAAATCCTAACCTAGACAATAACTATTCCCCAGGCTGCGGCGCCAAAAACTTGATGCGTGGGAATCGCACCTTGCTTTACCTCTCGAGGGATCTCGCGAGGCTTACAACCCCCACCAGGCAGTGTACCTGATCGTTGTAGTATAGTATAGTGACAAGTACCGGGGGATTGATCGTTCAGCTTAGGAATAGTGTCGCTAGGATTAGAAAACCTAATTAATAGTTCTAGAGGTGAGAGATGATTATTTTTGTGTTTTTATATTTTATGAAAGCAATTAAAATCTCGGGTTTTGAAAGAGTGGGCGGAATTAGTTGCTAATCAACTAACCCAAAGCTAAAATGCAATCAAAATAAAATAATAAAAATGAAATTAAACTAATTAAACTAAGGTTGTGAGCAGTAATTGGAGAAATTGTGTTTACTTAGACTTCATTACTCCCTAGATATCTTTTACATGTTAATTACTTGTTACACTTGTATGAATGACGGGTTGTATTCCTTAATACCATTCGTGGAGTGGCATACATAACTCCCCAACTCTATGAGCTCTTATCTCCTCCTACACCATGACCCAGCACAACTATAGGGATTGTAAACAGTGGCTCATGCATTAAATACAACCAATAAAGACCTAGTACGCCTCGGTTCATGTTTCTTAAGACGTTCAAGCATGTTACCATTTGGAGATCTGCCAGTTTTCTTAAGCCTAACATATAAAATCATTCATTCAAAACAAGAATAGACAAGTAATCAACACATAATCAACATCTAGGTTTCATTAGATCTAAGTAAACACAAGAGAGATCTAGCCTAGCATAGTAGAATTAAGATAAGAGCAAAAGATAAACAACCAACACATAGACATATTGATTGAATTAAGAGTATACTTATCTCAATTACAATGCAAGGTCTCAAGGGTTTGGAACCCTTGAAAAACCTGTAAAAGAGGCACCAAAATCGTCTTTAGGGTTTCACCAAAACTTCTCTCCCTTTTAATGAAAAAACTAGAAAACTATATATAGGAAAATCGTCCTGACGGCGTCAAGAGTAAAATCTGATGCCGTCAACTCGCCGCCATACACTTCCTCGGACGCCCTAGATCCAATCGTGACGGCCTATGTGACGCCGTCACCACCCACGGTAAATTAATCTTGGTCACTTTGACGCCGTCATAACTCCATCTGACGCCGTCGCCAGCTACGGTAAATTATTCTTCATGTCTGACGCCGTCAAGAGCAAACCCTTGACGCCGTCACCTTGTATTTCCAGCTTGGATTTTTGGTACTTTGTCGTTTTCTTCACTTTATGCTCCAAAAACGTCCAAAATAGCCTCTTTTCCAGAATTCACTCTCCAAACACCTAAAATCACAAAAGGAACGATTTAGGGCAATATTTGATCAAATAAAGTCGGATTCGGGCTTAAATGACCCCCTAAAAACGGATCATTTTTCGCCTCATCACCAGCTCTAGTTGTATTCATTTCTGATTTTGATATGTGTTGGAACCGCCAATATCCCGCCAAGACTATCAAATGCCAGCTTACGAATTTCCACTTGTGAACTAGATGATGGTGGTCACCACACTTATGGAGTACTATACTGGGTTTTTGAGTTGCATAGGTAACATTGATAACGCAGCATAACATGAAGTTTGGCTTTGTTTTGCAAAGTGAATGATTAATTTATTTGAATAAAAGAATGACAAGTACTACTGCCACATAATCTAGCATGAGCTTATAACACTTCAGAGTGTTTGAATGTGCATTTTCATATTGATTATGTTGATTGAAGCTGTGGTGATCAGTTTTGGGCAATTCTAATTGCTTAACTAATGTTGCTAGCTTAAGTCATTCTTTGCAAACACACTTTGACTAATTGTGTTATGCTTTTTAGTAACTTTCTCTAGCTTTTCACTTTTCAGGTTTGAAGAATTGAAGTCAAGGATACGGGTGAAGACATTAGAATTGTTGTTATAAGGATTATTAAGGACTTTTTGTTTCGTTATGTATTAGTTAAAAGTATTATTAGGAACTTCTAAGGACATTTTGTTTCGTTATCTATTAGTTAAAAGTATTATTAGGAACTTCCGTTTTGTTATGTTTCGTTATGTATTGGTTAAAAAAGTATTATTAGGAACATGTGCTATAAAAGGTGCTAACAGGTCTTTTAACAGGTCTATTATGTTTTTTTGGTTTAAATTTAGTTTTTTTGTTAACAGGTCCCTTAACAGGTTCCTTATCGTGTAACCTGTTAATTTTCGTGTCGTGTTCGTGTTTAAAAAAAGTGACACGATTAGTTATCGTGTCGTGTTCGTGTCAGGTCTTAACAGATCCGTGTCTTATCGTGTTCGTGTCGTGTCGTGTCGGACACGATATGCCAGCTCTAAGGTCACCACAATCACAACTTACAATATATCTCAGCTTAGAAGTCTTCCCAAACTTGAGTCTCTTACATTGGATTTTCAAGAGTGCAAGGTAAGACCAATTTGAGTTTCACACTTCAAATGCAATCTTTATAAATTCTTAAAATTCTACCTGTTGTAGTTATTTACAGAAGGTAGCTCATGGATGAATGTACCTGTGGCATTTGTATCCCTCAAGAATCTAAATCTATCCGGAGTCGATTTTGTGAACAATGCAATGGTAGCATTCATCATTCAAATGATTCGTGGAGCTCCAAGATTGCAAATGCTAGAAACCAGAGTAAGTGGAATGCAATATGTATTATGCTTCACATCAACCTAAATTGCCATAGTTGTGCATGTCAATTTGCAGGCTTCATTCGAAAGTGATATACCTTTGGAAAGTTATTCATTACATTTAGGAAGCAACAGAATCGGGTCGGGCCAGCTCGAGAGTGTGGTGTTTCGATCTTTTCCTATATCAGTTAATGAATTAACAATAATAAAGTTTGTACTTGCTTGTTCCCTGTTGCTGAATAAACTTTAGATCAAGCTTTGCACTCTGAATCATGATGACACTGAAAATGTGGTGATGAATTGGGAGTTGGCTATGGAGCTATTGAAACTCCACCGAGCTTCCCCCACAACCGTAGTGGAATTCTTCTAGGTTTTTTATGTTTATTCTATGGTTTGTTTAATGTTTAGCTTGTACCCTATGACAATTAACGACGTATTTTGTTGTTCCTGCTTCATTCTATGGTTTGTTTAATGTTTAGCTTGTAAATTACCCTAAATGGTGTTGTTTGAAATATTGTGGGTGTGTTGTGGATACGGCAATTTAACTTTTGAAAGTCAAAGTTACATATAGCACTTCAACTTTGTATTAAAAAGTGCAGGTTGAAACTAGCATATACATACAACAATATGGTTTATCCTACACATATAGTTGCAAAATATGGTATTAGAAAGTGCAGGATGAAAGTAGCATATACATACAACAATATGGCAATTTGACTTTTGAAAGGCAAAGTTACATATAGCACTTCAACTTAGTATTAGAAAGTGCAGGTTGAAACTAGCATATACATATATTGCATCATACTTGCAAAATTGTGTATGGACTAACCCATATGGTTTATCCTATACATATAGTTACAAAACAATTGTCTATGAATTGTCAAGTTGATTTGTGCCCACAAATCCACCATACATACGAACTACAAAATCTGTTTACATAATATCATTCATTCAACTTTAAAGCTCCATCAGCACACATCAAAATGTAAAACTCTTTGTTACCTGTTAGTTTCATCACCTAGAAAGAAGCGGACCATTGAACCTTGACCAAAATGTGCTTTTGCCCTCAATTACCTGAAACTAGATAATGAAACAATAGCCACTTGCCTCCTGACCTTCCCTTGACCAACTTGAAGTGTCCTCTCATGAACTTCGAACTCTTCTCTATGCTTTTATGCTTCACAACCGCTCTAGAGAACCCATACAAGTTGTACTTCTTAACAATTCTTGATGGTATGGACTGATAAAAAATGTACAAAACTTATCATTAGTTTGTCATGGGATGCTTCTAATACACATTATGATCCATCAATCTTTATATCAGACACACAATATATGATACAAATGACATTCATATATCTTATTAAGCAACTCTGTCACTAGACTTACAAGTCGGCCATCTCTCCAAAAGGATGCAGTCATCTTCTTATAGAATGCCCTTTCTTCTTGGTCATGGGATATGTGGTGTTCCCAATTACACATCCAATTCATCTGAGGGGCTTCAAAATCTGAATTTAATATTACATATAATCAAATAAGTTACACTGCTGTGAGATACTTGGTGTAGTTAAAGTTAAAAAATTAAAACATACCATAGTCAGTTGGTTGGTGACAAAGGGCATTCATGGCTATGTTAGTGTTGTATGTCTCCACTATTGTGATGGCCCCTCCATCATGGTCAAACAACATGACATTATACTCCTCCCCCGGGACAACCTGAGTAAACACCATTTTTTGACCAGGTGACATATTCAAGTCTTGGGCCAGTTTCTCCCAACCACATCCCCACAGTGCCGTGTGAACATATCGATAATACCAATCTTGTGTAACCTCCAACTCTACTTGTTAATCAGTGGTGTTACTAGTAATCATGACCGACTCTGTAGCTGTTGGACCATGCAGATATGCTAGAAAATCTTCTGGCATTGGCTGGATAAGATGAGATGTGTTTGTCACATCAACCATACATCTCCAAAACTGATCATGTACTGGTTCATAATTATGAAACTCCTCCCCATACTCATTGTAGGTAGCTACATAAAATACGTCCTCACCCTCTTCTATAAAATGTAAGTAAACAACATCCGAACAGGTGATGTTGTGCATCGCAAAATCATTCCACCTTGCTCCCTCAACAACACAGACTAATTCTGATACTCTTCTTACACTAACTCTCCATCTAGTCCCCGCATAGTTAACTAAGTAAATACAATGATTCTCATGATAGGATCCTCCTAACACGAAATCATGATGCAGTTCCCGTATATCAATATTAAGTTTTAAGCATTGTCAATTTCTTACAACTACTTTCTTAGAGATATAACAGTTAATTCTTATATGGTGTTAACTTACAAACTCATCCAAAACCTCTTCAGGATCGTCCAAAGCGCAAATAAATTGATTACCATACATACCTTCTACATGAACGATTAACATTATCAAAAATAAAGTTTTAATTAAACATAAATCAGTAAATATTGTTACCTCGTATGTGTGTTGTTTGATTTTGCAAGTTCTGATTGTTTGTGGGTGTGTGATTAGATGTGATTCGATAAGATATAATATGGGTACTTTGTTGAGGGTTGTGTTGGATTGAGGTTGTATGTGACAATGTGTGTGGTAGATGATGGGGTTTTACTCAACTGTCAATGGTTGTGTGTGGGTTTATTGATTCCCGCGAAAACATTAATATGCGTATCAGAGAAGATACGGTAAAGTTAGATAGTTAATGTGTGACTACACTGATGGTCCCTCAAGTTGTATGTCTGGTTTAGTTTGGGTTAACTAATGGTTATAACGTGATTGAATTATTATGCCCCTTATATTATAACAAAAAATGTGCGTTGACTGAGCCGAAACTGGTCAAGGGACGCAATCGGCCTGAAATACACAAGGTTTGGACGCCTGACGACGTTTTTTAAAAGTTAGGGTGGCATGCGATGTTTTGTGGAAAGTTCAAGGACCAACGATGTATTTTTGTCTATCGTTAATATCACGTTAGGACTCATAATACGTTAATATCACGGTAGAACTCATAAAAAAAAAAAAAAAAAAAAAAAAAAAAAAAAAAAAAAAAAGGTGCTCGAAAAATCTGAAAAATACAAGAACATGACAAGACTAAGGATCGCTGAAAAGAAACAAAAATCAAAAAAATCGTTTTCATCGTCAATTGGTACTAGGGCTGAGCAAATGACCCGAACGGACCTGACCGACCGAAGGACCGACCGAGATCGGACCAGACCAACCACATTTGGTCCGGTCATCGGTCTTGGCGTTTTGGCTAATTCGGTCCTCGATCTGGTCGGTCCGGTCCAGACCACAAACCGATTATTTGGCCTTGTTGGACCGGACCGACTGGACCGACCACATTCGGTCCGGTCCTCGGTCTTGGCTATTTGGTTAATTCGGTCCTCGGTCTTGTCGGTCCGGTCCGATCCGGTCCTGAACCGATGCTCACCCTAATTGGTATCGTGATGTTAACGTCAGAAAATCAAGATCAGATCTAGAATGAGCGGCTAAAAATTTTTCTTTTGAAAAATGATACATGGATTTAAAAGTGGACTTAATTATAGACCTAAAAACATGTTGCATCATCCTGATGGTTGCAGATATAGACCCACTTATTTTACAATCCATCAAGATCTTGCCGCATATTTTTAAGCCCCTAACTAGGTCCACTTTTAAGTACATGTATCATTTCTTTTTTCGTATTCTTCTCAAGGTTTTTTTTCCCCTCACCGAATCACTTCCCGCACACACCTACATATAACTACTCTTAAAAAGAATATAATACGTAGTATACCACTACTAAACATAAACATAAACACAACTCGAAAATACGTAAGAAAGTTACATCTTCCTTTCATGATAGAATACAAAAGAAAGAACAAAAGTGGCGGCTTTTGTGAACACAACAATAACTCAACTGTATCAAATTTTGTTTCACTCACTTTATTCTTCTCTTTCTATTCGATACCGTATCACCCTTCTTTCTTTTTTCTCTCTTTTTTCCTTTTTATAATTCAATACGCCAGTCAAGAAATTTAAATAAGCATATCAATGATATGATATCATGTTACTCTTTCTTTTGTTAAATAAGTATAGTAACTTACATATATTACTTTTTTTATTTTATGAATAAAGTATATAAATGTTACTACCACGTTACTCTTTTGGTTATTTTATGTTTAATTTGATTAAGTAGGAAACAACCTAACATGCATGTGGCAGATGTCATATATATTCCTAAACAATGTTCTAAAAGGCGCGTATTGGCGCCGTAAAGGTCTCGTAAAGACGTGAGGCGTCATCTCCACGTCATGCAATAAACCAATGCGTCGTCTTAAGGTTTGGCATGCGATAAGGCGCGATAAGGTGTACTGGTATTTGAGACATTTAGGGGATTTACTAGTAATTTGGAATTTAGGCATCGTATTTGAGGTTTATTGGTATTTGACGTTTAGAGGTTTACTAGCATTTGAAGAAGATTACAAATATAAAGAGAGTTTCTTGACTTTATTGCTTATATATAACACTTTTTGTAAACTCGATGTATATGAAATCTGATATACTAATAAAATATAATATAAATCTATAAATCTATAAATACTTTTTACCGACTTAATTAACGTCTTAAAAACACCATGCTGCTGCGCCTCACGCTAAGACTTAAGGCTTCACCATACCGCCCGCTATTTATAACCTTGTTCCTAAAATGTCGGATTTAGTCATTTAAAACTCTAATAATTTAAGGGGATTAGGTTTAACATAACGTTCTATCGATCTTGGTCTGAAAATCTACAGTTGTTAAATGAGGAAACTAAAAATGGAGTTGTGCATATAAGGTTATACGTGAAACCGTAAAAATAACGTTGTTTAAACAAAACAAACATCAAAACAACTGTCGTTTTAATTAGGTCCTTTCAAAATATTAGTGTATCAGTGAATTATTAAGTATACGTTTTGACATTTTGTTGATTAAATTAGTTTGTGTATCAGTGAATTTTTATGAACCAGAGTTGAATATGACTATGTGAAAAAAAATAAAAAAAATAAAATAAAAATAGTGAATTTAAAGATATTTAAAAAGAAATAATAATCAAAGTGACATTGTTTTGGATGGTTTTTGGTAATTCAGCATATAAGTTTAAACATTAAAAAATCATGCCAACAACCATTCAATACTATCATTATATAGATCACAAATTACAAAATGTCACAAAGTGAGGCCTAAATAACTCATCTTCTGGCCCAAATATTACAAAAGTGTCCCATTTGATTACATCAGATCATAATATCATATAACTGTAGAACGTGACCGGACACCGAAAAAATATTCTTATCATCATAATGTCGAAATCATCCAAATTCGTCAAGTAGTAACAGTGGCGTGTATCGACATTCAAAAGTATGAGTGTACTTATCTTAGTCGAGGCCACAAATTAAATGGGTCCTGTTTCGTTACTAATACCATCCAACACAAGTGTTCTGTTGAATGACACATCAAACATAAACGATGAAACAATAGCAATAAAAACCGCAACAACATTTTGAAAAATTAATTAAGTGATCAATGTGCAACTTCAATGAAACAACAAAGAACATAATATACCTAGAATCTAGATGTTATGTGTATATATGGAAGTTTTATATTTTTCGCGTTGTATTATACTATTATGTGTATATATGTCTAATCTAATATAAAAGTGACTACTGAGTTGTGTCGATGTCGAAAACAGCTTCACTTGAACTTCCATGGGTGATAGTAAAATTGTACGGAGTATATGATACACTATCTGAAAGAACTGATAATATACATACTAATTAAATTTTAATAACAAAAACCAACAAGTATACAGTGTAGATGAATTATTGAACAATAACTTATAGAAATATACAAAAGATACTACAGTAATTGATTAGGTGTACTTATACTTAATTAATCAATATTTCAATGTTTTTAAAATGCACACATGGCGTGGGATTCCTATTTCCATGCAAAAACAGACACTAGACATGGACCAAAAATATTTTATAACATTAAAATATACTTTTTGCTATTTTTATTCCAATTTGTAAATGTTGATAAAACCACAATCAGTATTGTAAAACATGTAAGGTGATGAAAACAAATTGATGAATTAGCTTGAATAAGAATGGGGGTAATTATGTAAAATTATTGTAGTCATGTTTGTCAAGTTAGCATACTAGTCAATACTAGTACTATTGATAATTATAGCATTTAAAGAAAGGGGAAAATGTTAAGTTGTTAAGTTGTTAACATCACACAAGCTTGTCTGCTTGTGTCACGTTAACTCGTTAAGCTTAGAAAAAACGAGCTGGGGCACCCGCGCTTTGCTGCAGAATTGTTGTGTTAAATATAAACTCGAAATAAAATAATAGTTTTTTTTTTTTTTTTTTTTTTTTTTTAGTAAGGACTAAATTTGAAAAAAATCGCTAACGGGGGACTAACGGTGAAATTTACAGCTAACCGAGGGACTAAAAGTGTAAATTTCTTAGGAACAGTACCAGGCACTATTGGGTACTGTTTGGCACTGTAGCAGTACTATTCTGCACTGTTTGGTACTGTAGCAACTGAATTTTCAGTTTCAGTCCCTTAACATGGCATCCTGTTGCAAAGTTGGTCCCTACACATGTTAGATAACGACCGTTAAGTACTATTAAGGACTAACTTCGCACTTGACCACCAACCTCAGGGGCTAAAATGGGGCAACGACGAAACTTGCGTGAGCACTGTTGCTACAGTGCACCTCACGCTTTTTAGAATATATATAAATTGTTATCATGTCCAATGCTTCCAAAAATGGTATATTTTGACAGTAACTTGTGTAACATTTTTTGTTATTTGTCAATTTTGGCCGACAAAATTCCGCTCTTAAAAGAAGTTCATTGATGAGTCGGCTAGCTCCGCGATTAATACCACCCTGAACTTTTTTATACTAGCAGGGTCTCCGCGCGATACAGCTGCGGGTACCCTGTAATTTAATTTTTACGGCTAATAATATATTTTATTTGTACGTTTTTTGGCAATAACTTTACCGATTAGTTTTTTATAGCAAAAGTTTGATGAAATTTTGCTTAGTTTGTATTATTTTATTTATTATTATTATTATTTTTTTTTGTTTAGTAGTTTGCTTGGTTTTAGAATATGTGAACATATTTTAGTTTATTACGTTCTTTTTGACAATAAATTTACGGATATAAAAAATTTCGTTTAGCTCGTGTCCGTTCGGGCTCGAGCCCGTTTGACCTGTGCCCGTTCGGGCTCGAGCCTATTTGGCCCATTGCCCGTTCGGGCTTGAATATTTGTATAACATGTTTTATTATTTGTATTAGTGACATTTAATGCGGAAATTGTGTTTAAGTTGGTTGTACAATATGTTTGAAAATTTGTATTTCTTATGTAAGTGGTGTTTTAATAAGTATATTAATTATATTTATTGATCAGTTAATTAATTGTATTTAATGTACATAATGATTTATTTATTGTATTTAATGTTAGTATTAATTTTATGTTAAAATTAAATATGAGGGGAATTTCTATAAGTAGCATTAGTTGTTGTACTTATAGCTTTAGAAGTTGTATTGCTTAATTTTAAGTATTTTTATTAATAATAGGCCTTTATGCTTTATAATATAGTATGATTTAGTGTTATTTTACTTTTCTCGAGCCGGTTTCAACCTTTTTTTTAGAACGACAAATTTTTACAACATACATCACACTTATTTCACAAATTTTATCTGACGCATCTTCAATCAGACTTGAATCCACAACCTCTAGGTTAATAGGCCACTCGCTGGACAAAAGTCGTTTGATCGTTTCAACCTCTTGTAATTGTTAGCAACAAATATTATTTATATGCATCATAATGGGTACTTTAGGGGATAAGATTTGCTTACTCACACTCATATCATACACCTTTGTCAAGTAGCAAAACTTGCATTATTTCAACAGAAGACAACCAACCAACACCAATACAATTACAATTACAATTACAATTACAATTACAAGTCAATGATCACACTCATCTTTGCAAGAAAAAACAACCAACAAGCCACAAGGCAAGAATGAGCCACCGCATGTATGGATTGTCTGCAATTTTGCATGATGATAAAAAGATGCCAAAATGCAATCAAGCATTAATATATCCAGCTCAAATGTCCCATATGAAATGACCCTTTTGCCCTTCACAATAATATACATTTGATTCAAAAAGATACCATTGATCATTAGAGTTTGAACAAAACTAAGACTCTATAATCTAAAACTTTGATGGGCAATGGTAATTTACCCTGAATATATCGAATTGATGCATTACAAAGTCCATGGTCCAAAATGGAGGAACTTCGAATCAAGAATCATTGATGCTTCTTAAAGTTCTTGTTCAGAAATGTGACAACTTGAATAGGGGTTCATCTAATTCGTGACCCTAAATGTAAAAACTTGAATAAAGATTCATTCAAGATGATGCATTTCTATAGATTGTTGATCCAAGATGTAACAACTTCAACAGGATTCATTCAAGGTTACGCATTTCGGATTGCTTGATCCAAAATGTAACTTAAACATAAATTTCCCAAATGCTGCAGCTCAAATTTTGAAAATCAATATTAAGAGATTCCCATGGATATGTAAACAAAAAACATACAACATCTTTACTACACCTCATTTGATTTATTAGCTCTATACACATATTTAACAGACGTATTACACATATACAAGATGATCTTTTGCTTTACACTAAAATGTAATAGCTTCTACTGCAGCTGATTCAAAGCATTTTGATCACCCAAAGCTTGTATTTCTTTATATACATATATATAAGACAAGGTCCAGTTAAACCTGCATCAGATAGGCTCTTGCAAAGTTTAAAATAAGTTTCCACATTTCCTGATTTGTTGATTCTTTTCCTCAGTCCTTGTAAGACGGCAGCCCTGTCCAGAAACTCAGGGTACACGCCCAAATCGAGCATCTTGAAAACTGCTTCGGCTGCATCCTCATAGTGAGAACCTTTAATGTAACCCCTTAATAACCATGTTAAGGTTTTCTTCTTGTTTAATAAGCTCGTGACCTCCATCCTTGTGAGGAGCCGAGAAATGGCATTTACTTCTTTCTGGGAAGCGCATATGGCTAACACAATGTCATAAAGGTTTGCATCACGTTCTTTTCCCACTAGTTTCATTTTCCATAATTGGCTTTCTGCTTCGAGTCCACGACCCGCACAGATGTACATGGCCAGAAGGCGTTCATAAACCACTCCATGAAAAGATGGGCCGCCCTCTTCGATGACCCAATTGGAGAGGCGTACGCCATCTTCGAGAAGGCCAGATAGGTAATTTTGAATAAGCTGTGTGTCTTCTTCATCCAAATCAGAAGTCAAACCAGTATTAGTGAAGCCTTTTAACTTACGTAAAGCTTTCCCGAATTCATTTAGTTCTTTGACAACAGCAGTCATGGCAATTAGATAGCTATAGACCTCTGGCTTCAAGCCAGATTCCTTAATTTGGATCACTAGCTTAATTGCATCCCTGTAATTCCCATCCTCCTGTGTAAATAGATAGCCTAAGTCAAGAAAATACGGTATTCAAAACAATAAAATAAGCAGAAGGTTTCGGTATCTCTCCACTGTACGTAAAAACGAGAAGACTGTTATAGGTAAGAATAGATATTACACCATACAGCAGCCCTTCATACAGCCGCCAGGGGCCGTGAATGCACCCTTGGATTTGGATGCAGATTATCATTATATCAAACCACGTATTTTTTCATTTTCTTATTTATTCGTGTGTTATACTTTTCTGTATCCATGCGTGAGCAATACCGTACCAATACAGGTTTACGTGAATTCAAATGCCACCATACTTATTATACCCTTTAAATGTCTTCGTATGCCCCTTTTTGCAAACCTTTTGGTTATCTTGCATATACAAATTGAACTTCTCAATTTAATATGAATAAACTCATCTTTGAGCTATAATTGCGTAATAATGTCAACTAAATTCATATTTATCTACTTCTATCAATTATTGAAACAAAAGTCAAAGGTAGTTCTAATTATTTTATGATTTATCATTACAGAATTAACTAAAGTAATAGAGTAATGAACACAAAGTTCCTCATTTTTCCCTCCTTCTATATTGGCATACAGTTGTAAACCCTCCTTTTCAAACAAAAAGCTGTATACTTTGACTTTAAACATCAAACTTCTTCTTACAAATTCAGCATTTTTTTAAGATTGTGGTGACGTTATATGCTAAAACCAGATATTAACGAAAAGTATTTATTTTCATCAAAATTTATACAATTCATATCAATATTAAAGTTGGAAATCTGCTTGACGGTAAAAAAGTGCTGCCAAACGAGGTAGTACAAAGAAGGGTAACTTAAGAGTTCTGGTTATTCTTCTGAAAAAGATGCTATAGATGCTGCACAAGAAAGTCCTAAAGCAGAAACATAATGAACATATGTCAAACCACATTATGATACCCAATTCTACTATGGGTTGCCCTATAAGAACGGGGTCTATTGGGCTTCTGCAAACCCTCCCTATACATTAGGGAGGTACTTTTTACTATAGCACTCAGCTTTTTCAGGTTTTTGCAGCTTTTTTTTTTTTTTTTTTTTTTTTTTTTTTTTTTTTTTTTTACAAGTGTTTTAATTTATTTTTTGAAGTGTTTTTTTTTTACAAATGTTTTGTCCAAATGTTGTGTCCAAATGTGAAGATTCACACAAAAATAAGTCCAAAGTCCAACCAAAGACCAAATGTGCAGATTCATACAAAAAAGTCCAACTCCAAGTCCAACCAAAGACCAAAGTGCAGCAACCACAAAGTGCAACCAAAGACTAAAGTGCAGCAACCACAAAGTGCAGATTCATGTTTAGGCAGTTCACACAATCAACACAAAGTAAACACAAGAAATATTCGTCATCTATCGGCTCAGATTTTTAGTAAGGCTCGGATAATGAAGGTTGCAAAGTGATAAAAATATCACTTTGCCATGCCATTCGGTTTTAAAAACCATTCGTCATCGCCTTAGTTACAAAGTGATAGTTACACAAACCTGTAAACAGCATAAGTAACCTGTATCAGAATCACAAGTACTATCACATGTATAAACAGCAAGATTCTTGCTTTTGCAGACCTGTACCAGCATATCACATGTTACACTATAAACACACTGCCCACAAGGGTTGTTATACAAGAACGGGGGCTATTTCGTTATGGACTTAAGGCTCGGATAATGAAGGCTGCAAAGTGATAAAAATATCACTTTGCCATGCCATTCGGTTTTAAAAACCATTCGTCATCGCCTTTGTTACAAAGTGCAGATTCACACAAAATTTATCATGTCCAAGTGCAGATAGCCCCCGTTAAGATAAAAAAGTAGCCCCCGTCCTTATAAAGCACATGTTACATAACCTCAACAGCATCCACAAGCCATTCCAAAAAACTCACAAGCCTGTAAACAGCAAGATTCTCACAACAAAAGCCTGTAAACAGCAAGATTCTCACTTGCTTTTGCAGCTTTCCTCAAGCAACCCTCAAATCACCAAGAAAAGTAGTATCAGAAGCATGTGAAAAACTCACAAGCTCAACAGTTACAATCAGCTTTGCTCCACTATAAACAAAGCTCAGATTATCACAACAAAAGGCAGAGCATCACAACAAAAGCTCAACAAGTAACAAGTAACAACAAGGATTGGGGCAGAGTATCACAACAAAAGGCAAGAGCATCACAACAAGGGTTGGGCCAGAGCATCACAACAAGTAACACCAACAAAAGCTCAGATTATCACAACAAAAGGCAGAGCATCACAACAAAAGCTCAACAAGTAACAAGTAACAACAAGGATTGGGGCAGAGTATCACAAGGGTTGGGCCAGAGCATCACAACAAGGGTTGGGCCAGAGCATCACAACAAGTAACACAAAATGTTTAGGTCACGATTTTCCACAAATGAGGTAACAATAAGTTTTACGCTTTTACATTAGGCTCAGATTATATGGCTGCAACTTCAAATGTTGCAAAATCAAGTTTCTATTGCCATCCATTTGGAAATGCCACGCCAATATCAATTTTTTTTAAAAATCATCATTGCCTTAAATATGGTTAAAACTAGAGCCTGTGGACTGGGGGTAGGCCAGAGCAGGTATTCATACCACTCAAAGGTGGCAGATCAAGGTGTTAACCTACCCACATCCACAGGTTAACCACCACCATAGACCCCGTTCTTATAGGCATTTAAGTAGTATCATAATAAGCAGTTTTTTTTATAAAAGTACTCCTAAAAGGCATGAGATATAAAGACGGGGGCTACTTTTTTATTCTAACGGGGGCTTGCATATTTGACTACTAGACATAAGAACACAGAACCATCACCACAGAACCACTACCACATAAGAACACAGAACCACCTACACAGAACCACCACCACCACATAAGAACACAGAACCACCTACACAGAACCACCACCACATAAGAACACAGAACCACCACCACATAAGAACACAGAACTACCAACACAGAACCACTACCACATAAGAACACAAAACTACCAACACATAATCACCACCACATAAGAACACAGAACCACCACCACATAAGAACACAGAACCACCTACACAGAACCACCACCACATAACCACACAGAACTACCTACACAGAAAACCCCCAATTAACATACGGATCTAACAAAACAATCACAGAATCATCACGTACATATTCCAAACTTGAAAACCCCCAATCTAATTTTACGAAACCCTAATTTATAAAATTAGGGTTTTTTTTTTGAAAAAATCAATTTTTTTTATCAATTAACACACGGATCTAACAAAACAATCACAGAATCATCACGTACATATTCCAAACTTAAAAACCCCCAATCTAATTTTACGAAACCCTAATTTATAAAATTAGAGTTTCTTTGAAAAAATTAATTTTTTTATCAATTAACACACGGATCTAACAAAACAATCACAGAATCATCACATACATATTCCAAACTTAAAAACCCCCAATCTAATTTTACAAAACCCTAATTTATAAAATTAGGGTTTCTTTGAAAAAATCAATTTTTTTTATCAATTAACACACGGATCTAACAAAACAATCACAGAATCATCACGTACATATTCCAAACTTGAAAACCCCCAATCTAATTTTACGAAACCCTAATTTATAAAATTAGGGTTTCTTTGAAAAAATCAATTTAGACAGGTTGTTGAGGTCGGTCGATAAGATTCTCATGACGCAAGAAGATGCGATAAAAGAGACTTTCAATAGAAGCATGAACGAGAAACTAATAAAGTGTGATGTACCACTATTTCACGAATTAACGTATAAAGTTTCTAAACATGCTTTGAACCTCATGCACAAAGAACTCCACCTGAATATTACCCCAGAAGAATGTAGCCATAAGAATCGGGCAATATACGGACTACCATGCTTTCACGAGATGCGAATCTATGTTATTCGTGGTAAGTATATTAAATTTATAACTATCAAGTTGTTTTCCACATTAATATCAGTAATTTATACAAGTCACCTTAATTGAATTCAGGATGCCCCATTCCACTAGAACGAGTTGATATTTTTTGGAGAACCCTATTTGTTCCGTGGCCTGTTATCAATAGGCCCCCAAATAAAGATGGCTCTTCCAGTGAACATGGTGGTGATGATGATGATGATGACAATACTTCGTTTAACGATGGCATGCGACAATTCAAGAATATTTTTAGCAAATCAACAACGTTTGTCAAGAAGAATATGTTAACGAAGTTAAAAGATATATTCCAACCTGAATTTGCTGACACACGTGAACCAGCTATTCAAAAAAATACCTGTGGACGTCCGAGTGCAAAGGACAAAAAGGGCAAGGCTACACAAGTCCCGGACTTGAATGAAGTCCCGGACTTGAATGACTTGAATGATGTGCCAACCATGAATCACCGAAGAAGCACAAATTCAAGATCCACGAAAGTCCCGAAACGCGCCAAAGAACCTGCGAGACATAGTTCGTACACGGGTCAAAAAATAAGACACAGATTTTACGTTGGAGATAAGGATAGCGAGGATTTTATTGTTCGCATTCTAGAGATTTTCCGTTCACAGGTAATAAGTATAAATAATGTGGAGGGTGACGGAAATTGTGGGTTTCGGTGCGTTGCCCATTGGATTGTGCATGACCAAAATAGGTGGGCCGATGCTAGATACATGTTAATGGAAGAGTTACAAAGACATAGTGTAACTTACGTGAGTATGTGGGGGGAAGAAGACTTTTACCACCTTCGTGATACATTAAACTGGTTTAATGGACCAGCGCCTGAAGATTACTGGATGACGATGCCACATAACGGTCTGGTCATCGCTTCAGCTATTCGCCGACCTCTTGTACATATAGACCGTCATGGTTGGTTCACATGTTTACCCCTATTTTCTGCTCCAAACTTATCACATGGAATTGACCCCATTGTGATTGCGCGTGTGGGGGAGAACAGTGGTGCTCATTACATTTGTCTCAATATAGACAGAGATTCAGATCTACCACATTACCACCCACAATGGAGGTGGTTCAAACAGCCAGTTGCAAATGAATGGGATGCAATATATAACCATCGATGTATTTTGTAAATGTTGTAAATGATTATTCATTTATTAATTGTTTGTAAATGTTGTAAATGATTATTCATTTATTTAAATGTAAATTGTTTGAAAATGTTGTAAATGATTATTTAACATCGTTTAAATGTTAATTGTTTGAAAATGTTGTAAATGATTATTCAACATCGTTTAAATGTTAATTGCTTGAAACTTAAAAGTCTGCTTTTTTGTAGAGTGTTAGTTCTGCACTAGTTATTATTACTTTGTTAAAATTAGTAATAACATTATTGATTGCTGATGTAAATTATTATGCAAATTCTTTGGTCAGATGAGCCAAAGAAACCCTTTCTGGTGCCGATGTAATAGAGGATTTATTGTAGAACGGAAATCCTGGCAAGATGGTAGTCGTGGGCGACTGTTTTATGCATGTCCTCTTTCAGTGGTAAATAATCATACGTTTGCTTAGTTATGTAAATAATTTGTCTGTTAAAAATAAATTTCTTATTATTTTTTTAACATGTAACAGCCAGGTACAAAAGACTAAGGGTGTCGATTCTTCGCGTGGAAAGATGAATTTGAAGCAGAACACTTTAATCAACCCTCTTCTTCAACGCATTGCTCAAATTGCGTTGCTACAAAAAATGAGTGCGTTGCTACAAAAAATGAGAACAAGTTGTTGAAGGCAAGAATAAAGGCGCTGGAAATGGAGTTAGAAATGGCAAGGAATCCTGAGGATCACGCTTGTCAGTCAAGTGCCCGGCTCCATGATCTTTTAAATGAGATGAATAATCTTCATATGTCGTAGATGTTGTTGTCTTTAAATAATATGTATAACGTTGTCGTTTAATTTAATAATAACAGTTGTTGTTGCAGTTATTTAACGTGGTAATATTTAACGTGTCGTTTAATTCAATAATAACATTTGTTGTTGCAGTTATTTAACGGGGTAATATTTAACGTGCTATTATACAAAACACAAATATACAAAACACACAAAACACAAATCATAAAACACAAAACATAAAACACAAAAAAAAAAAAAAAAAAAAAAAAAAAAAAAAAAAAAAAAAACCGACAAAAACAAAAAAAGTACAAAAAAAGGTAGCCCCCGTTAGAATAAAAAAGTTACCCCCGTCCTTATAACTCATGCCATCTACTATATCATGCCAATTTAGTACTCCGTTAGTGTCGTACTATATAGAATAGAAAACACATAATAGGTCATATTCAATGAACTCATAATTCCCGTTTTTTATTAAAATACATCCTTTTATAGTCTCTTTTTATCATATATACTAGTTATAATGTCCGCGCACGCACGTTTTTTCTTTTTTTTTTTTCTTTTTTTTTTGAATGACATTTTTATTTATCAAAAAACAAATAATTTAATCTTTGTTTTGTTTGATTATGATTTTTAATTATAGTTTTTTATTATTAAAGATAATCATTTAAAAAGTTTAATCCTATTGTTAGTTGCATCTTATCTATATTTTTTGTATTTATCTTCTACTTGTGTAGTATATCAACAAATCGAATTTATAAATTTATAAGTTAAAAAATAATAATTAATTAAAATATTACTTGATATGGAAATAATCTTTTTTTTTTTTTTTTTTTTTTTTTTCTAAATACGAAAGTCCCCGCTAAGGGTTTTGTTTTAATATATATATATATATATATATATATATATATATATATATATATATATATATATATATATATATATATATATATATATATATGAGTTGAGATCTATCAAAAACCACTAGTATCTAAAGTACATATAAACAAATCCCAACCATCCATTCCCCCTCCATCTAATGGCTTAGATTAAACCAAGAAAATACAAACAAGGGTAAGATAGTAATTTAGAAATCACAATAAAAAAAAAAAAAAAAAAAAAAAAAAAAAACCTACTCCCTATCATAACAACCTCTAATTTCTCTCTCATCCAAAACAAAAAAACTCATATCTGATCTGAGATCCAAATTCTCGCCGAAAAATTCATCCAATCGCCGGATTAAACATCTAATCGCCGGAAAAAATCATCCAATCGGAATCATGAATCCAATGAATTTATACAAAACACCACCACCTCCATACAAAAAACAACCACCTACATCAGAATCATCATCAACCCAGCCGGAATCATCAATAATCCGATCGAAATCATCAACAAACCAATCAGAAATCATCGGAATAACGAATTCATCAAAAACACCATCGCCGCCGTCAAAATCATCAATAATCAGATCGGAATCTTCTACAAACCCGCCGGATTCTTCAATAAACACGTCAGAAGATGATTTGATTACAGAAGGTGATTTACCAGATGAAGATGCTACTGTTAAAAAAGTTCATGGTAAATCATTTCAGAATCTATTTTTTTTTAATAATTTAAGAGAAGTATAAATCCCATGGGATTAATACTGAATCCTATGGGATTCATAGATGAATCCCATTTGATTCATTATTAATCATTAGATTCATCAATTTGATTTTAAAAATGTATCACAAGTAATTTATAAAGAATCTCATGAGATTCTGTGTGAATCACATGGGATTCTGAGAATCCCATGTGATTCACACAGAATCCCATGAGATTCTTTATAAATTATTTGTGATACATTTAAACAAGTATGAGATCTTTATAAATTACTTTATAAATTACTTGTGAATCCCATGGGATTCTGTGTGAATCCCATGTGATTCTGTACAAGAAATTTATAAATGTATCATAAGGAACTTATAAAAGAATCCCATGGGATTCGTTAAGAATCCCATGGGATTCATAAAGAATCCTATAGGATTCATAAAGATCCCATGGGATTCTTTATGAATCCCATGGGATTCTTTATGAATAACATGGGATTCTTTATGAATAACATGGGATTCTTTATGAATCCCATGGGATTCTTTATGAATAACATGAGATTCTTTATGAATCCCATGGGATTCTTTATAAATCCCATGGGATTCATTGTTTCCAGAATTCTTAATCCCTTGAGATTATGCTGTTTATATACAGATTCTATGAAATCACCAAGACCAACTTTATATGAATACACTGAGACACCTGGCGGATCGGAATATTGGGAGCCTCATGTAGAAGGAATTCCTATACCAGAAGAAGGAAAATTCTATAATACTCTAGATGAAGCTATAGAAATGTATGATAACTACGCTGAAGCCGAAGGTTTTCAAATTAAAAAAGCAGGACAAAAATTAACAAAATCTGGAGCAGTGCAACTCAAATACATCATGTGCAATAAAGAAGGAGCTCCAAGACATATTAATATCGACACTTTAGATGCTAAAGACAGTGACAAACAAAAAAGAAATACAATGATGCATGTGACAGGTAGTAAAGCTCTAATATATTTATAAGTTTCTTTCTGAATACCATGGGATTCTTTGTAAATCCCATGGGATTCTTTGTCAATCCCATGGGATTCTTTCTGAATCTCATGGGATTTGTTTTTGAATAACATGTTTTTAAAATATTTTTTTATATAACAGGTTGTAGAGCTCGTATAAGGTTAGAATTGGATGTTGTTTCTCAAAAATACCAGATTGTTAAGTTTATTGCAAAACACTATCATATGCTCCTACCAAAAGAGTACAAACATTTTACAAAAAAGCAAAGAAGAATGACACAAGCAGAAAAACTTGTTAACGAGTATGAAGGGAGGGTATGAGTATGTTCATGGGACAGTTGATGATTTTAAGAATGAAATGCGGGATGTTAATATGTTCATTGGGGAAAGTGACGCACAAATGCTTATAAATAAAATGAAAAATAGAAAGATATATGTGCCAAACTTTACGTTTCAGTATAAGGTAGAAGAGAGTGAGTTAGTTGCTTTGTTTTGGGCTGATGAAGTTGCGAAATGCAATTATAAGGAGTTTGGAGACATAGTCTCATTTGATGCAACATTCAGATGTAACAGGTAAGTTTTACAAGAGATTCTTTATGAAATCCCATGGGATTTAATGAGAATCCCATGGGATTCTTTATTAAATCCCATGGGATTATCATGAAATCCCATGGGATTCTCATGAAATCCTATGGGATTCACAGATTATATCCCATGAGATTCACCCTTTTAGATTGTGTGTGTAATTAACAATTATGTTATTTTTAGGTACAATATGGTGTTTGTACCATTCACCGGTGTTGATAATCACAGAAAGTGTGTCACACTTGGATCGGGAATGCTATTACATGAAGACACTGAGTCATACACGTGGCTTCTAAAAGCATTTATGACGGCTTTCAAAAAAGAATCAACAATGGTGGTAACAGATCAAGATGGAGCAATGAAGAGAGCCATTGAAGCCGTTTTCACTAAAGCAAAGCACAGACTTTGCATGTGGCATATTGACCAAAAGATTCCCGCAAAGGTAACTTATCGAACTTATAAAAAATGTTATCACATATGATACTATGAATCCCATGGGATTGCATGATGGATCCCATGGGATTGCATGATGGATCCCATGGGATTGCATGATGAATCCCATGGGATTTACATGTGTAAATCATCTTATTTATGCTGATAACATGATTCTAAAACTATCTTTATCAAAAACAGATTTGTAAAGAGATATATGTAGAAACAGATTTCAAGAAACGTTTTAGGAAGATTGTTTGGAATATGTACATGGAACCGTTGGAATTTGAAGAGAAATGGGCTAAGTTGATTGAGGATTTTGGTTTGCAAAATCACAAATGGATGACCAAGATGTTTAACCTACTAGAAATGTGGATTCCAGCTTTTTTCATCGACTCGCCATTGTTTGGTTTGATGAGAACCACATAAAGATCCGAGAGTGAAAACTCGTTCTTCAAAAGTTTAACAAGCCCAGGAGCAACGCTAGTCAGTTTTATGATGTCCTATTAATCAGCAATGGAAAGACAACGATATAGGAAAGAACATTTGGACTTTAAAACATTTAACGCAGCTCCAAAATGCCTAACACAATTAGAGATTGAACGTCATGCAGCAAAAGTGTATACTAGAACGATATTTCTGCTGGTTCAAACTGAAATATACGAAGCATGCTGGAATTGTACAATTCAAGATTTAAAGATAGAAGAAGGTTGTGAGATTGTAATGATAAGAGACAACAATCCATGGGTTTATAGAAAAACTAAAAAGGAAGCTGCAAAAGAACAAGCAGTGGAAGACAATAGTGTGGAGAGGAAAAAGTTTATAGACTATAATGTATGTTGCTTTTCATTCAGCATGAATCCCATGGGACTCACTGTGAATCCCATGGGATTGTCAAATGAATCCCATGGGATTCACAGTGAATCCCATGGGTTTACTTATAAATTATGGTTTTCAGTATGAATTTAAAAAAAGTAAATCAAAGTAATTCTTTTCTTATTTTTCACAGTGAATCCCATGGGATTCACTCACATGGGATTAGTTTTGAGAATGAATTTGTTACAGTGACTTTATCAGCATAAAAACTATGATATACACATGTAAATCCCATGGGATTGAGAAATGAATCCCATGGGATTTACACTGAATCCCATGGGATTATATGTGAATCCCATGGGATTAGTTATGAATCCATGATTTTCAGTATGAATTTTAAGAAAAAGGTAATTCAAATTAATTCTTTTTTTATTTTTTGTTTAAAACAGGTACTGCGTACAATAGATGATGGGTCGGTGGTATGCAGTTGTAGACATTTTGCTCGATATGGTTTTCTATGCCGACACATATTCTTTGTCTTCAAGAACCGTGATATTAACGTCATTCCAAAACAGTATATTTTGAGGCATTGGGCAAGGGATATAATACCACCTGAATTGAGAAGGAAAAGAAACATATATGGGGAAAAAATGTGGAAGTTGAAAGACTTACAAACGAAGCAACTTCTGTGGTGGACGATTGCTTATTCAGGTTAAGCGATAATGTAAAGAAGATGGGTGAGTTTCTAGAAAAGTTGAAGACTTTGAAAATAGAAGTGGAGGCTGAGGTTCCAAATCCTCCTTCAAGTAAAACGGCAGATGTGATTGGTGAACATTATGCAATTTCTAATCCTGAAGAAACAATAGTCAACAATCCAACAAAGGTAGGAAACAAAGGGAATATTACAGAAAATGAACGCAATAAAAGGCGAAAGAGTGAGAGAGAAAAAACACTTGGAGTTAAAAAGAAACAAGAGAGGAAGTGCGGCTTTTGTGAAAAAAAGACCAACTTGCACACAAAAACAACTTGTCCGGATAACCCAAATAGGCAAAAGCCGAAACCAAAAGTTTCTTGAACAAACTTATTATATTATGATTTTATGTTAGTTCTTTTTTATTATTTACTTGAATATTTAGATGATTTGCAAAGGAAATTTCTGAATTTGTTAGTTATTTTCTTCTTTAATTGAATATTTAGATTATTTGAAAAGAAATTTCTGAATTTGTGTTATTCTAATTTTTTAATTGAATATTTATAAGAGTCCTATGGGATTATCAAATGAATCCCATGGGATTATTTCCCTAATCCCATGAGATTCTTTGAAATTTGTTTATAACAGAAGTCATTGAAATTTGAATTTGTTGTTTATTTTTATTCATTAATAAAATATTCTTAAGAATCCTATGGGATTAGAAAATGAAGCCCATGTGATTATTTCCCTAATCCCATTTAAATTTGTTTAAACCAATTACTTATAATAAAAACAACATAACCCAAATTCAAGGCGAAAGCCGAAACCAACAGTTTCTAGAACAAACTTTTTACTTGATTATTCAGATGATTTAAAAAGAAAATTCTGGTTCTTTTTTAATTTTCTTCATTATTTGAATATTTATAAGAATCCCATGGGATTCATTTGCTAATCTCATGGGATTAGCAAATGAATCCCATGGGATTATTTTATAACTTCATTTAAAATTTCAACCATCAACAATAAAATGTAAATAAAATATCATAAAAATCAGATAATAGCAAGAAAATCTATAAAAAATATCATAAAAATCTGATAATAGCATAAAAGAAAATCTGTGTAAACCATTTGTGTAAACCAATTACTTCAACAGTTATAGTTCTACCATTAACAAAAGACGAACTTCTAGGATTTGCGGTCACGTGCATCCCTTTTCCAAATTGCTGTCAAAATTATAGACAGCTTTTCACGAGAAGGAAGTTTATCAAACTCCAATGCTAATTCATACATCTTACCCGCATGAACATTAATCTCGTGTAACAAGATCTTGGTAGCAAACTTGAATCTCAATAACCTCAATTGGGCAGACTGCTCTTTAGACTCAGCAACCAAACCACAATCCCATTTTCCAGGAGCTTCACTAGTGTAATTATCCATATGTAACATAGCGAAAACACCACAATCCGTGAAGTTGTTCTTGGTCTTCCACTTGAGGCTTGCGATTCTTGGCTTGACTTTACGAATGCTAGCATGTCTATTGAATCCATACAACTCCACATGACGGGCAAATAATGTTTTCTACAAAAATTATTAAAAAAAGAGAGCATAAATAACTATAATTATGTTTCAATCCCATGGGATTCAGAATGAATCCCATGGGATTCAGAATAAATCATAAAAGTACTTACAAGAAGTTCACATGAATCTTCATACTTTTCCGCATACGTTGCACCACAATTGCTGTTATCCAGTATCGTCATTGTTATAACCCTTTTAGTAAGGCTGAAGACAACAACAAAGAAATGGCCCGATTTGCGAATAGGAAAAAAATGCCTGTTTAAACAAAACAAAAAAACATAATAAAAATGACAAAAAGTAAAAACAAAAATAAAAAATTAAAACAAAAAAATATAATTTTACCAATTCAATGCCATTGAGAGATATGCCACCAACATCATCTTTAAAATGAGCCGAAAGTTCTTTTTCAAATTCTTGAAATTTATCATCATCAGACTACAATGTTCCATCAAACATAGTCATCGGCTGTATATGCGATTTTACAATATCATGTTACGATATGAATTGAAAACAGTTTACTAAGCAAAATAAAAAAATAATTACTTACAATACACCCAGTTGGGAAAAAGTGTCGCGATGGACAACCAGTGCCTCTAGAACGATTTTCATGATTCAAAATTGCAGCTAAACAATCAATTACATTACCTCCAAACCGGGTGCTAATGTCTCCATATTCAAACGAACTGAATATGGCTCCCCAGAATGTGTTTCAAAAACTGGTTCACTATATAAGAAAAAAAATCATTTAAGAATCATATCATATAATTGTAAATCCCATGGGATTCATGTGAATCCCATCAGATTCACTGTCAATCGCTCACATTGAATCAGATAACAATGAAACTTATATAAAAAACACAAACTTACATCTTTTTGCCCTGCATCGTGAAAACACTATTCCCAAGAACGAACTCCGGCCTAGTTAGTTTAAGTTGAACCTTTGTCTTCTTGTTCATAAATGGAGACAATAAATAGGAAGACGGTTTCACCAAACGCTTTTCAGGACTCAAACTTACATTGGAGACACGAGTAGCCATATTTTGAGGAGTAATGGCACCTGGATTCACATCGCCACCCATTGGCTCCACAGTACCTTCAGCGACCGACTTAAGCTGAATAAAACAAAAAAAATTAATTAAAAATAAATAAATTAAATTAAAACACTGATATTATACAAGAATATTACATAATCAAACTCAGCAGCTGCACAATTAAACCACTCTTCAATCAGCTCTAAATTGTTTTCGATCCATTGAGTTAAAGAGAAAGGTTCAGCAACTTGATTCACGGGAACTGCATCATCTCGTTTCTCGGCATCTTTATCATCCCCATTACAATCATCACATTCTTCTTGTATTTGAGATGGATCAACCACTGTTGAAATAACTAAAACAAAACTTATGATGTTTACACTTTGAACATTAGGCAACAAAACTTCTGGGATTGACAAATGAATCACATGGAATTAACAGATGAATCCCATGGGATTCATAGATAAATCCCATAGGATTTAATACAAGAGATCCAAAAAAAGGGAAACAGATCCAATAAATTAACCAACGTCGGAAAGAGATCCAATAAAAGGGAACTACAACAATTATAAATTTAACAAATTTAAAAAAGTTATTAGATAAATCCCATGAGTTTCAAGTACAAAAGAGAACCACAACAGCCTATCAGAATTAAGGATCGGTACCAGATAGGCGTTTATCAGTTACAGTATCAACATCTCCCTCAGCACCTCCATTATCATTAGCTCGATGAAGATCTTCACCATTCAATGAGATAGGATGCTCGAGGATCTGAACATACCTTTGATGAAGTTCAATGAGCTTTGGATCGGCAAGAAAGTCTAAACTGCCTATAACCAAAAATTCTTCAACAGCAACTCTTTCATTGCTTATAACAGATAACTTTTCTTCAATTTTTTTAAGCAATTCCTGGAGAAAAAACAAATAGGAATATTCATAATGAGATAAGTACATTGAATCCCATGGGATTAACTGTGAATCCCATGGGATTGTGTATGAATCCCATGGGATTAACTGTGAATCCCATGGGATTGTTTATGAATCCCATGGGATTCACACATAAAGAAGTATCACAATAAAATAAAACAAGGAATTAAACAAACCTCCTTGTAAGAACTCTCACTAGAACAACCAGCAACAAAACCTTCCGTCTCCGGAAGCTCAGATTCATCATAAACATCTAACGTCCCCATAACCTCATCTTTCAATTCCATGTCCTCCCTTTTTGACATTAAGAAAGACGACCAATATTTGATGGCCGAACGTGTGCGGACATAAGAAAGCTTGTTGTACTTAGTGGAATCTAAATACAAAAGCTGTAAACAAAAAAACAAGGAACGAAAAAGTGTAAGAAAGATACAACAACTATGTCACAGTTAAAATGCTAAGTAATATACAACTGCCTATAATGCTAAGTAATATACAACATTAACCAGTGGCAATTAAAATGCTAAGTAATATACAACTGAGAGTGGGTTTGTGGTTTGGGTCTAATTTAATCGATAGGCAATCTTAAAAATGTTGAATGAGCCAACCTAATACATTGTTAAGGTGGTTTCAGATTAGGGTATTCGAAACAACTTAAGCGTTCATAAACCCCCAAAAAAATCTTGCTCATAGTTTTATAAAACATATGACTTATATAAGCCACCAAGCTCTATAAAAAGTGTATCCAAACACATCTAAAGTCTAAACAAGTTCCCCTTTCTAACTTATTACAATCATCATTGTTTCAAATGTAAAAGGACAGCAACGATTTTGTGATTAAAATTATACTGCTAAAGAATAAAGGCCAATAGACATTTGCAGCAATATCAGCAACAGATTGGTGAGCTTATATATTCCTTTTGGTAAAATGATTAGAAGTAATAAATGTTGGTGTTCTAGTTGAACTTTACCCTAGGTAACTAAATTAATCGCAGGCACTCATAAGTCACAACAATATACAGTAACAAAGATTGACAAAGAGAAAAATAAAAGACCAAGCAATGTCATTTTATGTTCATCTTAACAGCAATGATTTTCTAAAGAGAGTTAACAACAGAGTAGCAGCAGATTCAAAATATACAGTTAATCCAATGGGATTCACAGTGAATCCCATGGGATTCACAGTTAATCCCATGGGATTCACAGTTAATCCCATGGGATTCACAGTAACATGATATAAACATAATATGCCAACAAATATGTCACACAAACATAAAAACAATTTAAAACTTCGTATAGTTTAAAACTTACAGCAAGAAAGGTATATGGCCCCGTGTATTTGTTTAGAAGAGTTGTCGCTTTTCTACTGACTTTAAGACAATGAAAGATGTACTCACACCAATCAATACCACGAATATCAGTATCTTCACGAAGACGCTTAACAACATCAAAGTTTATTTCCCCCTGCAATCCAGCAACCATTCCCATTGTATTCGTAAACAAGGTAAGAAAGTTGACTTTAAAAAGGAAGTCAACTTCCTTAGACTCAATCAACTTGCTAGCAATATCATTCACTCTTATTTGCTTAGCAGATTTTGATTCAAACTGACCAACCCAAACTTTTTCAAAATCATCTCCCACTGGCCTGGTTTCTAAAGATAACAAAGTCTCACCGCCAATCGGAATACCTAGCAGCTCATGAACTTTGTTAACAGTGGCCTGAATACACTTCTCACCTTCCAACCTCAACTCGCAAGTCTCAGCATCAAATTTTTCAACAACATACCTACCTAACCTTGATGAAATTTTGTTTATATCAAACTTGTAATATGAGCTAAACCCTATCTCCTCCAAAAACTTCTCAATATCAACATTCTTTATGCCATGGATGGCAGTATGAAGGGCAGTAGGAGCTGACCTAGCCTGAAGAATGGGAATTTTTTTCAGATAATCTTGATGTTGTTTTTCTTCTTCTGTCAACACCTTTTCTTTCTTCTTGCCTTTCTTATTCGGCTTCGATTCATTCTCCTCATCAGTTTCTACTTTAACCATTGAATTCTTCAACAAAGTGTTCATCAGCTGCTTCATCACATTGTCAGGTACAATATCTTCTTTACCAGAATCGTCCTTCACTTTTTTCCCCTTATCTTCTTTAACAGAAACGGAAGAATCTCCCCTCTTTCTCTTTGATATATTCTTTTCAGCAACATCTGCATAAAAAAAATAATAATATAAACCACTTGATTACAAAGAGATTCACATTGAATCCCATGGGATTCATAATGAATCCCATGGGATTGGCAGTGAATCCCATGGGATTCATTATTAATCCCATGGGATTGACAGTGAATCTGTAGGACCTTATATCTATCAACTTTAACACAAATACAATGACTAGATGACGTAAAGATGGTGACTTGGTAATATATGTGTGGCGTTAGCTTTGTAGAAATAGAAATAAAGATGAAGAGAACTTTTATTAAAAACACACACAATACACACACAAGCACACACCTCAAATGAGCCTTTGAGGTGTTTAAATAGTAAGATACATGAGATGCCCTATGGGCTTTCTATGGGTTGGGCTTGGACTTGGTTACATGATAAGATAACAAGGCTTATGAAACATAGCAAATAACATATTAGCTTGCCAAGTCCAAGGCCCATTGACTATTCTTATTACACAAACTAAGACACATTACAAAGTTCCTAATATGAGAATGACCATCACTTCTCAATACATATTTTTAATGCTAACAATCTCCCCCTAAGGGGTGGTCATTCGAATGATGCTCCACGTGAGTGGGTCTTCCGTGTTCTTTGTCTTTAACTTTGTGTGTCGTTGTAGAATAGTCTTTAGTCTTTGTTCCTTAATGCTTTGTGATCTTTGATAATTGATTATTCATCGTTCTTTGTTCCTTTGTGATGTGGAGTTATCTGCCTTTTGTCACTTCTGCGTCTGTGGTGGTTGTTTGCCATTCCAACATGCTCATACATCTTTGGACTTTGATATTCATATGCACGTAGTTCCCTTTCTTTCACTTTGATCCTTAGTCTTTATACTTTGTAGATTCTTCTTTATGGCGTAGAATCTTTCTTTGAACTTTGTGTTGTATAGATCTTTGAGGGAGCTTTCTTTAACTTCCAGATGTATGTATGAGCACGTGGAATCTGTCACCATGGAGATGAAGCGTCCCTGCATATAAACAGTTAGCAATAAAACATCCGGTACTTACAGATAAGAATTAGATATCGTCAACAGCATAGTGTGAAGACTCCTTCTAACCCTTACCAAGGCCGTTCCCATGTCAGATACTCTCGAGAGAGCTTACAAGACCTACTTAGTAGCTCAATGACTGGGTGAGTCGCTGGGGATCACTCCACGACTGTAGACCGTTTGAAACCACCGTGAACACTAAGCGTAACCCATAAAGAATTACCGAAGTGACCTGCTGTCAGGGCTGTTTGATGTTGACCCTGGCAGGAATTTCCATTCAATCATTGAGAAACACTTGTGTGAATTCTCTCATAAATGTTCTGGCAGATTGCTAACATCTGCGTAGGACTCTTAAGTTTACATCTGGCGTCCTTAATGATGAACAACCAGTGTAGAAATATCATGTGTTCCTATGAGATCTTTTGATGAATCTCGGGGCTCTAGACTCGATAAGTGCACATTTGGTTTCCTATGCGGAGATTAGGGAGAGGTCTCCTGCTTCAATATCAACCATCTCTAAGAGACAGGTCGATAGATTATGCCGGTTCCCCGTGAGAATGAAACAAGCTCTTTTAAGAGAACTTGAGTGGTTAAGAAGGTTTAGAGCAGTGCGTCACTGGGTCCATGACGTCTTTGTCTTCAATACCGGTGTCACCTTAGTAACAACCAGTAGCATATGAATTGTACCCGGTGTCTGCCCTAAGGTTGAACATTTGGAGGGCTATTTCTTTTCACCCTTTTTCATAACTTTTCTTTTTAATTCTTCAACCCCTTCTTTCTCCTTTCTCATTTTCTCCTTTTTTCAATCATACCTAAGGACTTCTAATTCTAATCTATTGGAATTGTCCTTGGGTAGATCCCTCCGGCTCTGGCGGATCATAGGACGGTTTTTCCTAACCTTAGTCACCTTATAACTCCATGACTATCCTATCATTGCCATGAAACCATTTATTGAAAATCTCTCAAAGTGTTTATGATAATAAAACACATTATTGACACTTCGAGAGTTTTGTATTTCATTGAAGGACTCCCCCTTCACATGTGCTCATGTAATTTTTAAGAAATTTGCACATGCGGGAGGAGTTTGCACTTTTGAATTGATCCACTTTCAGTGAACATGACCGATTCGAGACACGCTTACATCACTAGTTAGACTAGCTTGAAGTTATTACCCGTCCTGGTCAAGTCCAAAGAAAGTCTCTCGATACGGTACATTCTACTCAGACAAGTCCTATTCGAGACACGCTTACATCACTAGTTAGACTAGCTTGAAATTATTACCCGTCCAGGACAAGTCTTTTCGATTACTGACATTTTAAGCTTCGTCAATTCATTGGTACATTCTGAGTCTAGCTCTTTTGAGATTCAATCACAAGCTTTAAACATCTTTGATCACATTTTAATCATGTCTTCTCCCCCTCAAAAATAGCATATCGTGATATTTTTGATATCAACTGATTATGAAAAAGCTTTTTGGAGAGATAGACAGATTCTATTTTGCATGAATTTTGGAACATTTTTCTTTTTGTACTCCCCCTTAATGATAGCACATTTTAAAATCAATTAAGGGTTTTGAGGGAGTTTTCTTGAGCACTAATTTTGAGAGATTTTGAGAAATCTTTTGAACAATCTTGAAAAAGTGCTCAAGAATTCTATTTTGAAAACGAGTTTTTGCTTGAAATCTTTTTCGTTTGTTTAGACTCGAACTTTTTGAAAAAGAGTTCGTCATTGAACGTACGAGTCCTTGATTTGAAAATAATCAGAAGTCATCGTTGAAGTACGGGTTTCGTACTGAAGTATACGAAAGCCATAGTGAAGAAAATTTTGAGAAACGACATGTTTTAGAAAAACATTAAAAAGAACTCCCGCTCAAGCATCTGTACATGTCCGTATCATTGTTGAATGACATTTCTAGAAATGTACAGAATATTGATTTATACGAGCGACATGTCGTGAGAAGAATATTTTTGGATTTTTTGATTTTATATTGTTTTTGTATTTTTTGAAAATTTTATATTTTTGTATTTTGTTTTTGTTGGTTTTTCAAATTTTGTATTTTGTTTTTTCAAAAATATTTACAGCGAAGCGATTTTGAAAACATTTTTCAAGAAGATTCGAGAAGACGTTCTTGCTCCTCAGGAGTTAGGCTTCGCATGCCAATTCGTAGAACTAAATAGTCAAACCTTTCTTTTGAAAGGGCTTTAGTAAATAGATCGGCGAGTTGGTAATCTGTCTTAACGAAAAATAATTCAACAGTACCCTCTTCCACGTGTTCTTTGATGAAATGGTAGCGGACTTTGATATGCTTCGTCTTAGAGTGAAGTACGGGATTGCACGAGATGGCTATGGCACTTTTTGAGTTGCAATACATAGGTATTCGGTCAAAAGTAAAGCCATAATCTGTGAGCTGTGTCCGCATCCAAAGAACTTGGGCACAACACGCAGATAGAGACACATACTCGGCTTCGGCGGTTGATAGTGCAGTACAATCCTGTTTCTTAGACGACCAGCTTACAAGCTTTTCACCCAAAAATTGTGCTCCACCTGATGTACTCTTTGCTGTAACTTGATCACCAGCATGGTCTGCATCTGAAAATGCTGTTAGATTAAACTCCGAATCCTTCGGATACCAAAGTCCCATGTTAATGGTGCTTCGTAGGTACCGAAAGATCCGTTTAACCTCTTTGAGGTGAAGTTCGGTGGGCTTTGCCTGAAACCGTGCTAATAAACATACAGCAAATTGAATATCGGGTCGACTAGCAGTCAGGTACATGAGAGAACCGATCATGCTCCGATATTTCTTCGGATCGATAGGTTTCCCAAACAAGTCAGCACCTATTTTTGGTGAAGTGACCATTGGTGTACCAACAGAATCACAATTTTCCATTCCATGTTTTTTCAAAATCTCTATTGTATATTTAGCTTGATTGATAAAAATACCACGTGGGGATTGATGTATTTGTAAACCAAGAAAAAATTTTAGTTCCCCCATCATGGACATTTCAAATTTGCTTTTCATGAGATTTTCAAAATGTTTTGAATGGTTAGGATTGGTTGATCCAAAAATTATGTCGTCCACGTAAATTTGAACGATCAAAATGTCATCTTTGAATTTTTTGATAAACAAGGTGTCATCAACCGTTCCTTTGGTGAAATTGTTTTTAAGCAAGAAAGATGATAGTTCGTCATACCACGCTCTTGGAGCTTGTTTTAGACCATAAATGGCTTTCTTAAGCTTGTAGACGTAGTCTGGATGATCTCTGTCAATGAATCCCTCTGGCTGACTCACATACACTTCTTCTTTCAGAGTTCCATTCAAGAAAGCTGTCTTAATGTCCATCTGATAGACTGTGATGTTTTTGTGAGCGGCATAGGCTAAGAAAATCCGGACTGCTTCAAGTCTAGCTACAGGCGCGAATGATTCTTCGAAATCTATCCCTTCTTCTTGTGGATATCCTTTAGCCACGAGACGAGCTTTGTTGCGAATTACAGTCATTTCCTCATCCAGTTTGTTCTTCCACAACCACTTGAGATCAAGAACACGTTTATCAAGTGGTCGTTCAACAAGTTCCCAACTATCATGTAACAGGTATTGAAGAAATTCCTCCTGCATCGCTTCAATCCATGGGTTTTCTGCCATTGCTTCCCGAATGTTCTTTGGTACTTTGGTGCTTATTGAGCAAATGTAAATGCACAATTCGAGATCCGTGGCAAGTTGTCTCCTTGTCTGAACTGGCATTGAAGGATCACCAATAACATGTACTAACGGATGGTCTTTTATCCATTGAAACGTAGAAGGGTACCTTTGGTTGAACGAATGTGTGTTAGATGGTTCTTGTAACCTTGAAGAAGATTCAGCAGAGTCTGATGCAAATGGGTTTTCAAATACTTCTTCTTCTTCTTCTAACGCAACATCGTTTGAATTAGATGTAGGTTCTCCTTGAAAATTTGTGTTTTGGTTTCGCTCATCAATTCTTGGTAGAACAGTTTCAAGTACTGGAGTTGCTTGAGTAGATGTATATGATGTTGATGTAGTTGGTGCTTCAGCTTCGATTGTGGTAGATGCATCCTGTGGTGGTGGTGGTTGATGGTTTTGAGCGGGTGCAGCGGAATGTTGTTGAGATGCATTTGTCGAAGGTCCACCATAATATTCATCAAACATTAACTCGAAGAAATTTTCCAGTTCTTGTTCTGAAGGTTTATCCGTGTTTGTTGATTGAGCTCCTTGAGGTACGAGTCCTGAACTAATGTGTCCAGAAGTCTGATGGTTTGGTGCGGGTCCTAATCCGTTTTGATTAGAAGCCATTGGATTAAGCGCGGGATCTAGAGCGTATCTCTCAGAAGCCATTTGTGAAATTTCGTCAAACTTCACATTCATCGTCTCCATTATCCTTTTTAGACGTCTATTATACACCCTGAATGCCCTCGAGTTTTCTGAATACCCAATGAAGATTCCAATATCACCCTTAGCTTTCAACTTTCCTAGATCTTCTTTGTCGTTCGTCGGATAGCATAAGGCGCCAAACACGTGAAGGAAAGAGATGTCAGGTTTACGGTTGTTCACTAGCTCATATGGGGTTTTATTGAATCTTGGATGTACTAGGGATCGGTTCTGAGTGAAACAAGCAGTGGCAACAGCATCAGCCCATAAGAATAGTGGTGCACTAGAAAAGATCAGCATTGTGCGAGCAGCTTCCACAAGAGTTCTGTTTCTTCTTTCAACTACCCCATTCTGCTGTGGAGTTCTAACAGCTGATGTTTGGTGTGTTATTCCAACATCTTCAAAGTAGGTTCTTAACTCCTGATTAGTGAATTCTGTGCCATTATCTGTTCTTACAATCCTTACTGGAGCTTGAAGTAGAACTTGGATACGCTTCAGAAAGGTGATGATGGTACCTGGTGCTTCGTCTTTTTACCTCAGAAACTTTACCCATGTATATCTTGAATAATCATCGACAATAACAAAAATATATTTCTTCCCATTAATGCTTTCAACTCTCATTGGGCCACATAAGTCCATGTGCAACATATGTAACCTTGCTTCCGAACTAGGTACGGTTTTGGGTTTATATGATGCTCTTTTGCTTTTTCCTTGTTCGCATGATGGACAAAGGTGTTCCTTGGTGTATTTGAACTTAGGAAGTCCGGTGACGATGTTGTCTTTGGCTAACTTGTTGATCGTATCGAAGTTGAGATGGGATAATCTTCTATGCCACAGCCAGGACTTAGTTTCGGTTGCCCTTGTCATAAGACAAATTGGTGATGTAGAAGCCATTTGGTTGATGTCGATAGCATACAAATTTGTACCACGATTACCAGTTAAGAGATCATCACCAACCAAATTTCTAATAAAAACCGTGTTTCTCCTGAATGTAACTTCTAAATCTGCATCACAAAACTGCCCAACTGAAAACAAGTTGTGTCCCAACCCTTCGACGTAGTAAACTCGAGTGATCAAAAATTTCTCAAACCGAAGATCTCCATAACCCTGAATAGCTGCTACATGATCATTTCCAAAGCGTACAGTTCCCATGAATTTCCAGACGAAATTGATCAGCAGCTTTAAATTCCCGGTCATGTGCTTGGAGCAACCCGAGTCGACGATCCAAAGACATATTTCGATAACCTGCCAAGAACAGAAGAGTTTGTATTTGGAAACCGTGTTGAATTTGGTTCCAAGGGGTTAGGAGTAAAAGCAGAATCACACTCATAGACAGTTGCTACTTGTTTAGCTTGAGTTATTTCTAATTTTCCTTCCTTAAGAGTGAACTCTCTACCCGTCGGAATCCACATACAAAACTTAAGATAGTTCCTAGGCATTCGACTACTAGTGGTAGACCTAAAGCGTGCAACTAATCTTTCTATAGATCTAGATCTGGCACTAGTTCCCTTTGGAACATACTTCTGTTTAGGCATAACATTCACCTTCTTAGAAACACATTCATCATGAACATCATTAATTAAACATTTCTTGCATATTAAACAAACAGAGTCATTACATACATTAGAAACAGTACTTGTGACATTACATTCAGATGAAACATGTCTCTTATTACAAAGCGATAAATTCCTAGGGTGTTCTTCTACTTCTTCAACTTTATTCTTGCAACTACTCTTAGAAACAGGCGAGACTCTATTGTTCCTTGTATTGCTCCTAGGCTTTAGTCTGCTGCTCCTAGAGGTGCTTTCTAATCCTGTAGAAGGTAAGGCACACGTGTTAGGATTTATATTGTTGTCCTTTTTAGCATCACTAGACTCTTTAGAATTATCCTTTTTGCACGCATTTGTCTTAGAAGTGGAGGCAGACGCATTAGTGGGACTAATCCTAAAAAGGCCAGGTGCTAACACTTTAGGAGTTTCGACAACCGCTTTTCCTTTATCAACAATCTTTTCATTTTCACTTTTCTTGGGCAAGGGTGTTGGAGTGACTGGTTTTGTCAAATCCTTTTTCTCATCGACTTTTGGAGCAAACCGTGAAATTGACATTTTTGGTTTTTGAACCGTGTTTGAAACATTTGGTTTCTCCGAAGTCAATGGTTTTGCAAACTTAGTTTCCTCACCCTTTCCTTTTTGACTTTCAAGCTGAGTCCTCAAAAGATCATATTGCTCTTTCATTTTCTTTAAGGCACGCTCATACGACAATTTGTCATACTTGCATTCTTCCTTTTTCCGATCAAGTTGTTTAAAATATGACACATTTTCTTTTTCAAGTTTAATAAGAGCATTTTCATATTTTGAAACAATGTCGGAGGTCTCAGCTCTCAGTCGTTCATCGTCTTGAACAGAATATGTTTGTAAAATGATGAACATAATATCGGTGGTCATAACAGCTTCGAAGAGAGAATCATTTAGGTTTTCCAAAACATTGATTTGCTCAAAAGATTCATTTGCCTTCTTTATCAGGGACTTGTGATCCGTAACGAAGTCAGCTGTTTCTTTCAAAAATGCTTGTTCAAAATGAATTACTCGAGCATGGATGTTATTAATTTGAGGAGCAAATTCATTTTCGAGAATCTTTTTAAGCTGTAAATGAACCGTGGAATTCCAGTTGATCTCATTAAGTCTCGTTTTAGATTCTAAAGTCGTTTTAAGTTGCCCAATTCTGGTTTTAAGATCATCAAGATATCCTCTTGCAGCACTTGTGTTAAAAGTGTTGTTTGAAGAAATCTGTTCCATGTTTGAAATCGATTTGGAAGCAACTACCTTTTTCGAAAACATTTTTGAGAATGGACGTTTTATGGAAAACACTGATGGTTCTTTTTGTGGAACAAAAGTAATTCCCGAAAGTTTGTTCAATTTGTTGTAATCAATCGGTTTCAAATCCTTTTGTTTCATTTTAGAAATGCTCTCTTCGATATGTTCTATCGTTTGCACAGAATCCCGAACGACGGGAGGATCATGTTTGGTGTAAAAAACACTACCATTATACAAGACGTTCTGTTCTTCCTGAGCTTTCTTGAGATTACAAGGATTGTTGTTACCGAGAGCCACTTTATGTTTCGTATGGTAAACCGGATTAGTTTGATTTGAAATCATTTTCATTGTTTGACTTGACTGACCCGACTTAACCACCAATTCTTCTAAATGAGCAATCATGTGTTCTGACTCTACGATTTCGGCCAAAAGTTTGTCTTCTTTCTTTGCAAAGTCCTTTTTCAACTCGTCCCTTTCTTTTTCAAGATTGGTATAAGCTGTTTCTTGTTTTGAAAGTTGGTTTGTTAATTCAGAAATTTCTTGTTTTAAAGAGTTAATGGTTTTTGTTGAACTTATTTCAAGATTAGCAAACTTGGTTTTCCATTCCCTATCTTTAACAAGTAACTTCTTATAACCAATTTCAAATTCTGACTCGCGTTCTTTGTGAATTTGAAAACTTTTTGCATTTTCCTTGTATCTCTCAAGCTCAGTGGTCAATTTCTCATTCGCGGCCTTAACATCGCGATTGACCTTTTTCACTTTCTCGATTTCAATACCACAATTATTTAATAATGATTCAAATAAAGCACGTGTTTCCTCATCATTCTCAGCATGCTGTGAAACGAAGCCTCCATTATGATTCACATCTGGAGTTGCTGAAGAAGTATTGCTACTACTTGGCGTGTCCAGGTATGTATCATAAGTGGGTGCTTGCTTCTCAGAATGCTGTTCCTCATGAGGAGACATATCAAATATATCATTATTATGACATGTGTTGAAATTTGATACCTCAGATGGTGCACTGGTGTCATAAACAGGAAGTGTGTCAGAATCCGTGTCATACTTAGCTTCCTGAAGACTCGCCATGAAAATGCAGTTCGCATCGATATCCTCTCTGTCTTCCATTTCATCCATAAGAGCCATAAAATCATGTTCCTCTGCATTCAACTGAAACCCTGCCTTTTCTTTTTGTGCCAACAGTACTGCTTTCTGCAAATACTCTAGATCTTTCTTTTTCGGCTTAGTAGGACAGTTCCTTGCCATATGACCTACTCCTTGGCAGTTGAAACACTTTACCGGATTACCCTGATTCACATTTCCATAATTCCCAACAACTGGAGCTGCCACATTCCTATTCTGATTGCCCATTGCCAGATTACCAACATTCTGACCCCTCTGATTTCCAACATGCTGACCCATCTGATTCCCTGCATACTGACCTGCATTCTGCATATTCTGATTACCCATGTTAATTCCAGTTGCATATCCTTGCTGATTACCATAAACTCCAACCATTTGGCCTCCATTGCCCATATTGAAACTCGGCTGAGCGATCTGCCTGTTGCGAGTATTCGATGAAATCCTTTGGTTGTTGTTTGTTGGTGTAGAATAGCGTCCTTGGAAAGCTTTTGTCAGAAAAGCAAACGCTTGTGTCAATGCTGCAGTAGCTTCATCATTTTCAGTGAATTCTGGTTCTTGGAATTGTGGGTATTGCTGTTGTGGAATAAGATGTTGTTGTTGCTGTGGGTAGAACTGTTGTTGGTAGACCGGTGTTGGTTGTTGAATGTAGGATGGTTGCATGTAGTTGTGAGTGGAAGATGATGATGGTTGTTGTTGTGTGTTCACTGGTATAGGTGTTGGTGTATCAGCCATTAATGCTAGAGGATTATGCCTTTTAGCTAGTAATTCAGCTCTTACTTCATTAGCTTCATCTTGATTTTGCTTCAAGAAGTCATACACCTGATCATAAGTCACTTCATGCAAATTCTTTGTCTGATAAACAATAGTGACATATCTTCCCCATTCTGGTTGTAACTCATTCAGAAAAATAGTGTTGTTTGCAATATTTGTCTGACTGAGGTTGTGTCTTGATAAATCATTCATGATCTTACAGAATCTGTGGTAGTACGTCTCTATTGATTCACCAGGAATTGAAGTAAACTTGCGAACTTCCTTAAGCAGTTGTGTTTCCATTTCCTGTTTCCCGATGTCTGTCCCATACATTAACCTCTTGACTCTTTCCCAGACTGCATGAGCACTTACTTCACTGTCAACAGTAGCATAAATGGTTTCAGGTAAACCAAAAACGACGTAATGAAATGCCTGATCATCAGCTTCAATCTGTTTTCTGTCTTCCACAGTGTATTCAGTCTCATTCTGTTCTCTATAGTATGGTTGTACTGGGGGGGGGGGGGGTTACCATTTGGATCACCAGGGTCTAGTACTTGTGATGGTTTGAAGGGTCCATCCACAATGGATTTAATGAGAAGACTTCCATTTGCTTTGCTCTTAAGATAACGCATCATACGACTAGCCCACTGTGAGTATCCACCCTTTGACAGCATGGGAGGTCGGTTTTCGGCACCGGCAGCATGAATGTCTTGCTGAGTTGCCATTGATGAAGTGTATATTGATAAAGTTGATTCTTGGATCGATTCAACGAAGTAGGAGTTGTGTTTAGTGTAAGTTGATGCAAGTTGTTATGGTGAAAAATTTGATCTGAAACCTTGAAACCTCAATAACTTCCGTTCGGAGTGGATTTGGGCCTCGAAGCTTGGCTTGAATGATCTTTAGATATTCAACGTGTCCTTCTTCTCGGTCTCGCGGTCGTTTTGACAGCTGATTCGTCGAAAACGGAGTTACGGTTCAAAAGTTATGGCCGTTTGAAGTTTGGTAGTCAAAAAGTCAAAAACTTACGCGTAAAGCTTGATTTTACGCGTAAACCTTGAATAATCTTACGCGTAAGATGTTATGCGTAACCTGTAAGTTATGCGTAAGATCTAAGTTATGCGTAAACAATAATGTTTATGCGTAGACTTTGATTTTACGCGTAAACTTAGAGTTTATGCGTAGAATGTTACGCGTAAGGTTTTTTCAACCAAATTGATCTCTCAAACTTATCCAAGCTTGAAAGATATCCCGTGTCGAAGTATTCCACAAACTTATCCAAGTCAGGGAAGTACTGAGTCACCGTAGCACGAAGAAAAGACCTTTGAAGAAACTTATGCGTAGATTTCTGAAACTTACGCGTAAGATATCAACTTATGCGTAGGATCTGACTTGTGCGTAGGAAATTAAGCGTAGACTTCCAACTTAAGCGTAGAACACCAATCTTATGCGTAAGAAGAGGGTTTTGACCAAACTTAAGCGTAGGAAAAGGGTTTTGACTTAAGTTACGCGTAGAAAGTACTGTAGACAGCTGTAGATCGTACTATTCACCCAAGTAACGCGTAGGATGACCAGAAAACGTGAAAAATGCGATTTTTTCAACCAAAAACACTTTTTTCACTTGTTTCTAATGATCAAATCTTTCCCAAAACACTTAGAATCACTAAAGCTTCAATAAAAACAACAACTTTACCACTAAAACGTTTAAAAATCAAAACTTTTTGAATAAAAAGTACACGTATAAATGAAAAATACGAAACTTTTTAGCAAAAACTTGATAGAAAACACTCCTAAATCATTGTGAGGCGATTGATACCACTTGTAGGACCTTATATCTATCAACTTTAACACAAATACAATGACTAGATGAAGTAAAGATGGTGACTTGGTAATATATGTGTGGCGTTAGCTTTGTAGAAATAGAAATAAAGATGAAGAGAACTTTTATTAAAAACACACACAATACACACACAAGCACACACCTCAAATGAGCCTTTGAGGTGTTTAAATAGTAAGATACATGAGATGCCATATGGGCTTTCTATGGGCTTGGGCTTGGACTTGGTTACATGATAAGATAACAAGGCTTATGAAACATAGCAAATAACATATTAGCTTGCCAAGTCCAAGGCCCATTGACTATTCTTATTACACAAACTAAGACACATTACAAAGTTCCTAATATGAGAATGACCATCACTTCTCAATACATATTTTTAATGCTAACAGAATCCCATGGGATTCATTATTAATTCCATGGGATCAGGACTGAAAATAAGCTAGAGTACAATCAAACAAATAAGTAAACTGAGATCACAAACCAATATGAACCAATGCAGTTAATAAGAAAATTCAGCAAACAAAATAAAATGCCCTAACTTGCAGACAAGAATTAGCTATCCTAATAAGCTCTAAAGTTCGAAACAATGGGGGCAAAATCTTGTCTACTATACTGAGATTCCAAAAATAGCAAAAAGCCCTATCTAAAACAGCCTTAAACTATTCTAAGTTAATGCCAATTCAGCAGCCTACAGATTATCAAATGCTATGACATTTGACTATTTGATGATCACTAAACTTTGACTAATTCTGAATTCAATTGCTAAAAACTATTTCCAGATGTAAAATGAACATGTTAAATCACAACAATCATATGCACAATCACCAGTTGTAACAAATCAACATGAATGCAAGATCAGATTATGAAAGTAGCCATCTAAAATGAAATGATAAGCCAATTTGACTTTCACCAATTAAACTTCCAATTTAATTCTACTCTGAGCAGCATAAAAGTTGTACAAACAAAATAGTTCTAAGTGAGCATCAATTAATAAACTACAGCACACTACACTCCACAGATCCAAACACCCTCTTAAGCTATATATAAAACTACTAAATGCAGATTTAGACTTCTGACTACTGATCTAAGGATTAAAACTAATGTAGAATCATTATATTAAACTAACTCAACAACTTAGTTCAAGCAACCAATTGTACAGAGAATCAAATAAGCTCAACTACAACTACTATAACTAAAATATCATGGGATTCACTAGAAAATCCCATGGGATTCACAGTGAATCCCATGGGATTCACTGTGAATCCCATAACTTTTAACATAATATTAAATTAGATAAAAGACTCAAACAGAAAAACTTAAAGCAATAGAGATGAAATAAAAACAATTTTCATGGATTTGGGACATATCTATACCTTTCGGAACCTTAAGCTTTTGTTTCTTTGAACTATCATCAAGTTTTGGTAATACTAATTTCAGTTTCTTTGGAGGAGTTGGAGTTTCATCCTGAACCAACTTCTTGGATCTCAAAACAGGAGCTTCTGATATTACTTTATCAGACTTCTTCTTCGGAGTCGTCTTAACTGGCTCCGTCACCTTAACACTCTTCTTAAGCTTCTTATCATCAACAACCGTCACCTTAAAATTCTTCTTAAGCTTCTTATCATCAACAACAGAACCCTTTTTACCCTTTTTTGATTTATATGTAACCAACTTCCCACTCTCCCCATTCTCACTCTCCACCACCTTTTCAATAACGTTCTCCTCACTCTCCACCACCTTCTCAATAACATTCTCCTCCTTCTCCTTCCCCTTCCCCTTCTGACTCTCCTTCTCCAAATCAGCAACAACTGCAGCAATAACAACACTACTCTCCTTTCCCGGATCAACAATCGCCTTCCCCTGAACATTAACCTCAAACTCTACTAGTTTGGCAGCCTCACTAACATCACCCATTGGTTCTGTCTTTGACGGCGATTTGTTTTTTTTAACATCAAACGGATTGAACCGAGGCTGCTTCACTGGCGATGTTTTCTTTCCCAAATTATCGAACGGATTGAACCTAGACAACGGTGTTGGGTTCAATACTTTACCTACATAAATTATAAGATGAAAAGAATAATGTTAGTTATAAGCAACTAACAACAGAAAAAACTAATTAATCACAAACACCTAAAACTAACAAACAAAACAAAAAACTATAAATCTGATTCCTAAAAGCTAATACAAACACTCACTATATGTTAATCCCATGGGATTCAGTGATAATCCCATAGGATTATTCTTAAACACTGATATTTGCCATAATTTTAATTCTATGTGAATCCCATGGGATTCAGTGATAATCCCATAGGATTATTCAGTGAAACAAAATCCCATTTGCTAATCTACTTATATCACAAACCACTGATATTCCGCAATCCCTTCACCTCGACTTGTAACACCCCTCTGATAGTTCATAGTCAAACAAACACTAATAGATTTTTCAACTGGACTTGTGATACAGATGGAATACCTATGTGCTATCAATTAAAAAAGTTGCATAATCTCAACAACCTAAGTGATTAATTCAAAAAAATGTACACACAGATTGAAGTGCTGCAACAAGCATTATATACCGTAAACAAACTGCAATCGCTTATTTGAAACTACTTTTGCTTAATAATAAGTAATCAACCACTTATCTTATTTGAATGACAACACCGTTTTCATAAAACCGAACACTATCTCATCCTACATTGCTTTAGTTACGCTATTTCCCAAACACTCCTTACAGGTACATATATCGCACATACAGGCGTAAATCAAGCAAAAGCATACAAAAACAATACAACGACGTACATAACGAATTTGCTAAACACTCAAACTACAACCGCTTATCTGATTATGCAATATTTATCTAGCCAAATATATCGCATATACAGCTTACATCAAGCAAAAACAAATCTAAATAGTCCGTAATTCTCTAAAAAAAAAAAAAAAAAAAAAAAAAAAAAAAAAAAAAAAAAAAAAAAAAACAACTCAAACACAATGTACTTGCTAATCTACTTATACATCACAAACCACTAATTCTTATGTGAATCCGATGGGATTCAGTGATAATCCCATAGGATTATTCAGTGATAAGCAAAATCCCATTTGCTTATCTACTTATGCTTATCACAAACCAAAAATAAGCAAAAATAAGCTAATCCTAAACAGTCATTACATAAAAAAAAAAAAAAAAATAACTAATCCTAAAATCTAATCTAATGGCTAACATAAACTAATCCAAACACTCATTCAGTAACAAAAAAGCTAATAAAACTACAAAATAAGCTAATAAATTCAAAAAAATAACCTAATCGATAACAAAAATTCAAAATAATAACTGATTTTAAAAAGTGAGACAAAAGCATACCATATTCGACATTATCAATGGGATCCAACAACAAACGCTCTTTAGATTGAGCTACTTCACCACGTAGGTCCATTTAAATGACGATTAATGACGGATTGATGACGGATTAACGGCGATTAAACGATTTAGGGTTAGGGTTTGAATTGGGGGAAATGAGGAGAGAGTGTGTGTTTTACTGTGTGTAAGGGTGAATATTTGTGTGTGAGAAAAACACGTGAATCGTTTGATACAGATGAATATTAGAGTAAGTATGGAAATTACAATGCCCCTCCGTTTTTTTTTTATTTTATTTTTTATTTTTTTATTATTATTTTTTTTTGTAATAAATATACACCGATGGATGAAAGGGGAATGGATGGATGAGATCGTTTAATTTGTACTTTAGCTAAATGTAGTTTCGTATAGAACTTTTCTCATATATATATAAAAGATTTTACTAAAATGGTAATGGTCTGCTACTGTATACCGAAAATATTCTTCAATATCATGCATAAAGATGTATCAAATGGTTAACATTGAAGTGAACATATTCAACATAAAAAACACATACTACGGAAACTTAACCAAATTTATATTCTCTAGTGTTAATGTTTCTTAAAGATTGATGACAATATATTTACATGCTTAAAAGAAACGATAGTTGCACTATTGACTTAGAAAATTGTTGCAAGCTATCATGTTAATCAAAATTTATAAGTTTCATATCAAAATTTGTCTGCTTGACTGTTAAAAACTGCTGCCGTGGCACAAAGTTGGGTAAAGTTCTGATTATTCCGTTTAAGAAGTGCTATAATGCTAAACCAAAAAGTCCTATGAGTAGAAACACAATGAACATAAGTCAAATCCCAGTATGATGACATGTTACTATAGTGTGACAATTAAATACTTGAATTGAACTACTGAAGTCATACTAAACATAGCATGATTTCTGGTGGGGACATGATTTCTTTTGGTAACAAAGAAGACAATATAAGCAATAGTGCTTATCTCCTTATTTTTCAAAAAATGCTACTTATATGTAAAGCTGCCGACATGCTAAAATACCGTATGCTTATTTAAGCAGATAAGCAGTTTGAAATAAGCAATCCCAAACACTCCCATGTACTTTATCGTTTTCTATATCAAGATTTAGAACTTAGCTTCTTTTAGTTTCAAGTAACATTTTGTGACTTCTGTTGCAGTCATTGAGTTGTGTTGTAACAATTTAAATGGAAGCATACCTACTCAGATTGGAAATTTGAAGAAGCTAAACGTCTTAGCACTGCAACACAATCAGCTTACTGGTCCAATCCCTCGAACCCTTGGAGGGTTACCCATGCTACATAGCCTTGATCTTAGCTTTAATCAGCTAATTGGTTCGATCCCGGCCGCCGTATATGTTTTTTTTTTTTCTTCCTGCAGTTTGATTTTTTAATGTTTGTAGGTTTGCAGCGGTTGAACAGCGGGTTCAGTTACAAGAACAACCGTGATCTATGTGGCGCGTCATTTTCTTCTCTGAGACCATGTACTGGTCTAGATATGACTATGATCAACGATCTTGAACCGTTTACACCCCTACGAAACACCACCTTACCTCAAAACATAATCCGATCGGCTAACATTACACCCCATTGTCACCAACTACACACTGCAATAGCTCATCAAATCTCCGACGGGTTGGCATTATAGCAGCAAAAGTCACAGTCCTTCACATGAAGTCAATAAGGAGATAATAACTATAACCAACACTCCTTCACCCGAGCCATTAACCAGATGAATGGTAAACTAAAAGTAGCTAGGCCTTATCACGGTTGCAACTATCTATCGTAAAGGACGATAGGATATATAGCAACATTCAATCAGATCAAATGGTCCATAGTGATTATCGTAAAGCCAGTTTAATGACCACATAAACAAACATTGATTTTGCCAAAATAAGATGCCACGGGTTTCCAAATAAAACTTGCAATTGACTAAACAAAACAAAGAGTCTGAAACGATCCAACGAGGTTTTTAAACATAAACAGATAACTTTGACATGGAAGTATAATAATAATAATCATTCGAGCCGATAAAACTAAGATAAAAGCATGCTCCTGAAACAATCCAACAAAAATACTTTTACCCAAAGAGCGAGAAAGTAAAATATCATCATCTTCTTCATATGTCCGGCAACCCTCTATCTTTTCATTCATTTCTCTTCCTTTTTCTTAAATTGTAGAACTCGACCGCCGCCTTTATCACCTTCTCTCCTGAGGGATTTACTTCCACCACCAGAATATCTTGCAAGACTTCACAAAGATGATCAAGATCGGTCAAAGCAAAGTAACCATAGTTGAATTCCCACGTAAACTGATCCTTATATGAAACCTCAAAAGAATCGAACGCGATTTCACCGGAACACCTGTCGAGTAATTTTTTAACCCTGTCCTTCAAAAGGACTTGTCGTCTCATTTCTACCATACGAGCAGACATCACGTAGGTCTCCTCTCGCACTATAAAAAACACCATGCCTTTGTTGCGCATCTTCTCAACGAGCTCCTTAATATTACTCGCACCTAAGGCCTTGTAGTCCAGTGATTTGTGAAACTTATCCTGGTAACCTCTCTCTAACAAAGACAAACAAGACATTGATATTCCGCTAAAATAACTTCCAATTACCTCTTGAAGCATTCGGAAGAGTGAGGATTGCCTTGACAGATTTGTATTAGTCATGTGTAGATCAGAAAAGCTTGAATGTACCTGTTGATAGCCCAAAAATATAATTATCAGCATCTTTGTTCATCACACTCAGCGAAAGTTTATTTGCAATAAATTTTGGGACTCCGTGCTTCACATCCAGATTTGGGAAATCACTTGTATTAATCTTGAAGTGCCAAAAGTTTGATAAGTTCAGAGGCAACACGTGACCACTAATTCAGAAAGCTCAAAACGACAAGCCAGTTGAGAAATCGAATAAACAAGAACTATAAACATTTATAAGCCAATATATTGTAAAGATTATGAGATTAGTCCCTACTCCAACTAATTTTATACTAAAGAGTTGTCAATGTTAGTGAACCGATATTTTCTTTCCAAATGTTGGGTGCAATTCTGGAAAACCTAAGCCGTTCTAGAACTTAACAGAGTGAAACACCAAATTATGCTATATTACCATATATTACTCATCAGCGAGAATAATCATACATTATTTATTTATTTATTTATTTATTTAATTTTAACGTCTGTAAACAAATTTGCTTAAGAAATTGCTTAATCGTAGATGATTTTTTGTCTATAAAACATAAAAAGGCCCTGCTTGATGATTACGCTTGTGACATCTAAGTGTGATTTTGAACTTACTAAGGTAACAAGCCAGCTCAATAGATCAAAAACTTATAGAGGCAAACCCAACAGAGAAGCTCTTTAAGAACTAACAAAAAAGGGCTTTTGCGGTGATTCCAACAGATGTATTGAGCAGTCCAATCAATGAATAATTGCACATGACCCACGAGCTATAACAGATCTCGCTAACTCCATGTACATTTTCATAAGCTCATATATATATCTCCTATAGCATGTAGCCAACCCAACTTAGTAGGAAGAAAAACCAACTACACCAGCATCAAGGGCTACCATTAAAAATAGTTTAACTTCCATTCATAGCGATTAGCCCATTGAAAGGCTCATTACAACTTACAACTTAGTAGGTCCTTGCAGTGATTTAAGGGGGGGGGGGGGGTGTATTAGAGCAAGCAAACCGAGAAATAGTAATTGCTAATATCATTACCTCCATATACACTTAATTTCCATATTATCTAGTGTCTACCTAAATAATGTTTGTTCTAAGCGTACACACTTAATTCCCACAAATTTAAGAAGACAAGTATTACCACGTTTGATGGTTTAACTTGCATTTTAAAACAGAAAAACTATGTATACCAACACCAAGACTTAGAACCGCAATTTAAAGGAATCATGGTGATATTTGTTATTCTTAGATCCAACAAACTTTTTTGAAAACTAATAAAGAAACTAACTAATCGTATATATTCCATCGATCCTACTGGTTATAAAACAACTGATAACCTGTTACGGTACATTAAGCTAACAAAATAGTAAACCTAAACTGAAGCATGAATAAAGGATACGTAGTAATAATTAGTAATAGATGTTTGATTGTATGATGGATAATAATTTGTTTTGGGAAGACAAAAACTAACTAATTGGTAGAACAGAAAAACAATAATCCAATAACCCTAATTTTGAATATTAGGTACCGATTGAATGATTATAAAACAAACAGAAAAATGAGAATATGAGCTCACAATTGATGATTGAAATTGAAAAAGTAACTCGCTCACGGATGGAGGATATGAATGAATATGTTGGTGCATGGTGATGGTTACCGACCCCCAAATTTTATTTTGACAAAAATACACCGTTGGTCCCTAAACTTTCCACAAAACATCGCACGGCACCTTTACTTTTAAAAAACATCGTCTGGCGTTTAGGTTTTTGAGGCCAAATGCGTCCCTTTGACCGTTTTCCCTCAGTCAATGTTCCGTTTTTTGTTGACAAATCCCGTTATTCTTGTTAAATGACTTATTTACCCATATACAATCTCATCCTATCACTCTTTTCTTCATTTCTTCCGTATCTCTCTACAAACAAAGTGGGTTGACTTTGGACAACTAATTAACTACTCTATCAAGTTCTGCTCATGCGATTGCTCTAGTACGTATTAAATATGGAAACCGTTGGAACACTTATGCTTCTATGTTTTACCAATCCTACAAATATTTCCTCTTGGCCACACAAATGATGCTCAAATATTGTTTGTCACATCAAAAGTTTTGAGATCAACAACCCACGTGAAGTTATTCCTTTCAAATGCAACTTACATGCCTTATGAGTTATGTCATCCACAAAGCCTAATACGCTTTGATTCTTGAGGTCAATTAATTAATCACGTTTTCTTAACAAGTATAAAATAATGCATGTGTTTTAAATGATTTTAGGAAGATTGTTTATCCGATTAGGTCATAAGATTTATGTAGTGGATTGTTTTATAAATGTGTTAAAAGTTGAATACTTGTGAGTAATATAAATAGGAAGGCCTAAACGGTTGGTTAGTTTTATAGAATCTGCCAACTTTTTCTTTTTGTAGTTTAATGATGTTTGGGCGTTTGTTAAAGTAGTAAATTTAAAAGAATATATACAATTTGTCAGATGTTTCATGTATTTAAAAGAGTAAGTTACATATGGTTTATGTGGTTTGCTCATGATTATGAATATGGTCTATGTATATACTAGTTACGAGTATTGTTTATAGAAGCCTTGTTTGTTTTATATTTGGTCTCTCGCTGATTCATCCGTTTAGTACCAAAAAAAATTAAGAAAAGAAAAAACAAAACACAATTGCATAATTTTTTTTTGTAAATAATCCTCGTTTAAGAGACCTGTTCTTATTCCGAGGCATTTATAGTGTGTGTGTATATATATATATATATATATATATATATATATATATATATATATATATATATATATATATATGTTTAAGTTAATCATTTGCATGAGAATAATCACGAGATTAAATATGTATTGCATGACTGCATGAGGGTGCCACGAGACATATATATATAATGCACATCATCGAGTGGCATGTGTTATAAGTATTGAAACAAGGACATCTTATAAGATGTATTATCGCCATTGATTTCTTATTCGTCATGGATTTCTTTTTATCTACTGATGCATCAAAAGATGAAATTATCAATAAAGACAATAGTTAACTGGGACAATACACGGAAAATTTTAATTTAAAGGAAATCGGTGCTAAAAAAATAAATAATTAAAAGATTGGCAACAACAAGGAAAACATCTTTTTTATTGACTCATAATCGTAGTAATTCTATAGCATTTATATATATTTTTAGTGTATTGGTTTATGAGATTTAAAAATTGTGATGTTGTTAATTTTAGAGAAAGAAGCACAAAGTTAGAGAGAGAAGCAAGAAAAATAGATAAAGAGATGGTGGTGGTAGTGATGGTATAACTTTTTAATTAAACACAATGTTCGTCCCTAAGGTTTTATCATCAAAATACTTAACCAAAACGATGAAATGACCATTTTACCCTCACGTGCAAGGCACATGGGGGGAAATACCAGAAGTTGACTAACAGAAAGTGGGTCAAGGGACGCATTTGGCCTCAAAAACCTAATCTTTGGACGCCAGGCGATGTTTTTAAAAGTTAAGGTGTCATGCGATGTTTTGTGAAAAGTTTAGGGACCAACGGTGTATTTTTATCTTTTATTTTATATTTTTTTTGGCCCGAAACTATTTGACTAATGAATTTCAAGGATGAGAATTCCAAAAAAAATAAAATAAATAAATAAAATAAAAATAAAATAAAAAAAATAAAGACCTGAATGCTCCTTTGCCAAACGACTATTAAAGAGTAAAATAAATGAGTGTTTTAGTTTAACCTAATTAAAACTATTTTTCTTTCTACTTGATTATTAAAAAGTTTGTTTCCGATTCTCCTCACACTTTGTGATGAGTATGGCTATTGATTGGTGAATTCATTATGTCCAATTTAGTTTGGTCATCAACTTTTTTATTTCAAATTAGAATCCTAACTTATCCGCTATCCATACTACATATAAAAAACAAAATACTCTCTCTACTCAAACTTTATTTTAATTTTCATCATTCTACTTCAAACATTCCTTCGTCTGGAAACCAGAACCATCATCATAGTCCCACCCATTCATTCTTCAGGACTGATTTAAAAAAATCTGTGAAGGCTAAGAAAGAGCGAAAGATGGTAGCAAACAACCCAATAAAAGATTCATGCAAGTGGAAATCACCATACTAATCCTTTTGAGATGAGCCCACACCATTTTGACCGATTGTTCACGTGACTAATAAGAGGATGAGGGTACGTTGGGTTTGTGTGTTTTTGTTTCTTTAGAGAAAAGAGGATCGTGGTAGGTTAGGTTGTAGTATTTTTCTCGATGTGATATGTTTTTATATCTAGGAGGTTTTGGTGCTTAAATCTTAAACGGGCTGTTACAAGTTTTGAATTGCGCATTATTTATATGAATTACAAATTTTTGAAATGGTGATATCAAAGCCTTTTATTGACCTTTTAAATGGGCTGTTATTGACCTAATATTGAAAAAACGTATACATTGAAATTGAGTGTATTGAAAAACGTATATGGTATTATGGCTTGTTAATTTCCATTATAAGAAATGTTTTTGTTCTTATTTTTTTTATACTTCCTGTTAGTGCGAAAAGTGTGAAACGGTTAGAATTGGGCTTAGTTCGGAGCGGCCCGTCCTTGGTGGGCCGTCCGCTATACAATTTGTGCACTAATCCAAGTAAAAGGTTGTATTTCCTGCACAAATGAAGGTAAACAGTTAGCCTTACCGTGGGGACGGACCCCACGATTAAGCTCCGGCGTGAGAGTAAGTACTCATGTTTGTCAGGGAAATATATGTGTGTTCGGATGAGTGAGAAAGTCATACCTCGAAAGTGTGAATCTAGGTCACCTTTTATAGGCAGTAGGAATACTGTTGAGGTGGCCGGAGTGGGACCCTTGTCGGGCAAGGGTCTGTAGCTTAATCGATGTTTGCGGACGTAGACGGCTTTTTCGGACTCGGGGCCGGTCTGTGAGCGTACTTCGGAAGTGCCGCTCGTGTATGTCCGGATTTTACCATGCTCGTGACATGGGCTTCAATCGTTCCCAGCTTTGTGGGTTTGTCCGGAGCCTTAATCTGTTTGTGGGTCAGAACCCAGTTTGATTCGTTGGACCGGAGCGCAGTTTGAGTGTTTGGGCCGGAGCCCGGTCCGTATAGTACAGTCCAGGCCCATTGAGCCTGCTGTCTGTACTATACGTCATCATGTCCCCCCAGTCTAGTGCGTTCATTGCTCGCGTGATTTTGTAGTGTGCGGTGAATGTTTCTAGACTATGTTCCCAGTCGCTCCGCTCTTGTCACATGTCTTTTTCTCATGCGGATTTTTATGTTTTGTCAGCGGATAAGGTTGTAGGGGAAAGTGGACCGTTTTGGCCGTTTTAGCTTCTGACTTGATTTGACCGCTTGATTCATTCTTAGCTGTCATCCTTATCTTTTTACCGTTGATCTTGGCTGTCTGTTGGAGCGGTATTTGACACGCGTCACCTGATTAGTTCATACGTAATTAAATGTACCGTGCGTATAAATAGTGTCTTTTACTATCCGTATTTTCCTTTTCTGTTTTACTTTGCGGCCACCGTAATCTTTCTTGTTTTTTCCGTTTCTTCTTCGCCTTTAACTTCTTTTTTATTCAAAAAGAATCTCCGGCATCATGGTTGAATTTTGGAATTGTAAATGCAATCTTTCCCAGGATGCCTTTGAAAAGGTTTTACAAGATTGCCACATTCCACCGAAGGTATGGCCGGTACGACCAGATAAGGATGCTCTGATTCGTTTTCCTCCGGAGGGGAAAATAGGCGTTTACACTCTTTTATGTGATTATGCCCAGTATCGCTTACTATTAACCAAATTTTTTGTCAGTATCCTTACTCATTATAGGATTAATATTTCTCGACTTAATCCTCTTGGTGTGGCTAGGGTGTCTCATTTCGAGATTCTTTGCCGCCGTGTTTGTGGTGTTGAAGTGGCCGTTCCCCTATTCCGATGTTTCTATAAGAAGAATAAGAAGAATGGTTGGTTGTCTTTTGGCAAGTGTTCCGATAAGGTGTGTTATATGGAAGTGTCAGATTCGTTGAAGAATTGGCAGTAACATTTCTTTTGGGTTGACAGTTTTGCCTGTCCTGCTAATTTTACTTTGTTGCACAAAATGTTCCCAGAGATAGGGCACAGGAAGTTGGTGAGTATAATGCCAATGATGTTGCTGCCTTGGTCGCCAACCAGGCTCCGTTCATGAGGCTTTCGGAGCCGTTCCTCTATTGGGTTGGGCTAAGTCGCTATTATTCGTTGAATGAGAAATCTTATCCCGTTTATTATTGGAATAAACAAGGTAAACATATTCTTCTTCCCATTATTATTATTATTATTAGTACTTGATGAGGCGAAAAATGAACCGTTTTTAGGGGGTCATTTAAGCCCGGAATTGAATTTATTTGATCAAATATTGCCCTAAATCGTTCCTTTTGTGATTTTAGGTACTTTGGGAGAGAAATCTGGAAAAGGAAGCAATTCGGAACGAAATCACTTCTTCATGCGAATTATGTAGTGGTCCCCACGACACTCGTGATTGTGTGAAACTCCCCGGAACAGCTTTTGCGGACTACGCATCCACGCGTACCGACGAAGCGGGAGATAAGTGGTACACTTTCAAGCCCGAGCCGAACCCTTATGGTGATTCATACAACCCCTCTTGGAAAAATACCCAAACCTTAGGTGGAAACAAAATCAACCCAATTCGTCCAATCCGCCTAATCGTTACCAACCAAACGGTCCACCCTCCAACTGTACTTTCAACAACAATCCTTCTAACAATTATGGTAGTACCAACAATCTTGAAGGATTGATGTCAAAGTTCATGGCATCTCAAAAAGCTCGCATAGCTAGGTTTGAAACCGAATTCAACCAACAACAAACGGAGATGACCAACAAGATTGACAACTTGCTGAAAGCCCTCAACAACCAAACGTTAACTACACCTAGGAAGGACAGTAGGGACACCAATAATGGAATCCAGATTAAGGACCCCTCATCGTCCAAACATGTCCACTTTGTCAATGTTGTCACCATTAAGCCAATAGATAAGGAGATAGAAGAGAGTGACAAGGATGAAGTTAGAGTAGAAGCTGAGACTAAGGATGAGAGTAGGGGAGTTGAGGTTAATAGGGGAAAGGAATTAGAGGATGTAGAGCCTAAAGAGAAGTACTTTGATAAGAAGCACACCAAGGAAGAACGGGAATACCATAAGGATTTATTCGATAGTCCCGAGAGACCATATATCCTTGGCACACCCCTTATCAAAATGGGAGACCCCTCTAACATTAACATACCATGCAATATTGGGCACATGCATATATGGAAAGCTTACATCAACCCTAGATCCCCCCGTGAACATCATGACTAGGACTTATTACAATTGTGTGATGAAGAAACAACTTAATTTTAGGATGATGCCCAATAAGAATCTGATAAGTAATTTTGCAGGAAGAGTGAAGGGATTACATGTGATTATAGGGAATCTCACTTATGAGATCGATTTTATGATAGTAGAAGACACTCGTCCGGTGATAGATGCTTGCCTAAGCCAAATAATATTTGGAAAACCATTTGTTGAGGCCACTAGGATGAGTTATGACCCAACTCTAGGGATAGTTAGATTCAAGGAAGAAAATGATGAGGTTGCCTATCAAATGCCCTACAAAATTGAGCAATACCGCCTTCTCTCCAATATAGAAAAGGAACACAAGCAAGCGGCTTATTATAGGAATGAGGAGGATAGACGTAGAGGAGTAGAGTATGTAAAGAATAGGATGCTTGGTTTCTACAAAGAATGCTTACAACTAGGTCCTGAATACAAAACTGGTTTAGAAGACGACCTAGAGAGTGGAACCAACGATGAGGTCACGTAGTAACCCATGACCTTGAGTCTAGCTACAAGACTCGTAAATAAAGAAAAACACTTCTTGGGAGGCAACCCATATTTTGTGTGATTTTATTTTGTTTGTTTGTTATTTGCTTCCGTATGCATGCTTTATTTTTATTGTTTGTTGATCATGTTTCTCAATTAAATAGTGGAAATACTTTACTTTGTTGTTTTGGCCTAGTCTTAACTCCACCTAAAAGTATTTTTGCAAAAGATAAGTGTAAGGGGAAACCCGAAATATGTTTTTAAGAAACAAACCGATCATGATTTTCCACAATATTAAATGAACATGTATATTCGTATTTGTTAGAGTCAAATGCTTGTATTGAGTCATAATGAAGTTTTGCAGGATTTTCCAGGAAGTAGGACCAAGTTTTTCCAGAAATTTTCCGGAAACTTAACATAAGAATTTCTGCAGGTCACTTCTGACGGCGTTGTTGATATAAATAAACGACTAAAAACGTTATTCATATCTTTCGATATCTCTATGTTTTGATAATCACAAAACAAAAACACATTAAATCAAAGATAATGACGTAAACAAGTATTTAGTAGTTAATAATCACTTTCACCATCTAATCACTTAAGGTATGAATAAACATAGTGTTTAAAGCATTATAAGATCAAAGGAAAGTTTAATTATGTATTACAAAGTTTATTTAATTATATAAACATATTATATATTTTTGAAAAACACTTTTGGTAATAATGAAAAATATTTTATTCATACTAAATATATGAATTCAAATTTTTAACCAAAATCAGTTAGTTTTTCACCAAATAAACTTTCCCCACTAAAAGACAAAGAATCTGGCCGTTTCAGCTGGGCGGCCCCCTTAATTATAAAGGGCGGTCCCCTTAATTTTATGGGGGCCCACCATGATTTAAGGGGACCGGCCACGCTCCTCTGTCAGATTCTGTTGCCTATAAATACCACCTTAAATCTGGATTTTTTCTTACCTTTTTGCACTAAAACTTTCTGATCTAAACATCCCTCTCCATCTTCTAAAAATCCTTTGATCTTATATACTTTGATCTTTGTTTCAAAGTGATTCAAGCCTCAACACTCAAGTGCAAAGAGAAGAATACTTCTACTAGAAGTATTACAACTTAGTATCATCTTGCTATCTAAGTTGTTTGGTTGTTTCATCTTGTTGATCTTTCATACTTTGGTGAATAAGATGTATGTATTAGTTTGCTAGATTTAGTTGTAGAATCTAGAATTATTGTAAGTGTGTAGTGGAAGTTGAAGTGAAGAAGTAGTGTTGGATAATAGTGAAGATAGGAGAAAGTGACAATAGTGATTAGTAGTGAAGAAAGTTAAGCTTTCAAGTGGTGAAGACTTGAAGACATTAATTGATTGAAGTTGTGAAGACATTGGTGCTTTGAAGTTGTGAAGTCGCAAGACATTGAAGTTGTGAAGAATTTTGTAAAGGAGTGAAGATACTAGTGGCGTGAAGACTTATTGAAGAAGTCAAAGGCGTGAAGAAATCGTGGTATGTTACTTGGTGTGAGATTGGTTCTAGCTATGATTAGAACTCGACATCTTGCTTTGTGTCGCAAATTGGTGTAAGCATTTGGTGTGTACGGTTTTCTCCGCCATAAGGGAGGTTATTGACTTAGTGAAGAAAACTCTCGAGTTCGGTGCTCGGGGAGTGGAGTAGGGCAAGGAAGGTGTCCTTGTAGCCGAACCACTATAAATCCTTTGTCTCTCGGTTTGATCTTTCTATCCCTCATTCTTTACTCATTTACTTACTTGTCTTCTCGTACATTATTATTATTGTGTGTTGTGCATATATTGGTTTCACATAAAGATTAAACTAGCTTCCATTCAAAACATTAATTATACATTAGTAAATTAAAGTATATACAATCATTAAAACACATATACACATATAAATACAAACTTATATTTAAGTGAGATATATGAAATTATAATTTCTACTTAACACTTTAAATAAGAAGTATTTATGTGACATATGTGAATTAATTTGTATCTATACTTTAGCTTCAAAGGGTTTTTACAAACTACCATTAATTATTTGAAAGTAAACTTTTATTAAAACGAAAAAGACGCAAAACTATTCAACCCCCCTTCTAGTTTTCTACAGGCGTAATGAGTTTACTCTTGACGGCGTCACGTGTAAAAATCTGGAAATTTTACCGGTTTTGTTTTTCTAACGGAGTCTTATAGTTTTTGTGAATTATTAAGTTTTAAAATCTACAGGAAATCTGCAAACTTCATTCCACAAGCATTATATCTTATCTTGTTTTCTAGGATTTAGTAACTTATATAGGATGCCGCCGATTTTACGCGAGGTTGTCTTGTCTATTTTCTCAGGATTTACAGGTTATGTATGACAAGAAGATGATTTATATTCTGGAAGGGAAGATTTGATTGTTCATTTTCTTGGAGGAAGATTTAACCTGACCACCTTATTATCCATACCGAGCGAATCAGGGGAGTATTTGATTTCATTCTTTTTACTTATTTCACTTTTACATTCTTTACTTGAACATTGGGGACAATGTTCATCTTAAGTGTAAGGGGAGGGTAAAATGATGATACCTTACATGTACACTTTCGCTTGAGTTTGTTTTGTTTAATGGTAGATGTGTAATAAAACTATGAGAAATACTTGTTAGTGCAATTTTAGCGCCAAATTTAAATTTTTTTACAACATTTAGGAGTGAAACTTTAGCCATAGCAAGCGTCTCATGGATAGGAGATTGTATGACTAGCACATAACCGTATATTCAGAAAAATTTTCCACCCAAATATGTGACGTTCGCCTTTAGATTTGATAGGAAAAGCATTTACTATTAGTGCTTATGAGTGTACCGGTAGCATTTAGATTCTAGAACTTGCGTTAGTGATGCATCCCGAGACCGCTAGTGAGACTACATTCGTGTGGTAGGATTTACTACATGATAAGAGGCATTAGGATCACCCTTGTGTTAAACCCGTATTATAATTACTTGACCATTTAAGTCATATTATTTGGCTAGTTAAGTCAACTAATTTTTCCCACACCCTTAGCGTTGTACTCATTTTTAGTACACGAAACCCCTAGTACACCCCTCCGAGCCTATCTTTTCGTTTCTAACTTTAAGCATCTTACTTAAAGGAAGAATTTGTTACACCCCACTTAAATGTACAACCAAATCGCCTTAGCCTTTCGTGTATGCGCTCATTTTTAGTGCATTATTGTTATTTGTTAAACCCTAAGTTAACTATCTAATTGATTACATGATTGCTAAGTCGAGTCATATCCTTGTATATATTGTTTTGGGACGATTGAGACTCATGGGTAAAGTACTTATTTTATGGATTAATGGGGAAGAACATCACATATTGCCCCCATACGTACGCTAATCTTAAAAGTACTCCAAGTGTTTTGATTTTCTTAATTCGAGTCATTAGATTAGTTTATTGTAAAGCATGTAAAGATTCAAGTGTAAGGGGAATGTTCATTCCCTATGATGTATTATTTTGGATGGTAGGGTAACAGTGTATGCAAAAAAAAAAAAAAAAAAAAAAAAAAAAAAAAAATCAAGAAAAAAAAATATAGAAAAAGAAAAAGAGAAAAAACATACGGACTACCATCCCTTTTCATTCTATGTTCATTTTATGTTTTTGTTATTTTTCATTTATTAGCTTAAGTCGAGTCTAGTCTTGGCTTAGCAGCGCCACATTGTACATGTAATTAACCAAGATTGTTAACTCGCCACCAGTAAAACTTCCTTTATCCAACAAAACCGTGTATTTCATATCCCTACACCTAACGTTACAACCCTTTAAAAGACCTCTTTGATAGTTTATCCTAGGTGCTTACGCCATGTGGTGGAGGTTTGATCCTTTCCCAAGCCTATGGTAATCTATTTTTCTATGACAGGTAGTGAGAGATATCTTCCGTTTCCATATTGTAATTTATACTTTATTACACCCGAAAGATGTGAGTATCTAAACACTATTTGTGAGGTGCTTGTGTATGACATCCGTGCTTGTCTTTGGTCTTTAGTGGAACGATTATTTGTTGTAATTACTTTTATATTAGTGTTAAACGACCCTAACTTGTATTTTGAGTAGAATAAAAGCGCATTTGCTTGAGGACAAGCAAATCCCAAGTGTAAGGGTATATGATGAGGCGAAAAATGAACCGTTTTTAGGGGGTCATTTAAGCCCGGAATTGAATTTATTTGATCAAATATTGCCCTAAATCGTTCCTTTTGTGATTTTAGGTACTTTGGGAGAGAAATCTGGAAAAGGAAGCAATTCGGACATTTTTGGAGCATAAAAGTGAAGAAAACGCCAAAGTCTTAATTTTCCTTGCTGGGAACAGTAGGTGACGGCGTCAAGAAGAAAATCTTGACGGCGTCAAGAGTAATTTCCATGACGGTCCAGTACATATTTGACGACGTCACAAGGTAGGGCGTCAAGAGGAAAATGCATGACGGCCTGGAAACACATAACACTTGACGGCGTCAGATCTGGATCAAGGCAGTCCAAGAAGTATTTTGGCGGCGAGATGACGGCGTCACAATTTTGTTCATGACGCCGTTAGACCCTATTTCCTATATATAGTTTTCTAATTTTCACATTAAAAAGGGGAGAAGTTTTGGAGAAACCCTAAGTACGAACTTGGCACGAATTTTACAGGTTTTTCAAGGGTTCTTAGCCCTTGATACCTTTCAGGTGTAATTGAGATAAGTATTCTTTTAATTCAATCAATATGTCTATGTGTTGGTTGTCTATATCTTGTTCTTGTCTTAATTCCATCATGCTAGGCTAGATCTATCTTGTAGTTGCTTGGATCTAATGAAACCTATATGTTAATTATGTGTTGATTACTTGTTTATGGTTGTATTGGATGAATGAATTCGATGTTAGGCTTAAGAAAACTGGCAGATCTCCAATTGGTAACATGCTTGAACGTCTTAGGAAATATGAATTGACGTGCACTAGGTTTTATTGGTTGTATTTAACGCATGAGTAAATTCTAATGATCCCATGTTAGGAGCTTCTTAGCCGGCTTGACATAGTAGTGAAGTAGGCACTCATAGGATTGGGGAATTAAGTGCGCCACCCCATGAATTGTATTAAGGAATACAATCCGTCATCCACGCAACTATAACAAGTAATTAACGTGTAAAAGATATCTAGGGAGTAGTGAAATCTAAGTAAACACAATTTTCTCCACTTATTGCTCACAACCTTAGTTTAATTTAGTTTATTTTCATTTTTAGTATTTTATTTTGATTGCATCTTTAGTATTGGGTTAGTTGACTAGCAACTAATTCCGCCCAAATCCTTAAAACCCGAGATTTTTACTTGCTTTCTAAAAAATATAAAAATACAAAAATAATCATCCTTCACCTTTAGAACTAGTATTTAGGTTTTCTAATCCTAGCGACACTATTCCTAGCTGAACGATCAATCCCCCGGTACTTGTCACTATACTTTACTACAACGATCAGGTACACTGCCTGGTGGGGTTTGTAAGCTTCTCAAGATCCCTTAAGAGGTAAAGCCTGGTGCGATTCCCACGTATCAAGTTTTTGGCGCCGCATCCCAGGGAATAGTTATTGTCTAGGTTAGAATCTCTTTTTATTAGGTCTACTTGCTAGATTCCTTTCTAGTAAGATTTTATTTTTATTTTTTAGGTTTTCTTTAGTCTATCTTATTTCTTTGTGTTTTTGTTCGTAACTCTTCACCACCCGACATCATGGACGATGGGAACATCCTTGAACCCGTCATCCCACCACAACAAAACCCACCACTAGAACCCCTTAGGCCCCGAACCTTAGGAGAGTATTCCCGACCTAGCCACCAAGGCTACCGAAACACTATTGAGCTCACTGGAGCCAATGTGACTCCCTTGCGATCCGACACCATCCGGTTGGTGCAAAGCGGATGTGCATTCCATGGACTTCGTTCCAAAGATCCAAACCAACATCTTAAGGACTTCCTCAAAATCGTAGATTCCATAGACCTAGGTGTTAAAACTAGAGAGACAACCCGATTACGCCTATTCCAATTCTCTCTACGGGATCAAGCTAGTCAATGGCTTGAGCGTTTACCCGCGGGATCCATCACCACATGGGATGATCTCACCACTCGTTTCCTTGCTCAATTTTTCCCACCGGGGAGAACTACTAAGCTTAGAAATGACATCTTGATGTTCCAACAACGTCAAAATGAATCTCTCTATGAAGCATGGACTCGTTTCAAGGACTTACTCCAAAAAGTCCCTCATCATGGCATAGATCTTTGGCTCCAAGTCCAAATCTTTTATGACCATATCGATCTCCCCACGAGGAGAGCCATTGACCAATCGGCCGGTGGTAAGCTACGTGATCTAAGTGCGGAACAATCATGGGAACAAATAGAAGATCTTGCTCTCTATGACAACGAAAGTTGGAATGATCCCCGTGATTTGAACAAAACGGTCAAGGCAATATCTTTGCCTTCGAACAATTCTAGCACTCCCGACCGTAGGATCATGGAACTTGAGGACCAAGTCAAGTTTCTCATGAAATCTTACGAAGCTCCTAAACCTTCAAGCCAAGTGAACAAAATCACTTCTTCATGCGAATTATGTAGTGGTCCCCACGACACTTGTGATTGTGTGAAACTCCTCGGAACAGCTTTTGCGGACTACGCATCCACGCGTACTGACGAAGCGGGAGATAAGTGGTACACTTTCAAGCCCGAGCCGAACCCTTATGGTGATTCATACAACCCCTCTTGGAAAAATCACCCAAACCTTAGGTGGAAACAAAATCAACCCAATTCGTCCAATCTGCCTAATCGTTACCAACCAAACGATCCACCCTCCAACCGTACTTTCAACAACAATCCTTCTAACAATTATGGTAGTACCAACAATCTTGAAGGATTGATGTCAAAGTTCATGGCATCTCAAGAAGCTCGCATAGCTAGGTTTGAAACCGAATTCAACCAACAACAAACAGAGATGACCAACAAGATTGACAACTTGCTGAAAGCCCTCAACAACCAAACGTTAACTACACCTAGGAAGGACACTAGGGACACCAATAATGGAATCCAGATTAAGGACCCCTCATCGTCCAAACATGTCCACTTTGTCAATGTTGTCACCATTAAGCCAATAGCTAAGGAGATAGAAGAGAGTGACAAGGATGAAGTTAGAGTAGAAGCCGAGACTAAGGATGAGAGTAGGGGAGTTGAGGTTAATAGGGGAGAGGAATTAGAGGAAGTAGAGCCTAAAGAGAAGTACTTTGATAAGATGCCCACCAAGGAAGAACGGGAATACCATAAGGATTTATTCGATAGTCCCGAGAGACCATATATCCTTGGCACACCCCTTATCAAAATGGGAGACCCATCTAACATTTACATACCATGCAATATTGGGCACATGCATATATGGAAAGCTTACATCGACCCTAGATCCCCCGTGAACATCATGACTAGGACTTATTACAATTGGGTGATGAAGAAACAACTTAATTTTAGGATGATGCCCAATAAGAATCTGATAAGTAATTTTGCAGGAAGAGTGAAGGGATTACATGTGATTATAGGGAATCTCACTTATGAGATGAATTTTATGATAGTAGAAGACACTCGTCCGGTGATAGACGCTTGCCTAAGCCAAATAATATTTGGAAAACCATTTGTTGAGGCCACTAGGATGAGTTATGACCCAACTCTAGGGATAGTTAGATTCAAGGAAGAAAATGATGAGGTTGCCTATCAAATGCCCTACAAAATTGAGCAATACCGCCTTCTCTCCAATATAGAAAAGGAACACAAGCAAGCGGCTTATTATAGGAATGAGGAGGATAGACGTAGAGGAGTAGAGTATGTAAAGAATAGGATGCTTGGTTTCTACAAAGAATGCTTACAACTAGTTCCCGAATACAAAACAGGTTTAGAAGACGACCTAGAGAGTGGAACCAACGATGAGATCACGTAGTAACCCATGACCTTGAGTCTAGCTACCAGACTCGTAAATAAAGAAAAACGCTTCTTGGGAGGCAACCCATGTTTTGTGTGATTTTATTTTGTTTGTTTGTTATTTGCTTCCGTATGCATGCTTTATTTTTATTGTTGGTTGATCATGTTTCTCAATTAAATAGTGGAAATACTTTACTTTGTTGTTTTGGCCTAGTCTTAACTCCACCTAAATGTATTTTTTGCAAAAGATAAGTGTAAGGGGAAACCCCAAATATGTTTTTAAGAAACAAACCGATCATGATTCTCCACAATATTAAATGAACATGTATATTCGTATTTGTTAGAGTCAAATGCTTGTATTGAGTCATAATGAAGTTTTGCAGGATTTTCCAGGAAGTAGGACCAAGTTTTTCCAGAAATTTTCCGGAAACTTAACATAAGAATTTCTGCAGGTCACTTCTGACGGCGTCACGAGTTTACTCTTGACGGCGTCACGTGTAAAAATCTGGAAATTTTACCGGTTTTGTTTTTCTAACGGAGTCTTATGGTTTTTGGGAATTATTAAGTTTTATAATCTCAAGGAAATCTGCAAACTTCATTCCACAAGCATTATATCTTATCTTGTTTTCTAGGATTTAGTAACTTATATAGGATGTCGCCGATTTTACGCGAGGCTGTCTTGTCTATTTTCTCAGGATTTACAGGTTATGTATGACAAGAAGATGATTTATATTCTGGAAGGGAAGCTTTGATTGTTCATTTTCTTGGAGGAAGATTTAACCTGGCCACCTTATTATCCATACCGAGCGAATCAGGGGAGTATTTGATTTCATTCTTTTTACTTATTTCACTTTTACATTCTTTACTTGAACATTGGGGACAATGTTCATCTTAAGTGTAAGGGGAGGGTAAAATGATGATACCTTACATGTACACTTTCGCTTGAGTTTGTTTTGTTTAATGGTAGATGTGTAATAAAACTATGAGAAATACTTGTTAGTGCAATTTTAGCGCCAAAGTTAAATTTTTTTTACAACATTTAGGAGTGAAACTTTAGCCATAGCAAGCATCTCATGGATAGGAGATTGTATGACTAGCACATAACCGTATATTCAGAAAAATTTTCCACCCAAATATGTGAGGTTCGCCTTTAGATTTGATAGGAAAAGCATTTACTATTAGTGCTTATGAGTGTACCGGTTGCATTTAGATTCTAGAACTTGCGTTAGTGATGCATCCCGAGACCGCTAGTGAGACTACATTCGTGTGGTAGGATTTACTACATGATAAGAGGCATTAGGATCACCCTTGTGTTAAACCCGTATTATAATTACTTGACCATTTAAGTCATATTATTTGGCTAGTTAAGTCAACTAATTTTTCCCACACCCTTAGCGTTGTACTCATTTTTAGTACACGAAACCCCTAGTACACCCCTCCGAGCCTATCTTTTCGTTTCTAACTTTAAGCATCTTACTTAAAGGAAGAATTTGTGACACCCCACTTAAATGTACAACCAAATCGCCTTAGCCTTCCGTGTATGCGCTCATTTTTAGTGCATTATTGTTATTTGTTAAACCCTAAGTTAACTATCTAATTGATTACATGGTTGCTAAGTCGAGTCATATCCTTGTATATATTATTTTGGGACGATTGGGACTCATGGGTAAAGTACTTATTTTATGGAGTAATGGGGAAGAACATCACATATTACCCCATACGTACGTTAATCTTAAAAGTACTCCAAGTGTTTTGATTTTCTTAATTCGATTCATTAGATTAGTTTATTGTAAAGCATGTAAAGATTCAAGTGTAAGGGGAATGTTCATTCCCTATGATGTATTATTTTGGATGGTAGGGTAAGAGTGTATGCAAAAAAAAAAAATAAAAAAAAAAAAAAAAATAAAATAAAATCAAGAAAAAAAAATATAGAAAAAGAAAAAGAGAAAAAACATACGGACTACCATCCCTTTTCATTCTATGTTCATTTTATGTTTTTGTTATTTTTCATTTATTAGCTTAAGTCGAGTCTAGTCTTGGCTTAGCAGCGCCACATTGTACATGTAATTAACCAAGATTGTTAACTCGCCACCAGTAAAACTTCTTTTATCCAACAAAACCGTGTATTTCATATCCCTACACCTAACGTTACAACCCTTTAAAAGACCTCTTTGATAATTTATCGTAGGTGCTTACGCCATATGGTGGAGGTTTGATCCTTTCCCAAGCCTATGGTAATCTATTTTGCTATGACAGGTAGTGAGAGATATCTTCCATTTCCATATTGTAATTTAGACTTTATTACACCCGAGAGATGTGAGTATCTAAACACTATTTGTGAGGTGCTTTTTTATGACCTCCGTGCTTGTCTTTGGTCTTTAGTGGAACGATTATTTTTTGTAATTACTTTTATATTAGTGTTAAATGACCCCTAACTTGTATTTTGAGTAGAATAAAAGCGCATTTGCTTGAGGACAAGCAAATCTCAAGTGTAAGGGTATATGATGAGGCGAAAAATGAACCGTTTTTAGGGGGTCATTTAAGCCCGAAATTGAATTTATTTGATCAAATATTGCCCTAAATCGTTCCTTTTGTGATTTTAGGTACTTTGGGAGAGAAATCTGGAAAAGGAAGCAATTCGGACATTTTTGGAGCATAAAAGTGAAGAAAAAGCCAAAGTCTTAATTTTCCTTGCTGGGAATAGTAGGTGACGACCTCAAGAAGGAAATTCTGACGGCGTCAAGAGTAATTTCCATGACAATCCAGTACAGAAATGACGGCGTCACAAGGTAGGGCGTCAAGAGGAAAATGCATGACGGCCTGGAAACACATAACACATGACGGCGTCAAAAGTAGATCAAGGCAGTCCGAGAAGTATTTTGGCGGCGAGATGACGGCGTCAAAAATTTGTTCTTGACGCCGTCAAACCCTATTTCCTATATATAGTTTTCTAATTTTCACATTAAAAAAGAGAGAAGTTTTGGAGAAACCCTAAGTCCGAACTTAGTACGAATTTTACAGGTTTTTCAAGGGTTCTCAGCCCTTGATCCCTTTCATGTGTAATTGAGATAAGTATTCTTTTAATTCAATCAATATGTCTATGTGTTGGTTGTCTATATCTAGTTCTTGTCTTAATTCCATCATGCTAGACTAGATCTATCTTGTGTTTGCTTGGATCTAATGAAACCTAGATGTTAATTATTTGTTGATTACTTGTTTATGGTTGTATTGGATGAATGAATTCGATGTTAGGCTTAAGAAAACTGGCAGATCTCCAATTGGTAACATGCTTGAACGTCTTAGGAAACATGAACTGACGTGCACTAGGTTTTATTGGTTGTATTTAATGCATGAGTAAATTCTAATGATCCCATGTTAGGAGCTTCTTAGCCGGCTCAACATAGGAGAGAAGTAGGCACTCATAGGATTGGGGAATTAAGTGCGCCAGCCCATGAATGGTATTAAGGAATCCAATCCGTCATCCACGCAACTATAACAAGTAATTAACGTATAAAAGATATCTAGGGAGTAGTGAAATCTATGTAAACACATTTTCTCCACTTATTGCTCACAACCTTAGTTTAACTTAGTTTATTTTCATTTTTAGTATTTTATTTTGATTGCATCTTTAGTATTGGGTTAGTTGACTAGCAACTAATTCCGCCCAAATCCTTCAAAACCCGAGATTTTTACTTGCTTTCTAAAAAACATAAAAATACAAAAATAATCATCCCTCATCTTTAGAACTAGTATTTAGGTTTTCTAATCCTAGCGACACTATTCCTAGTTGAACGATCAATCCCCCGGTACTTGTCACTATACTATACTACAACGATCAGGTACACTGCCTGGTGGGGGTTGTAAGCTTCTCAATATCCCTTGAGAGGTAAAGCCTGGTGCGATCCCTACGTATCAAGTTTTTGGCGCCGCAGCCCGGGGAAATAGTTATTGTCTAGGTTAGAATTTCTTTTTATTATGTCTACTTTCTAGATTCCTTTCTAGTAAGATTTTATTTTTATTTTTAGGTTTTCTTTAGTCTATATTTTCTTTGTGTCTTTGTTTGTAAAAACCTTTCCATTGACTATTCCGTTAGCCATTATGGAGAACGCGAATCCACCATACTACCAACCACGAAATTCACCCACTCCAAATGACATCTTGATGTTTAGACAACATGAGGATGAACCTATCTATGATGCATGGGCTCGTTTTAAACATTTACTCCGAAAAGTCCCTCATCATAACTTCTATCTGTGGTCCCAAATTGAAATATTTTACCATCGTGTCGACCACTATACCAAAATGGACATTGACCATACCGCACATGGGGACCTTTGGGGATTAAGTGCTGATGAAGCATGGGAAGCCATAGAGAATTGTGCCAAACTTGCCAAAAAAATGGACAACCCAACAAACGTTGTTACGGATCAATTGATAGCAAGTTTAAGGGAACAAGCAAGAAGATTGTTTGGGGATAAACCTATAGATGAGATAACTGGGCACACGGGGTGGTTTGATTTCACCACAATACAAGCTGAGCACATTGGTAATCCTGATAAGTTGGAGGATAGAGTTGAAAATTTAAACCCACCAAGTACCCCACAAGTCCTACCATCATTTGAGGCATATACACCGCCCGTGACTTATTCGGATGAAGTAGAAGAGACTTTAGGAACCCCAATAGAGGTAGAACCTTTGAACCAAACACAACTAGAGGATATAGGTTTGAATACTTATAATGATAACCTTACTCTTAGTTCTAGGGAAGTTCCTAGTTTTGATGAACCGGAGCCTCAACCAAAACCGTTACCTAATCTTCCATCCTTGGATGAAAATTTAGGAATTGAAATAGGTTCCGATCCACCCATCAAACCATATAGTCCGGGTAGTCTTAGGACAAAGGTAGTGGACTCTAAGCCTTGCAGAGAGGAAGCCAATATAGGAGTGGAAAATGACCTTACATGCTTACATCACCTATTTATGATTGATCACAAGAAACATTATGGGTTTAAACCGGGTTTATTAGGTCAAGATGGATCCCCAACTAGTACTCTCTTGAAGTTGATAGAAGATGATCCCTTTCTAGGAGAAAATTAATCCACCCATTAACCCGATTGAATTTGGTAAGGTTATGATGATAGGAGCACACCCCTTTGAGCATATAATTCATCCACCACACTTCCTCACAAGGCATATTTCCACCCTAAGGGTGTGTATCGCTACTTCCACACGCACTTAATCCAAAGTGTAGGGAAAACCTCTCCTATTTCCGTTAAATAAGAGTAAAGTCAGGCTCGTGACTCAAACAAAAACAAGCGCTTCTTGGGAGGCAACCCATGCTTTGTGTGATTTTATTTTGTTTGTTTATTATTTGTTTCCGTATGCATGCTTTATTTTTATTGTTGGTAGATCATGTTAAAAAGTGGAAATACTTTACTTTGTTGTTTGGCCTATTCTTAACTCCACCTAAAGGTATTTTTGCAAAAGATAAGTGTAAGGGGAAACCCCAAATATGTTTTTAAGAAACAAACCGATCATGATTCTCCACAATATTAAGTGAACATGTATATTCGTATTTGTTAGAGTCAAATGCTTGTATTGAGTCATAATGAGGTTTTGCAGGATTTTCCAGGAAGTAGTACCAAGTTTTTCCAGAAATTTTCCGGAAACTTAACATAAGAATTTCTGCAGGTCACTTCTGACGGCGTCACGAGTTAACTCTTGACGGCGTCACGTGTAAAAATCTGGAAATTTTACCGGTTTTGTTTTTCTAACGGAGTCTTATGGTTTTTGTGAATTATTAAGTTTTATAATCTCCAGGAAATCTGCAAACTTCATTCCACAAGCATTATATCTTATCTTGTTTTCTAGGATTTAGTAACTTATATAGGATGCCGCCGATTTTATGCGAGGTTGTCTTGTCTATTTTCTAAGGATTTACAGGTTATGTATGACAAGAAGATGATTTATATTCTGAAAGGGAAGCTTTGATTGTTCATTTTCTTGGAGGAAGATTTAACCTGGCCACCTTATTATCCATACCGAGCGAATCAGGGGAGTATTTGATTTCATTCTTTTTACTTTTTCATTTTTACAATCTTTACTTGAACATTGGGGACAATGTTTATCTTAAGTGTAAGGGGAGGGTAAAATGATGATACCTTACATGTACACTTTCGCTTGAGTTTGTTTTGTTTGATGGTAGATGTAATAAAACTATGAGAAATACTTGTTAGTGCAATTTTAGCGCCAAATTTAAATTTTTTTACAACATTTAGGAGTGAAACTTTAGCCATAGCAAGCGTCTCATGGATAGGAGATTGTATGACTAGCACATAACCGTATATTCAGAAAAATTTTCCACCCAAATATGTGAGGTTCGCCTTTAGATTTGATATGAAAAGCATTTACTATTAGTGCTTATGAGTGTACCGGTAGCATTTAGATTCTAGAACTTGCGTTAGTGATGCATTTCGAGACCGCTAGTGAGACTACATTCGTGTAGTAGGATTTACTACATGATAAGAGGCATTAGGATCACCCTTGTGTTAAACCCGTATTATAATTACTTGACCATTTAAGTCATATTATTTGGCTAGTTAAGTCAACTAATTTTTCCCACACCTTAGCGTTGTACTCATTTTTAGTACACGAAACCCCTAGCACACCCCTCCGAGCCTATCTTTTCATTTCTAACTTTAAGCATTTTAGTTAAAGGGAGAATTTGTTACACCCCACTTAAATGTACAACCAAATCGCTTTAGCCTTTCGTGTATGCGCTTATTTTTAGTGCATTATTGTTATTTATTAAACCCTAAGTTAACTTTCTAATTGATTACATGGTTGCTAAGTCGAGTCATATCCTTGTACATATTGTTTTGGGATGATTGGGACTCATGGGTAAAGTACTTATTTTATGGAGTAATGGGGAAGAACATCATTTATTACCCCCATATGTACGTTAATCTTAAAAGTGCTCCAAGTGTTTTGATTTTCTTAATTCGAGTCATTAGATTAGTTTATTGTAAAGTATGTAAAGATTCAAGTGTAAGGGGAACGTTCATTCCCTATGATGTATTATTTTTGATGGTAGGGTAAGAGTGTATGCAAAAAAAAAAAAAAAAAAAAAAAAAAAAAAAAAAAAAAAAAAAAATCGAAAAATCAAGAAAAAGAAAAAAAATAGAAAAAAAGGAAAAGAGAAAAAAACATACGGACTACCATCACGTTTTCATTCTATGTTTATTTTATGTTTTTGTTATTTTGCATTTATTAGCTTAAGTCGAGTCTAGTCTTGGCTTAGCAACGCCACATTGTACATGTAATTAACCAAGATTGTTAACTCGCCACCAGTAAAACTTCCTTTATCCAACAAAATCGTGTATTTCATATCCCTACACTTAACGTTACAACCCTTTAAAAGACCTCTTTAATAGTTTATCCTAGGTGCTTACGCCATGTGGTGGAGGTTTGATCCTTTCCCAAGCCTATGGTAATCTATTTTGCTATGACAGGTAGTGAGAGATATCTTCCGTTTCCATATTGTAATTTATACTTTATTACACCCGAGAGATGTGAGTATCTAAACACTATTTGTGAGGTGCTTTTGTATGACCTCCGTGCTTGTCTTTGGTCTTTAGTGGAACGATTATTTGTTGTAATTACTTTTATATTAGTGTTAAATGACCCCTAACTTGTATTTTGAGTAGAATAAAAGCGCATTTGCTTGAGGACAAGCAAATCTCAAGTGTAAGGGTATATGATGAGGTGAAAAATGAACCACTTTTAGGGGGTCATTTAAGTCCGGAATTGAATTTATTTGATCAAATATTGCCCTAAATCGTTCCTTTTGTGATTTTAGGTATTTTGGGAGAGAAATCTGGAAAAGGAAGCAATTCGGACGTTTTTGGAGCATAAAAGTGAAGAAAAAGCCAAAGTCTTAATTTTCCTTGCTGAGAACAGTAGGTGACGGCCTCAAGAAGGAAATTCTGACGGCGTCAAGAGTAATTTCCATGACGATCCAGTACAGAAATGACGGCGTCACAAGATAGGGCGTCAAGAGGAAAATGCATGACGGCCTGGAAACACATAACACATGACGGCGTCAAAAGTAGATCAAGGTAGTCCGAGAAGTATTTTGGCGGCGAGATGACGGCGTCACAAATTTGTTCTTGACGCCGTCAAACCCTATTTCCTATATATAGTTTTCTAATTTTTCACATTAAAAAAGAGAGAAGTTTTGGAGAAACCCTAAGTCCGAACTTAGTACGAATTTTACAGGTTTTTCAAGGGTTCTCAGCCCTTGATCCCTTTCATGTGTAATTGAGATAAGTATTCTTTTAATTCAATCAATATGTCTATGTGTTGGTTGTCTATATCTTGTTCTTGTCTTAATTCCATCATGCTAGGCTAGATCTATCTTGTGTTTGCTTGGATCTAATGAAACCTAGATGTTAATTATTTGTTGATTACTTGTTTATGGTTGTATTGGATGAATGAATTCGATGTTAGGCTTAAGAAAACTGGCAGATCTCCAATTGGTAACATGCTTGAACGTCTTAGGAAACATGAACTGACGTGCACTAGATTTTATTGGTTGTATTTAATGCATGAGTAAATTCTAATGATCCTATGTTAGGAGCTTCTTAGCCGGCTCGACATAGGAGTGAAGTAGGCACTCATAGGATTGGAGAATTAAGTGCGTCACCCCATGAATGGTATTAAGGAATACAATCCGTCATCCACGCAACTATAACAAGTAATTAACGTGTAAAAGATATCTAGGGAGTAGTGAAATCTAAGTAAACACATTTTCTCCACTTATTGCTCACAACCTTAGTTTAATTTAGTTTATTTTCATTTTTAGTATTTTATTTTGATTGCATCTTTAGCATTGGGTTAGTTGACTAGCAACTAATTCCGCCCAAATCCTTCAAAACCCGAGATTTTTACTTGCTTTCTAAAAAACATAAAAATACAAAAATAATCGTCCCTCATCTTTAGAACTAGTATTTAGGTTTTCTAATCCTAGCGACACTATTCCTAGTTGAACGATCAATCCCCCGGTACTTGTCACTATACTATACTACAACTATCAGGTACACTGCCTGGTGGGGGTTGTAAGCTTCTCAAGATCCCTAGAGAGGTAAAGCCTGGTGCGATCCCTACGTATCATAGAGGCCTGTCTAGAGGTCGAATCTTGATGGTTCTTCCTCTGGGGATCACCATGTGTTTTTTTCCAACTGTGGAGTCTGCTGGTTTGAGTTTTTGTGCTTCGTCATTCTAGTTCTTAGTGTAGGGTCCCACGGACGGCGCCACTTGTTGATACAAAAGTTGGGCGTTCCTTGTTTGGGTTCCTGCTCTCGTACCAATTAGATTTTAATGATTGAGACCTGCGCACTAAGAAAACAAACAAACACCGTTAGGCTTATCATGGGATTGTCTCCTACGATTATCCTCCGACGTGAGAGTAAGTAATCGGTTTTTAGGGTTATATTGAAGAGTTAGGGTTGTCAGCCGTACCTTGAACGAGAGTTATGATATTGTTTATATAGGCACGTAATCCCTATTGGATACCTGCTCCTTACTCTTCGATATATATCCGGTTTGATATATATCACTTAAATAGGAGATATCTAAACCATAAATAACTTTATTTTGGGCTTTCATGAGCCCAAATCGTTAGGACGCTGGCCTAAATCATTTTTATGATAGCTCACTCGTGGTGGGCTTGGGCGTTAGTAATGTTTATCATTTGGGTTCGTGACCCGAATATAAACTATACGTCATCATATAACATTAAGATATACTTTTTGTTATTTGTATTCCAATTTGTAAGGTGATGAAAACAAATTGATGAATTAGCTTGAATAAGAATGGGGGTAATTATGTAAAATTATCGTAGCCATAATTGTCAAGTTGTAGCATACTAGTCAATACTATTAATAATTATAGCATTTAAAGATAGGGAAATAATGTTTTATGTTAAGTTGTTAACATCACACAAGCTTGTCTGCTTGTGTCACGTTAACTCGTTAAGCTTAGAAAAAAATGTTATCATGTCCAATGCTTCCAAAAATGGTATATTTTGACAGTAACTTGTGTAGCATTTTTTGTTATTTGTCAATTTTGGCAGTGGGTGCGGGTAGGTACGGCACGGGGTCCTTCCCCTGCGGGAACACCGCCGCCGGTGCTCTCCCACCGCACGGCAAGGCATTGTTGCGGGGATGTTTACCGCATGAAAAGATTTGAAATGTTAACGTTGGAAAGCAATTAAAGAGTGGAGCGTTGGCCTAAACGGCTATTTTTATTATTATTATTTTTTTTTTTTTGCATATATAGTGGACAACAAAAGTAAACACACACAACATCAAAAAAAAATAAAAAATAAAAAAAAAAAATCTGATCCAACCTCAAGTATATGGAGCATAAAAAAATTGGTTCGACTTTATTTTTAGATGAGCCGTTCGAGTGGTCTAACGATAGTAGTCTCGATATTTTTGCTACCGCGATTGACGAAGATGAAGAAGATACGGCTGGGTCGACACGAAAATCAGTGAAACGCAATCAGATCTCTGTTGCACAAAGATTGCATCGCGATTATTTTTGTGAAGATCCGAAATTAGACGATGAATTTTTTGAAGATAGGTATCGTATGCCTAAAAGTTTATTTTTAAAAATCACGCGAGCTATTGAGGCTAGATTCGAGTATTTTCAGGAAGGTTATGATGCTAGAATGAAAAAAAGTTTCACAACCATACAAAAATGTTCATCTGCCATTAAACAACTCGCAACCGGTGCACCACCGGATGAGTTTGACGAATATTTAGAAATGGCACAAAGAACTTCATGTGAATGCCTTCAATTTTTTTGTGAGGCTATTATTCAGTTATATGCTCGAGATTTTCTACGTAGGCCAACAAGTCATGATGTTGCATGTTTGTAAGAAGCACACGAAGCTCGACATCACATTCCGGGTATGATCGGTACTTCGGTAGCCTAGATTGCACACATTTCGTTTGGAGGAATTGTCCAATCGAATTGAGGGGGTCAATATAAAATGGGTGATCATCAATACCCCACAGTTATGATGGAGGCAGTGGCGTCTCAAGATTTGTGGATATGGCACGCGTTCTTTGGACCGCCGGGTTCAAACAACGATGTGAATGTTGTGATGCAATCTCCGCTATTCCTCACCGAGCGTAATGGTACGGCACCCAAGTGCCCATTTGTTGTGAATGGCCATACGTACAAGCGTGGCTACTATCTTTGTGATGGCATATATCCGGCATGGTCTACTTTTGTTAAAGTATTCAAATATCCAACCGACCCGAAGGAGAAAAAGTTCAAGAAAGTACATGAGTCGACTCGAAAGGATGTTGAACGGACATTTGGTGTTCTCAAGGGTAAATGGGGTATACTGAATCGACCCTTACGGCCACACACAATAGAAAGAATTAGTAAAATAGTTTATACGTGTGCCATATTGCATAACATGATTATACATGATGCCGGTACCGCAATCTCGCCGGTTCATATTCAGGATCCCCCAATCCAACCGGTGTTTGACGAAGCAGCCTTAGCCGAGATACGAGATGAGGATACACATTTTCGTGTCCGATTTGATCTTATGGAGCATATTCACACTCAACAATTACCATACCTCGAGGTGGACGATGAAGACGATGAAAATTAGTTTTTTAGTATTATGTAATGGTATTTTATGTTTTTTAATAATATTATATAATGTTTATTTAATTTTAATGAAATTTTAGTATTTTAATAGAATTTAAAAAAGAAAAAAAAAAAAGTGAGTGAAGGGTGAGGGGTGTGATGCCAACAAAAAAGTGAGTGAGTGAAGGAAAAAGTGGAGAGTGATGTGGCATAAGGGGATTGGTTATTTGTGAGTGAAGGGATTTGAGGTGAGAGGAGTGTTGTCAATGCTCTAAAAGAAGTTCATTGATGAGTCAACTAGCTCCACGATTAATACCACCATGAACTTTTTTATATTTAGTGTTTTTTTACTTTTCTCGACCCGGTTTCAACCTTTTTTTTAGAACGACAAACTTTTACAACATACACCACACCTATTTCACAAATTTCTCACGTATCTTCAATGAGATTTGAATCCACAACTTCTAGGTTAATAGGCCACTCACATATCGTTGTACAAAAGTCCTTTGATCGTTTCAACCTCTTTTAATTGTTAGCAACAAATATTATTTATATATATCATAATGGGTACTTTAGGGGATAAGATTTGCTTACTCACTCATATCATACACCTTTGTCAAGTAGCAAAACTTGCATTATTTCAACAGAAGACAACCAACCAACACCAACACAAATACAGTTACAAGTCAATGATCACACTCATCTTTGCAAGAAAAAACAACCAACAAGCCACAAGGCAAGAATGAGCCACCACATGTATGGATTGTCTGCAATTTTGCATGATGATAAAAAAGATGCCAAAATGCAATCAAGCATTAATATATCCAGCTCAAATGTCCCATATGAAATGACCCTTTTGCCCTTCACAATAATATGCATTTGATTCAAAAAGATACCATTGATCATTAGAGTTTGAACAAAACTAGGACTCTATCTATAATCTAAAACTTTGATGGGCAATGGTAATTTACCCTTAATATATCTAATTGATGCATTACAAAGTCCATGGTCCAAAATGGAGGAACTTGAATCAAGAATCATTCGAAATGATGGTATTTAAAGTTCTTGTTCAGAAATGTGACAACTTGAATAGGGATTCATCTAAGATATGCACTTCATAATTCTTGACCCAAAAGGTAAAAACTTGAATAAAGATTCATTCAAGATGATGCATTTTTGGAATCTGGAGCTTGAACTAAAAATCCATTTAATTTGATGCATTCTGGATTTGAAAGTGTCATTCAAGATGATGCATTTCTAGATTGTTGATCCAAGATGTAACAACTTCAGCAGCATTCATTCAAGGTTATGCATTTCGTATTTCTTGATCCAAAAATGTAGCAACTTGAACACGAGATTTCCCAAATGCAGTTTGAATCTTGAAAACCAAATTACGAGATTCCCATGGATATGTAACACAAAATATACATCATCTTTACTACACCTCATTTGATTTATTAGCTCTATACACATATTACCCAGACGTATTACACATATACAAGATGATCTTTTGCTTACACTAAAATGTAATAGCTTCTACTGCAGCTGATTCAAAGCATTTTGATCACCCAAAGCTTGTATTTCTTTATATACATATATATAAGACAAGGTCCAGTTAAACCTGCATCAGATAGGCTCTTGCAAAGTTTAAAATAAGTTTCCACATTTCCCGATTTGTTGATTCTTTTCCTCAGTCCTTGTAAGACGGCAGCCCTGTCCAGAAACTCAGGGTACACACCCAAATCGAGCATCTTGAATACTGTTTCGGCTGCTTCCTCATAGTGAGAACCTTTAATGTAACCCCTTAATAACCATGTTAAGGTTTTCTTCTTGTTTAATAAGCTCGTGACCTCCATCCTTGTGAGCAGTCGCGAAATAGCATTTACTTCTTTCTGGGAAGCGCATATGGCTAACACAATGTCATAAAGGTTTGCATCAGGTTCTTTTCCCACTAGCTTCATTTTCCATAATTGGCTTTCTGCTTCGAGTCCACGACCAGCACAGATGTACATGGCCAGAAGGCGTTCATAAACCACTCCATGAAAAGATGGGCCCCCCTCTTCGATTACCCAATTGGAGAGGCGTACACCATCTTCCAGAAGGTCAGATTGGTATTTTTGAATAAGCTGTGTGTCTTCTTCATCCAAATCGGAAGTCAAACCAGTTTTAGTGAAGCCTTTTAACTTGCGTAAAGCTTTCCCGAATTCATTTAGTTCTTTGACAACAGCAGTCATGGCAATTAGATAGCTATAGACCTCTGGCTTCAAACCAGATTCTTTAATTTGGATCACTAGCTTAATTGCATCCCTGTAATTCCCATCCTCCTGTGTAAATAGATAGCCTAAGTCAAGAAAATACCGGCATTCAAAACAATAAAATAAGCAAACAGTTTTGGTATCTCTCCACTCTTACGTAAAAACGAGAAGACACTTATAGGTAAGATATTACACCATACAGCAGCCAGGGGCCGTGAATGCAGATTATCATTATATCAAACCACATATTTTTTCATTTTCTTATTTATTCGTGTGTTATACTTTTCTGTATCCATGTGTGTGCAATACCGTACCAATACAGGTTTACGTGAATTCAAATGCCACCATACTTATTATACCCTTTAAATGTCTTCGTATGCCCCTTTTTGCAAACCTTTTGGTTATCTTGCATATACAAATTGAACTTCTCAATTTAATATGAATAAACTCATCTTTGAGCTATAATTGCGTAATAATGTCAACTAAATTCATATTTATCTACTTCTATCAATTACTGAAACAAAAGTCAAAGGTAGTTCTAATTATTTTATGATTTATCATTACAGAATTAACTAAAGTAATAATGAACACAAAGTTCCTCATTTTTCCCTCCTTCTATATTGGCATACAGTTGTAAACCCTCCTTTTCAAACAAAAAGCTGTATACTTTGACTTTAAACATCAAACTTGTTCTTACAAATTCAGCATTTTTTTAAGATTGTGGTGACGTTATATGCTAAAACCAGATATTAACGAAAAGTATTTATTTTCATCAAAATTTATACAATTCATATCAATATTAAAGTTGGAAATCTGCTTGACGGTAAAAAAGTGCTGCCAAACGAGGTAGTACAAAGAAGGGTAACTTAAGAGTTCTGGTTATTCTTCTGAAAAAGATGCTATAGATGCTGCACAAGAAAGTCCTAAAGCAGAAACATAATGAACATATGTCAAAGCACATTACGATACACAATTCTACTATATCATGCCAATTTAGTACTCCGGTAGTGTCGTAATATATGGAATATTAAACACATAATAGGTCATATTCAATGAACTCATAATTCCCGCTTTTTTATTAAAATACATCCTTTTATAGTCTCTTTTTATCATATATATTTTACTAAAATGGTAATGGTCTGCTACTGTATACCAAAAATACTCTTCAATATCATGCATAAAGATGTATCAAATGGTTAACATTGAAGTGAACATATTCAACATAAAAAACACATACTACGGAAACTTAACCAAATTTATATTCTCTAGTGTTGACGTTTCTTTAAGATTGATGACAATATATTTACATGCTTAAAAGAAACGATAGTTGCACTATTGACTTAGAAAATTGTTGCAAGCTATCATGTTAATCAAAATTTATAAGTTTCATATCAAAATTTGTCTGCTTGACTGTTAAAAACTGCTGCTGTGGCACAAAGTTGGGTAAAGTTCTGATTATTCCGTTTACGAAGTGCTATAATGCTAAACCAAAAAGTCCTATGAGTAGAAACACAATGAACATAAGTCAAATCCCAGTTTGATGACATGTTACTATAGTGTGACAATTAAATACTTGAATTGAACTACTGAAGTCATACTAAACCTAGCATGATTTCTGGTGGGGACATGATTTCTTTTGGTAACAAAGAAGACAATATAAGCAATGGGAGATCTAACTGCATTCATAACTAATATACAAAACATATAGGTATTTCTAATTTTGGATGGCTCTAGACTCTAGAGCAATATTTATACCCCTCAAGATTTGAAACAGGGAGTCAAGTGGACCAACGTAAGCACAATGCACATTTGAAAACGTTAACTAATGGGAAGGAAAAAAAAAAAAAGTCGACACAATGGGATTTATTCATGTCTTTTGGGCAACTGAAAAAGGAACTGTGGCAATTTATCTTGAGACGGAGGCAGTATTGCTATTCAATCAATTAAATGACCACTAAATTCAGTAATTCACTGGCATACATGATGCAACATTGGGGCATATCCAATTCCCACACAAGTCCCGTTAAAGCATATGCTTTTATAGTCTCTTTTTATCATACAAATTTGACCAATATGGTAAAGTTCCTTTACAGTATGTATACACCACCACTACACCACACCAATCACAATACCCTAACCCTTGCTACCACGACGCGTACTATCCAGCACAGCCGTTGCATGATCCCCAGCAGTGGGTCGGTGGTGGTGGTGGGTACCTGTGTGTGCCAGTGATGCATGCGCCTACACCTTATGTTGACCATCAAAAAGCTGTGACTATTAAAAATGATGTTAAGATAAAAAAATAGAGTTTGAAAATTGAGGCTGATGAGGAAAATAGTGAGAAGTTTTTTGTTTAGTTTACTTTTGATTTACTGTTGCTTGCAGGTATATAATCTTTCTTTATATATATATAATTATGATCATACCCTGTAAAAAAAATTGTACTCTGTTTAAGGGTATGTTTGGCAGGGAGCTTTTAAGAGCGTTTAGAATTAGCAACTTGTTTGGGAAAGAGTGAGCGTTTTGTTTTTTTCTAAAACGCTACTTGAAGAAGCGTTCAGCTTTTACACCATTTTACACTTTATAACGTGCACTCAATCGCATGTGCTTTACAGATTCTATGCTTTCATGTGTTGAATGCTTATATGTCAATGGTTTTAGTTTTTAAGATGGTATCTCTCTATAGCCTTTTTTGATGGTAGGGGTATGATATGTCTACATTCTACCTCCCCCATACTTCACCTATTTTGAACCAAGCAAGCCCTTAGTTGTTAACTTGGAGTGATAATTATATATATAAACTGTCCAAAGTTCATCATGTTTCCCTTCTTCCATAAGATATACAACCCTCTCTTCAGACCAAAAAAAAAAAAAAAAAAAAAAAAAAAAAAAAAAAAAAAAAAGCTTAAACTTTGAAGATCGAACTTATTATTTTTCAAAGTTAACATTGATATTACAGTTTCAACATTTTATACCATTCTGGTGCCGCTATTTGTTAAAGATTAAAGTGACCTATTAAAATCAATCAAGATTTATACAATTCATATGAATATTATACTTGAAAGTTCAGCTGCTTGACAGTAAAAACTGCTGCAAACTAAGCTAGTACAAAGCAAGGTAACTTATAGTTCTAATTATTCAATAAAAAAGATGGTATAATTGCAACACAAGAAAGTCTTATAAGTAGATACACAATAAACACATGTCAAAGCACACAACATGCACATGTCACTATATCATGCCAATTTAATACTAGAGTTAAAGTCATACTAAATTAAATAAAAATGTCACACAGTTGGTACATCCATTGACAAATCTCTCGTGTAAACATGATTTTTTTCGTCTTCTTTTTTTTTGGTAACCATGGTGTCGACCATTTGGCCGACTAATCCACGGGGTTTGAGCCCACGGCCACACAGACTAAAACCGGGTAAAATAAGCATGATTTATTTTGGGCAATCGAATAACTTTTGGTACCGAAGAAGACAAAAATAAGCATGGAGAGACCAACTACAGTAATATTTAATATATAGACATTAAGGTATTTCTAATTTTGGATAATGCAATATAAATAAACTCTTGTGACTGGCAAGGGAAGAAACCTCACTGAAATCACTTGCAGATACATTACTGCATCAAGTCAAAATAAATGCGACGTTAAAAAAGTGTTATATTCGATTATTCGACGATTATCTAGGGTACCCCTACAAAATTTAAGAAATAAGGAACCAAGTGGGCCAAAACAAACACTGTTTATGTTGAAAAGCTTACTCATGGTAAATAAGGTATACTTTGAACTGAAACTTTTGACACAACTGGATATATATTACTTGAGCCATCACAAAAGTAAGTGTGGCAATTGATTTTGAGACGAAGGCAATATAAATTTTCAAATCAACTAAAGGATCACTGAACTCAGCTGGCATACGTGATGTAATAAATAGGCGTATTCAATGACCTCACAAATCTCACTTCCAATTGCAATATATCCTTTTATAGTCTATCTTATCTAACCAAAATGGTAATGTTCCTCTATTGTATCGACATAAATTCAGCATATCATCCATAAACACGTATAGGACACCCAAGATTGAAGTGAACATATTCAACATAAAAACGCATACTCAAGGCATCTAGCGAAGTATATTTCAAGGAAACGAATTTTAGAGCCAAGACCAAGTTAGGCCTCAAATAGGACACGCAATTTCCTTAGTTAATATAGCAATTACGTTGTTTACTTAATTATCACAAGTATGCTTCGAGGAAATTAAGTTGATTATGCTAGATTTAGCTACCAATCTAGGGCTAAGTTATGCATCATTCACAATAGAATACATCTAGTAAGTAGGTCATATTAAAGACATGACTACCTCTAAAACCAGGCGAATCGTTCACATTTTTCATAACTTATCACTCACATCCTATACAGCCTGCACACATCATACTTTTAAACTATAAGAGCATAAGGCTGGTCACAATGGATGTGATCGGTCATATGTCACGCGCAGTGTAGTCAAAAGCGAGAAAAAGCGCGCTTTAAGCGAAGAAGCGAAGCGAAGCGCCCTATAGCGCTTTGATTCTAAAAAAGCGATGCGTTTTACTAAAGCGAGCAGAAGCGACCTAAAGCGACCGAAAAGTGACCTAAAAGCGCTCGCTTTTTTGCATAACGGCTAGTTTTTAATTTTTTACCTAATGAAGTTTTACAGCCGGCCCTAATCTTTTAAATTAGGTTAAATATTTACAAAACTGACCCTTTAGCATAATATTAAATGAGCGACCGAAGGGGAGTTTGTGTTTGGTGAGGATGAAGCACTAACTTGGGGTACCGTAGCTAGTGCTAGTGGTGTAAATGAGCCGAGGCATTATACAAGAAGAAATGCACCGGCATCTACAAGTAGGACATCTACAAGTAGGGCACTCTTCGATGAATCCGACGAGGATCTTGTAGATGAAGATGATATAGTGGATCTCAGAAACGATGGGGAAATAAGAAATGAGAACTTAGATGATTATTCCGAATAAAAAATATTAGACTTTAAGCTTTAACTATTTGAATAAACTTCTCTTTTGTGGTCTTTTTAGATTGAAAATGAAGATTTTAAGATAATTATGTTTTTATTTAACCATTGTTTTCATACTAGACACTATTATATGCACAAAGGGTAAAAAGTTAATTGAAGCGCTCGCTTTTGTCGCTTCTCGCTTCTCGCTTTAGAAAAAGGCATGTCGCTTTGAGGTCGCTTTCGCTTTTAACTATGCTCACCACTTGGGTACAGTGCATCTTTATTATTATTTATTAGATTTGTGAGTATTTGTGGGGTATGTTTGTATAAAGTGAGTATTTTTAATTTTGGTGAGGGGAGTGGTGACTAGGGGTGTCAAAAACCGACCCGACCCGACCCCGCCATGGACCTAAACCCGATTAAGTCTATTTGGGTCGGTTTACTCGGGTTATTCGGGTCAACCCGAATACTAAATAGGGTCAGGTATCGGGTTGAAACTATTTGGCTAATTCGGGTTCGGGTTGACCAGATTGACCCGAATAAGGATTTTTTATTTTTTATTTTTTCTATTTTTTAAAATATTTTTTATAAATTATCTATGTAAACATATTGAACTAGGGCATTTTTTAACCATTTTACACATATTAGGGTTGATCCGAACCCGACTAACCCGAGTTCTAAAGAGGGTTGGGTTCGGGTATGTTTTCTTAGCCTTGGTCTGAATTGACCCATACCCGACCAACACAACCCAACTAACACCGAAAGGTGAGGGGAGTAGTGATGTGCTGAATAGTTATGAGACGCTAAGGTGGAAGGTTAGGGGAAGGTGACCATTGTGTCTAGTTTAAGGCCATGGTTGTCAACACGTGTGTTTTAGTGTTTGGCGGGTCTAGTTTTCAGTGTGATGACAGCACACCCACTGATGCACTGATTTTCAACAGTTAGGCTCTAATACATGTTTATTCACAAATAGCTATACAAACGATCAAAATACAAAAACCAAAACATACCATCATCTTCCACGCAAGATACCCCGTCGGCCCACCTTTCCGCCCACTCTCACCCCCAACCCCCCGTCTCAACACCTCTTTCACAAACACCACCCCTTTCTCCCTCTCACCCATCTCCCAATACAGCGAAATCACCTTCTCAATCATACTAAACCCCGGTTTCAACCCAACACATTCCATATCGACAATCACCCCAATCACATCCTCAATCTCATTCCCCCCTTCAATCATCTTCCTAACCCACCCACACATTAAACTCACCATCAACTCCATTGTCTCATCATCAACTTTATTCTCTTTTTTCAACCATTCGAAAACTTCTAACGCGCACCACGAGTCGCGCCCCTCTTGCGAAAAATAAACCAAAACTAGCTGCAATTCCCTAGCACTTAACCTACTATTCATTTCCTCTAAAATATCAGATGGGTCTCTAGTCATCCTTTCAAGTTCCTCAATTGCTTCAAAGAAACCATCACTCATTTCATCCTCATCCTCTTCTGTTAAAACCCCACTTGTTAATTTCACTCCTCTACAAAACCCATGTTTTTTATTTTTGTAAAAAGTCCTAATTTTGAAATTAGGGTTAGGGTTTGGTGAAACCCTAGAAGCAAAATTGACAAAATGGGTGTTGTTAAAATTGGGGAAAATGGGATTTTGATTCTTTTTAACGAAAACCCAGTTGGGATTAGATGTGATTACGTTGATTGAATGCATGTTGAAGGCTAATTTTGGAGTTTGACTTTTTTGTGAAAGTCAAAATAGAGGATGAGAAGAGAAATGGAGGTGACCATCGGTGGTGAGTTTTGTTAATGGATAAGGAATTTTTAGGGAATAGTGATGACTGATTTTATAAGTTTTGAATTTTTTTGAATTATTTTTATTTCTTTTATTTTATTTTTATTTTATGAAAAAGACTTTGGAATGTTTTTGTGTGGTTTTAATTGGTGTCAAAGGTTGCAAGTTGTGGAATGAAATTGGATGTTTGAGGAAATGAAGAGGCGTTTGGAAGATATTTTTGTTGTTTTAAGTTTTGATCAAGGGTGTTTGGAATTTGTTTAAGGTGATTAGGGGTGTAAACGAGCCGAGACAGCTCGTGAGCTATTCGAGATCGACTCGTAAACTACTCGAAATTGACTCGATATAAACGAGTCGAGCTCGAGCTCGAGCTACTCGAGTACACTTTCGAGTCGAGTTCAAGCTCGAATATACTCAGCTCGTGAGGCTCGTGAGCCCTTATCGAGCTTCAATGATATTACACTTTTACCATTTTATATACATGTATTTACGTAATTGTCATAAACTCGAGTCGAGCTTATTTTTCATCGAGTTCGAGATTTAAATGTGGCAACAATCGAGCTTGAGTCGAGTTTGCGATGACGAGCCGAGCTCGAGCTTGAAATCCAAAGCTTGAACGAGCTCGAGTCGAGTTTTAAGCTCGAGTTTTACTAATCGAGTCGAGCTCGAGCTTGGCAGTACTCGGCTCGTTTACACCCCTGAGGGTGACTGTTTGATTCTTGTATATGTTAATGGCAAATGATAGGTGATAGCATTTGATGAACTTTCTCAAAAAATAGTTTTTAACTTTTCCAGAAAGAAAATAGGTTAAGATTTGCTTATTTTAAATCTACACAAAACCCTGGAGTGTGTTAGTGAATTTTCATTAATCTATTTCGGCATATATATGCTTTAGATGAAGATTGAAAGAAAAGTGATGCTTAGGATAGTGGTCAATGCATCCTTTGATAATTTTTAAGTCTTTTGTTAGAATCTTCTACTTCTGCTTTTTTGTCATAGTTTTTTCCAATATTCGATTAAGCAAACACACGGGTAACTCTTGGCATTTTTTCTTTCACTAATTTTCTTTGGCATCTTTTTCTAGTCTTTTATTTTTTATATAACCATGGTTTACAATCTTTTGGTCAACTAATTTACGGGATTTGAGCCCAGCGTCACATAGATTCAAACCTGAAAAAACCTTCCCATTTTCAGAAAAATTAACGAGACCATTTAAAATTGTTTACACCTAACAAGAATTGCACTTAAAACCTCTCCATACATCCTTTCTCTTGGCTTCTTGACTAATAATTTGATTACACCTAAATTTGAGTCATCACATGGATAGATATGCACTTATATTGTAAGGCATCAACTTAAAATTTCTCTAACAACAACTTAAATAGAAAGTTGATCTCAAGCTACACTATTTTGATTAAAACAATTAGAGTTTTGAGTTAATTTATATTACACATGCCTCTGGTAGTAACTAAAGGCATTGTCGATTATAGCCTCATTTCATTCCAATATAACATAATAAGGCATGCTAATGTTTGTTAAAATCTCCGACGCAACGTGATGGTAATCTTCCTCGTTAGAAACCTAATCTCAAATAGTTTTTTTTATATGTTTCAATATGTTATATACAAAGAGTTTTTAAAGTGAGTGTAGGTCTGCTAGATAAAGCTCATCTTATAGAACGGTGGGAAAGAAACTAACCTGACATGAACATATGAAAGATACGCCTTGCCTTCTCCTCCCCGTTGGTGGAAGCTACTTTGTCTCATGTGGCATCACCCTCCTCTCCAATTTTTCAGTTAGCTATTTTTCTCTTTTCGTCAGTGTATCTCTCTTTCACTCCTGATGCTCTTGTAACTTATATATGTTTGTTTCTTGTTTTGAAGTTTTAACTTTTTTTTTCTTTATTTGGAGTGAAACAAAGTGTGTTTATCAAATAACTGAAAGCTAGTTATTAGAGAAAGGTAAGCTAGTTGTTTCAGGCAAATGTCTTTGTTTAGAGTTGATTGTAAAATACTAAAAAAATGAAGATTCAAATGGTAATCCAAACACCCTAAACTCCATAATAGAAATCAAATTTTGTAGGTTGGTTAGGTGGCAGTTTTCGAATACAGCATATTTGATCATTTTCTGCAACTTAATGAATAACACATTGAATTTTGAACTAAACATTGGTCATGATCATAATGTTTTTCTGTAAAGGTCAACAAAAGGGTATACAATTTGCAAGAATTTATCGATATTAATATTGATAGGAATACCATACTTGTGGTCAACTTGGTTAGGTATTAGTTGTATCAACGAATATTCAGTATTGATTACAAATAACTTTTATATATTTTGTCTTGAGTTAACATTACACTAACACATTTTAAGTATCATTGCTCTAAATGATAAGTTGATAAAGAAAGAAAGGATACCGTTTACATTAAATATAAATAAAAATAACATGTAAGAAAAATTGCAATTAGATTTAAAGTATACAAAGGACATAACATGATTTTCTTAAAAACAGTTTATGTGTACTATTCAACAAACGATTGTTTCTTATGGTACAACGGCCAAAGCAGTGTATTTCCGAAATTAATAACTTGCCTGAAAATTTTCTAAAATTGTTGTAAGTATGCCTCGAGAGAAAGAGAAGTTGTGAAGCATTTTGGTATTTGTTTTGGAACAACATAAAAGCTAGTAGTTATACTAATAATGGAATGAATACAAAATTCAAACTTATTAAATGCTATTAACAATGATTAAAAGAAAACGTATAACTAAATTTTGAGTGTGTTGTTAGAACTTAGAAGTATCAAACATTTAACCATTATCACCTTTTAAACTGAACTTTCTTAATTCAATATTTCTTGTTTTGTTCCTATCACACTACTTAAAGCATCAATATATCATTCACTTTACTTTAGCTCTGTTTTAGACATTTAAAGACTAAGTAACCATATAAGACTTTAATCGTAAATACTTATATATGCTAATAATTATCTATGTCCAAAGTCACTGAAAACTCATTTTTTAACTAAAACGAGTAATTCAAACCCGTGCGTTGCACACGCGCTTTATCTAATTGGTCATAGTTTAATGTGCAGTAATTTTTTTCGTTATTAGACTTTTATAAGTATGGCCTTAGTTGATCGGTAAATTTTATATTTAAACATTATTACATATTAGTAGTTATTTATAAAATTTATATTTTGTATTTATTCTCAAGATTGTAACATTATATTTAAACTTTTTATGACATGTTCGGAGTTATTTATAAAGTTTAGATTTTGTATTTATTCTCAAAATTGTAACATCACTTTATTTTGATATAAAACTAATATGTAATCTTCGGCACATATTTTCATCATTATATATCTAAGTTGTGATTGTATCACACCTTTTCTAAGCATGTCACACATTTAAAATAGTTTATTAACATGTAAGCTTCGGCACTTATTTTCATCAATATATATCTAAATTGTGATGGTATCACATCTTTTCTAAGCATGACACACATTTAAAATAGTTTATTGACAATAAGTTCCTAAGTTGTGATATTACCACAACTTTTGTTGGTCAATAAGTTCCTAAGTTGTGATGTTACCACAACTTTTGTTGGTCAATAAGTTCCTAAGTTGTGATGTTACCACAACTTTTGTTAGCATGGCATGAAAAATGTTGGTGCCTTTATTTCTGTCAGTTTTAGTTGAGGTCGAGTCAAAAACTATGTTTGCCACTAATTTTCTTCATAAATAACTTGGGCTGCCTCAAGACCCGTGCGAAAATGATTGTGTAAATTGTCGGGTTGTTAGTATGATGGTGAGGCCCAAATATACAACAATAGTTTATTGACATTAAAAGAGTATATGTGAAGAGACTTTTTTCAAGATGTTACATTGAAAAGAGTCTCTTCACATGTAATTTTTTTAATATGTATAAGTTACATAAATTATTTTAAATGTGAAGCGATAACATTAATGTTGGAGACCTTTTATATTCATCCCTGTGCGATGCACACAGTTTTTGGAATGCCTCAGTACCCATGCAATGCACACATGTTGGATCTAATTGTTTTTTCGTAATGTTCGGGATTGATTTTCGGTTCATGTTTGAAACTATCATTTTTTGTGAAAGACGGACTTCATTGTTCAAATAAATGACATTATTAAAAGCGAACTATAAAACAAATTTACTTTTTAACAAAACTATAAAAACATAAAACATTAAAGTAATTAGTATATTCAAGAGTATAAATTATAACTCGTATAATAAAAAAGTCAGATCCAATGACCCCAATCCGAACCATAAACCCGCTCCAATCAATCAATAGACCTGACATTTAACTAAACACAATTTTCTTCTCCTTTATATACTTCTTCGATTTAGAAGATTCTCACTGTTAAGATGATAGTGTGAAGATATTTCTATTATATACTACCCCATTTTTAATATGTAACATCGACATAATTTACACAGTCATATCAAATATCAAAGTCACGCAATATTTCAAGACGTTTAATTAAGAAAGTGACATTAACGCACCGCAAGACAAAAAACAAAATTAAGAGCAAAACTATTAAAACGCACCAACAAAGTGTGGTAATAATTTTTGACTAAAACGTGAATGCTTGTTACATTATTTTCAATAAACTTACTTGCTAACGAATCAATAGTATTTGCCCGTTTATCGGTATTACATGAAGTAAAATATTACATGTTTGATTTGTAATGTACTATTAATATGAATGCTAAGTATTCATTCCACCGGTGGCCGTGGCGTTGTTCTTGTTGCTCTTGTTTTTGTCGTTGTTGTTCATTGGCCTTTTGCATGTTTTGTTCTTGATAAAATTTTTGTGACTTCTCGATCTATTTCTTTAATGCTTCTTGACGCGCTACATGATGAAGCGAAAAGTGTACCGCTTTTGGGGGGTCATTTAAGGCCAAAGTCGAGATTATTTGATCAAATATTGCCCTAAATCGTTCCTTTTGTCATTTTAGGTACTTTTGAGAGGAAATTTACAAAATGAAGTATTTTGGACGTTTTTTGAGCGAAAAAGTGAAGAAAACGACAAAGTCTCAAAATCATGCTGGAATTTGTACATGACGCCGTCACAGGATGCTAGTGATGGCGTCAAGACTTGACCAAGAGGTGGATAAATCAATTATACGTGACGCGCCAGAGAGTTTTCTAAAGAAGTCGTGACAGAGTTACCCTTTAGGGTTGCCAAGGCCGTCACGTATAACATAAAGAGAGACAGCCCAGAGTGTGTAAAGAGTGACGGCGTCAGAAGTGGATCTAGGCAATACGAGTATTATTTTGGCGGCGAGTTGACGCCGTCAGACCTAACTCTTGACACCATCAGGATGTAAAATCTATATATAGTTTTCTAGTTTTCATTCATTAGGTGCAACTTTGAAGGGAGTAAACCCTAGACGAATTTTACTGATATTTTAAGGGTTTCAAACCCTTGTTTCATCCATCCTTAATTGAAGATAAGTCTTTCATCAAATCATTCAATATGTCTATGTGTTGTTTGATTATATCTTACGCTTGTCTTTTCTTTAACATGCTAGGCTAGGTTTTCTTTGTGTTTGCTTAGATGTAATGAAACTTAGATATTGATTATGGGTTGGTTGTTTGTTTATAATTGTTGTGAATGAATGAATTCGATGTTAGGCTTAAGAAAACTGACAGACTTCCAATTGGTAACTTGCATGCACGTCTTAAGAAACATGATCGGAGGTGTACTACGATATATCGGTTGTATTTAATGCATAGGTAACTATTAATGAGGCCATGTTAGGAGCTAGTAGTCGGCTCGACATAGGAAGAGGTAGAATCTTATAGAGTTAGGGAAGATCGTACACGGCCCTACGAATGGTATTAAGGAATATAACCCGTCATCCATGCAATTGTAACAAACTAATCAATCGGTAAAAGATAGCTAGGGAGTAGTGAAATCTAAGTAAACATATTTTCTCTCATCATTGTTTTCGCCATAATTAGTTTAAGTTTAGTTTAGTTTATTTTGATTGCATATTTAGTTATTTGGGTTAGTTGATTAGCAAATAATTCCACCCACTCCTTCAAAACTCGAGATTTTTACTTGCTTTCCATAAAATATGAAAATACAAAAAAGAATCATCACTCATCTCTAGACCTAGTTTAGTAGAGTTTTAACCCTAGCGAACGCTATTCTTTGAGTTGAACGATCAATCCCTCGGTACTTGTGACTATACTATACTACAACGGTCATGTACACTTCCTGGTGGGGATTGCAAGCTTCTCAAGATCCCTTGAGTGGTAAAACCTTTTGCGAGGGTGCAATTCCACGCATCAAGTTTTTGGCGCCGCAACCAGGGGAATAGTTATTGTCTAGGTTAAAATTTCTTTTTATTAGGTCTACTTGCTAGATTCCTTTCTAGTAAGATTTTTATTTTATTTTTATAGGTTTCTTTAGTCTATCTTTTTCTTCATTCCTTTGTTCGTAACCTTTGCCATCCGCCATCATGGAAGGTGGTAATCTCTTTGATCCCATCAACCCACCACAACAAAACCATCCACCAAACCCACCACAACCAAACCAACCTCCTAGACCCCGAACTTTAGTAGAGTACTCCCGTTCTAGCCACCAAGGCTATTGAAACACCATTGAGCTCACTCAAAGAGCCAATGTGTCTCCCTTGCGATCCGACACCATCCGATTGGTGCAAAGCGGATGTGCATTCTATGGACTTCGTTCCGAAGATCCTAATCAACATCTCAAGGATTTCCTAAAAATCGTAGATTCAATTGACCTTGATGTTGGAACTCGAGAGACGACCCGATTGAGTCTCTTCCAATTCTCTCTATGTGACCAAGGTAGTCAATGGCTTGAGCGTTTATCTACCGGATCCATCACTTCTTGGGATGATCTCACCACTCGTTTTCTTGCTCAATTTTTTCCACCGGGGAGAACTACTAAGCTTAGAAATGATATATTGATGTTCCAACAACGTCAAGGTGAAACTCTCTATGAAGCATGGACTTGTTTCAAGGACTTACTCCAAAAAGTCCCTCTGTTGGGCCACTGAATTCCCAAATCTTCCTCTAACAAGGATTTGAACATAAAATCACCTAAGTGTTTAATATCCGTAAACAAGTCACTGAGTGAACAGTAACTCAGTGAGTCATCTTCAAGATGCTTAGAACGAACCTGTGAAGAAAGGTTCACCCATTCAGTGAGGCGGAACTCAGCGAGTGGCATCTAAGCCAAGAAGAAGGTGATGTGTTCAGTGAAGATGACAATAACTCACTGAACCCCTAAGACTCCTCAACAACGATTAAGGTACTGAAGACTGATGACTTGAAGCCTGAAGATTTGACGGGACTAGGCGGGAAAGTTTGAACTGGTTCACTAAAGTGCTTTATCACTTTAAGGTCAAAGTTTCCCCAAATGGCTAAATCTAGTCTGTCATCAAAAAGCACCTTTTGGACTTAACCCAAAGAAGGTTCCCTTGCCAGAGAATAAAATCTATCTAGATTTTATTAAGGAAGTCTTATGTCCATCATATATTATAGTTGTTCATACTTTTGTATAAATAGGTAACATAAGTGAGGAGTAAAAGTTGACAAGTTTGTGCATTTAATGCTAAGCATTCACAAACCACTTTTACTCCTCCAAAGAACAACACTGTCCCTGAGATAGCTCAGTGTGACCTATAGTTGTCACTCAAACTTTGTTTGAGTTTAGTGAGGAGTTCATACCATACTTGTCATTTCAATCCCAAGTGTTATTCCACAAACACTTGGGTATAATTCTTTGATTAACTTCTAATAAGAATTAAACGTTGAAAATTACTCTTTTCTCTTTACGTTTATCTTTGTTGTTAATCTTTTAAACATCTGTGTTAAAAGTCATATATCTTTGTTAGTTTAACTCTCTAGTTTTATTAACCAAGTAAAAGGGACCAACACCCTCATCATGGCATAGTTCTTTGGCTCAAAGTCTAAATTTTCTATGACCATATCGATCTCTCCACAAGGCGAACCATTGACCAATCAGCCGGTGGCAAGCTTCAAGATCTAAGTGCGGAAGAATCATGGAAACTCATAGAAGATCTTGCTCTCTATGACAACGAAAGTTGGAATGATCCTCGTGATTTGAACAAAACGGTCAAGGTAATATCTTTACCTTCGAACACTTCAAGCACTCCCGACCTTAGGATCATGGAACTTGAAGACCAAGTCAAGTTTCTCATGAAATCCTATGAAGCTCCTAAACCTTCAAGCCAAGTGAACAAAATCACTTCTTCATGCGAATTATGTAGTGGTCCCCACGACACTTGTGATTGCATGGAACTCCCCGAACAAACTTTTGCGGATTACGCATCCTTGCGTACCGACGGAGCGGGAGACAAGTGGTACACTTTCAAACCCTAGCAAAACCCTTACGGTGATTCATACAACCCCTCTTGAAAAAATCACCCGAACCTTAGGTGGAAACAAAACCAAAACATGCCCCAAAACAATTCCTCCACTCCACCTAATCGTTATCAATCAAATGGTCCACCCTCTAACCGCACTTTCAACAATAATCCTTCCAACAACTATGGTAGTACCAATAATCTTGAAGGATTGATGTCCAAATTTATGGCATCTCAAGAAGCCCGCATAGCTAAGATTGAATCCGAATTCAATCAACAACAAGCGGAGATGACCAATAAAATTGACCACTTGTTGAAAGCCCTCAACAACCAAGTGCTAACTACACCAAAGAAGGACACTAGGGACACTAGTAGCGGACCCAAATTAAGGACCCCTCATCATCTAAACACGTCCACTTTGTCAATGTAGTTACTATTAAACCAATCGATAATAATAGGGAAGAAAGTGATATGGATGAGATTTAGGAAGTTGTGGAGAAAAAGGAAGAGAAAGTTGAGGAAGTAGAAAATGTAGAGGAATACTTTGATAAGTTACCTACCAAGGAAGAACGGGAATACCATAAGGATCTATTCGATGACTCCGAAACACCATACGTCCTTGGTTCACCAATCATTAAAGCGGTTGATCCTTCTAACATCAACATACCATACAACATTGGGCATATGCATGTGTGGAAAGCCTACATCGATCTTAGATCTCCAATAACATTATGACTAGAACCCATTACAATTGGGTAATGAAAAAGCAACTTGGATATAGGATGATTCCCAACATGAGTTGGATGAGTAACTTTGTGGGAAGAGTGAAAGGATTGCACATCTTTGTAGGAAACTTCACATATGTTACCGATTTTGTGATTATAGAAGATATTCGTCCAGTAATAGATAGTTGCCTAAGTTAAGTAGTGTTCGGAAAGCCGTTTGTTGAGACTTCTAAGATGAATTATGACCAATCTCTAGGGATAGTTAGATTTAAGGATGAGAACGATGAGAAGCTTATCAAATGCCCTATAAGATTGAACAATTTCGTCTTTTATCAAACATCGAAAAGGAACACAAGCAAGCGGTCTACTATAGGAATGATGAGGATAGACGTAGAAGAGTAGACTATGTTATGAATAGAATATTTGGTTTTTACAAGGAATGCTTGCAACTAGGTCCGGAATACAAAACTAAAATCGAGGATGACCTAGGAACCGGGACCGATGATGAGGTCACGTAGTAACCCATGACCTTGAGTCTAGCTACAAGACTCGTAAATAAAGAAAAGCGATTCTTGGGAGGCAACCCTAGTTTCATTAGTTTTATTAGTTTTGTTTGATTGTTTGTTTGTTTTATTTTATTTGTTTCCGTATGCATGCTTTATTTTATTGTCGCGTAGCTTCTGGTCTTTGACATTAAAAAAGAAGGTTGTAATAATGAAAGGGACATTTGGTAATTTCAATTTTATCCTAGCTAGTGGAACAATAAGACGAAGTGTCTAATTATACTTATGGTCCTTTTTTTCCAAATAGAAAGACACCAAATTCCTAAAGTACTTGCTGCACTTCTTGGGAAAGAAGTTTGTGGATCATGTTTCATAATAAATTGTGAAAATGCTTTACCTTGTTGTTTGTTTTAACTTTATAAAAAGGTATTTCGCAAACGATAAGTGTAAGGGAAACCTAAATTTATTTTTAAGAACGAAATTGAACATGAACCACAACAATATTAAATGAACATGTATATTAATATTTGTTTGAGTCAAACGCTTGTATCGAGTCATAATGATATTTTGCAGGAATTCCAGGAATTAAGGCGTGAGTTTTTCCAGAAATTTTCCGAAAACTTAACATTAGATTTCTGTCAGAGCACTCTGACGGCGTCAGGATCATAACCTGACGACGTCAAGTGTAAAAAAATCTGAAAAATTTTCTAAGTTTTGTTTTTCTAACGGAGTCTTAAAGCTTTTGTTAATTCTTTAGTTTTATAAACTCCAGAAAATCTGCAAACATTCATTCCACAAGCATTATATCCTTATATATATAGATTACCGCCGATTTTACGCGAGGTTTGCCATGATTGTTTTCTCAGGTTTAACAGGTTATATTGGATAAGAAGATGATTTATATTTCTGGACGGAAGCTTTCAACGTTCATTTTCTTGGAGGAGGATTTAACCTTGTTATCCATTCATCCACACAGAACGAATCATGGGAGTATTTGTTTTCGTTCTTTTACCTTATTTTCTTTTACATCCTTTAAATGAACATTGGGGACAATGTTCAGCCTAAGTGTAAGGGGAGGGTAAATGATGATACTTTAGAGAATACAATTACGCTTGAGTTTGTTTGTTCAACAGTAGGTGTGTAATAAAACTAAGAGAAATACTTGATAGGGCAATTTTAGTGCCAAATTTAATTTTTTTTACAACATTTTGGAGTGAAGCTTTAGCCTTAATGAGCGTCTCATGGATAGGAGTTGTATGACTAGCACAAAAACCGTACCACTCAAAAACAATTTCCACCCAAATATGTGAGGTTCGCCTTTAGATTTGTTAGGAAAAGCATTCATTATTAGTGCTTACGAGTGTACCGGTAGTACTTAGATTCTAGAACTTGCGTTAGTGATGCATCCCGAGACCGCTAGTGAGACTACATTCGTGTAGTAGGATTTACTACATGATAAGAGGTATTAGGATCACCCTTGTGTTTAAACCCGTTTCATAATTACTTGACCAATAAAGTCATAATTACTTGACTAACAAAGTCAATTAATTTTTCCCACACTTTTGAGTTGTACTCATTTTTAGTACACGATACCCCTAATACACCCCTCCGAGCCTATCTTTTCATTTCTAACTTTAAGCATTTTACTTAAAGGAATAATTTGTTTATAATCCACCCCAAATGTGCAACCAAATCGCCATAGTCTTCCTTGTATGCACTCATCTTTAGTGCATTATTGTTACATGTTTAAACCCTTATTTAATTGTCTAATTGATTACATGGTTTCTAAGTCGAGTCATATCTTGTACATATTATTTTAGGATGATTGGGACTCATGGGTAAAGTACTAGTGTTATGGAGTAATGGGGAAGAACATCATTTATTACCCCCCATATGTGCGTTAATTAAAAAAAAGTACTCCAAGTGTTTTGATTATCTTGATTCGAGTCATTAGAACAGTTAATTGTAAAGTACGTAAAAGTTCAAGTGTAAGGGGAATGTAAATTCCCTATGATGTATTCTTTTGGATAGGGCAAGAGTGTATGCAAAAAAAAAAAAAAAAAAAAAAAAAAAAAAAAAAAAAATTAATTAAGAAAAGAAAATATAAAAATAGAAAAAGAAAAGGAGAAAAAACTTACAGACTACCATCCAGTTTCCTTTTATGTTCATTTTATGTTTTGTTAGTTTTTTATTAGCTTAAGTCGAGTCGAGTCTTGGCTTAGCAACGCCACATTGTATATGTAATTGACCAAGATGATTAACTCGCTACCAGTAAATATTGCCTTTATCCAACAAAACCGTGTTTATCATATCCCTACACCTTACGTTATAACCATTTAAAAGACCTCTTTGATAGTTTATCCTAGGTGCTTACGCCAAGTGGTGGAGGTTTGATCCTTTCCCAAGCCTATGGTAATCTATTTGCTATGACAGGTAGTGAGATATGTTTTCCATTTCCATATTGTGATATATACTTTATTACACCCGAGAGATGTGATTATCTAAACACTATTTGTGAGGTGCTAGTGTATAATTTCCTTGCTTGTTTTTGGTTGAAGTGGAACAATTATTTGTTGCAATTACTTTTATATTAGTGTTAAATGACCCCTAACTTGTATTTTGATTAGAATAAAAGCACATTTGCTTGAGGACAAGCAAATCTCAAGTGTAAGGGTATTTGATGAAGCGAAAAGTGTACCGCTTTTTTTTGGGGGGGGGGGGGTCATTTAAGGCCAAAGTCGAGGTTATTTGATCAAATATTGCCCTAAATCATTCCTTTTGTCGTTTTAGGTACTTTTGAGAGGAAATTTACAAAAGGAAGCATTTGGACGTTTTTGGAGCGAAAAAGATAAGAAAACGACAAAGTCTCAAAATCATGCTAGAATTTGTACATGATGGCGTCACAGGATGCTAGTGACGGCGTCAAGACTTGACCAAGAGGTTGATAAATCAATTACACGTGACGCGCCAGAGAGTTTTCTAATGAAGTCATGACGGCGTCACCCTTTAGGGTCGCCAAGGCTGTGACGTTTAACATAAAGAGAGATGGCCCAAAGTGTGTAAAGAGTGATGGCGTCAGAAGTGGATCTAGGCAATACGAGTAAAATCTATATATAGTTTTCTAGTTTTCATTCATTAGGTGCAACTTTGTAACACCCCCAATTCATGATGCAGCGGAATTCAAACTGTGTGTTACTCGACGGCACAATAGTCACAATAATAGAAAACGAACTCTAATTGAGTCGTTTTAAAAGGTTTATCATTCAAATTATATAAATATCATATGTTACAAAATGAGGTCCCAGATGGTTCCATGTTTACAATTTACATTAAATGAGTTTTTGAATGATAATAAAATTTTATAGCCATCTTGAATATCCGTGCCCTTCCGTGCCATCCTTGATCATCATGGACCTGAAATACATGCTTAAGAGGTTAACACAAAGGTTGAGTGATATTCATAGAGTTTGTTTAATGGTTAAACACAATATGTTGGTAGTATGAGTTAATTAGACTCATACTCATGGTTGGAAAACAAAACAGGTAGGCTACGTTATTATACGCCCATAAAATGTATTATACACTAAGCTTATGACACCAAAACGTTAACGGGTACCAATATCAATCGGCGAAGTTATCCCGGTAGGTACTTTGCTAACATACCTAAATCTCAAATATTAGTGCATTTGTTTGAACTTAGTCAATACAAATGGGATTCGTCAATCCCAATAGGCCTATTCACAATATTCGCGCTCACTATTACTAGTGATTAAATGGTTCATAATAAGGGATATTGGTTTTAGCAATGATAGTACTTAGTGATAAGAAAACAATCAGGCAAGCATACAATTGAAAAGCATTGTGTTCAGTTTAAAATAGCATGTATTCCCCCCAAGGGTTTGTAAAACAATTAAGTAATGGAAAGTGGGGCTATGAACTCACCGTGAGTTGGATGATGTATAATGAGAATGATGGATGTGCCGTGAGAACTTCTACGAGCAACCTAGAATAATTGTTGCAACTTAGGTTTGGAATAATGTCTAAGAATATGAAGAATTGCCTATATATGTCTTGCATTTAGTCCATGATGTAGTACTTAGTATAGTGTAAGTCTTTGAAAAGAAATGGTTTATGAAACATGTATAGTTTATATATCGCTTACTACCGTTCGGGCCGACATAATTCAGAAGTCATGTAGTAAACGTTCGAGGAGCCAGGACACTTTAATTCATAAATCCACAACTCATCTCGACGGCTTACTTAATGAACTCCTCACATGAGGCTCCCTACTATTGTAGTAGTTGATAAAAAATATATATATAAGTTTTGATCCGAAAAGTTACATGTCCAATATTTGAATAAACTTAGGAAAGTTTATTTTTACATGAAGATTGTTATTAGGGTAAGTTTCTTAAGTCTTGTATGACAATTACTTGTAAGATCTCATGGTTCTTTAGATGAAGTAGATCCAAATTGTATGTTTAAGTTATTGCCAACTCTTTAGCTCATATTTTCGCCTAAGTAAGTTTATATGGTCATTTAGTCGTGGCCTTGCCATGACCTTTGGTCATTGTTCCATGGTCTTGAGACTCAACCTTGGCTCTAGCCATGGTTGTGGTCTTGAATCTAGGTCATTAGACCTCTTGTACTTTTTAAACAATAACAATTATATAGTGACTTATATATATAAAATATCTGTTAAGAAACTGAAGAAAATTACATTCGTTATTGGTTTTATGGAGACGTGCTCCTGAGTTTTTGAAGAAAACGTGATTCCGGACAACTTTCGTGTTTTAACTTTTTCATGAAACGGACTAGAAGGGCCTCTTTTTGCGTGTTTAAGGTTCTATCACAGAAAGTATTTAGGCAGTTTTGCCGTAAAGTTTTGGTAAATTCAAATGGTCATAACTTTTGACTCGTGTACTCGTTTTAGGTGGTTCAAATTGCTATGTTTTCCTTGTTAAGTCCTCTACTATAATATGTAATTGTCCAATATCATTTATATACTGTTTTGGTTAGATTTTACCATGAAAGTTACTAGTTTACTTGTTTAACTAACATAAGTTAACATATATATACCAATACTTGTTTTACTCATTTTTATACATCATGGACATAATCATAAGACAATATATAGCATGAATGATATGTAAATAGCATGAATATGATATTTAACAAGAATTATGTTAGGGTTTTACTTACAACTTTTGGCTTTCAATTAAGAAAGGAAGTTAACATGTAAGGTAAGGACTTTGATAGACTTAAGCTTTACCCTACTTCACTTCAAGCAATCTTTCTACACTTGTATTCTTGAAAGAGAGATGATGAAAGTTGAGGTGACTTGAGTAGATTCAAACTCAAGAGAAATCACCAAAGTTTATAAGGTTTGGAAGTAGTTTTGATTACCTAAAACCAAGCTAGGGTTTCTATGTTGAAGTTGCTCTTGATTCTTGCTTGTAACTAGAAGTAAATTAGCTAAGTGTGAAGTGTTTGGTGTGTGATGGTGGACGACAAAACAAAGGGGGGGAGGGCTTTTATAGTGAGTTGAGGAGGTTAGGAAACAACTCGGAAATCTCCTAAACTTGGTGACCAAGTTTTACTTGGAGCCTAAGTTGTACACATGTAATCATCTAATGAATCAATGGTCAAGATCAAGCCACACAAGGTGAACCCCCCCCCCCCCCTAATGGCGGTTTGCAATGGGATAGGATGATGACTTGGTTGGTTTGTGATATTATCCTACTTATGGAGCTAGTTTTGGTTCCGTAAATTGCTAACCGTAAATGATTAAGCCATAAAACATAAAACCGGGTATCGTAAAAATGTGAAACTTGGAAGAATGATTAAACTTGTCAAAATACTCCATAATAAAATATAAAATGAGTGGTAGGTTCCATTGGGGTGCTAAAACCCTGCTCAAACTGGAAACACGGGTCTAAAACGCGTAATACGTAAAACGTACGAATATTGTGTAAAATTGAGAAAAGTAAAATGTTACTTTTCTAATACAATAATAATGATTTAAAATGACTTATAATGTCTAGACTGGGCTCAGTCTAGTGTCGGTTGGTATTTAATGTCTTTTAGACATAAAATCGTAAGCCTAAAAATCAAGGAATGATTTTTGGTCAAAGGAGGAGGGAAAAATATGTTGCCTTTTTCCAAAAAGTGAAAACTCAAATTGTCTTAGAAATGCGGTGCGGGTATAGGCTAAGGTTACGGCTAAGTAAAAACGCTTAAAAACGAAAATTCCTATTTCTCACGGCCGAGGTTTATTTGGTCATATTTTTCTCA